>JBAJHW010000004.1:5576265-6228765 GCA_037013535.1 Intellagama lesueurii
TGAAATGGTGACATTTGTACCTCCCATGTCACCCAGGCACATTCTCATTAATTGATGGCTATTTGCCACTGCAATTGACAGTTTCACTTATGCATGCACACGTCACGAAGAGGATTCTGGCCATTAAAGGAGATAAGCCTTTAAAAATCAACCTACCTAACTGGGATGATCTTTTTTCTCTCCCTCTCTCTCAAGGGCAGCTGGTCTCAGCCAATGGTAGGTATCCCATGGATGAGACACAGAAACTATCTAGATAGAACAATAACATGGAATTCCAGAATAATTATTGTTTGGTTGGTTTGCTGATCTGATTTTGTGTGTGTGTGTGTCTGTGTGCGTTTCCTTCACAGCAGTAACATTTATTCTCAAAAAATATGCTCGTTTTTTATTTACTAAATTTGTGTTCTCCCGTTACCATCATTGGCAAATCTGTTCTGCATGGCATTATTGCCACCTTCAATTACCAGTGGAACTGGAACTTTTATTTCTTGAGTTTGATATGGAACAACTGATTGGTTCAAAATTGGGAAAGGAGTACGACAAGGCTGTATATTGTCTCCCTGCTTATTTAACTTATATGCAGAATACATCATGCGAAAGGCTGGACTGGATGAATCCCAAGCCGGAATTAAGATTGCCGGGAGAAATATCAACAACCTCAGATATGCAGATGATACCACTCTGATGGCAGAAAGTGAGGAGGAATTAAAGAACCTCTTAATGAGGGTGAAAGAGGAGAGCGCCAAAAACGGTATGAAGCTCAACATCAAAAAAAAATAAGATCATGGCCACTGGTCCCATCACCTCCTGGCAAATAGAAGGGGAAGATATGGAGGCAGTGACAGATTTGACTTTCTTGGGCTCCATGATCACTGCAGATGGTGACAGCAGACCCAAAATTAAGAGACGCCTGCTTCTTGGAAGGAAAGCGATGACAAACCTAGACAACATCTTAAAAAGCAGAGACATCACCTTGCCGACAAAGGTCCGCATAGTCAAAGCTATGGTTTTTCCAGTAGCGATGTATGGAAGTGAGAGCTGGACCATAAAGAAGGCTGACCACCGAAGAATTGATGCTTTTGAATTGTGGTGCTGGAGGAGACTCTTAAGAGTCCCCTGGACTGCAAGGAGAACAAACCTATCCATTCTTAAGGACATCAACCCCGAGTGTTCACTGGAAGGACAGATCCTGAAGCTGAGGCTCCAATACTTTGGCCATCTCATGAGAAGAGAAGACTCCCTGGAAAAGACCCTGATGTTGGGAAAGTGTGAAGGCAAGAGGAGAAGGGGATGACAGAGGACAAGAGGGTTGGACAGTGTCATCGAAGCGACAAACATGAATTTCACCCAACGCCGGGAGGCAGCGGAAGACAGGCGGGCCTGGCGTCAGGAAGAGTCGGACACGACTTAACGACTAAACAACAACAACTAATACCTGCCATTTTTATGTTCTCTAAACTTAGCAGAAATGACGGATATGAGATCAGAAAGTCCTTCCCGGGGAAAAGGGAGCTTTTTGCTTTGATCAAGTTGGGACTGAAGCCCTTGGACAGAGAGTCAAGTAGGACATAAGAGACTAAAGCTTGATCAAGGGAAGTCATCAGGGTCCCCACCAGCTTTCCTCTGCTGCAGTGCTGTGTGTGTACGTGTGGAAATCGGAGTGACAAGAGCATTAAACCAGGGACTTGTTAATTTATGGAGGCTTGCAAAGGACATCTGGCACAGCTGTGTCGGCTTCTGTGAAGATCCACTGTGGCTGCATACCAAATGAGGCCAAAGGTGGATGGGTGCGATCTTGTAGGAAGAGGTAAAGTATTCAGAAATGCTTCAACTTGCCCCCACTGCTGTGTTTGGAAGAGGAAGGGTGAGAGGCACTGGATGCAATCCTGTTGTGCAGCTTCATGTGCTCAAGGCTGATGATGTCATCCTCAGTGATGTCTCATCACTGCTGTATATCTCAGTGGTTTAGGCATCTGGCTGCAGAGCGAGAGTTTGGAAGTTCGATTCCCTCACGGTGCCTCCTTGACAGCGGTTGGACTCGATGATCCGTAGGGTCCCTTCCAGCTCTGCAGTTCTAAGATTATTATTATTATATAAAGCCAAGTTGCTACTGGTTAAGAGTAACTTGGTGTGCATGCAACTTATACACAAAGCCATACAGTTGTGTGCAACCTGGAATCTCCAAAGTCAGTCTTCAGTTGGGACAATGGGCCGCTGTTGCCATCATTGTTGTGTACGTCGAGCTACACAACCCTATTTCAGCCCTTGTGTCTCAGATGCATTTTTTCTTTCAGTACAAAGAGGCTTGCGGGAAAATGCAATGCTCAAGTGCTACCTTCTTTTCCCTCCTCAGCCCCGAAGGCAGAGACTGAATTGGAGTGGAGGGATACTTTATCCTTAACGCAGGAGTGGCCATTGCCCATTGGGGGGGGGGAGCATTGTCATCCCCAGCCACTTCATCCTCACCATCCAATTTTATGCCATTGTCACATTTTGGTAGCACACTCTTGGTCCAGATGTTGCACTCCAGCTTTGAACCCAGATTTCTCAGAGCTCTCCTTTCTTAAAAGCCCAGTCATACGTGCACGGATGTGAAATCTGGCAGTGCAGCAATACATTTCACAGGATAAAATCGGCTGGGTGCTGCTTTTAGCCTAGATCTGTCCGCTGCTCCTGCTGTTAGCTTTGGATTGCTTTACTAGGATTTTGGTTAAGTGGTTTTACTGTTGTTTTATTGACTTAGGTGCTTGTTAGCCACTTTGATTAGCTTTTTATAGAAAGGTGCGACATAAACAGCAGAAAGCGGAGGGAGAGGGAAGAATTTCTAGCTTCTTCCAAGCTGCAAATGAATATTCCAGGATCGTACAAGGCAACAGACCTGCGACCAGCACTGAATTATGACACAGGATGCGGCCTTATCCTGTCCAGCCCAGTATTGGGTTGACAGTACTGGGGTGGACACCCATGGTTTGACTCAGGAAGAGGCAGAGCCCTGTGTCAAACCATGAGTGTCCATCCCAGCATGATCAGCCCAGTCTGATTGATATTAGTGGCTCCACCCGATTTCAGGTAAAATTCTTTTCTAGCCCTATCTGGAGATCCTTGGTATTCTTTGGTGGTCTCACAACCAGTGACTAAGCAGGCCTGATCCAACTTACTAACGATGATGATGATGATGTGTCATCAAGTCAATTCTGATATAGTGAACCTTTTCAGGATTTTCTAGGTAGAGGGTGCTCAGAAGTGGTTGACCCTTCCCTTCTTCCGGGGGCATTCTGGGACTGTACAGCTTGCCCAAAGCCAAACAAGCTGGCTCTACTCACAGGAGGCCCAGCAGGGAATTGAACTCCCAACCTCTGGATCCACATCCAGAGACCTAAACCACTGAACTATCCAGTCAGCTTTAACCCTACTTAGGTACCAAAATAAAACAAACACACACACCCAAAAAGAAAAAAAAACATGGGCATGTTTGTGATGGTATGGTGGTATGATAAGGTATGACATGATGAGAGGCTATGAAAGAGGTTCAGTACCATTATCCCAGAATGTATAGTTTTCTCAATAGAGATGGGATTTTTTGGAATTTGGGATTTCCAGGCTCAGACAGAGTCCCAGAGACAGAATTATGGGACTGGAGAGGAGAAGGAAGAAGGCAAAGGAGACACACTTCTACTACTATTGTCTGCTTTATGCCATTGGCCGGAAGGGAAGACTCCTCCAAGTCACACTGCTTGGTGGAAATCGCCCTAGTGCACCATGAAAGGTAGTTCACTGAGAAGCTCCCTCTGTAGAGTTTAATGGGTATTGAAACTGCCTTCCCCATGGTGCGCTAGGCTAATGGATTCCAACCTTGGGTCCCCAGATGTTCTTGGACTAAAAAAAAACCCAGAAGCCTTCATCATTAGCTGTGCTGGCCAGGATTTCTGGGAGTTGTCGCCCAAGAACATCTGGGTTACCCAAGGTTCGGAACCACTGCACTAGGGCTATTCCCAGCAAGCAGCGGGACTGAAGACATATTCCCTTTTCCTACCCCACACAATCCTGGTGGAATGAAGCACCTTATGGAGATAAAAAGACATCTCTTTTGCCTTTTGGTTTCTCTTCTCTCAGTCCCAGAAATCTGGCTACGACTTCTTGCGACTTCTGGGACTGGTCGAATTCCAAAAATCCCATCCCTAATTCTAACACTCTCTCTCTCTCTCTCTCTCTCTCTCTCTCTCTCTCTCTCTCTCTCACTCACTCACTCACTCTCTCTCTCTCACACACACACACACACACACACTTCCCCTCTCTGTGTGTATTTAAAAACCCCTCATAGTCTGGGGCCCTAACTGTCTGTCTGTCTGTCTGTCTCTCTCTCTCACACACACACACACACACAGAGAGAGAGAGAGCATATTGAAAGCCCCCTGCCAGCCCCGGGGCCCTACCTATACCTTCCTTAGCTCGTGTACAAATCCCTGCGTCCCTGAGAGACCGAACCCACGTCAGAAGGCTTCGTGGCAGCTGGCGCGCCAACTTGCCTGCCATTCGTCTCTTGGCTCCTGCCCAGCAGGCGTGTCAACCGGACAGATGTCTGCTCAGAAGCAGACCGATGGCAGCCAATTCCTTTTCCCTGCGATCGGCTAAGAAGCGGAGATTAAACGCCACCGACGCTTGGTCACTGCTGAGCCAGGGCTGGGATGAAGACAGCGTGTTCATCGCCCGGGTGAAAGACTCCGTGCCTCATTACAGCGTCTCCTGTGGTCCAAACAGCAAGGGCCACAGAGAAGCAAATTTGTCTGCCATGGCAGGCAGAGAAAAGGCATTCAAGCTGCAGCAGCTCCGGAGTGAGCAATGGGAGGGCTGGTGAGATGCAATATTTTGATTCGGTTATTCTAGCCGTTGTCACCACGAATGGGCAGTTTGCTTGATTTCTGCCTCCATGAATCACTTCAAATGCATAACAGCCATCATTTGCAGGGCCTTGTGGAAAAAAGCCAAGTTGCACTCAATGTACAATGTGTGGACTAGGATGTGCTTTTTCTGTTTTGTTCTATGCTGGTTTTTGCCAGTCTTTGTGGCTCTCCGCTGTCAAAGTCAGCACAATTCAAAGTTTGGGGATGCTAATTTTTTTTTTACTCCCTACACTCTCCGCGTGGTTCACAATTATGCAGGATACATATTCTACCCACCCCCCATGAACTTGGTACTTAATTGACTGACGTGAGAAGGATGGAAGGCTTTAGAAAGACCCACTTCTCTCAATTTTGCAATTTTTTTCTCCAAACCAAAATTTTTTTTTAAAAAAAATGCCTCCATCAGAGGAAAGGACACCCGATATATGTATCAGGGAAAATGCTGTCGCATATGCACTCTGCTAGGAAAATTCCACACACTGGAATTAAAATGTACTGCACACAAAAACATGTACTAAAGATGTGCACTAGATCCCAGATCTTGTCCATGCTTGTGTAAGGCACACCGATTTGTGCCCAAGCCCCTCGGGTCCTCTTTGAGAGACATTCCAGTCTAATTTTCTTCCAGTCCATGATGGTGTTTCTGTATTTCTGGAACTCTGAGGGTGGGGGTGGGGAGCCATTTATGCAAATACAGGATTTTTAAAAAGATAAAGGCTGAAGTGAATTGAGTCTTACCAGGTTTGATTTGTGCTCCAGACACAAATCAAGTCATAAATTCATTCCATTTCACCCTGGAATCAAATCTGGACATTCCACTCAGATCCAGACCTTAGGTAATCTGGTCCAAATTCAGTTTGGAATTTGGGATTCGTTGGAATCCTGTGGCTCGCCTTAATACTCCTGACTAGAGATGGGCACGAACCGCTGGTTTGGCAGTTCATGGCAGTTCGCTTTTCTGCCAGACAGGTGTTCAGAGGTACCCAGCCCTGCCTCTTCCAGTGGGTGCCCCTTCAGAGGCAGAACTTGAAGGAGGTGGGGCAGAGAAGCCAGGGCACTGACTATGGGTGGAAGAGATGGAGCTGAAAACTGCAGAAACCTATTCGGCTGAAAAACAAATCAGCATGAACCACAGGACCAGCATTTGTGTGCCTCTCAACTCTCCAAGTCCTGATCAGTGTGCCTTAAATTGGCCCATCCTGCTTTTGAAGCCATCTAAGTCTTTAGATTCTGAAGGAAATCAACCCTGAGTGCTCACTGGAAGGACAGATCCTGAAGCTGAGGCTCCAATACTTTGGCCATCTCATGAGAAGAGAAGACTCCCTGGAAAAGACCCTGATGTTGGGAAAGTGTGAAGGCAAGAGGAGAAGGGGACGACAGAGGATGAGATGGTTGGACAGTGTCACCGAAGCGACCAACATGAATTTGACCCAACTCCGGGAGGCAGTGGAAGACAGGAGGGTCTGGCGTGCTCTGGTCCATGGGGTCACGAAGAGTCGGACACGACTTAACGACTAAACAACAACAAGTCTTTAGCCCTCACCAAATCTGGTAGCAATAGCTCCTGTGCTTCCTGCTTTATGAAGACTTCCTTTCCATTTTTGCTGCTGAATCTTGATTCTCTTCCCAGTCAATTTAACAGGGTGCACTGGAATCCCTGTGTGATGAAAGAGAAAACAAAATATGCCAGTAAAACCAGCAGAAGTAATAAACCAGAACTGCAGCGCCCGCCCTTACTCCCCTTAGCTCTATTTGTGCTCAAGACTGCTTGTGCTATGTATTTATTTATAATTTAATACACATGAGCTGAAGGGTTAAGAAGATTTAAGGCTTATCCAGTCAAGCATTTTGCTCATGTACCATCCAAGCGGTTAAATTAAGGATCATCAAATACAGATGAATCAAGGAGATAAACTCTCTGAGGCAACATGGCCCTAGTGTGGCTGAGTCACTAGCCAATAAAAACAGAACAAACATTCCTTCAGTTCCACAAAAAACAGTCACTAGTTGATTATCAGTCACTTTATTTCCACAAACCCACCTTACAAGGTTGTTGAGAGAATAAAATTAGGAGCTGCTGGTTCATTTCTCCGAGTTTCTTAGAGGATGAGGGCTTTTTAAAAGAAAAGAAAAAAACTCAATCAATCAATTAGTTAGTCAATCAATTCTCCTTACCATGTCATCCACATTAGATGACCAAAGGCAAAAACACGCCTGGAAATGAAAGTCTTGCACATCCTTAGCTTCCCTTCTTCTTCCTTCTGTCCAGCTGCTTGCTCACACTTCTCACGAGCAACTTTTTGTTTCTGTTTTCCATCTTCAATCTGTGCTTGATGAGAATTTCCCTGAGATGACCCTGCCGTTCCCATGTGGCCATCAGCCTCATCTTCTGCCTAGTGTTTCTCCTTCTGGAAGTTGAGCTGAAAAGACCTGCCTCTCAAGCAGAAATTTGGTAACTGGAGCTGGGGAAAAGACGTTGGCTGGAAAAATAGAGTATTTTAGTTCATAAACAGTGTTCAAGTTTCCAAGAAAGAAGGAAGGAGGGACAGATAGACAGACGGCCAGAAAGAGGCCTGAAACTCAGCTTCATGTTTGATCGTTGTTCTACTTATGTTCCTTCTCAAACTACCTAGGCTTCTGGATTGGTGTATTTTTCACAGCTGCACAACTGTCAAGCTTCTTGTGGGTTTTACTTTAGGATTTCTCCAATGTTTACCAACAGGGGTTATGTTAACACACATACTTCAGCCCAGTCCACTCGCAAATAAGGTCACACAGATTGATACTCACACCACCCTATGCTGATCTGGAGAGAATCCAACCTTGTCCTTGTTTGGATACATGGCACGATCTCTACATTTCTTGTTCTCCAGGAAAACAACACTGCTGTCCATGGAGAAATGCAAATACTAAGGCCAGGTCAGAGACTAAATGGATAGAAGGGCTAATGGCAAGACAGTGGTTATCTGCAGAACTCGATATTCTGCTCAAATTTTTATTTTCCTCTTCTTCCCAGCTCTCAGGAGAAAGCCTTCCCTACCATCACCACCACAATCACTGGCCTACTGTGAAATTTACTGTGAAATGACTGAGGGATTTTAAAGGGTGATGAGGATTAACCTTTTGGGTTTCTTCTTATAAGTGCAGTGAAAGGGGCCTACACATTCTTGACACTTTCCATCCCTCACTTTCCCTCTCCCCTCCCAAACCCCATCTCTTCCCTGGATCTGAAATGAATGGTGCCACAGCCACGGAATAGACATTGATGGCTTACACCATGGGGTTTCCACAAGAAAAACAGGGCAGGTTTATTTGCAGGATAAACAGCATACTGTCCCTCTCCCTTGCCATCGACTCAGCAACTCAGCGTTTTTCCTTGTCCTTCCCCACTTCAGTCACAACACATAGAATAACAGAATAATTGAGTTGGAAGGGGCCCATAAGGCCATCGAGTCCAACCTCCTGCTCAATCCAGGAATACACATCAAAGTAGATTTGACAGGTGGTTGTCCAGTTGTTTCTTGAATGCCTCCAGCGTTGGTGCACTCACCACATGCCAAGGTCATTGGTTCCATTGCCGTACTGTTCGAACAGTTATGACCTTTTTCCTGATAGCCAAAATCTATATTCATGTACCTTGAGCCCATTGTTCTGTGTCCTGCATTCTGGGATGATCAAGACCAGATCCTGCCCCTCCTCTGAATGACAGTCTTTCAAGTCTTTGAAAAGTGCTATCCTTTCTCTCCTCAGTTTTCTTTTCTCAAGGCTAAACATGGCCAGTTCTTTCAGTCTTTCCTCCTAGGGCTTGGTTTCCAGTCCCCTGACCATCATTGTTGCCCTCCTCTGAACTTGCTCCAGTTTGAACACCAGATTTAACATGGGGGATCCACAGTACGCTGCTCCACCCCCACCCCCAATGACTCTCAGCCCTTTGCTCTATCCAATGGTCACCCTAGAAAAACGTTATTTCCCTGATTCAGTTCATTTTTTCATAGATCTTAGGTTTAGTTCTTGGCCAGTAGGAGTAGAGTATGGAAACAACTGGGGGATGCTAGGAATTTTAATCTTAAAAAGTAACATTTCTCAGCTCTGGGTAAAAGTAGAGAAAAGAGCTCTCTTTGCTCTAACAAGTACATTAGATTAGGCATCCTTCAGTCTCGAGAGGCTATGGTAACGTGCTCTGTATGGAGGACTTGGAACAGCATCTAGTGTGGCTGAGGAGGCCAATTCGAGAGTGACCATCCCTTCCACACTGAAGACAAATACAATCTGTCCCCTGTCCAGCTCCCTGATTTTGCTGGTTTCGGGACTGCCTCTTGGCCTCGGCCTGCTGGACAAGTCTCTCTTCAAATTGGGAGAGGCCATGATGCACCGCCTGCCTCCAGGCTAAATGCTCAGAGGTCAAGGTTTCCCATCTGTTGAGGTCCATTTCCAAGGCCTTCAGATCCCGCTTGCAGATATCCTTGTATCGCAGCTGTGGTCTCCCTCTGGGGTGATTTCCCTGCACTAATTCTCCATACAGGAGATCTTTTGGAATCCAACCATCAGCCATTCTCACGACATGCCCAAGCCAACGTAGACATCACTGTTTCAGTAATGCATGCATGCTAAAAATTCCAGCACATTCTAGGACTACTCTATTTGGAACTTTGTCCTGCCAGGTGATACCAAAAATGTGTCAGAGACAACGCATATGGAACGTGTTCAGCTTCCTCTCCTACCATGCACAAAGGGTCCAGGACTCACTGCAGTACAGGAGTGTGCTCAGGACACAGGCTCTATAGACCTGGACCTTGGTAATATCCTGTCAGCTTCTTATTAAGCCATACTCTCTTTGTGAGTCTAGAGAACGTGCTAGCTGCTTTGCCAATGCATTTATCCAGCTCGACATCTAGGGAGAGAGTGTCAGAGATCGTTGAGCCAAGGTACACAAAGTCATGAACAACCTCCAATTCTTGTGTGGAGATGGTAATAGAGGGAGGTGAGTCCACACCCTGGCCCATGACTTGTGTTTTCTTCAGGCTGATTGTTAATCCAAGGTCTTGGCAGGCCTTGCTAAAGCGATTCATGAGTTGTTGAAGGTCTTCAGCAGAGTGGGCAACAACAGCTGCATCATCGGCGAAGAGGAAGTCCCGCATGCATTTCAGCTGGACTTTGGTCTTCGCTCTCAATCTAGAGAGATTAAAGAGCTTCCCATCTGATCTAGTCCGGAGATAGACACCTTCTGTTGCAGTTCCAAAGGCGTTCTTCAGCATGACAGCAAAAAAGATCCCAAACAGGGTCAGCGTGAGGACACAGCCCTGTTTCACTCCGCTTCAGATGTCAAAGGGATCTGATGTTGAGCCATCAAAAACTACAGTGCCCTTCATTTCCTCATGAAAGGACCTGATGATGTTAAGGAGTCGAGGTGGACATCCAATCTTGGGAAGCATTTTAAAAAGACTGTCCATGCTAACCAAATCAAAGACCTTTGTGAGATCTATGAAGGCCACAAAGAGTGGCTGTTGTTGTTCCCTACATTTCTCCTGCAACTGTCTGAGGGAGAATACCATGTCAACGGTGGATCTATTAGCTCGAAATCCACACTGTGATTCTGGATAGACTCTGTCTGCAAGCACCTGGAGCCTCTTCAGCACAACACGGGCAAGCAGCTTCCCTACAACACTGAGAAGAGAGATGCCACGGTAGTTATTGCAGTCGCCCCTGTCTCCTTTGCTCTTGAACATTGTGACAATGTTTGCATCCTTCATGTCCTGTGGTACTGCACCTTCCCTCCAGCAAAGACAAAAGATTTCATACAGCTCAGTGGTGATGATCTCTTTACAGCACTTCAGCACTTCAGTGGGGATGTTATTCTTCCCAGGTGCCTTGCCGGAGGCGAGGGAATCCAAGGCCACTTTTATTTCTGCTAAAGTTGGTTCGCTGTCCAACTCTTCCAAGACAGGCAGGCACTCGATGTTATTTAGTGCCTCTTTGGTTACTACATTCTCTCTGGAATATAGCTCAGAGTAGTGCTGCACCCAGCGTTCCATCTGCTGTGCTCGGTCCTGGATGATCACGCCTGTAGCAGACTTCAAGGGAGCAGATTTCTTCTGTATTGGACCTAAAGCCTGCTTGATACTGTCATACATTCCCTTGATGTTACCTGTGTCCGCTGCTATCTGTATCTGAGAGCAGAGCTGAAGCCAATAATCATTGGAACATCTCCTGGCAGCCTGTTGGACTTTGCTACGAGCAAGTCGAAGAGCCTGCAAGTTGTATACACTAGGACAGGCTTTGTATGCTGCTAGAGCTCTCCTCTTATCCTCGATGGCTGGCATAAACTCCTCCGAATGGGCTTCAAACCAGTTTGCCGTCTTTTTGGTCTTCTTGCCAAATGTGGA
Organism: Intellagama lesueurii; assembly: GCA_037013535.1. Classification (NCBI taxonomy): domain Eukaryota; kingdom Metazoa; phylum Chordata; class Lepidosauria; order Squamata; family Agamidae; genus Intellagama; species Intellagama lesueurii. The sequence continues at coordinate 5,587,550 of JBAJHW010000004.1, forward strand.
CAAGGCGGTGTTATAAACAGAGTTCTTGAAATGTTTCCATCGTTCAGGTGCATTTGCATCAGCCGGGCCTGGAAGGGTTTCCTCAAGCGCTTGGGCAAATTCCTCCACTCTTCTTAGATCGCGAGTCTTGCTGATGTCAATACGTGGTCTTCCTTCCTTTTTCGTGTGATACAATCTCTTTGTTCGCAGTTTTACTCTTCTACACACCAGGGAGTGATCAGTATCGCAATCAGCACTCTGGTAACTGCGTGTGATCGTAATACTAGGAAGGCTGGAACGTCTAGTGAGGATCAAATCGAGCTGATGCCAATGCTTCGATCTTGGATGTCTCCAGGAAACTCTGTGTTGAAGCTTCGTATTAAAGAACGTATTGCTGACATAAAGACCATAATAACAGCAAAAATCCAGCAAGCGTTGGCCATTTTCGTTCATCTTCCCAATGCCAAAACGGCCTAGACAAGTGGGCCAAGAATTGTGATCAGCACCAACTCTAGCGTTAAAGTCTCCGAGAATGAACAGTGGCGCTCTCTCGGGGATTTTTTTGATAGTAGCTGCCAGATCATCGTAGAATTTGTCTTTCACTTCTGTTGTGGACGACGGTGTTGGTGCATATGCACTAATGAGGGTGACCGGTCCCGCTGATAAGTGGAGTTGCAGAGACAGGATTCTTTCACTCCCCGCAGTAGGTGGAACAATGGATCTCAGCAGAGTATTTCTGACTGCAAAGCCAACACCATATTCCCTGGTCTCATTCAATGGTTTTCCCTGCCAGAAGAATGAGAAGTTTTTTTCTTTGACAGATCACATGTCTGGCAATCTCGTCTCTTGCAGGGCAACAATGTCCATCTGCAGTCTACTCAGTTCCACGTCGATGACAGCTGTCTTGCGCACGTCGTCTATTTCCTGCAGGTCATCAGAAAAGCCAGGGGTCATTGTCCGAACATTCCAGGTGCCCAACTTTAGGGCAGAAGTTTTCTTATGATTGTTGCATGGTGCAGGGTTATCAATCTGCTTCTCGGCTTTCACTCTAAACCCCACGCACCCCGTGAGGTTAACAGACTGTGGTGATGCAGCACCTTACTGGCTGGGGACTGCCCAGCTTAAGGCAGGTGGTAGCTACCTAGTGAGGTGCAATGACCTCTCCCACTGTCGGAAGTAGCCCCTGGCGTTATGCTCTACGCCAATCGAGCAAAGACTTATAACTGGTAACTGCTACTTCCCGTGTTATTTCGACGCTGTATGCAAAGCTGGAGTGTCCTCTCCAGAGCACGAAGCCTGGGTAAAATAATATGGAGGATAGGCTGTTACCCAAGCAGCAAATCCCCCCCTCTCCACGTCACTGAAATAGTCCAATGGAAAGGCAAGAGCCAATACAACTGGTTCCAGCGACGTCACAGGAGTTGCCAGAACGACACGAACTGCCCCCGGGGACTCCGGCTCCGGATTTTGCCTCGAGGTTAACTCCTGAAGTCTTTTCCATCAGTGGATATAACCACAAGGCAGTGGAGGTTTGAAATCGGAGTTTTCCTTCTCCTAGATGGGCTGCCTTCCAAGGCTGACAAGCCCCACCTACCCGGCCTGCTCCCTAAGAGTGCGGAGATTAGAACCAAGTACATTAGGACCCCCATATTCATGGGACATTGGTTCCAAGCCCCCCACAGATGCTAAGAACCACAGGTAGCAGTGAATGGTAAAAGAAAACACAGTGTGGTAAAAGAAAAGAAAAATCCAGAAATAGTATTTTCACCATGCATTACCAGAATTGGCCACTAGAGGGATCCATAGACCATACTATGTATTCTTAAAGAACAAGACAACATAACATGGTCTCCGGCTCCCTCTAGTGGGAGTTCCGGTAACTACATCATGAAAATATGTGTTTCTAGAGTTTTTTTCTTTTAATATTTTTAATATTTTCAGTGATAAGAGAAACCACAGATACTGAATCTGCAGATACAGGGGTCCTACTGTAGAACAAAAGATGAGCCGATGGAAGGGACCTATGTTTCTTCTGGTCCACCCAAAGGACTAATGGAGAGACAAAGTGCTTCCATGGTTACAACTCTATGCAGTATGGATTTCCCCAAGCCTGGAAATAACATGTTATATTTGAAGTGCTGTTCCCAGTTTTGTTTTGTTCTTTTTTTATTTTGCCAGAACAGACGCCCTGTCATCAGACTGCTCTCACTCAAGGATGGCTGGCACCATTAGGAAAACCAGTGGAGCCTTTGAATTTTGATTTATTGAAATCACACTTGCTCGCTCAACAAAGGAAGAGGAGGAAGAGGAAGGTGAGAAAACTGGGTGGTTCAAGTGATAAGCGACAGGCATGCCTGAGACCGCTCTGCCCTCTCATGCTCTTTATTGATGTTGAGGTGGGCAATCATTGCACAGACGTATCTGTCACAAAAGGTGACAACTAGACCTTTTGTATCCCAAGAAGAACAAAGCCATATATATATATTAAACAGCAAAGAACCTCACAAGACACATTAATAAATGCAAAATGAATATACTGTATTACCTTGTTGTTGTTGTTTAGTCATTAAGTCATGTCCGACTCTTCGTGACCCCATGGACCAGAGCACGCCAGGCCCTCCTGTCTTCCACTGCCTCCCGGAGTTGGGTCAAAGTCATGTTGGTAGCTTCGATGACACTGTCCAACCATCTCATCCTCTGTTGTCCCCTTCTCCTCTTCCCTTCACACTTTCCCAACATCAGGGTCTTTTCCAGGGAGTCTTCTCTTCTCATGAGATGGCCAAAGTATTGGAGCCTCAGCTTCAGGATCTGTCCTTCCAGGGAGCACTCGGGGTTGATTTCCTTCAGAATGGATAGGTTTGTTCTCCTTGCAGTCCAGGGGACTCTCAAGAGTCTCCTCCAGCACCACAATTCAAAAGCATCAAAGCCTTCTTTATGGTCCAGCTCTCACTTCCATACATCGCTACTGGAAAAACCATAGCTTGGACTATGCAGACCTTTGTCGGCAAGGTGACGTCTCTGCTTTTTAAGATGCTGTCTAGATTTGTCATCTTTATTACCTACTTTATTACCTACTGATTACAATTCTAATTAAAATGGGGTTTCATGCATTCAACACATTCACACCACATACATTCTCACCAAAGAGAGAAGGGTGCTAGCTGATCATGCACATTAGAGGCTTCTTTGTTTCCCCCTAGATATATGGTCCTTATCACCTATTGTGAAGAATGGAATGCTTTTAGTTGCACTTAGTAGGTCTTCCATCACTAGTGGACAGGTGTGGAATCTGCTTGCTCAGGAGGATCCTCGTACCAGGGTCTTCTTAACCCCCAGGTTTGCTCTACTCCTTCAATTAGCAGCAGATGGTTTTTGCCTACTTACTGAAAGCATAGTTCAAAAAGTTCACAGTTCAAGAGTTGAATTTCTCACAATGAGGGCTTATAGCCAGAAATACAAATTCCCATGGTTCCTCTGGTCCTGTTGGTCTCCATCTTTGTGTCCTAACTCTCTCTGTGGTTCTTCACCTTCTTCCAGGCCAAACATACACACACCTTACATATCTGGTGAGAACAGGTAGACTGGGAGCAGAGGTGGCAGATGGAAGAGGACCATAGAGAGGACAGACAACAGAGAGGAGAGGGAGAGAGAGAAGGAAAGGGGGAGGAACGAGGGGAGATGGACCCAAATGGTGAGACTGGGGGGAAATGAAGGGGGTGGGGTAGAAAAAGACCCTGGAAGGTTTGTGCTACCTCTGAGACTTGAGATTTGCTCTTCATGGATGGTGAACCATTAAATATCCCCCACCTTTCAAGAAAGCTTTCAGTTGCTCCTCTTTCTCTCTTCTGTTCACTCAGAGCTAAGTGTAACCCATACTATTCTACGGGGCAGGATCACTATCAATACTAACAAGAGAAATCAGAGATGCCTGCAGTCATTAAACACAGTGCATCGTTAATTCCCCCTTCCAGCTTTCTCTTCTCCAGGTCAGCTGTTAGAGCATGCTCACTAGGTAACCTCTCTGGGCAGGTTAAATGCTTCTAGAAGTTTCTCTGTGGTTCAGCTGGCTCCAAAAATAAAAGGATGAATAGGTAGCTGCGGGGGGGGGGGGGGAGAGCGAGAGAATGATAGCACTTTTCAAATACAGAGGAGGGGCAGGAACTGTTCTCAATCATCCCAGAGTGCAGGATATGTAATCATGAGCTCATACGGGCCCCTTCCAACTCCATTATTTTATGAAATCAGTGCTTATTGTGTCTGTTCCCTTGTGATGGTTGGCCCAGCACCTGATAAAATGCAGTCCCTCAATGGCTCTCCCTCCGTGTGGGGAGACAGGACCCATTAAGATGGTCCACCTTTGCAGCTTATTGGGACTGATTGGATTCCAGAACTCCATGGGAGGAATGCCACCTGATCTGGTTGGTGCCCCTGTCAAAGCCCAAGTTGCTGGCTGGTAGACCACGGCAGCTTGGGCAGGTGACATGATTGCTCCCAAACGCTCGCTCTGATGCCAAACCATCCTGCCTCATGGTATACGCAGGAACTATGGATGATGAGGCTACATAGGAGAAGGCTAGAGTACATTAGCCACGAAATTAAAAATCAGCAAAGAAATTAAAAGACACCTGCTTCTTGGGAGGAAAGCAATGACAAACCTAGACAGCATCTTAAAAAGCAGAGACATCACCTTGCTGACAAAGGTCCGCATAGTCAAAGCTATGGTTTTTCCAGTAGCGATGTATGGAAATGAGAACTGGACCATAAAGAAGGCTGACCGCCGAAGAATTGATGCTTTTGAATTGTGGTGCTCTTGAGAGTCCCCTGGACTGCAAGGAGAACAAACCTATCCATTTTGAAGGAAATCAACCCTGAGTGCTCACTGGAAGGACAGATCCTGAATCGAACTCCCAACCCCTGGCTCCACAGTCAGATACCTAAACCACTGAGCTATCCAGCCAGTGTCAACATTACAATACATTAAGTGTTTGACTTCATTAACGATTAAGGAAACAAATATGCCCCTTTTTTAAAAAGTAATGTTTCAAGTTCTGGCATTTGTGTAGTGCTTTGAAATATTGAGAGGTCTCAAAGGCCACCGATCCACGGCTGGCCAACTGCATTCAGCCTGTCAGGTTGGACAGGACTAAGTTAACATATTAACATATATTCGAGGCGGGTCAGTCACAGGAGAACGCTTGCGTGTGGCCCAGAGACCTTTGATTGATTATCGGCCAATGCATTATGCTGGTCGTAAAGTGCAAATGGATGTTGCTAGTGTTGTGGCAGGTTTTTGGTTTGTTTTTGTTTTTTCAAAATTACAGCCACTTCTGTTATTTTTCTCTACTCAGTGTCCAAAATGCAATTGAGGAAATGAGAAAAAAATATTTATTTAAAAAACCCTTTTGGGTCCAAATTCCACTTTCTTTTCTCTCCCCCCTCTCCTCATTCCAGATGCTGCTATTCCAAAGGTAGATGTCAAGACAGATCAGAAAAATAGAAAAATAATTAATTGCAGAGAGAGCACGCATCAAAACAAGGTCAGCCTGTGAAATGTGGCTGAGTGCCAACGCTCGCTTCTGGAGTTCCGCTGCAGAAGCTTTAAACATCTTTCTTTTGTGCCCATAAACTTTGAATCTGTTTAGTATCTAATTTAAAAACAAAGCAAACACACAGACGCACAAAAGTCCCCACCTTCGCTTTCGTGGAGAAGGCAAATGATGGATGGTCTCCGCTTTGAACAGGACGAAGCGAGATGTTTGCTGTGCTAACACTGCCACCAAGAGGATTGAAGGAGAATTACAAAGAGACAACTGGACATAGGGATTTGCATTATTCGTTGGTTTATTGCATGAACGGCGGGGGTCTCCTCCCGAATCCCCCTCTCTCTCACATGCACTTTATTAAAGAGAGAAGAAAGAGATAATTATTATTATTGCAATCATGAGCTGTCAAGTCAATTCTGACTTATGACGTCTCTTTTCAGCATTTTCTAGATAGAGAGAAAGCAAAAGCATTTTCCCATTTCCTACTTCTGGAGGTGCCCTGGGATTATGCAGCTTTCCCAAGGCCACCCAGGCTGGCTTTGCTCCCAGGAGACCCGGGGGGGAATCAAACTCCCAGCAGCTGGCTCCACAGCCAGATACCTAAACCACTGAGCTATCCAGCCAGCTCGTTGTTATTATAGTAGCATTTGATATCTGGAGTTTGTAAAGGCTGCCTCTGTGTGTTTGTGTTTATAGGAAATTGTTGTTTAGTCGTTAAGTCGTGTCCGTGACCCCATGGACCAGAGCACGCCAGGCCCTCCTGTCTTCCACTGCCTCCCAGAGTTGGGTCAAATTCATGTTGGTCGCTTCGATGACACTGTCCATCCATCTCGTCCTCTGTCGTCCCCTTCTCCTCTTGCCTTCACACTTTCCCAACATCAGGGTCTTTTCCAGGGAGTCTTCTCTTCTCATGAGATGGCCAAAGTATTGGAGCCTCAGTTTCAGGATCTGTCCTTCCAGTGAGCACTCAGGGTTGATTTCCTTCAAAATGGATAGGTTTGTTCTCTTTGCAGTCCAGGGAACTCTCAAGAGTCTCCTCCAGCACCATTATAGGAAATAGGGAACGGCAATTTACAAGAGATGGAAAAAGGTACATTCTGGCTATGATATTTGGGATTCATAGCTCAAGGAGTCACTTTTGCCATCTCTGCTGGTCACTAGAGCAGGGCTTCCCAACCTTGGGTCCCCAGATGTTCTTGGACTACAACTCCCAGAAATCCTGGCCAGTACAACTAGTGGTGGAGGCTTCTGGGACTCGATACCCTGCGTGGTGGACTGGGTCCCGGTGCCCTTGGCCGTGGTGCGGGACTGCCTGGGATATCCTGGACTGCGACATATTTATTCTGAAGTGACAACTAGGATGTTGCTCCTAAATTCATGCAGGTCTCCAAAGAAACTACTGTGCTCAGCAGCCTATGTTTTGCTGAGATCAGTTCTCACCCTCTCTTGGGACTGCAGAAGGTCACTCAAACTTGGGCCACACCTGGGTGAAAGGAGAGCCTTAACATCAGGGTTCCTGGGGCAAAGAACAGATGTCAAGGTTCTGGTCCTCCCTTTCCTTGCTTCCTGGTGCCCAGTCCCCAGGACACATGTTGACTCAAACGGTCCCATTTTAACTGGGACTCTTGCTGGGAAGCTCCTTGCCACCCAACTCAAGAACCCATCCGGCAGCAGAACTGTTCTTGCCTACAAAGAGATCTGAGAAGCTTAGAATATGGAAAGAGCTATACTGAAGACAGCGGGCCTCGTTTCTCCCTTATTGACCAGGGCATATTTGCCCACATCTGTTTCCTGTGCATTTAGCTTAGTGTGCCTCGCCTTATCGTACAGTATACAGATACATCATTACCTAGCTATGAATTGCATAGCACAAAGCAATAATGAAGCACAGATGCAGCTCCATTCCCTGGTCTTAGCTCCATGTGAGCTACAGCAGCACAGAGCCATGAGGAAGAGTCTGCACGTATAACCGATTGGAACTAAATGGCTTCAGCCCATTGAGCTGGAAATCTATAGATCCTATGATCAGGCCCCAATTGTCTTGGTTTAAGTTACGATGTACTGGTTATCTTTGTAATCCTTGGCTTAACAGCTCAATGGGTTGGAGCACCTGACTGTAGAGTGAGGGTTTGGGAGTTTGAATCCTCACTGTGCCTCTTAGGAGAAAAGCCAGCCTATGTAGCCTTGGGTAAGAGGCACTGTCCCGGAGCTCCCCCAGAAGGAGCGACCGATTTAAAAAAATCTAAGAACTGTACTAGAAAAACCTGGGAAGTGTCTTCAGATCAGAATCAACTTGACAGCATCTGAGTTTGAGAGACCATGTGGTGGAGGAGATAAAGTGTGGAACTAAGATTCAGGAGACCTGCGTTCAAATCCACACCTGCCCAGGGAAAGTTGCTAGGAGGATAGCGATGGTAAACCATTCCTTAAACTTTCCATTTGCCTTAAAATCTCTATTAATAATAATCAAGTGGCTTTCAACCTACCAAGTGCCGGGTAGGTGGGGCTCGTCAGCCTTGGAAGGCAGACCATCTAGGAGAAGGAAAACTCTGATTTCAAACCTCCACTGCCTTGTGGCTATATCCACTGATGGAAAAGGCTTCAGGAGTTAACCTCGAGGCAAAATCCGGAGCCGGAGTCCCGGAGGCAGTTCGTGTCGTTCTGGCAACTCCTGCGACATCGCTGGAACCAGTTGTATTGGCTCTTGCCTTTCCATTGGACTATTTCAGCGATGTGGAGAGGGGGGATTTGCTGCTTGGGTAACAGCCTATCCTCCATATTATTTTACCCAGGCTTCGTGCTCTGGAGAAGACACTCCAGCTTCACGTACAGCATCGAAGCAAAATCAGGGAGCTGTACAGGGGACAGATTGTATTTGTCTTCAGTGTGGAAGGGATTGTCACTCTCAAATTGGCCTTCTCAGCCACACCAGACGCTGTTCCACGTCCTCCATACAAAGCACGTTACCATAGTCTCTCGAGACTGAAGGATGCCTACACAAGGCTTTCAACTTAATTCTGACTTATGGTGACCCTTTTCAGAGTTCTCCAGGTAGAGAATACTCAGAAATGGTTTTCCCATTCCCTTCTTCTGGGGGCGCCCTGGGACTGTGCCGCTTGCCCAAGGCCACACAGGCTGGCTCTACTCACAGGAGGCACAGTGGAGAATCAAACTCCCAACCTCTGGCTCTGCAGCCAGATTTCTAACTCGTTGAGCTCTCCAGCTATTCTCTTCAATGGAGATTTGGTGAGTTAAATCCGTGACTTCTGCCCCAGAAGCAGGAGCTCTAGCTAGCACTGAACCATGCATGGCCCCTTCCCTAAAGAAGCCAGAGTCCCGTGAAGGAAATAGAAGACGTCTGTGCTCACCAGACCCGAAGGCACTGTGGTGGGCAAACGCAGAACGGCGACCTAATCTTAAGCTTGTTTGCATTCAACCACGGCCTATTGATTTTGTTAACTCTCATTTCCAAGGAGCCAAGCTTTCATCCTTCTTTGACAAAAATCTCCAGCTGAAAGAGCGGTGGGCACGATCCCTTGTCTTCCACCGGCCCAGGCAATTAGGCTTGTGACTGGAGAAAAACCTGAAGGACCCGTATGCTCCATGGGAGACCTCTGGAATCAATGTGTTCCCATCAGGTGTTTAGATAAGCAGCTACGCTCTCCACAGGAGAGGTCCGGGCATGTTCACAAGGAGGAAAGTATGAGGCCAATGAAAATAATTTGAGGGGTGTTCTTTCGGCAGCTGAAGATGTCCTTCTGCCAGCTCTGCACGCCGGGGCTCATTGATCACCGCTGCTGAGAAGAACTAGCTAGGTGAAAGGCTGGATCTTAATCCTTTGAGGATTTTTGTCCGACTTTTAAAAGCTACCATGTTTATAGATTTTCCACACTGTCAAGAAAAGATGGGAGCTTAGCAACAGAGAATCATATGATGCAGGCTGTTTACAACGGGTACCTGTGTTTTCACTGTGATGCTGGGGAACTGTTGGTGTTCTGTGACAGATTACGTGCTTTGCACACAGAAGGTCCAAAGTCCATTGCCCAGCACTTCCAGGTCAACCTAAGAAGGAATCCTGCATGAAGACCTAGAGAGCGGATGTGAGTCCGAGTTGGCAATATTCGCTTAGATGGACCAGTGTCCTAAATCAGTAGAACCCAACACACCTAATTCCTAAAATGAAAGGTAGCAAAACACGTCAGAAAACAGGGTCTTTCTGACCCATAAGCTATTTCTCGTTTGATTCCAGATATGTGGGTGGTCTGGTTGCAATCTCTCTTGTCTATTTATGAGCTTGTAGCTTCTGGCAAAGGAAATATAGGAATCCCATGTCTTGAATAGCTGTGAAAGGGGAATTTGGACAGGCATTTACCCCTGTCTATTACTTAAAGAACTGAGTTTTCAAAGGGGGTTCCTGGAGAGTCCTGGAGAGCTTATACAGATCCCATCAGTCACAACTTCCATGAAGAACATATTGCTGATCACCAACTGTGGGGCAGGGGGGACACAACACCTAGAAGCAAGGGAGACACAATCTTGCCCCTAGTGCTAATTGGGGCGAGTCCTCACCTGCCACTATTTTCCCATTGCTAGATTTGCTGCCATGGAGGCAGCACCAGAACCAGCCCATAGTTTTCCCATTGCAACCAAGACCTCCATGCTCCTTGTTCATGCAGAAGTGTGCTTCTCCGAGGCTTCCAGAAATTCAGTTCTACATGTAAAGAAGAGCACCCTATGTCTTGTTTTGCTTTCTTCACTACCCAGCAAACTGGGCCATATGATGGTGCAGAGAGAACCCGCGGTGGCTTCCTGCATCATCTATGGGGTCCAGGTGACACTCTCAATTCATGAGGAGGCACAAAGTGGTCCTATGCCAGAGGTGGGACTCTTGTGGTTGTCCAGGTATCCGTGAACACCAGTTGCCATTCGCTTGACCTGACATAGTGGAAAGGGTTGCCAGCTCTCAGAGTATCTGATGAAGTATCAGGGAATTGCTCTACTCCTCTGTAGTTCTCCAAGTGGGAAGATCAATCTGAGGGCAAGCAGGGCTACAAGATGATTCTACCTACACCTATTCCCAGCTGCCACCAGGACTCACTATGTTGGTCCCAATGGCATGCTGGGTCCAAGAGATTAGAACCACTGACTCTCTTTCAACTCCTCTCCTTTTCTGCCTGACTTGTTGGTGTTGGCCCCTCCCATGCCATTGGTAGAAGGCAGGGAGCAGAGCAGCAGCACAACCTCCCAGTCATACAGTTGACTGGCCTCACCATTGCTCCATGAAAATGCAGAACGCACCCTTGGGATCTTCTGTTACCTCTTTGGGTAACGCTTTTCACCATATCATCAACTACTTCTGGTTCCCAACTCTTTCACATCAGCAGCAACCAAATGGTCCCTCCCCAGGACCCTCATCCAAACAACTGAAATAAATGCTGAAAGCGATAAAGGGTGGATTTATATGTGGAAGGACCGATATCCAGAACTTAGATATTTGCTTTAGACATCTGTTTGCTTCATTCATCGTTGGCAAATGCCCAAAATTAATCCAAAAACGCTCACTCTGTAGTAACATTATTTGTTGCCCATACCTGGGCATCCAGATTTAGAGACTTATTCAGGGGCACTCCCAAGGTGTGCACCTGTTTTCAGAAGGAGTGTTGCCCCATTATTTACATGTTCTGGTGAGACTGGACCTGCTACTGGTACCGGAGCACTGGCCCTGCCACAAGGCCCGAAGGCCCACCAAAGGTAGCAGACCAGGACCACAATTTGGACCTGGAAGGTCTTGCTTTGCCCCTGCGAGAACCCACCATGGCAGCTGCTCCGGACAGCTCTGCTGGCGTGATAGGTCTTCCAAGGATAGCCGCCCCCACCATCCCCAGAAAAGCTTCTCCTGCTGAAAAGTTCAAGAGCTGCAAATCCTCTGGCTCTCTGAGACCTGAAGGTCAGCCAAGAAGCAAGGAAATGGACAGAGAATCACTCCTTCCTCCCTGGCCGGCAAAGAGAACCGGTTGTGTTCTGGACAAACAGGCAAAAATCAGGTCCGACTCCCCCATTGATTGGCGGCTGAGCTGTTCAGTTGCAATGCCTCATCGGCTGGAGCTGGTACCCGTGGCTGCCTCCCACAGTGTTCAGTTGAACATCCTGTTTCCTCAGAGGCATTAACTCTCGGGATGCAGCCAAGCTTAGAGACAGAGGCGGCTGCCGTGGCCTCGGCTGATAAAGATGAAAAGGAACAAGAAGAAAAGGGGACAAAGAAGCCGTGGATTAGCAAACAGCGCTGTGTCATCCAGACTTGAACCAATTCTGCCCGAGATGCCATTTCTCGAACCAGCTCGATTCCTTGTGCTTTTCCCCTCACCCGACGAGATAAAGTGCTTTTTCAAAAGGTTGAGCTGGAACTGGGCCTCCTTCGCACGTACCTCCTCGGAGTTCTCTTACATGTAAAAAGTCCTTATGCGTGCAATCTCAACGGGCTTCATCAAGCTCTCGACTCTTCCTGTTTTCATCGCGCTCTGAGCACCCTCTTGTATCCGAAGGGCTTTGTAGCCAATTGATTTCGACTGGACGTTGGCTTTTTAAAATGCCTTTCCTCTTTATTACCTGGTGTTTCTTCCCCCTCCCCCTTTTGCTGGACGACGGCCTGAAAAATTGTGTTCCCGACTCTTTTCATTGACTTGGAAACGGCTTTAGAAAAGGACGCCTGCTCAAAAAATGGGCCTTAAATGCTTCAGCCAGGCCTCTGCCCATGTAGTTCCATCACTTCACAACTCCCAAAGTTCTGCCACTTTGGCTGGGCTTAGCTGGAGGACTCTGGGTGCTGCAATCCGAAAAGTAACTTTTCCAAGCTCTGGCTAGAGCTGAGAGCAGTCATATGTCAAAAAAAAAACCTCAGAGGCCAACCGTTGCCCACCTTTGGCTTTAAGAAATAAGCAAACACCACTATTATAATGTTTTTACATTTGATTAGTGTGCAGTTGAAGAGCGGGGAGACCTTAGGGTTTGGATAGCCGCCTAGGAACGAGATATTTTGCTAGCCTTCTAGGTTTGTATCTAAGCTAAGAATTGCTTTCACCACCTGCATCCTGAATAGCTCAGTGGTTTAGGTACGGTTGAGAGTTCAATTCCCCACTGATGCCTCCTGCGAGTAGAGCCAGCCTGGGTGGCCTTGGGCCAGCTGCACCGTCCCAGGGTGCCCCCTAGAGGAAGGGAATAGTATGCCACTTCTGAGAATTCTTCTCTACTTGGAAATCCCTTTAAAAAAAGGTTTGCCATAAGTCAGAATTGACTTGAACCACGATTCTTATGATCCTGATCTCAGACCCACCTACTGAAATAAACTGGCAAACTCCAGTTAAATATTTGGCCCTCCCATGAACATCCACTTCTTTGTTAATTTAACATTCCCACCAGGGCCATAACTAAGGCTGAGAAGTGGGGCTTTCCCCAGGGCGCCAAAATTGAGAGGGTGACACCATCTAGAATAGCATCTACCGGGGAGCATTGAGAAAACGAACAGCATTTCAAATGAACAGTCCTATTCACTGTCTATTTTGGAAAGCATACTTTTTTTTTTCTTTTGGGGAGGTACGACATTGCCTTCTCCTTTTTTCTTGGAGGGGCTCATACTCATGCATACAGGGTGGGTGGGTGGAGAGAGACAGTGTCACTTGCTCCAGGTACCAAAATTGCTAATTACAACTCTGAATCCCGCGGGAGTCTTGTTGCAATCTCGCATGCTGCCTCTAGGCTGGGAGGGGCTTTTCTGGGCTGGGGTGACTATCAATCTATCCAGCACTAACCAATCATTCCTGCCCTGCCGCTTAATTCAAAGATACACTCTCCTCTCTGCTCTGGACATTTTTCACTCTCTTTTGTCTTTTGGGAACAGTCAGTGAATCTGTTGAAGTCTGTTGTAGAAGCAGTCCGTCCTGTTTGTTCAGTTTGCTGTTTGATTTGTTCAGAACTGTAAGTAAATCAAATGGTTTTTGTTCTTTCTCCTGCTGATATCTCAGAGTGAGTTATGGAGACTGGAAGTGCCAATGAATGAGAAAGGGGGGGGGATTAATCTGGGAAACTTGAAACTGTTCTGCGAATCCCTGCACTTCTGCTTCATAGCTAGAGGAATTTAACCAAACATTCGAAACTCTGCAACAAATCCCACTTCTCAGAAATTCACACCTCCAGGATAGTCTCACACTCAAAATGTCATTCTCTATTATATCCCTTCATTCCTTCTTTGATGCCGTCATCCTTATATTGTTATATTTCACTGGTCTACAATCAAAATCCTTCCAAAATAAATGTAGTCAAACTGTACTAATTATGGGTCACTGAGAATGAAAATGATGCTTCAAATCGTTGATTGGTTCTAGTTTTCAGGACATGCCTCTGGGTCAGTATATACGACCCTTGACTTGGGAATGGTGGAGGATAAGTGAGTTATAAAGAGAAGGGGTCTCAATTTAAACCAGAAATACATCTTTGACTGGATCTATGAATAAACCTGAAGGCTGACCGCCGAATAATTGATGCTTTTGAATTGTGGTGCTGGAGGAGACTCTTGAGAGTCCCCTGGACTGCAAGGAGAACAAACTTATCAATTCTGAAGGAAATCAACCCTGAGTGCTCACTGGAAGGACAGATCCTGAAGCTGAGGCTCCAATACTTTGGCCATCTCATGAGAAGAGAAATCTCCCTGGAAAAGACCCTGATGTTGGGAAAGTGTGAGGGCAAGAGGAGACGGGGACGACAGAGGATGAGATGGTTGGACAGTGTCATTGAAGCTACCAACATGAATTTGACCCAAGTCCGGGAGGCAGTGGAAGACAGGAGGGCCTGGCGTGCTCTGGTCCATGGGGTCACGAAGAGTCGGACACGACTTAACGACTAAACAACAACAAAGTGTTACATAAACAGGGCAGGTGAAATATTATAATGTAAAGCAACCATAAATACATGAAAAGACCTAGGTTTACAATTTATGATAAAAACTCTGTACAATAGATATAAAATTTAAAAACTTAAATATCTTGGAAACAGTAATCAATCAGTTGTTTTAATTGTCGCATTTGAATTCAGCCTATCGAAATACGTAATAAATAGCCCATTTGATCTCTGAAGCAGACGATGTCTAAAAAATTGTAGACCAATGTTTCCTGGCCAACACTGACTATTCACAGATTTGATTCACTTATTCCAGGTTTCAGTGTTTTAACACGGAACTTTTACAGGAATGATCGTAACCCATCCTGAGTGACAGTAAATTAACTTGTCAGTTCAAAGAAATCTACCTCTCTAGACAATTAAGACAAAGCTAAATTAAATTAATAGTTCTAATATTTCCATTTCTGTACACTTGTCTGCCAAACGACATTAAAAAAAAAAAGAGTTGATGTCTTGAAGGCTGACACAGTTGGAAAGCAAAGTCTCATTGGCCTTCAAGGTGAGCACAATTGACCTATCCTTTGTGTATTTAAGGTAACCAAAAAAACCAGATCACCCTCCATATTTTCCATAATTTATCACATGATAAAAATGTGTAACATTTTAAAGTTCTATGGGACTATTTGCTTACTTAAATAGCTACTGATGACTCTCGTAAACAGAATTTCGCAAAATGAAATTTTACTCACAGTTATATGACAACATGAACAATTGTAACAGCAACAAAATGCTACAATTTGTGCACCCAAGGCCTAGGCAACAGCCCCTATACAGAAGTTGCTTGTAAAATTGCAAAGTTCAAGTGTCCCTTTGGATTCAAATTCAGATATAAAGCCAAGACATCTTCCTCAACTGGGTTGGGTATCCAGTACATAGAAGAATCAGCGCCACACGTGGAATCTTCACAACCATAAACTAGGTTGGCAAGGGCCTCAGCAATCTAAGTGGCAACAAGCAGATCCAGCTTCTTCAGCTCTTCCACTCTTTCTGATTCAAATCTCTTACTCACAGCCCTGCTCTTTCTTAGTCCCACCCCTTTTTGGGTCACACAGGCCTTAGGGTTGCCAGGTCAGTATTTTCCCACCCCCTTAGATTTAAGGGCCAAAGCCAGATGCCTAAGCCCTACTCAGGCATTTCAAGCTCCACAGGTTTGAAAAATTTAGAGTGGAGCAGGTCGCTCTGCCTTCTCCGTGGCTGAGGTCTGTTTGACACAAGCAAGAATCACAGAATCACTTAAGCTCTCCTCTCCGAGCATATTCGAATCTCTGGTTTGAGTCATGCCAGAATAACCGTCAACAACAATTGCAAAGCAGGGTATAGCCAATGTTTGCCTCCCTCTCCAAATATAAAATATGTGCGGGAACTGAGATTACAGAAAACTTTACATTAAAAACTTAAAAAACATTAACATCCAAAAACATTAAACAGAAACAAAAACCTTAACATTAACATCCATCTGATTTCCCCCCCTTTATCAATTGCCTTCATTCTTTTCTCTCTTTCTATGCTTCTCTTTTGAAATCCAAAACAAAAAGTCTGTGAGACTCTGACACATGTTTCAATCTGAAAAAGATCACCTTTGACATACTGGTGCAGGATTTCCACTCTGCACATGCACTGAGGCCATCTATTTTGTTTGTTCTGTGAGAAGGAGGGTGTCTTATTTAAAGCTGGGTCCTAGTTCTGAAAGCACACTCGGACAGCCCTCCTGAATCAGATGCCTTCCAAGTGTCTTAAACTGCCGTACCCATCATCCCCAGGTACCATGAACATTGATAGATGATGGGCAGTTTACTCCAACATATCTGGGGGTCCATCACACTGGAAAAGGCAGGATTGAAGGGTACATGTTCCCTCCTTTGGGACCATAACAGATCCCTGGGATCGTGACAGATTTCCACCTAATTCAACATTTTCCTTTTTCCCATAGAACTCAGACAGGCAATAATAATCAACCCACTTGCATTCAGTTATATGACTTCTAAACCTGGAGGTTTCATTAATACATCACGGCTAATGGTCATTGAGAGAAGCCATGGTAGTCCTCTGCTCTGCTGTTTTTCTGAACACCGTGGTTTAGCCACTGTAGCATCTTTCTTTTGAAACATGATATGTTCCAACAGTTTTTGGACTTAGTGATATTGTTGAAAGTACAGGTTTTAATGTAAGCCTTCCTGTGCATTTCAACCCATCTCCTGCTTCAGGACCAATGAAAATCCTGCACTGTGTCAACTGTCTTCATAAAAACCATCATTGTACCCTACTTTGAAACAGTTAGGTCAAAGTTTAAAATCATAGAATCATAAAATAATGGAGTTGGAAGGGGCCTATAAGGTCATCGAGTCCAATCCCTGCTCAAGGCAGGAATCCAAATCAAAGCTGATCTGACAGATGGTTGTCTAATTTTACCCCTTCAATGCCTCCAGTGTTGAGGCACTCACCACCTCCTGAGGTCATTGTTTCCATTGTCATACTGCTTTAACAGTTAAGAACTTTTTCCTGATATTCAGCCAAAATCTGGCTTCCTGTTGTTGTTCTTTAGTCATTAAGTCGTGTCCGACTCTTCGTGACCCCATGGACCAGAGCACGCCAGGCCCTCCTGTCTTCCACTGCCTCCCGGAGTTGGGTCAAATTCATGTTGGTCGCTTCGATGACACTGTCCAACCATCTCATCCTCTGACGTCCCCTTCTCCTCTTGCCTTCACACTTTCCCAACATCAGGGTCTTTTCCAGGGAGTCTTCTCTTCTCATGAGATGGCCAAAGTATTGGAGCCTCAGCTTCAGGATCTGTCCTTCCAGTGAGCACTCAGGGTTGATTTCCTTCAGAACAGATAGGTTTGATCTCCTTGCAGTCCAGGGGACTCTCAAGAGTCTTCTCCAGCACCACAATTCCAAAGCATCAGTTCTTTGGCGGTCAGCCTTCTTTATGGTCCAGCTCTCACATCCATACATCGCTACTGGAAAAAACCATAGCTTTGACTATGCAGACCTTTGTCAGCAAGTTGATGTCTCTGCTTTTTAAGATGCTGTCTAGGTTTGTCATCGCTTTCCTCCCAAGAAGCAGGAGTCTTTTAATTTCGTGGTTGCTGTCACCATCTGCAGTGATAATTGAGCCCAAGAATGTAAAATCTGTCACTGCCTCCATATCTTCCCCTCTATCTGCCAGGAGGTGATGGGACCAGTGGCCATGATTTTAGTTTTTTTGATGTTGAGCTTCAGACCATTTTTTTCGCTCTCCTCTTTCACCCTCATTAAGAGGTTATTTAATTCCTCCTCACTTTCCGCCATCAGAGTGGTATCATCTGCATATCTGAGGTTGTTGATATTTCTTCCGGCAATCTTAATTCCGTCTTGGGATTCCTCCAGTCCTGCCTTTCGCATGATGTATTCTGCATAAAAGTTAAATAAGCAGGGGGACAATATACAGCCTTGTCATACTCCTTTCCCAATTTTGAACCAAACTCTGGGATGATCGAGAACAGATCCTGTTCCTCCTCTGTAGGACTACCTTTCAAGTATTTGAAAAGTGCTAAAGGGGAAGATATGGAGGCAGTGACAGATTTTACTTTCTTGGGCTCAATGATCACTGCAGACGGTGACAGAAGCCATGAAATTAAAAGACGCCTGCTTCTTGGGAGGAAAGCGATGACAAACCTAGACAGCATTTTAAAAAGCAGAGACATCACCTTGCCGACAAAGGTCCCCATAGTCAAAGCTATGGTTTTTCCAGTAGCGATGTATGGAAGTGAGAGCTGGACCATAAAGAAGGCTGACCACCAAATAATTGATGCTTTTGAATTGTGGTGCTGGAGGAGACTCTTGAGAGTCCCCTGGACTGCAAGGAGAACAAACCGATCCATTCTAAAGAAAATCAACCCTGAGTGCTCACTGGAAGGACAGATCCTGAAGCTGAGGCTCCAATACTTTGGCCATCTCATGAGAAGAGAAGACTCCCTGGAAAAGACCCTGATGTTGGGAAAGTGTGAAGGCAAGAGGAGAAGGGGACAACAGAGGACGAGATGGTTGGACAGTGTCACTGAAGCGACCAACATGAATTTGACCAAACTCTGGGAGGCAGTGGAAGACAGGAGGGCCTGGCGTGCTCTGGTCCATGGGGTCATGAAGAGTCGGACACAACTTAACAACTAAATAACAACAAATCCTATCTCCCCTCAGCCTTCTTTTTTCAAAGCTAAATATGTCGAGTTCTTTCAGCCTTGCCTCATAGGGCTTGTTTTCCTGTCCCCTGATCATCCTTGTTGCCCTCCTCTGACACAAATACCTAAAATCTTCTAAACTTCCCATTGTATTTGAAGTTTTCCCATTCCTATTTAAAATTAGGAGGGCCAGGGTCTACTGCCTGTCAACAGATCTTAAGGGAGGAAATTGCACTAAGCTACCATCGTATGTGAGGAAGTACCTTTTATTATCCTGTCTGTCAAAATCACTGCAATGACCCCTACATTTGAGAACGTAAAATATAGACTAATAATGACATACACGACTTAAACTTGTCTAGATAAAGTTTGGTTGTTGTAAAGGAAGGACATGGAAGTATATGTAAAATCCTCTTCTCTCCTGCTTTCATTTTTTTTTTATAATCTGGCTGATAAACATTCCAAATGTTATGTTTTACAGGTGATAAATAGAGTTTTAGGCAACTCTGTGGGGGGAAAAGTTCCCTGTGATTACTGAACATGCTAGATTTCAAATTAGGTCTATTCAATCAGGCATGTAGACTATTCATTTTTACTCAGAAGTAAATTATATTTTATGTACTGGGAATCCACCTGGGGGGACTGGGTGTCTCTCTTCTCACCTTTTCGTATGGATGGGGACATAAATATCTTTTTACATGAGGAATATGGAAGAGTCAGGCTGAGGATGTGGCAAAGAAAACATCCTTTTTGGATATCCTGGAATGTTTAAATATGAGTGTCAGGCCCCGGTGGGAAAACAAACGCCATGACTGCAGAGGCAGCCTGTGAAATCACCTCCCCAAGTCTTGCTAACTTCGCTGTGTGATTAATTATTCCTATTCCACCAGCAAGTTTAATACAAAATGTTGTATTAGGAATGGCTGTTATTCAACCAGCCATGCCCTCCTTCAGAATTACTTGTTCCGTTTCTCGATTCCATATTCGATGGCCAGAGATTTTTCCCTTCTTGTGTGTGGATTTTGCCATTTTGGTTATATTATGTTCACGACTGCTCCCTTTCCACCAAGGTAGAGATGTATCCGGGTGTGAAAACTGGAGAGCACGGAAAGCTGATGGGGGAAAATGATTCTTTTGAAGTGTGGTGCTGGAGGAGAGCTTTGCAAATACCCAGGACTGCCAGAAAGATGAACGAGTGGATCTTAGATCAAATCAAGCCTGAACTATCTCTGGAGGCAAAAATGTTAAAGCTGAGGCTGCCCTACTTTGGGCACATCGTGAGAAGGCAGGATTCTCCAGAAAAGACCATCATGCCGGGAAAGATGGGAAGCAGCAGGAAAAGAGGAAGACCAAATACGAGATGGACTGACTCCTTAAAGAAAGCCACAGATGTGAATTTGGAAGAGCTGAGCAGGGCTGTTGAGGACAGGACATTTTGGAGATTGCTCATTCATGGGGTCGCCATAAGTAAAAGGCAACTAGACGGTGTATCACAATGACATCAGAGATCTGATACTTTCTAAATTGCCGGTTCTCATTGATTTAGGCTGTACTGATATAAGAAGCCAATTTAGTGAGGAATTTTCAAACCTGGCAAGATTTCTCATCTGTAGCCTTAGAATGGCTCAGCCACCTTTTTCCTCCAAGTTTCTACAATAATGTCAAAACATGTCTGTACAAACCTAACAAGTACAGCAGGACCAGCTGATTTATGAAAAACAGGCAAGCAACCCATTCACTGCTTCTAGAAAGCAGAAGCTGTTGTAGGTTTGTCCATATATTTCATGCACAAAATTGATTCCTGCAAATGGGAAAATTGTAGCTGAGACAAAAAAAATATCTTTATCCTCCTGTGATATTTTGTGATTTTTTTTTATCCCTGTATTTAAGAATGAAACAAGCATTGAACCTCTACTCATCTACTCTATGGATAACATGCAGACGGTACCATAGACAGCCCATTGATCCTGTCAGTATCTATGGGTGGTGGAATAGGCCAAGCAATGAAGACTGAGTGATGAAAGGTCAACTAGTCAGCTTTGTGACTAAGCAGGGACTTGAACACAGATCTCTCTGGTCAAGTTTAACATTCTTCACATGCACAATTACAGAGGGAGCATGGTAAGTGTATCAGCAGTATAAAATGCTATTGATTAGAGGCATCTCCTTCACCACTGAATGAAGAAGGATGGTGGATTCGATGGACTTCTGATTTGATCGAATGATGCTCCTCTTACTTTCATATGCAACCCAAACTTGGACACAATCTTTTGGATGCATAGTTAGACTCTTCCTCTTCAGTGTTTAGATCTTGTTATATCATCAGCACAGAAGTGTCACGTTGTCTAGAATATTAACTACTGTATTAAAAGTGACAGGAGGGTCAACTTAGCAACACATGTTTAATTGGCCAACAAATTATTCTGTCTGTAACACTGGTGCCCACGGCATCTGATTGCCCTTGGATATAAATCATATTATTTATCCAATCCCCTGAAGCAGAATTTTGTAAGGTTCCCCATGCAATCTTCTAAATGCAAAGGACTACATCACATTCTACAAAAATGCACAGTCAATAAATAGCAATCTTATTTTAACAGCATGTGTGTCCACTTTGTTTCATTTATGAGACCTCAAAACCTAAGACATACAGTAGTGCAAATTCTACCTCTAAATGTTTCCAAAATGTTTAATAGTTGACAGTTAGCAATATACTACTTAAAACAAGACTCTAGGGACAAACAATCAGGGAGGCAGTCACACTGAGACAAACAATCAGGGAGAGATAGTGCTTTTATGACCTGCTCATAGACCTCCTGGCAGCCTTTGGTATCCGCCACTGGAAACAGGATCAAAGTGGACCTTCGCGTTTTTGCTGACTTGTGTTTCTTTCTCCCCGAGTGGTAAGAATTTTGTTCATTTCGGTCGGGAGCGCATGAGTTCAAACAGGCTTTCTTCCAGTTGGCTGAAGTAACTTGAAGTCTTACCACCCAGAGAGAAACAAACACATTTGTAGAAAATAATAAGTGCTTATTTCCTTCAAGGTAGTGAAAGGCGGTGGCTGGTTCACAAGCCGTTATATTTCTAGCTCGAAGGGATCAATGGAAATACAATTGCTGCTTATAAGTCCATGACCATGAAAGACCCTAACTCAGTTGTTCAAGCATCCATCAAATTAAATTACATCACTACCAAAGTAGATTTAAGTTAAATTTTGTGGAAAATATTCTCAGCTGCTAAGAGTCATTGGACACTGGACTGCAGTACATGGGAAATTCGTTTTCTGAACGACTTCTTCCTTCATTTCACAAGCAATGAATGAAGTAGTGCTTCTGGAGTGGAAGGTTCAGCCAACAGGGCTGTCATTACTCAGGGGTTGTCGTGGTGTTTCCATTTGTTCCCACATTCTTCTGGGAGGCTCCCCCTGTGCCCCCTTTCTGAACAACTGGGTTATATATTGTTTTGCAACAGGGACGCATGATATATTTCTTGTTCACCATAAAAAAAATGATGCCCTGCTTTGTTTAGGTTATGAAAATGATATTTAAAAGTGAGTTTGAGGTCCCATCAGAAACGTAAGACTTGGGGGTTCTCAACCAGTTGCAGAATCCAAAGGAGAGCCTGGCCTTGATAACCCAGCTCCAAAGAATGCCACATCAGGAGATGTGGGCAGAAGCAGCCATGCGAGTCGACCACATGACTCAAGACTCAGATGAACTAGACTCATCAGAAATAAGAGGATTTCTCTAAGGTACAGGACTCTTCAATAATATTTCATGCATGCACATAACTAATACGCTAGCCAGAATCCTGTTGTTGATTTATGCATAAATTAGATTAGATTAGGCATCCTTCAGTCTCGAGAAACTATGGTAACGTGCTCTGAATAGAGGACTTGGAACAGCGTCTAGTGTGGCTGAGGAGGCCAATTCGAGAGTGACCATCCCTTCCATACTGAAGACAAATACAATCTGTCCCCTGTCCAGCTCCCTGATTTTGGTGGTTTCGGGACTGCCTCTTGGCCTCGGCCTGCTGGACAAGGGTCTCTTCAAATTGGGAGAGGCCATGATGCACCGCCTGCCTCCAGGCTGAACGCTCAGAGGTCAAGGTTTCCCATCTGTTGAGGTCCATTCCTAAGGCCTTCAGATCCCGCTTGCAGATCTCCTTGTATCGCAGCTGTGGTCTCCCTCTGGGGCGATTTCCCTGCACTAATTCTCCATACAGGAAATCTTTTGGAATCCGACCATCAGCCATTCTCACGACATGCCCGAGCCAACGTAGACGTTGCTGTTTCAGTAATGTATACATGCTAAAAATTCATACGTAAGTTATGCATACGTAAGTTAGTGTAATTCACAGTGGTGAATCGCCACCAACCAGTGAGGCACCAGTCATGCTACGAGGTATGTGCTCCGCAGCCAGATACTTAAACCACATTCATCAACAACAGCATTCCTAGTTTCATCATCCAGTTCCCAGCTTGAGAAACTAGGATCAAGGCTTAGGGAAAGCAGGTGGTTGCTTTCAAGTGGCTTGGTTTAAACAACAGTTTCATCTGTTGAGAACTGTGGTTTAATGTTAGACTATTAACCAGAATCTTAAATTACATATTAAATATTGAACCAAAGTTCCTGGTTTCGGAAGCACTATTTATACTTGTATAAAGGCTTCGGGTGGCGACCTTGGGAGGCCCTGAATATTCCAGTAACTTGGAAATCAGTTAAACATCTGTGCATTAAACATGACGATAACCTCTTATTGGGGCTCACAGTCACAGAAGCACCGTCAGCCCATTCATTCAAAGGTAATGGGAGTCTTCTTCAGATTTTCGTATTCAGCGCACAAAGTTCTAACAGACATCTGGGTGTGAGGATGTTAGCAGGTAGGCGTTAAGTATACTGTATGTTTTGGTCCGCACCTCAAATGAATCCCAACATACAAGCAGGGAAGCATTATAGGGCTACTTATGACAGAGAACTCTAGTTCAGACGACTAACTTTGAGGGAGGTGCAGCTGATACACAAAAGAAGAATATGACGTGAAGAGGAATTCATGGTCCAGCTAATTATTTCCAACGGTTGAGCGGTGGTTCAGTAAACCAGAAGCTGTATAACCACATGAGAACATAGACTCCCTCTTTTTCTTGCTCACTGGGTTCTGGGATCCCAGTCATATATTTAAAAAAAAAAACCTACAAAAAGGAAATAGCAGGTGCATTTTTTTTTAAAAAAAAATTATTATTATTATTATTTATAAAATCCATCCATGCTTATTTAACATCGTGTCACCTTGGTTCAGCTTATAATCATTTGTTAATACAAGTACAATACATATTTGCCCTCCCAGGCCCCGAAATGAAGACGCAAGACAGTGATATGGATTAATACGGGCCACACTTTATTAAATCATTTCTGATTATAAAAATCATTGTCCTCATCAAATGAGGGGGCCTGCGGTAGTGCGGAGAAATAAATGTAGGGCATCCACGATACCCTTCTCAGTCAATGGGCGAGTCCCAGGCCCCCAGGTTCCAGCTGTCTTGACGACAGCAGGAACCCAGCCGGCCTCTAATAAACACCCCAGACCTCGAGCCATCTTTATTTGATGACTGTCGGTCCGAAAGTGGCCCAGCGCATCTTCCCGCCGCCGGCCCTGTAATCGCACGATCCGCAGAGCCGGGAGGTCGGATGCGCTGTTGGCTTACCATAATTATCAAAGGGACACACCGAGACAACCAGTTTTTTCCCGCACTACCCGCCAGTGTGACCGAGAAGAACCACCAAGCAAATGCCAACAAACCCTTTTCCAGTGTGGGATAGGCGAAAAATCCCTCCATCCAGTAGCCAATCAGGTTAGAGGTCAAAAATTCCTATCCGGCCCCATAAAGGCGACCACAAACACACTAGAAAGAGGGAGGGCGGGTGGGTGCCTGAACAAGAAAGAGGATGCATCGGGGGCGAGCACTTCCTTAAATAACCTCTCGCCCCCTCCTTTTTCCATGTGACCGGAGTTGCCTTGCGTCCTTCGGGACCGAGGAGGGCAAAGCCAGCCCCGCATTTCAAGGACGTTGTAACGTCCTTCCTGCGGGCTGAAACTTGCCCTCCCAGGCCCCGAAATGAAGACGCAAGACAGTGATATGGATTAATACGGGCCACACTTTATTAAATCATTTCTGATTATAAAAATCATTGTCCTCATCAAATGAGGGGGCCTGCGGTAGTGCGGAGAAATAAATGTAGGGCATCCACGATACCCTTCTCAGTCAATGGGCGAGTCCCAGGCCCCCAGGTTCCAGCTGTCTTGACGACAGCAGGAACCCAGCCGGCCTCTAATAAACACCCCAGACCTCGAGCCATCTTTATTTGATGACTGTCGGTCCGAAAGTGGCCCAGCGCATCTTCCCGCCGCCGGCCCTGTAATCGCACGATCCGCAGAGCCGGGAGGTCGGATGCGCTGTTGGCTTACCATAATTATCAAAGGGACACACTGAGACAACCAGTTTTTTCCCGCACTACCCGCCACAGCATAGGGACTAGTCCTGACTAAGTCCCATGCCCGCCATCAAGCCGTCCTAGCTCAGCAAGCAGGCCCCCTTTTATATCTTCAAGAAAAATGTCCAAGCCTGCATCAGACAGGTGGATGCCATCGCTACGAAAATATTCAGTGTTGGAAGTTTGAATCCTGTGGTGATTGACCACAGATCCGAGGCCGCCGCTGCAGACACCTCTACACACTTCCCTATTGACCCTTCGCCGTGCCCTATTAATCTTCTCAATGCTCTGGGCACCTCGCCAGGCTAAACGCGGGATGATATTGGACCAAATGATCCGCATAGCAGGATACCTTTCCTTCAGCTTCCCAAGTTCTCTCAAGATGTCAAGTATGACCGCCTTACCAGACAATCCAGGCAAATCGTTGCCTCCTAAATGAATTACTAAAATATCTGGTGGCAGATGGTCGAAAGATGTCATCCTGCCGAGCTGGATCCAATGCATGCCACGCATGCCTTTCCATGTAATAAACGCATGGGCACCAAGCCCCAAATCATTCCCCCACGGGGAAAATGCGTCATATCGCGCCGCCCAGTAAACATAACTGTGGCCGATGATCATGACGTGCCTTCGGCCTTCCTGTCTTTCGACACCTGAAACGATATAAACAGCCCCTGCCTATACGTTAGGGAGAGGTCTGATGTGTTTGTGATAACAGGCCGACGACCAACGCCCTAACTGTTTAATTTGGTCTGTATTATAACCCATAGCTGCTGCTGTTGAAGCTGCTCCTATTCTAAAGGAATGTGTTCCGAATCTCATATTCTTCAAACCTATCTTCTCTAATGCTATGCCAGTAAGTTTCCAAAATTGGTATTTTGTAAGTGGCGACCCATCCGTATGCTGGAAGAAGTACCCAGGTTTTGGACCCCTAAACTCTATGAATTCCTGAACCGCCTTTACGGGACAGATGCCTTTTACACTACATTGCCCTAAGACTAATTGCTTGCCTTTTCCCAGCGGGTCTGCTTTAGACCGCCTTATCTTAATATTTAACCGCCCCTCCTGAACTATAACGTCCCCCAATTGCAAAGCCCTCTGTGAGATATCTGCCTTACCCATTGCCACTAGCTCGCTAATATGCAGGGCCCCGAAAAAGGCCACTAGCGCAGATGCATGAAATAATGCCGCTTCATAATGGTCCCTACACAATGCGCTCCATTGTTCGCATAGGTGTCCAAGGAGAGCCGGAGATATGGGTGTCCTGTCATCTTGTACTCTCCCCCTTTCCCTGGACCAACCTTCTAACATCTTCCTAATACGAAAGTCACAAGAAAAATCCCTGTGCCCATTTGATTTTGCGTAGAAGGCCAAAGCCGACAGTTTTCCTTGAATAGTGCCTGTCGCTAATCCCCTTCTATGCAAAAATATTATGAATTGTTGGAGGTGCTCCACTGGAGCCGGCCATGCTTGCTCTAGCCTCATTGACTTCCTAAATTCATAAAACTCGGTACCTGATGCTAAATAACCCTTTATCGTCCTCGGGGCCAGTGCAAGACCTATTGCTCTCGACGCTTCCTCATGCCAATCTGCCAGACCTCCGCTGGAAGCACTTCTGGCAGATCCCTGGCCTCCGGTGCCATCTCCCTGAAACGCTTGATCTGTTGGCGTGAGAGAGCATCAGCTATCCTGTTGTCAACACCTGGCACATGTCGGGCGTGCACCATTACGTTAAACTGCAACGCCCGTAGGGTGAAAGCCCTGACCAAATCCATGACTCTTTCCGAGTGTGATGTCAGATTGTTAATGATGTGTACCACTGCTTGGTTATCACACCAAAAACGAACTACAGTATGTGCCCATTCTTCCGCCCAAAGCCATAGGGCTCCTACAATTGGAAAAAATTCTAAAAATGTCAAGTCTTTCGTTATGCCCTCTTGGTGCCACTCTTTAGGCCAAGTACCTGCACACCATCTGCCACGGTAATAAATCCCGAATCCTAAGGTCCCAGCAGCGTCAGAGTTTACCTGAACATCCGCTTTCAGGCTAAGTTCCGATCTCCAGAAGGATACCCCATTGAACTGTTCTAGGAATTGTTTCCACACTGTGAGGTCTTCCCGCATACCCCTGGTAACTCTCGTTCTGTGCATTGGCCTTTTTAAACCTGACATGGCGCCACAAAGTCGCCTCAAAAAGGCGCGCCCTGGTGCTACTACTTTGCACGTGAAATTCAGGTGTCCTACCATTTCCTGCAACTCTTTTAAGAGTCACCTTTTTCTTTCCTATTAAGTTGCTAAGTATAGTCCTAATGTTCAGCAATTTGTCTCGAGGCAGCCTTGAAGTCTGCTGAAGCGTATCCAGTTCAATCCCTAGGAAAGTCAGGGATGTCGCTGGCCCTTCCGTTTTTTCTTCCGCCAGGGGCAAGCCCATATCAAGGGCCATCTCACGGAAGTTATCCAGAATCATTCTACATCTTCCTGAGTTCGGTTTTCCACAAAAGAGGAAATCATCGCCTAACTTGCCATTCGATGAATGTGCTAAACTTTTCAAAAGCTGCGCACGAAATTGAGCACCCCATAGGGAGGGCCCTATCGATGTAATATTGCCCTTGAAATTGAAAACCCAACAAATTGAAATCCAATGGGTGAACGGGGAAAATTCTGAAGGCCGACTTAACATCCGCCTTTGCCAGTTCAGCACCCACTCCGCAGGCCCTAATCATCCGAACCGCCTCGTCAAAGGAGGTGTATCTCACAGAACAAAGTTCCGGGGGTATTGCATTGTTAACTGATGTCCCTTCTGGAAACGATAGGTGATGTATTAAACGAAATTCACCTGGGGCTTTTTTGGGGACAATCCCTAAGGGGGAAACCCTCAAGTTAGCTATGGGTGGTTCTTTAAAGGGTCCCAAGACCCTACCTTCTCGAACCTCCTTATTGATCTTTTCTAATACTATAGCTTCCATCCCTTTTATTGATTTAAGGTTTTTGGTCACAAAGGCCGTTCTTACGCCTAAAGCTGGGATTCGGAACCCATATCTAAAACCTAGTCTCAAGTATTCTGCATTCCCTATTCTTGGGTAATCTGCTAGACCCTCTTCCAGAACCTTGATTTTAATTGGTGTGGGCCCCCTTTCCAGGGGCACCACCGCCCCCTTCTGGCTTCTTGCCGGGACCGCTAGTTTTGTTTTGACGCTGTGCACCCGCTTTGAAGCATGAGGCGTTTGGGTGCTTCCCCCCACAGGTAATGCAGTCGTGTCTATACCTGCATGGGGACCTTGCACAAAAACCTCTGGTGTTATATTCGTAGCAGGGCAGGTGGGGTTGAACCACCTGCCCCGCCCCTAGGCGGGTAGTAACGTTCCCGGTAAATTTCTTGTTCAGATGACCGCTATCAAATCTGTCACCTAAACTACATTTGGCCGGTGTCATATGTTGCAGCCAAAGCCCTGGGTGCGGCTCATCCCAGCGTAATTCAGGCCTGATGGCGCTCTTCATTCTAAAAGCTTCATCGTAACGAAGCCAAGCCTGGCCTACAAAATCTGAATTTGCCCTACATATTATATCAAAGTATTGAAATAGAGCCGAAGCCTTCCAAGGCTGTGTTTTAACCAGGACCCCAGCATATATAGTGAAGCCTGTGATCCAATTAGGCCAGTTTCTGTCAGGCTTCTTCCTTCTGTATTTTTCTTTTAATTTCTCGTCATCTTTGTCAATTTCCTTAATTTCCACCTCGCAGTTCAGAAGATCATAAAAATCCAAGAATTCTCCCCTCCATATTTTCTCCTTCACTGCAGGGGTCAAATGATCGCCCAAAGGCGTACTGTAGTCCGCATAGGGCAGTGCAGCTAGCGGGACCGTGTTATACCCCGTGTTAGGCACTGAAGGGTGCTGACATGTTCCTGTGTTCTTACCTTCACTAGATGTCCCAGCCGTAGGAGGGGTCGCACAATGCGTGCCCCACCCCCAACAATGCGGGTTTACAGGAGGCCAGAAAAAACTGGGCCATCCCATGGGTGGTGTTCCACAGTGGTTAGGTGTAACATGAGAGTGTTGGGTGCCACCAGTCCAAGGCCAGGCGGCAGAATTGGACTGGGTGTTGTGTATGGCTGTGCACTCACCGCAAGAAGGAGTCGATGTTCCAAGTGCCTCCGAAGCCCGATGCGAGCTTGTACATGGCTCCTCATAGAGATCGTACCCAGCCGAAGATCCCTCCGCTGTCTCCTGGATCTCAGTTGCTTCTGTCATCCTGCATTTACGACCATCTGGCACCCTTGCCGTAGTGGGGGACCCTTCTTCCACAGCCTGTTCCTCACCTCCATGACCCTGTTGAGATTCTAAAGCAGTAAAACGCTCCATGAGTTGCTGCGTTAAGGCCCTAAACTCAGCCTTACGGCGACCCTTTGTGTCCCTGACGGATCGACGAGGGGTAACCTCGCGTTGTGGGGAGGCCCGTCTAGCCAGCTTCTGCGCCTCTAAAGCCAACATTTTATCTTGCAGGTCCTTAAGGATCACCCAAGATTCTTCTTCTGAAGAGGACTGCTGAGGCGAGACCTGAGGCACAGCTCTCTTTTTAGCTTTACTGTCTAATTGAGCCCCAAGGTGTATATCCTTGGTTGTTAAATTTATCAGAAAGCCTGTTCAGAGCTTGTGAAAAATTAATCCACAGCAACTATGTTGTTTTTAAGTTGTTTGTGCACAATATATTGTGAGCCGCCCTGAGTAGACTCCTGTCTAGAAGGGCGGGATAAAAATCCAATAATAAATAAAATAAATAAATAAATCTATATTCTTAAATTGATCTATGATTATTCAATTTATAGATGTTAACCAGTAAAAGAAAATGGCAGAGAGGGAGAAAAGAGTGGGAAAATGAGCACACAAAATGGCGTCCGCCACACACAAAATGGCGTCCGCCACACTCAAAATGACATCCGCCACCCAAAATGGCGTCCGCCACACTCAAAATGGTGGCCAAAATGGCGTCCGCCACACCAAAAATGGCGTCCGCCACACCCAAATACTAACAATTTAAATTAAGCGTTAATAGCTACCAAATAATCAGGATGATAAACTTATATAACCTTTATCTTTAATTATTTTTAGTCTCTGTATCCCTTCCCCTTTAGTTATTTGTAGAAAAGGGGAAAACAAAATGGCGGTCGGGAGCAAAAAATGCGGGAAGAGACATTAAACAAAATGGCGCCCGCTGCAAACCCAGCCAATTTCGCTAGCAGGACAGAAGAGGCAAGGAAAAGAAAAGAATTGGGGCCTCCACCTGTCCCAATACCTTTACAAGTAAGGCCCTTCTCTTTAAAATTAAATGTAAATTAAAAGTAAATTCGCTCCCCGCTGCGGCAGGGCGAGCCCGCCCCACCGCCCGCGCCCGTCTCAGCCCACTCAAACAAGGACCACCAGAGCCCTTAAATTCCAAACACTTCCCCTGCAATATCCCCAATCCAAAAAGTAAAAGCCAGGAGGGAGCCAAGGCTACCCTCCTTCAAACCAGGAACGTTTTCCTCGCCGCTCGCGCTCGCAACTCTGCTCTTGTTCAGGATCCTCCAATCGACTCCACACTGCCTGAACAAGAAAGAGGATGCATCGGGGGGCGAGCACTTCCTTAAATAACCTCTCGCCCCCTCCTTTTTCCATGTGACCGGAGTTGCCTTGCGTCCTTCGGGACCGAGGAGGGCAAAGCCAGCCCCGCATTTCAAGGACGTTGTAACGTCCTTCCTGCGGGCTGAAACTAAGATCTTAAACTATACAACGTGCTTCTAACCATTGATAAAACAAGTTCCATGTTTGATAATATTCTGCATCTTCCTTTCCTTTGATTTTCAGTGTCAGTCTATCCATTTCGGCGCAGTCCAATATCTTTTTAATTATTTCTTGATCTGTAGGCGTTTCTTCATTTTTCCAGTATTGTGCAAATATAATCCTTGCGGCTGTTAAAATATGCAGTATTAAATATACATTTTGTTTATCAACACTTTCTGGTATTATACCTAATAGAAAGAGTTCTGGCTTAAAATCTACATGTTTTTTGATTATTTTAACAAGCCATATATGTATTTTTTTTCCAAAGATTTTTTGCTTTATCACAGGTCCACCAAAGGTGATAATAAGTTCCAGTTTTTTTATGACATTTCCAGCATTTACTTGACCTATTAGAGAACATTTTGGCTAATCTATCGGGTGGTAAATGCCATCTATAAAACATTTTATATAAATTCTCTTTATAAGATGTTGCCATTGTCATTTTATAGTTTCTAGACCACAGTTTTTGCCATTTTTCAAAGTCAATATTATAGCCAAAGTTTTTTGCCCATTGAACCATCGTATCTTTGACCTGTTCGTCCTCCATTTTCCAATTTAAAAGAAAGTTATATATTTTCCTAATTAATTTATCATCTGATGTTAACATTATTTGGTCAAACGTTGTCTGAACAGAACAAACAGCAGGTGCAAATTGTTGTGTTTCCATCTTCCTCTGAAGGACTGAAGACTGGAGAGAGTAGCTGGTGCAGTCCATTCCACCCCACATCAACACATTCCTAGCCATGGATAGGTTGTGTGAACAGTATTGATTGATTGATCGATCGATCGATCGATTGATCGATTGATCGATTGATCGATTGATTGATTTACATTTTTTTTACCTTGTCTTTCTTCTCAAAGAAGACCCAAGGTGGCGTACATCATCAAAAGACAATATTTTTGTTAAGATATTTTTAAACTACGTGTTAAAATATTTTAAATGTTCCAAATGTTATATTTAAAATTTGAAATTTGAAATTTGAAATTTGAAAAAATAATTTGAAATTTGAAAAACATTAATTTGAAATTTGTTAAAAAATTTGAAATTTGAAAATATTTGTTGACATTTGTTGTTAAAACCAGACATATGTGACGAGTTTCAGTTCCTATCTTGCTCTTACAAATATATCTTTTTCCCAATATCCTACTTTTTTAAAAAAAATCAAATTCATAATTGTCTCCTCTCCTTTAGAAAGTTGACTGAAAATTATTTCCTGACTTCAGTGGTCCCAGCCCAGCTCAACCCATCAGTTTTGAAACCTTCCCTCCCAAAGTGTGATATAATAATATACACTTTCTGCTTGTACATCCTGATGAAATGCCAAAGCTTTTCCAACAGATCTTGTGGAAACTGAGGTAATATAGATGATTTTTCCCCCTGTATCCACTTTTCAAAATGCCTCTGTAATCACTCTCCATAAATCTGCTTTTTTCTCCGTAACAGAAATGATTCAATCTCCATACATGCTGAGAAGTACAATTAGATCATTTTCACTGATTTATTAGTCCAACAATTACCAACTCCCCATTCCCTTGTATCTGGGAATTATGTTTTAATTAAACAATTTATCTATTAACTTTGCGAAACTTGCTTTGCTGAAGAACCCAACTGCAAAAAGTTTTTTTCTAAAGCCACTTCAAGGCAATTAGCTTCCTTGTGTGTCAGTTGGGCAGAATGGACCCCTCTGGTGATAAATGCATATGGATTGTGTGAATGTTTGACTAATTGGAGATTTTAAGGGGAGTTGTACTCTGGCATGGAAAGAAGGAGAGAGAAGCTAAAGCTTTCTCTGGGCGGACAGAAGGATATTTTCAGCATAAATACCTGGGTGGAAGGTGTTTGGGTTTGGTTTTTGCTGGTTTTTGTTTTGTTGAGAAAACTGAAGATCCCACAGAGTGAGAACTACAACTGCCAGAAGCCTTCACTACTAGCTGTGCTGGCCAGGATTTCTGGGAGTTGTAGTTCATGTCGGGACCCAAGGTTGGTAGCCACAGCTTTAATGATATGGGGCAGAGCCCAGGCACCCTGTACCCCAGGTTTGATGCCCGTTGCTCTGCTGAACCACCAAATTAATGGAGGGTATTCATCATGCCTGCCAGAACATGTGATCTATCAAGCCAGTGGCAGACTGGCTGGCCTTATATAATGGTTGCCATTCGGTTTGCTTTGTCAGTCACATGATGGATTTCCTTTAAAGAACATTTCCCCTTCTGATATGTCTGACCTTGATGATGTGCCTTCTCTTTTAGCTGCTCTGGACGTCTGCCTCATCACACACCTGGCTCCCTCTCTTTTTGACCTTCATTTGCTGCTCTAGATCTTAATTTCTGCCTGACCTGAACTATAACTTTGGTTTTCCCCTTCCAGTTGACCTCTTGCAGGTCTGAATCCATAGGGCCTTGGCATACCTTTCAAACCGGCATTCAATCTAGAAATTATTTTGGTGCTCTCCGATATCAAACACAGGAGTTTTCAACAAGTAAAAACTAGCAAATACCAAATACAAGGACATTTATCAAAAGGTTTGGCCCAACAGCTTCTGTGCACTCTGAGATTAAACCTGGGTTTGGTGTGCAATTGTGCAACAGCACTGTAACTTCTCATTGCAAGACTCCAGCTCCAACGTTAGAGGCGTTCAAGAAACAATTGGACAACCCTCTGTCAGATCTGCTTTGATTTAGATTCCAGCATTGAACATGGGGTTGGACTTGATAGCCTTAGAGGCCCCTTCCAACTCCATGATTCTAGGATTCTAACTACTATCAGCTCTTGCTGATCTGGGCAAGGATGCTGTCTGATGGGACAGGCACGCCAGTCTTTGGAGGGTTACAAGTTGCCCACCCCAGATTAGACCATGCTGACCTTTCTCCAGGTAATGTAATTACAGGACATGCCCAAATAAGGACAATCTGTGGTCTTTTTTCTTTTTAAACCATTTAAGAAAAATAACTTGCAATCTATGTGGCAAATTTCTGTAGCTAATAACTGGTGAAAACCCATTTCAATCAGTCAGGACAAATTTTAAATGGGTACAGCTGTGATTTAAGGGCACATTTTCTTTTCAGAGGCTGGCTGGCTTCAGTGGCGTGTTCTTGGAATGAGAAATTCAAACCTTATCAAGGCAGCTTTTCTTTCTAACCACGACCAGCTGCTTTTTTTTTAATTACACTGTAAATCATATTATTATTATAGGCCGTCAAGTCACTAAAAGCCTATGCTGAGCCTACTAGGGTTTTTCAGGACACATACAGTAAGATGTTCAAGAAGTGGTAAAACACTGTCATTGCTCACTGAAGTGTTATGACCAAATAAGGACTTAAGCCCAGGTCTCCTGAGTCCTAGTATGACACGTTATCCACTATACCACCCCAGAACTCAAGTAGAGATGGGCACGGACTTGTTCCTCCCAGTTTGTGCCGGTTCATAAAAGTGGCAACACAGAAGCTGCTGCTCCCCTGCCACGCCTCCTCAGCTGATCAGCCCCTCCCCAGGCCCAGTTGGCTGGCTTTTCCCACCTCCTCAGCGAATCTCCCAGTCAGGGGCAAGAGCACAGACTTCTCTACCCCGCCCTTTGGTCTGAGTGGCAGATCAGCCGAGAGGGGCGGGGCAGAGAAGCCTGAGCTCTTGCCGGGGACTGGAAGATCGGTTGAAGATCCTGGAGGCTGGGTGTGGTGAGCGGCTGCTGGAGCCAGAGGAGGCACGGCAGGGGAGCAGCCGCACCTGTGCTGCCACCTTGATGAACCAGGACGAACGGGTTCGTGTCCATCTCCAATCTCAAGTCATATTGCAGTCCCATTAATACAGGGGAGGGAAAAGTCACCCCTTCGGATGCTATTGAACTATAACTCTCATCAGCTCTAGCCAGCAGAACTAGTGGTGAGAGACCCTGGGCGCTGCAGTTCAAAGCACGCTGGAGGGCAGAATTTGCCCCTGGCCTCCTTTGATATCATGCAAAGGGACCTGTTGGTAGGGAGCTAGAATACGTAGCTCTTTCCAGAGGCTGGGACTGCTTGCCGGGGGCTCTCGAAATTAGCCCAAGGGCTCCAAGAAATGAAGCTAAGGACCACACATGGTCCTCAGGGTACAGGCTGCCCTTCCCTGGTGCCCCAACTCAACAGGGACTTCCAAGCCATTTCTGGACCCTGGACCAGAATCTTTATGAGACAAGAGGCCCAATCACCACCTGCTGCAGCTCTTATCCATCCTGAGAAAGGAAGTGGACATGAACATACTATGCCTTGGAAAGATTTCAGCCGGCAGTAGCAGTCCCTGTTCTTGGAGAACAATGGCCTGTCAACACCACAAACAAACAACAGCCGAACACAAGGTGGGCAGGACATGCAGCAGTATAGTGGAGTTTCGACAGGCAGTGGAAGATGGCTTGTGCAAATGTGTGGCAACTGTGGGGGACACAGAGAACAGAATGGAGACAGTGGTGAGAACTAGGAAGGAAGGAAGGAGCTATTATGTTAGTAGATAAAGTGTGAATTAAACCTTCAGATCACTGTATCATTTATGACACTCCCATGTCCCAGGGCGGCAACTTATTCTCAGGGAATTGTTATGCTCCTCTACATCTTCAGGAGGAGAGTTGCATTTCAAGAAGAACCAGGATATAAATCTTCACAGCCAAAATCCTGTTGTGAATTTATGTGCACACAAGAGCAATCAAGTAAGTTCCCATAGCTGTAGGCATCCTTCAGTCTCGAGAGACTAGGGTAACCAGCTCTGAATAGAGGTCTTGGAACAGCGTCTAGTGTGGCTGAGACGGCCAATACGAGAGTGACAATCCCTTCCACGCTGAAGACAAATACAATCTGTCCCTTGTCCAGCTCCCTGATTTTGCTGGTTTCGGGACTGCCTCTTGGCCTCGGCCTGCTGGATAAGGGTCTCTTCAAATTGGGAGAGGCCATGCTGCACCGCCTGCCTCCAGGCTGAACGCTCAGATGTCAAATTTCCCATCTGTTGAGGTCCATTCCTAAGGCCTTCAGATCCCACTTGCAGATCTCCTTGTATTGCAACTGTGGTCTCCCTCTGGGGCGCTTTCCCTGCACTAATTCTCCGTACAGGAGATCTTTTGGAATCCAACCGTCAGCCATTCTCACGACATGTGCAAGCCAATGTAGACATCGCTGTTTCAGTAATGTATACATGCTAAAAATTCCAGCTCATTCTAGGGCTACTCTATTTGGAACTTTGTCCTGCCAGGTGATGCCAAAAATACGTCGGAGACAATGCATATGGAACGTGTTCAGCTTCCTCTCCTGCCGTGCAAAAAGGGTCCAGGACTCACTGAAGTACAGGAGTGTACTCAGGACACAGGCTCTATAGACCTGGATCTTGGTATATGCTGTCAGCTTCTTATTAAGCCATACTCTCTTTGTGAGTCTAGAGAACATGGTAGCTGCTTTGCCAATGTGTTTATCCAGCTCGACATCTAGGGAAAGAGTGTCAGAGATTGTTGAGCCAAGGTACACGAAATGATGAACAACCTCCAATTCTTCTGTGGAGATGGTAATAGAGGGAGGTGAGTCCACGCCCTGGCCCATGACTTGTGTTTTCTTCAGGCTGATTGTTAATCCAAAATCTTGGCAGGCCTTACTAAAATGATTCATGAGTTGTTGGAGGTCTTCAGCAGAGTGGGCAACAACAGCTGCATCATTGGCAAAGAGGAAGTCCCGCATGCATTTCAGCTGGACTTTGGTCTTCGCTCTCAATCTAGAGAGATTAAAGAGCTTTCCATCTGATCTAGTCCGGAGATAAGACACCTTCTGTTGCAGTTCCAAAAGCTCAGAGTAGTGCTGCACCCAGCGTTCCATCTGCTGTGCTCGGTCCTGGATGATCACGCCTGTAGCAGACTTCAAGGGAGCAGATTTCTTCTGTATTAGACCTAAAGCCTGCTCGATACCGTCATACATTCCCTTGATGTTACCTGTGTCCGCTGCTATATGTATTTGAGAGCAGAGCTGAAGCCAATAATCGTTGGAACATCTCCTGGCAGCCTATTGGATGTCTCCAGGAAACTCTGTGTTGAAGCTTCGTATTAAAGAATGTGTTGCTGACGCAAAGACCATAATAACAGCAAAACTCCAGAAAGCGTTGGCCATTTTCGTTCATCTTCCCAATGTCAAAACAGCCTAGACAAGTGGGCCAAGAATTGTGATCAGCACCAACTCTAGCGTTAAAGTCTCCGAGAATGAACAGTGGCTCTCTCTCGGGGATTTTTTTGATAGTAGCTGCAAGATCGTTGTAGAATTTGTCTTTGACTTCTGTTGTGGACGACAGTGTTGGTGCATATGCACTAATGAGGGTGACTGGTCCCGCTGATGAGTGGAGCTGCAGAGACAGGATTCTTTCACTCCCCACAGTTGGTGGAACAATGGATCTCAGCAGAGTATTTCTGACCTCAAAGCCAACACCTTTTTCCCTGGTCTCATTCAATGGTTTTCCCTGTCAGAAGAATGAGAAGTTATTTTCTTTGACAGATCCCATGTCTGGCAATCTCTTGCAGAGGAACAATGTCCATCTGCAGTCTACTCAGTTCCATGTCAATGACAGCTGTCTTACGCACATCGTCTATTTCCTGCAGGTCGTCAGAAAAGCCAGGGGTCATTGTCCGAACATTCCAGCTTTAGTGCAGAAGTTTTCTTATGATTGTTGCATGGTGCAGGGTTATCGATCTGCTTGTCGGCTTTCACCCTAAACCCCACGCACCCCGTGAGGTTAACAGACCATGGCGCAGCAACACCTTGCTGGCTGGGGACTGCCCAGCTTAAGGCAGGTGGTAGCTACCTAGTGAAGTGCAATGACCTCTCCCACCATCAGAAGTATGCCCTGGTGTCATGCTCTACGCCAATCGAGCAAAGACTTATAACCGGTAACTGCTACTTCCCGTGTTGTTTCGACGCTGTATGCGAAGCTGGAGTGTCCTCTCCAGAGCACGAAGCCTGGGTAAAATAATATGGAGGATAGGCTGTTACCCAAGCAGCAAATCCC
Source organism: Intellagama lesueurii (assembly GCA_037013535.1). Lineage (NCBI taxonomy): Eukaryota > Metazoa > Chordata > Lepidosauria > Squamata > Agamidae > Intellagama > Intellagama lesueurii. The sequence goes on from JBAJHW010000004.1 coordinate 5,625,482, forward strand.
CCCTCTCCACGTCACTGAAATAACCCAATGGAAAGGCAAGAGCCTATACAACTGGTTCCAGTGACATCGCAGGAGTTGCCAGAGCATGACTGTGCAGAGTCACAAACTGCCTCTGGGACTCCAGCTATAGCTAATTGCCATAGCTAATTGCAGCTAATTGATGAGGTGCCAGGAGTATGCCAGGTACATGCCAGGCATACAGGCAAGACCACGACTGGATGCGTGCCTGCCCCGTTTTCTTTTTCTCTGAAGCAATTCATATGACTCTTTTCACTCAAGTCTCAAATCCCATGTGTTGATCATAGTGGGCCAAGTGGCTTGGGGGTCTAACTAGCCTCTTCCTCAGTTTCTGCATCATCCTTAGAACATCTCGTTTTCTGTGTAAATGGGAATTTGCTGTATATAGCACTGGTGTCATGAACGCACCACCATCAGCTCCATCTCGAACAGTCTGAAAATGGGAGGCTAGACCGCTTTTTTTCCTTTCCATTATTTGTCAGTGTCTGGGTGTATTTTTAGCTGCAGAAGAACATACTGGGCTATTATTTTTTGAAGTTTATGGGATTAATGCTGAACAAATAACAATGATTATTGTTAATAATAACAAAGTATGCATGCTTTATAAGGAACAAAAGAAACAAAGCAAGTAAATTAGTCTGCCAGCAAACACAGGCCAAGATGCTGGAATGAAGATTAATTAGGAAATGTAGTGATTTTGGTCCAGGGAACACAAACAATTATAAATTATGCTGTCGGCAAAACAGATATAAGTTATTCTAAAGCAGGCAGAGGAATAGGCCTGGCGTTTCTCCTCCATGACCCTCTGGAAAGGTTTGCATTATGAGATTTATAGCCGTTAAGGATGCGGTGCAGAAGGGGCTCTTTTACATTCCAGGGTAACTCACAATTTATTTTTTTCTTTAAAAAGCTGTAACAGTTTTAGTTTCCCAGTACAAGTCAATGAGAAAGTACAAACTGGGAAAGTACATGTAGAGAATAAATCAAAGAGGATGGTCAACAAATCCCTCTGAAACTGGGATATTTTATTTATTATATATTTAAAATATTTTTACCCTTCCTTTCTCCTCAAAAGGACTCAAGGTAGAGAAGTCCCAGGAACACTGAACACAGCTATAGTTACTAGGAATGGGGTTTTGAGAGTTCTTGGGCTACAAATCCTATAATTCCCCATTCTGGGAATAAAAGGGAGCCATGTGGTCATGAGTGCTCACTGGAAGGACAGATCCTGAAGCTGAGGCTCCAATACTTTGGCCATCTGATGAGAAGAGAAGACTCCCTGGAAAAGACCCTGATGTTGGGAAAGAGTGAAGGCAAGAGGAGAAGGGGACAACAGAGGACGAGATGGTTGGACAGTGTCATCGAAGCAACCAACATGAATTTGACCAAACTCCGGGAGGCAGTGGAAGACAGGAGGGCCTGGCGTGCTCTGGTCCATGGGGTCATGAAGAGTCGGACACGACTTAATGACTAAACAACAAAACAATGTGGTCATTGCCAGGGACATGGTGGCGCTGTGGGTTAAACCACAGAAGCCTCTGTGCTGCGAGGTCAGAAGACCAGAGGTCATAAGATCGAATCCACTCGACGGAGTGAGCTCCCGTCGCTTGTCCCAGCTCCTGCCAACCTAGCAGTTTGAAAGCATGTAAAAATGCAAGTCGATAAATAGGTACCACCATGGTGGGAAGGTCACGGCGTTTCGTGTCTAGTCGCGCTGGCCATGTGACCACAGAAACTGTCTACGGACAAACACTGGCTCTACGGCTTGGAGACAGGGATGAGCACCGCGCCCTAGAGTTGGACACAACTGGACTAAATGTCAAGGGGAACCTTTACCTTTACCTATGTGGTCATTACATAATGGAAATACAAGAGTAGGCAATACCTTTATACTAAAATACTAAAAATCATCATACAATCTGCAGGCTTTCATGGATTCAAGACCACTTTGTCAGGTGTGTACCCATGTCAAGAACTGTGAGTCCAAAGGTTCATAGCAAGATTGATTTTGCCAGGGACGTTACTCTTAGATGTAAAGTCCAAAAGTTATTGGTAAGATAACTAGGCAGGTCTTTCTTAGATGAAAGTCAGGAAAAAGGCAGGCTGCATTAGAGCTGTTGTTTTAAAGTTACAGCTGTGGATTCAATACCACACCCCGGTTCTTCAGACAAAGAAGCATAGGCCATGCACACACGCACCTTTCCATTTGGTCTTTCTTTGAAATGGACATGAATCTGCTTCACCGTGTGTGTGTGTGTGTGCATGTGTGTGACCCAGAAAACTCGACTCCTCCATCTGGGAATTGGGGTGATAATTTAGTAAACTCACTCGGTTTAGTCAATTGAGGTCAGATTAAAGTCAAAATAACACTACCCTGTACCAACAAGAAGAAATATGGACCCTCAACATCAGCAGAGCAGGACTATAACCACTAGGTAATAAGAAAAGGAGAAGGATATATGTGTACCTCACCTGTGAGGGTTTCATATATAGGGAAAGCATTTCCAAACTGATGAACCTGTGTGTAGGACACTGTATGGCACGAACCAGAGGAAACAAACACAGTAATGTCCCTCAGCTCTGAAACTCTGGCAGACCGAGCTTCTCCATTTGAAATCTGTTTCTCACAGCTGCCCCCACAATGCTATTTTTGGCCGCCAACATAGCATGACCCAGTGGATGGAACATCTTGGTGGGAAAACACATTTACACAGGAAAGCAGACTCCTATTCTGTTCCTCTCCCTTTTATTTTCCACATAGATTTCTTTCCCTGAGATTTCTGGATTAATCATTCTAATTGCTCCCATTACAACCAGAAGTCTACAAATGGTATAATGAAAATTTAAAATACGCTGCCATCTTCTTCTTCCTGTTGGAAATGTCAGCCGATGACATCCCAGGCTGGGAGAAGGAGAGGACTCACTGGCTCAGCTTTAGAATAAGTGTCAAAGAGTCACCATGCAACTGTCCAAAGCAAAGAGGACAGCAGCGTGCAGAACTAATGGGCAGAGCTCAGAGAAGGTCCTTTTTAAGGACTACCCCTCACCAAATTCCTCAACTAACTTGGCCACTGGCAATGTAATTGGCAAAGGTAGGGTTACAAGATCAGATTGTTTGTGAGAACAGGCAGGATTCGAGCAGTGAGCAAAGGGGGAAATAGTCACCCACGGTCTTTAGAAGACAAATCATGGAGAGGTCAAAACAGAGATCAGGTATGTTCAAAAATAAAAAGTGACTTATCTTCTCAATCTTGTTTAACTCTCCCATATATTGAAGCCCTTCGGCTCTTTTCAGTCCCTGTTTGTTTGTTTGTTTGTTTGTTTGTTTGTTTGTTTGTTCATCCGTCCGTCCGTCCGTCCGTCCGTTCGTTCATACCCCACTTTCTCCTTAAGAAGGATCCAAGGCAGCTTACATTATTAAAAGATAATATTGAATGCTAATAACAGCAAGTATACAAATGCTACAATGGAACAAACAGATACCACACTAAAAGACATTTAAAAAAACAATACCCAAAGGTCTTTGGATGGACTGCAAAGATGGGGCCAGCCTGGCCTCCTGTGGAAGGGAGTTCCAGAGTCTGGGAGCAGTGTCAGAGAAGGTCCTCTCCCATGTCCCCATCAGATGCACTTGTGAAGGTGGCAGGACCGAAAGGCCTCCCCTGATGATCTTAACACCCGAGCCGGCTCATAAAGGGCGATGTGGTTCTCGAGATAGCTTGGACTCAAGCCATTTCATACTTTATAGGTTAGACCCAGCACTTTGAATTTTGCCCTGGAATAGATCAGCCACCAGTGGAGCTGCTGTAACAGCTTTTCAAAGAATCACAGCGGTGGGCAGTTGAAGAGGATCCAAATGGTCACTGAGTCGAACCCCTTGCCCATGCAAGAATCCACAGCCTAAGCGTAGCCGGCCGATGGACAGCCAGTCTCTGTTGAGGACCACCAGCCCAGATGAGTCCACCACCTTCTGAGGACCACTAAACAGCATTCAGGTTACAATCAGTATCTATCAGAATTAAGGTTGAGATTAAAGTTACATTTATTTAAAATGATTCAGTTTGAGGATTAAGAGAGCTAAGCAAGGGTGACTGATTACAGGGGAGAGCCAAGCACGGTCTAGAAATGGTGTAAGTTGTTCCAGCAACTCACAGGTCTCCACTGCAGGTCCTCAGAGATAATCTGGAAGACTTCTTTTTTTGTGAGGAAACCTTGACCCCAGGAGCCCTTTTCAGTATTTGAGCACTAATTTGCATGGTAGGTGTTGTAGTCTGTCCCCTCTGATGCTGGTATCCACAAGGCTTTAGGGGGTAGGTTGGCTGGCATCCATTTCTAGACCAACACCATCCATTCAGTTTAGTTCAAGATGGCGACCCGATAGCAGGAGGTTGTGTTTTTCCTCCTGCTGGGTCGGCTTTTTCTTTTTGGTCTCTTTCCTTTTGCTTTCTTTGTTTATTCTTTGTTTCTTGACTCCCTCCTTTGATGCAGCTGCTTTTTATTCTCTTATCTCTGCTGCAACAGCAACAAACATTGCAACTACAATTGTTGCTGCTTCCACCACTATCACCGGAGAATAAGAACAACAGCGCCGTCGCAGCTGCTGCCATTGGGGAAACAGGCAGGCAGGTTGGAAAACAGTGAGCTGGAGTTCTCCGAGGGGGGAAAAAAAGGGAAGGAAGAAAAAGGACCCATTGAGGAGGTGTGGGACTGTTTGGCTGCCCGACCCTCTCCCCACCCTTGCCTCTGCCGTCCACCCGCTCCTGAGCTTCCGTATGCCGTGCTTGGTCTCGTGGTTACCTGGGCTTAATGTACTGTCTGCCTCGGTGGTCTTCTGTGTCATCCTGCAGGTTTTTTCCGTTTAGCTTGCAGCTTTACTCGGGCGAGCTTCCCGGCACGGACCCGTGCTCGAGCGACCTGGCCGGGCGGTGGTGCTCTGCCAGGGTTGTCTTAACGCCCACTGCGCTGCGGGTGTCTCAACGCCCGCTTCCCGACCTCCATTGCCACCACTGTGAGGTGCAGACCAAGCTCTACTGGTGGTTGGGAGTTGTACTTCATCTGGGAGCGTGTGCTGGCCTCACATTGCCATCGAGGCCCTGTGCTCCTCAGCGAGGAGGACCACCACCTGGCACCTAACATCTGCATGTGCTACAGCGAATGTGGACGCACCAGGATTGTGAATATCCGGTCTGCCAAGTGCTCCCACTGGACACCTACGTGCTTGTGCGTGGACGCTCAGTCCGCCGTGACGACAGGGTGGCCCTTAAGATCTGGAAGTCGAGCGAACTCAACATGGGCCTGGCTTTTGGCCACAATGATTCTAAGCAGCCGCTGGTCTATTTCAAGGTTTCCTGCACCTATGACAATGACAACTGGGTCTGGACCTTGCAGTACCTAACACCTAGGCATGGGTTGGGAGTGGTTTGGGCAGGGGGAGAAATTGTGTGTGTTTTTTTTTTGTTTGTTTGTTTGTTTTGTTTTGTTTTTTGTTTTTTCTTTCTCCGTTGCTTTATTTTTTCCTTATTTTTTCTTTCTCACAGCTGTCACAGGGTGTGACAGGGTGGTGGTCTGGGTGGTGGTTTCTTGTTTTTATTCCCTTTCTTTTTAAAGTTTTAACTTTGTTGCTTAATTTGATTATTGTTTAATTTAAATGTGTATTTTTATGTCATGGTTTGGATTAATTTTGTTGACCTTGTTACCACTGTATTGTTTACTTTTATTAATTTGGTAATATTTTTTTTGGTCTTTTCTTTTTCTTTTCTTTTCTTTTGTTTGACATGGAGTGGAAGGCTTGCCCCCCCCCCCCAAGCAGGGGTCCTTTGAACATCCGAGTGATTACGGGTAGAGGGAGGTATGGCGATGGCACAGTTCCTGCTCGTTTTAGAAGAACGGTGAACAGATGTTTGAAGGCTGTTCACTGTTCTGGCACTGTGACCAACCGTCAGTCTCGAGGTAGTCAGATCAGCCGTCCCTCCACTCTAAATCTGGTACTGTTGAATGCCAGGTCTGTATCCAACAAATCCCAGATTATCCAAGACCTTATTCTGGAGGAGGATGCAGACCTGGCATGCATAACCGAAACTTGGGTGGGCGGGGAAGGGGATGTTCCCTTGACTCTTGCCTGTCCTCCCGGTTATGCAGTCCAGCACCAGGGTAGACTGGAGGGGCGGGGGGGGGGGGGAGAATAGCCATTGTTTATAGAAACACTCTGGAGGTTGTTAGGCGCTCTACGGTGGTGAAGCCAGGTCTGGAGGCCCTCCACGTGTCAATTGGGGCCAGGGATGGTATTGGGATCTTGCTGGGTTACCGCACTCCCCGCAACTCAGCCATTTCCTTACCGGAGCTGGCGGACTTTGTCTCCGCGGCACTGTTGGAATCCCCGAGGCTTCTGGTCTTGGGTGATTTCAACATCCATGCGGAGGCAGAGGTTTCCGGTCCGGCTCTTGAGTTCTTGGAAACAATGGCTTCCTTGGACATGTCCCAACATGTTAATGGCCCCACACGCTAGACCTGGTGTTCTCCACCGAGCGGAGTGAGTGTGGTCTGATGGTGACTGACCTTGTGTCAGTTCCCTTGTCATGGTCGGATCACCACCTAATAAAATGTAACCTCTCAGTGGCTCTCCCTCCCCACAGGGAGCAAAGACCTATTTTAATGGTCCGTCCTCGAAGGCTACTGGATCCTATAGGATTCCAGGACTCCATGAGAGGGATTCCGGCTGATCTGACTGGCGCTCCTGTCGAGGCTCTGGTCGATGGCTGGCTTGCTGCCGCCACCAGGGCTGTTGACAGGATCGCTCCTAAACGCCCTATCCATTGCAGAGCTTGTCCAGTGCCCTGGTTTAACCAGGAGCTGCGAGCTATGAAGCAAAACAAGAGAAGGCTAGAGTGCAATTGGAGACGGAACTTGACAGAATATAATCAGAAAGCTGTCAGGATCGAGACTAACCATTACCTTACTAAGGTGAGGGCTGCCAGTCGAACTCACTTCACTGTCCGGATAAGCGAAGCTTCAAATCAGCAGGCGGAACTTTTCCGTATAGTCTGCGATCTATCTGGAATTGGTCTAAGTGATAGGCCTCCCATTAGTATTTCACCTGACCAATTTGCAGCATTTTTAAAATCTAAAGTGGAGGCCATCCGCCGGGAGCTCTCTCCTTTTTTAAACACAGTAGATCGAGCAGAGACATCCAGCGCTCCGCCTTGCCCGATGAGACTCGATCTCTTTCAGCCTGTGACACCAGATATGGTGGACAAAGCACTTGACCGCTGTCGTGCCACCACCTCCTCCCTTGACCCTTGCCCGGCCTGGCTAATCAAAGCAGCCAGGCCTATAACAACCGAATGGGCCATGGCAATAATTAATGGGTCTCTCCAGTGAGACACTCATTAGGCCCATAAGGAAGAAACCAAGTTTGGCAGCGGACAACATTGGCAATTATAGGCACATCGCCAATGTTTCTTTCCTCAGCAAAGTGGTAGAGAGGGTGGTGGCTGACCAGCTCCAAGCTCTTTTGGATGAAACCAATGCCCTGGATCCATTCCAGTCAGGCTTCAGGCCACGCCATGGTACGGAAATGGCATTGGTCGCCCTGTCTGATGACCTGCTGAGGGAGGCCAACAGGGGCAAAACGTCTTTGTTGGTCCTCCTCGATATCTCAGCCGCCTTCGATACCGTCAACCACGGTATCCTCCTGGGGAGGCTCTCTGAGTTGGGAATCAGTGGTCTGGCACTTGCCTGGCTCCGATACTTCTTGGAGGACCATCCTCAGAGAGTACAGCTTGGGGAGTGTGTTTTGGCCCCATGGAGTCTCAATTGTGGGGTTCTGCAGGGCTCGATTATCTGCCCAATGCTGTTTAATATCTATATGAGGCCACTGGGTGGGGTCATCAGGGGGTGTGGGGCTTCGTGCCATCAGTACGCTGGTGACACCCAGCTCTACACCTCCTTTTCTCCTAGCACACTGGATGCCGTTCCGTCCCTTCAGCGCTGCCTGGAGGCTGTACTGCAATGGATGCAGGAGAATGGACTGAGGCTGAACCCAGACAAGACGGAGGTCCTGAGGGTGGGTGACCCCTCCATCAGTGGTTTGGGAAACTCCCTCTCTTTTGGGGGAGTGACTCTCACCACGAAGAGTGAGGTTCGCAGCTTGGGGGTCCATCTGGATCCGGTGCTCACCATGGAAACCCAGGTGGCATCAGTGGTACACTCTGCCTATTTCCATCTGTGGTGGATTGCCCAGCTGCGTCCCTATCTTGATGTTGGGGCACTCACCACTCTGGTCCATGCACTTGTAGTCTCGAGATTAGACTACTGTAATGCGCTCTACGTGGGGCTACCTTTGAGAATGATGCAGAAGCGTCAAATGGTGCAGAATGCGGCTGCCAGATTTCTCAGTGGGACGAGAAAATATCAGCCTATTTCCCCCACTCTGGCTGCCTTGCATTGGCTGCCCGTTCGTTTCCGCATTGATTTCAAAGTGTTAATGATGACATAAAAAGCCCTAAACGGTTTAGGACCTCGATATCTAGCGGAACACCTCCTCCCACCTAGATCTACCCGAATCACTCGTTCGAGCCAGAAAGGGCGGCTGAGGGGGACTAACGCCAAGGGAGGCCCGGAGAGAAAGAACAAGAAACCGGGCCTTCTCGGCAGTGGCCCCTCGCCTTTGGAACAGTCTGCCCCCAGAGATCTGTCTGGCTCCCTCGCTGGGTGTTTTTAAGAGCAAACTGAAGACCTGGCTCTTTAGGCAGGCTTTCCCTCCTGTCATCACTTGAACATTTTTCCCATCTTGAACTATATTACTACTGCTTTTATTTTATTTTATTATATTGTTTTTATTCTATCTATTATTCTTAGCCGCCCAGAATAGACTTCGGTCTAGATGGGCGGGGTATAAATTTAATAAATCATCATCATCATCATCATCTCCCAAGGAGCAGAATCAATGTCATCTCATCTGAGGCCCAGGGTTCTTCTTGGTCTTCAGCTCCTTTCTTTTCTACATCTCCTGTTGTTGTTGTTGTTGTTTAGTCGTTAAGTCATGTCTGACTCTTCATGACCCCATGGACCAGAGCACGCCAGGCCCTCCTGTCCTCCACTGCCTCCCGGAGTTTGGTACCAAATTCATGTTGGTCGCTTCAATGACACTGTCCAACCATCTCGTCCTCTGTTGTCCCCTTCTCCTCTTGCCTTCACACTTTCCCAACATCAGGGTCTTTTCCAGGGAGTCCTCTCTTCTCATGAGATGGCCAAAGTATTGGCGCCTCAGCTTCTACATCTCCTAGGGTTTCCCAAGAGTTTCTCTTCCAGATCATCCTCTGACAAGGAATGCATGAGACTAACTGGAATATTTATATGCCAATTTAATACACCTAAGTGCAAATTCAGAAGTAACTGCTAGTGTATTGCCTTTTGTCCACAGTTGTGGACAAAAAGGAACTTTGGAACATATGTTGATTTCTTGCCCCAGAATAGAAGCATTCTGGCATGAGGTAATTAGATGGATAGAGACGCTGACCAATCAAAAAATAGATATGAATGAAACATTATTGTTATTTTCATTATTTACAGGGGGAAATGAGAAACTTGAAAATAAAGAATTAGTTGCAAATCTTATGGGCACCGCAAGATCTGAGATCGCTAGAAATTGGAAAAACGCTCAAGATCTCTCATTACAAGCATTTACGAATAAGATATGGCATACAATGTTGATGGAAAAATGACTAATAAAGTTAGAGTATATAGAGGAGAAATAAGGCACAGTCAATTCATTGAAAATTGGGAGCCTTTATTAACATATGCCAATAAAATAAATCTCGAGACACGTGTTTTGGAAAACAATTTGGAGCATTTCGATTGTTGGTCGATATTTCTTTAAGATGAGACGGGGAATGGTGTCAATGTGATTTTGAGAAATGTGGGGAATAGCAATTGGTCAACAGATAAATTATATAACAAGTAAGATGACAGTTTACTATGTTAAGCTTTGTATTTATTACTTGTAACATGATGGATTGTCTTTTCTTTAGAAATAAAATTTAAATAAAAACTGCTAGTGTATTGTCTTACCTGGGTACACGACATATCTCACCATAGCAGGTGTGCCTGATGCCTCAATGCCAGATCAGCTGCATGCCATTCTCTGTGACCGCAGAATCAAATCCTGAACTCTTACATCATGGGGTGGCCTCTTGTGACATTATGGCGAAGCCTCTCAGCAACCATTGTCAAATTATATGTATGCAGCAGACAGATAATGAAAAAAACTCTGTGCTTAATTTAGAGGACAATGTGTTCCTTCCAGTAGCTCTAGAGCATGGTGGGTGACCCGTAAGCCATGAAATACATGTAGCTGTGGTAGCAAACTGTATCCCCCACACCCCAGGGTGGAAGCGCCTCTGTAAAATAATTAAATGTTGAAAACTTGGCTCAAATAATCTCCTCATTCCATCTAGGGCATGCTTTGAGAGTCTCTCAGCACTTCAGATCCCACAAATTTTATTTTATTTTTTAAAATGGATGACAACTTGGTGCAGGAAGGCTTTTTTCACTTTAAAAAAATCCAATTAATTTCTCTAAGAAAAGGGGTGTGTACGAGGACCTCCAAGGTATAAAGAGGACCGTTCACCACATGGACGTTGACCGCCCTTACACTAGAGCACATGCAAAGTGATGAAAAACACAAAGATGCTTCAAACCATGTCTTGATTGTATGTCCTGAAGTCATGAGAATGGACCCACAAAACGTAGGGTACCCAGGTTGGGAACCCCCATTCTCTGAGATTTCAGATCCAAGACCTGGAGAGTGCACCTCAAAAACAGGAAAGAGACAACTGTTAGAACTTGAAAAAACTTGGAATGCAAGAAAAAGCAAAGCAACAGATCTTCTCATCACTCTATTTGTTGTTGTTTAGTCGTTAAGTTGTGTCCGACTCTTTGTGACCCCATGGACCAGAGCACGCCAAGCCCTCCTGTCTTCCACTGCCTCCCGGAGTTGGGTCAAATTCATGTTGGTCGCTTCGATGACACTGTCCAACCGTCTCGTCCTCTGTCGTCCCCTTCTCCTCTTGCCCTCACACTTTCCCAACATCAGGGTCTTTTCCAGGGAGTCTTCTCTTCTCATGAGATGGCCAAAGTATTGGAGCCTCAGCTTCAGGATCTGTCCTCTAATCTCCCTAATTCAGATTCTGTGTGTATAATTAGAAAAAGCAACTGAATGAATTGTTTCAGAGAGTTTAAAAGCTACATCTCGTTGCTTTGGGTGGTGTGAGGAATGTATTATGCATGCTTTCATTTTCTCCTGTCTCTTTCCCCAGGCTCAGCCACAAGGACATAAACAAGTCTTCTCAGGATGGGCCAAATATGTTAAGCACCTGCCATCAGTGCTGCCTCCTAATTAGGATTAAAAACAAAGCTCACTGAAAGATCTGTATGGATAATCTTAATCCAATTGCTTGTTAATGGGAGGAAGAGGCAGTTTGCTTGTCCCAAATGAAATTGAACTGGTGTCTGTTCCTCGTTGTTCACCGAGTAGTAGATTGAAACAAATGCAGGATGGACTGGCTAACTAACCATAGCGTTTGTCATACTTCCAGAGGATCGGTGAGACTGTCGGGAAGGAAAAAATAAAGAAACACAATGAGGAAAAAATATTGTGGCACCTTTAGTCACAGCAAGCTGTTCTTAAGAAAATAAGAACTGCCAACTAGCATCATGGAGGCAGTCCATCTTGCTCAGTATTTTCTCCCTCACAGGGCAGCGGAGAAGACCATGAAGGAAATGCTCAAAATGCAGGCTGGTTGTGGAATGGCCTCAATTCCGCTCACAACCCACGTCAAAGAAACCCAATGGTATCCCCAAAGGAAAGTCAATTCTGTACCCACAAATCACAAGATGTGTGTTCAAAGCTATAGCAGAGAATCTCAGAGCTGGGAAACAATGTGAGCTATATTCGGGGGAAACAAAAAAATAAACAAACAAAAAAAGAGAACCGAAAACATTTTCCCCACAAAAAGCTGATCCCACAACTACAAATACTCAACTATCCTACACCAGAACACAGACAGAGTTCTAACTCCTGTCCTCTGAAGATGCCAGCCACAGAGATTGGAGAAACGTTAGGAAGAAAAACCTTCGGAACACGGCCAAACAGCCCGAAAAACCTACAACCACCATCGGGTCCCGGCCGTGAAAGCCTTCAAGAATACATTTTCCCCACTGTGTGTTTTTTTTAATTTCACACTGCCATGGTGTTGGTAGACTGGCCACCATTTTACTTCCTCCATGATGTCCTCTATCTGGTGTTCTTCTATGACACTATGCTGTGGTGATAAAGAAGCAGCGACCAGAAGGAAGAGAAGAGAAAGATGAGGAAGCTTTGGAAATAATGTGGCTTCCCATTTCTGGGGCATTTATATATATTTAACAGCCCAAAGGATAGCCCTACCTCTTCATATATCAAGGTGTTTTTTCAAGGAAAAAAATGTTTTCTGAGAAATTCCATGTCCTGCCCCTGAGGTAGGGTTATCCTTTGGGCCATTAAATAGAAGCTTTCTGGGGTGTAAGGTAAATTAAGTGCGGGAGAGCCAAAGTTCACAACAGTCCAGTTCAAGCCAGTCCAAAAGTCCCCTCTGACTCCACCTTCATCTGGGGGTCAAGGATCCAGACCTTCCAAAGACCTTCTGCCATCTGGGGGGTCAAACTCTGTGGATCTTGCGGGATTCAGCATCCATTGAATCTGAAACCTCTCCACCCACATTGCGTTCAGTGGGAGTGTGGAGGGCCCTGATACATCATGATGGGATGATGAGACCAGTGACAGCATGACTTTGGGGCTCAGCCCTCATCATTTTTCTATGTTCACCACCATCTTCTGGCCTTCCCAATGTAAAATTTTCGGGAGGTATTATAAATATATTGTGTCTTTCTTGCAAATGCTCCCTAAAACAGCTAACTGCCTTGTAATCCCTACAGAAGGTATGAAGAGAGATAGTGTGATGTCCAGCTTTGAGGGGGGGAAAGTAAAACAAATCCTGTGCCGTGATCTGTCTGTCCTTCAACATCCCAAAAGTTTTATTTCACCTAGAAAGCGGCTTTGGTTTTCTTTCCTCTTTAATAATAATCTTAGAACTGCAGAGCTGGAAGGGACCCTATGGATCATGGAACCCAGTCCCTGTCAAGGAGGCAATTCTGGGGAATTGAACTCCAAACCTCTGAACCTCAACTATCCAGCAGTTTCTCTCTTTTATTTATTTATTTATTTCAAGGGTTGTTGTTGTTTAGTCATTAAGTCGTGTCTGACTCTTTGTGACCCCATGGACCAGAGCACGCCAGGCCCTCCTGTCTTCCACTGCCTCCCAGAGTTGGGTCAAATTCATGTTGGTCGCTTCGATGACACTGTCCAGCCATCTCGTCCTCTGTCGTCCCCTTCTCCTCTTGCCTTCACACTTTCCCAACATCAGGGTCTTTTCCAGGAAGTCTTCTCTTCTCATGAGATGGCCAAAGTATTGGAGCCTCAGCTTCAAGATCTGTCCTTCCAGTGAGCACTCAGGGTTGATTTCCTTTAGAATGGATAGGTTTGTTCTCCTTGCAGTCCAGGGAACTCTCAAGAGTCTCCTCCAGCACCACAATTCAAAAGCATAAATTCTTCAGCGGTCAGCCTTCTTTATGGTCCAGCTCTCACTTCCATACATCGCTACTGGAAAAACCATAGCTTTGACTATGCGGACCTTTGTCGGCAAGGTGATGTCTCTGCTTTTTAAGATGCTGTCTAGAAACTCGGGATAACAGGGAATATATCATGCTATACATTATCACATCTTATCTGTACTTAAACATATCATTACATTAAAGATTTTTGTGTCTGTTAGTTGCCTATATAATTCCAACTAGAGTTATTTGACTATTTTGCATTAAAATTATCACATTTGGCTTTCAGGTTATAGAATTATTCTTATTAAATATGTTATCAGAGAGTTTAGCTAGGAGAGAGAGCCATTTGGTGATATACATATAATAACTGCAGCCAGAATACTATATGCATGGAAATGGAAGAAAACCAAAATACCAAATCGTGAAGAACTTGTGGAAAAGATTATAGAAGTGGTGGAGATGGACACATTAACAGAAGTTTTGAAAGACAATTCAATCCAAGAAGCAACTGAAAAATGGGAGCCTATATATAACTGGATCCGTTCTATAACTATCCAGCAGTTTCTCAAAGGCCTTTAGAATTTCCTTGGATTGTCTTTTTGATGGTATTGTTAACTTTCCAACATGACCAAGTGTCCTGATCTGGCGGGAGAGAAAGTCTTGTGAGAAGACTTGCTATGTCACAGCTTACTCTGAAGCCCTGGGATTTAACCAAGGTGTGGGAAGCCAGGGGAGACCCTAGCTGCCACAGAGAAAAATCACAAACTGCAAAACAAGTATGCACTTCTCTGCTAGCTGCTAAGTAAGTCGAGGAGAAGGATCTTGAACATCACCTCCAAGAGGTTCTCCAAACGTTCTCCTCCTTTGAAATCCTTTCCAAAGGGAATCCATTTCCTATCAAATTGAATGAGAATGGTCCACGTTTTTCATGGGAGAAATTTTCTGCACTACGCAGTTCAAATGAAATACTGACTCTCTTTGGTGGTGGGAGTGTACCTGATATAGATCTGCTAGGGAATGGTAGAGTCTTTGGCTGGTATATCCCAGGTCCTTCACTAAGGTCTTTGTTTAAAAGGACCTCAGGACTGGGGGGAAAGTCTCTTTTTTTTCCTTGGGAGCCAGTTCGTATAACAGGTATTGGAGTTACACTTCAGAGAGAGCCAGGCTAAAATTTGGTGTCATGCCGGTGGGACATCTCTCCCTCCCTCCCTGGATCTCACCATTCCACCAGCCAGGGAGAAAGAGAAAATAAAACTTAAAAGGCAAACAATTGCTCAGAGTAATGCCAGGGATATCCTGCTGTTTGGAGAGGTAGTAAAGCAAATATCACTGGCTAGAGATGGTCGGAAAAAAATTACGCGAGGAAAATATAAGGTCTCTTGAGGTTCTTATCGAACAAGAAACCCATACGGCTGCCTGGAGGCCTATATGGTCAACCCATACGGCTGCTTTGAAGGCACAACATGGACAAGGTTGCAAAATGCCCAAAGACTGTGGAATAGAAGAATTGGTCTTTATGCAGGAGAGGGGTGAGCAACTGTAGCCCTCCAGATGTTGCTGGTTTTCAGTTTCCATGATCTCCTGCCATTGGCTCAGCTAAATAGATTTCATAGGAGTTGCCGTCCAAGAACAGGACCTGGAGGGGCAGAGTTATTCACTGCTCATTTAGATCCTATTGCTTTCTGCAGTGCTTTTTTTTTTTTTTTTTGGCTGAAATACTTCCAAGGGGCTGAACATGGGAGAAGAAGAAAAAAAATCTCTTTACTCCGAGGCTTACAAAGGACAGCAGGTCAGGCGTAACATCACTTTTTGTAGCTTTGTATTGACACTGTATCGCAGCCCAGCACGGTAAAGCAACTCAGCCACAGAACACTGCTGGTGGGGAAATAGCGATGCAAGATCCTCTCCCCTCCATAGCTCTAATCAATAGCCACATTTGCTTTGCTGTGAGAAGTTGTGGATAGAAAAGCTGCCAAGGTTGTGCGTGTTGCTCATTCCTACATGCATACACGCACACATTATTGCCTTTCTGTCTAACAAGGCTCCCAAAGTGATTGACAATAAATTAAGAGTATTAAAAACAAATTCAAAACATCACCTTGAAGCAGATCTAAGCATTGTTTAAAAACCAATTCAACCCGTCCAAAAAAAACACAAAAAAAAATACCAATTCTGCTTTATGAATGTGGGATGTATCTTCTATGTCCGTGATTCAAAATGCCAGGAAATGGTTCGGCATTGCCTTGCAAAATCATGCCCACTTTGCTAGCAGAAAAAGGATGCCAAGCTTTACATAGCAAAGGCCACCCAGAATGTTGACTTACTCCAATGTCAGTGGTCAAGATGTTCTATAGCAGTGCTTCCAACCTTGGGTCTCCAGATGTTCTTGGACTACAATTCCCAGAAGCCTTCACCACTTGCTGTGCAGGCCAGGATTTCTGGGAGTTGCAGTCCAGGAACATCTGGGCACCCAAAGTTTGAAACCACTGGTCTATAGGATCCCCTCTTGTGCTCAGTACAATTCACAAAAAGTCACCAAGCGAGGGAAAATCCCAGAACCTAACTCCTTTTTTCATATCAGTTAATCCCTTCTCACCCAAAACAAAGCAATTGTCATGACTGCTGAAGATTTCAAACTCTGGAGGACGTAGTCTTTCAGATATTCTGGTCCTCAGCTGTTGAAGTCTTTCTAGACCTCTTTATAGACTAAAACCAGCACCGAGTTGAGCTCAGAAGCAAATGGGAAGGCAGTGCAGATCA
Organism: Intellagama lesueurii; assembly: GCA_037013535.1. Lineage (NCBI taxonomy): Eukaryota > Metazoa > Chordata > Lepidosauria > Squamata > Agamidae > Intellagama > Intellagama lesueurii. The sequence continues at coordinate 5,641,910 of JBAJHW010000004.1, forward strand.
TCCAAGACTGACGCTGTAAGGTCTCCAACCCTTACTGACCAGGCCAAAAGATACTGTGGAGGTATCATGGCTGCACATCCTTGTCAATATGCTGACCACTAGAGTTTGAAATATATTATCTTTGTGGAGATTACAACTCCCGTAAACCCCCCCCCAGGATGTATGCTAGTGTCACATTCCCGCCTGTCCTTTGGTTGTTTCACCAAGCAAAGGCAGAAGCAACGTGTCCTTCAGCTGCCACCAGTTGATTACATCAACATTATGTATTATTAATAATAGAGGTCCAGGCAATGTGTCATTTTTAAAAGAACCAAATAGAAGTTGTTTATTATTACAGGTGATTAAGGTACAATCAATGTTGTTAACTCTTAACCAAACATCTGACTTCATCTACTCTCAACCTCCAACCCTCTCTCTTTTGTTGCTGTTTAGTCGTTAAGTCGTGTCCGACTTTTCATGACCCCATGGACCAGAGCACACCAGGCCCTCCTGTCTTCCACTGCCTCCCGGAGTTGGGTCAAATTCATGTTGGTAGCTTCGGTGACACTGTCCATCCATCTCGTCATCTGTCGTCCCCTTCTCCTCTTGCCTTCACACTTTCCCAACATCAGGGTCTTTTCCAGGGAGTCTTCTCTTCTCATGAGATGGCCAAAGGATTGGAGCCTCAGCTTCAGGATCTGTCCTTCCAGTGAGCACTCAGGGTTGATTTCTTTCAAAATGGATAGGTTTGTTCTCTTTGCAGTCCAGGGGACCCTCAAGAGTCTCCTCCAGCACCACAATTCAAAAGCATCAATTCTTCGGCAGTCAGCCTTCTTTATGGTCCAGATCTCACTTCCTCCAAAACCAACAATCCTCCACTCTAAACTGTCCAACTCCAACTCTCTAAAACCCCTCCTCCTCCTGCTGCCAAGACTCTTATATCCCATGACTCCGCCTCTCCAGCACTCTCATTGGTCCATGCAGATAGCACATTAATATTCATGACCTGGGCAGACGCCACAGCTAGCTAAATCCCCTGGGAGATTCTGGGAGTTGTAGTTCACTCCAATGTCAAATTTCCCAACCCCACAACAGTGATGCTCTCTAGGGCTGTGCTTTCCAGAAGAGCGACAAGCCAATGGCAGAGAGTCCATGGTTTCCATACAGGGGGCATCATAAATTTGCTTTTTGGAAAACAAAAAACAAAAAAACTTGCCTGTCGATGCCATGAAGTCTGTGTTAGGTTCTGCCTTGATGGATAGAGAAGGAAAGCAAACTGCCTACCCCTAGGAGCAGTTCAAGAAGGTTGAGGGTGTTGTGTCATGCCATGCCTTTCTGGATATTTCAGGAAAATATCAGCCTTGCTGATGATAGACATTGCCTTGCATAGACATTGTAAAGGTGTCTTAAAGCCTCCTTGATTGCAGCAGTATGGAACACTTCTTTGCAAAATAATAAAGAGAATAAGATCACTAGATCTAGAGGAGAAAAACATGGCCCTTGGGAGGAGTACCCAGAGAGGAATTCAGAATAGATCACAGTGCAGTCTGAAACCAATGCTTGCATCCCATAATGTTCAATGATAACAGATGAAAATCAAATCTCAGTCTACTGTCTCTGCCTTTTCAAAATGCTTCACTTGGGGAATTCTAATATTAGCGGGAACTAACACATATGCCATCAACTCCCCAAGGCGGAAAGCTAAGCATCCCATCCATCATTCCACATATTCTGATTGTGGGTTTTTTGGGAGATGTCTTGACAGCCAGTGTGGTGTGTGAGAGCACTGTAGTATGGTGAATAGGGTGATGGACTAGGACGCAGTAGACCTGGGTTCAAATCCCTGCTTAGGCATGGAAACCAACGGGAGGGCTAGCACAGGTAGAACCACTCATTAAATACCTCACATACCTTGAAAATCCTGTTAAGGTAGCCATAAGTCAGATACAGCCTGATGGCACGAAACACATCTTGTCAGCGTGCCTCCTAGCGTCTAGCATGCATCCATAACTGTCTCAAAAGGATTTATCCTGCATTCCCAAAGGTGAGGTATAGGCACTCCCTCGGGCAGCCATTAAATGCCCTCTCCAAGACAGAGACAGAAAGAGAGAGAGAGAGAGAGAGAGAGAGAGAGAGAGAAATTGAAATGAATAAGTACATCGTGAAACATGCAATTGATTTTAGATTTTCCATTATGTGTGCTGCACATAATTACCACCTGTAAATCTCTGCTGATAAAGTACAAACCTGTGAGGTGCTTCGTGTGAGCCTTTGGTTCAGTAAGCATCCAGCTAACACTCGGGAGAAATGACCTGGAAATATGGACATCCACAGAAGGACATGAAGCTAAGAGCTACAATGTTTAGCCCCACCACCTCTTGCTGGGAACAGTACGGCCGATACATCATTTGTGCTCACTGCTGCAGAGTGCAAAAGGGAAATATATAGAGATGAATAGAATAAGCGTTTGTTAACATACATGACCGTGTGTGGAATAAAAACACTGAGAGGGTCCATAGAGTTCCATTTTCTTATCTCCAGACGATGAAGCTCGGAAGATGACGGGTAGCTGAATCTTTTTGGTGCATTGTGTTGCAAACGAATTTTTTTGCCCCGTGAGTGAATGAATGCTTGTTTTCCTGGGAGAACAACATAAGCTCTCAAGGCCTGCTGAGAAACTAGCAGAGCTATGCACGGCCAGGCTGGCATCCGTACATTAAGACAGAAGAGGTTTTAAAGAGGCTGGTTCAGACATGCATATCCTTTGCTATAATCGTGGATGTCACGAGCTGCCAGCTTAGGTCTTCTGAAGTGCAGAGTTGCATTCTTCAAGAAAGATGGAGCTGGCATGTTCCCAAAATACTTCTCATCTGGGTTTCCATCTAGATTTTGGAGTTCTGAATGACCTAGCCTTGTTTTTAAAGTGGAACTAAAAAAAAGTAAAGATTTTGTCAGTTTATTTCCAAATTTTGTACATAGTGTTAGGTTTCCCACCCAATCACCCAACATTTCTAGTGGAATTTCTCTCTTGAGTCAGCTCTGTTAAATAAATAGGCCAGAAAAGAAACAGAGAGAATAAAAAGAATACACAGAGAGACAGAGAGCGAGCGAGCTATGGCTACACAAAGGGAATCAACCCTAGTTTTGAGCAGGGTTGCTCAAGCATACAAAAAGGAATCACAAAGGACCAAATCTGTTCGTTGCAGTTTGGCTCCTACTTGGGATGCTGATTGAAGGTGTGAGGGATTGTGGTCAAGTGGACTCCCAAGGACCAACTGTGTACCTTGACAGGAGCATGTTGGATGCTTTCCCTTATATGTTCCTCTAAACCAGCCCAGAGAAAACTCTTCCCTGGGATCCAATTTCAGCCTTTCAGTTCCGTGTGATATCAGCAGAATGAAATGGACCTATTATGTGTTAACTGGTTGGATCCAAGCAACTGGACCCAAGAGTTCACAGGGTGGTGTGTCGGCAGGAATAGCAATGGAATGCAATGGAACAAGCCTGTCTTCCTGTAATGCCACAAGATGGGAGATGGGAGGGGGGAACGACCTTGGTCAGTTGCTATGGTTATGGCTGTGATGATCGCAGGCCTGCTTTTCAGAATCAAGTAATCATCCCCTTCCCGTTTCAGCGGAATCACATGGTCTGCTTTTTTTTTTCATTTCATTCTGGAGCTCCAGCAGAACAGCTCCGGCACCGGTCCCTTCTAATCCTCCTCACACCATTTCAACGACAATGCAGCTAGCAAGGGGAACCACCGCACCAAGCCACCAACATGCCCATTCAGCAAATCGTGCAGCGTTTTTGGAGGGAGAAGGGAAGTCTCCCCATCTGGTACATGCCACATTCCAAAATCTTTCCCCAGAAGCTGAAAATAAAGCCTGAGCAAGAAAGAGTTGGATGCCCCTTTTAAAAAGTAAAATAAATGCAATTGCACCTCCTCTGAAAAGACCCTCTTTAGCTGAGAATTACAAGGAAGTAAATTAGTCTCCTCTCATATCAATGAATGCTGGCGTCCACTTCTATGTGGCCATATGCCTGCGTCTGGCTATTTTTAGATCCAGTTGAAAAGGCCGACAGTTTGAGCATTTTCTCTCTCTCAATCTCTCTCTCTCTCTCTCTCTCGTCCTCCCTCTCCCCAATCAATATTAGCAAGCTATTCAAGCCCATCAACAAAGCAATCAATTATGGAGCCAGCCTTCTGGCAGGAAGATACGTTACATTTATTATAACACTAACACAGCTAAGGAGATGCTGTAATGCTGGTAATTAACTATTTAAACACAGACTGACGGATTCTCATTTGAGCAGCCTCTCTATTTCCTCGAGTACCAATGGCCGTACTCTTGATTTATCTCATTTTATTTCCTTCTTTTCTGAGGGGCAATCGACCAGAACAGGAAACGATGACTGTTTTTACATCCAAGAACTCACTGAACCAAAGGCGATATGTGGAAAAGAGTTCTTGTCCGTAAAGAGAAGACCAGGAACCAGGGCTTCTTCGCAGTTGCACCCTATCTATGGAATAAACGCCCGCCTGAAATTCACTTGGCTCCTTCACTGGCATTCTTCAAGAGACTTCTAAAAACATGGCTTTTCAGGCGGGCATTTCAAGATATTTCACCAACAGACTGCAGAGCTCTTCAGTTATAAATTCCGCCATCTTGCTTTTATTAAATGTTTTTATGTTGTCTTTCTTCGTAGTGTGATTAATTGATTGGTTTATTTGATTTTCTGCGTTGTTATGATGTTTATGTAGTTATTCTTTCATGCGTTATTGTTGTCTATTCGGTTGTCAACCGGCCAGAGTGGCCTTGGTAGCCACATGGGCGATCTATAAATTGAATAAATGAATAAATAGCTTGAGGATCCATGGCAATAGGAGATTTTTGTTGTGTGTGGAAGTTTCAATGAATGAGCACATTTTAGACCAAGGGTTGGGGACCTCTTTGAAGTTGAGAGCCAAATTCCTTTTCAGTTTGGGAGGAGTTCCTGGGGGCACACAGATGAGTGGGGCTGTGGCGTTTGCCCTCGTGGCCCCTGCTTGTCTTTCCCTCACAAAGGCTCACGTCGCGTTTTCCTCTCGCTGCCACCAGTGGATTACCTCAATCCACAATATAAATGACGTTTGTCTGAACATTTGACTTGTGAACAGAAGCAGAACTTATTTATTGAAGTGAAGCAGATTGAATAATAACAGAAGTTCCTCAGATACACATTCTACATAAGCAAATCATCAACAGTCCTCTCAGTACATACTTCTTTTCTCTTGCTATATCATTACCCCCTTCTCTACCTATTTTCCTAACCAGCTCTATCTCTCTCAGCATCTGTTCCCTCTCTCTCTGACTAACCAGCCCTATCTGACTCCTCCTTCTCCCGCCAAGCCTCATGTAGCTGCTGACTCCACCTCTCCAGTCCTCTCATAGGTTCATGCAAATCAGCCCATGAATATGAATGGCATGAGTGACGTGGGCGATCGTCACAGGGGCCAAAGGCAAAAAAACGGGACAAAAACCTGGAGCCTATTTTAGCTTACAGTGCTTCCTGTAAATATCTAGGTCTCAGGAGAGGTCAAGACCAAGATCATCCACACTATCTTTTGTTGGCTCAGTCAGAAGAAGAATGAGACTTGGAAGAACAGCAATGAAAGGATTAGAAAAGATCATGAAGTGTCAGGATGTGTCCCTGGAGACCAAGACCAAGCTCACCCACACTATTGTATTTCTGGTTATTATGAGCAGGTGTGAAAGCTGGACAGTGAAGAAACCTGACAGTAAAGAAGTTAATTAGTTTGAAATGTGGTGCTGCAGGCTAGCTCTGTGGATGCCCTGGATTGTCAGAAAGACAAACAAGTGGGTCCTAGAGCAAATCAAGCCTGAACGATCTCTGGAGGCAAAAACATTGAAACTGAGGCTATCCTACTCTGGGTACATCATGAGAAGAAAGGATTCTCTGGAAAAGACAATAATGCTGGGAAAAGTGGAAGGCAGCAGGAAAAAAGGAAGAGCAAATACAAGATGGACTGGCTCCCTAACCCACCGGCTTGAGTGTACAAGAGCTGAGCAGGGCAGTTGAGGACAAGACATTTTGGAGACTCATAGGGTTGCCGTAGGTCGGAGGCAACTAGACGGCACGTTGCAACAACAGAATCAGAAAATTGTGTAACTGTAGAGCTGGAAAAGATCAAAAGAGTCATCCAGCCCAGTCTCGAAGCAGGAAAGCCACAGATAAAGCATCCCTGATAGGTGGCCATCTAACCTCTGTTTCAAAGAAAGTAAAGCCTGCATCGCTACTGGAAGGATGTCGATTCCACTGATGAACTGTCAGGTTCATCTTCCCAAGGATGTCCATTCCATTGATGATCTTTCCGCCAGGTTGTTTTTCCTTACATGTAAGCAAAATCTCGTTTCTCCATAATCGGAATCCATTACTTCAGGTCCTAACCTCTTGAGATACAGAAAACAAACTTGCTCTTGTCTTCCATGGAACAGCCCTTCAAATTAACCCCCCCCCAAAAAAAAAGTAATTTTAAATGCTCTTCTTTTTTTTCCCCAGACAGAGGTGTTTTGGAAAATGCTGCCAGTTATTTGATAGCCCAGGTCTGAACCACTAAGAGAGAGGTGGGTGTGATACATTGTGAGATTTGCATGGGTTCTCTGAGCCATTTCTCATCTCAAGACACCCTCCCCTGAGAAATATTAATGTCCAAAAAACTGAAAATCAGCAGCACAGCTTTCCAGATGGTGTCTCTGCCTTGAAGCAGCTCTTTTATGTTCACTTAAACTTATTTAAACTTTTTTAATGATTAAACATTATTCGCTGCTTTCAATTTTTGTCTGGTTTGCGGTCGTGCTATAGCCTTCATTGCCTCACAAGTCCTTAAATAAGTTTGCAGAAAAATAAAATAACCACAACAAAGCCAGGAAAGCAGCTGGTACTGATTTTTGACAGCGGATCATGCTGCCAATTTTCAATGGCTTTTGAGGAGAGAAGTGGGCCCAGAACAGCTGGCAAAAATGAGAACTTGCTCTCTTGTCCTTCAACGGGAACACTTTAGTTTAAGACTAACCATTAGATGGAACCCATTATGTTTAACATACTACACACAGCTAGAGAAATCTGATGAGTATTTATTCACTACATTTATACCCCGCTTTTCCAGTAAAAGATAGCGCCCAAGGCGGCATACAAAGCTATTAAAACAAATAAAAACATATCAACCCAACATTTACCTAATAAAATAATATAAACTAATTATATGACTCTTGTCTCCTGCCAACCTAGCAGTTCGAAAGCATGTAAAATGCGAGTAGATAAATAGGTACCACCTCGGTGGGAAGGTCACGGCGTTCCGTGTCTAGTAGTGCTGGCCACGTGACCACGGAAACTGTCTACGGACAAAACGCTGGCTCTACGGCTTGGAGACGGGGATGAGCACCGTGCCCTAGAGTCGGACACGACTGGACTAAATGTCAAGGGGAACCTTTACCTTTATCTATGACTCTTGTATTGCAGCTGTGGTCTCCCTCTGGGATGATTTCCCTGCACTAATTCTCCATACAGGAGATCTTTTGGAATCCGACCATCAGCCATTCTCATGACACAAGGATATCTGCAAGTGGGATCTGAAGGCCTTAGGAATGGACCTCAACAGAGGGGAAAACCTTGACCTCTGAGCGTTCAGCCTGGAGGCAGGCGGTGCATCATGGCCTCTCCCATTTTGAAGAGACCCTTGTCCAGCAGGCTGAGGCAAAGAGGCAGTCCCGAAACCAGCAAAACCAGGGAGCCAGACAGGGGACAGATTGTATTTGTCTTCAGTGTGGAAGGGACGGTCACTCTCGAATTGGCCTTCTCAGCCACACTAGATGCTGTTCCAAGTCCTCTATTCAGAGCACGTTACCATAGTCTCTCGAGACTGAAGGATGCCTAATTCTATGACTCTTAATAAAATAAAATAGATCTGCTCTACTGTGAAACCATAAAATGAGCAAAGTACATTTTCTAGAGAAAAAAATTAGGTGATTTAAAGGTGCAATCAACCAGCCCATCCATTGTTAGATCATCCTGTTTTCAGGAAGATTTCTCCGGTGTTTTTAAGGAAAACTTCAGCTTCTCAAGCCTCTTCTGCTTTTGCTCTCCATTGCCATTTTTCAAAGTCAGATTGATGATTGAGTTTTCCAAATTTAATGACCCACTGCTTTTGTATGCTCATGAGTGTAACTAAGCTGCAGTTATATGTATCTGTGTAGTGCGTGCCTCTGTGTGTGTGTGTGTTTTCTTAGTTATCACAATGATGATTGTTATTAATGGTGGTTCTCCCAAAGCAGACAAGGTAATCTGACACCCATGGGTTCAGAGGGAATAGCCGGCTGGCGGAGAACAAGATAAGCTATGTAAGGCCTAAGTTACGGTGACCTTTCTTTCTTCTCCAAAAGCCACTTGCTTGAGAAAAATCTCCCTGCTCATAAATCACCATCACTCACCACTGCTTTGAAAGAGCTGGATGCTTTTGCTACATTTATCATGGTTTAAAGAATTTTGACATGTTGCTCTCTCCTGAATTCAAAAAGTTCCCCCCCTCCGCCCACCCTCCTTTCTCCCGCCTTCCTTTCTTCTCTTCTGAAAGCTTTCCACCAGATAAGCGACCCTGCTTGTCTACTGGAGCTCATTTGGATGGAAGGCATGCTTTGTCTGCCTTGCCAGAGGGATAAGTGAGGTCTGAGAAGTTTAACCTTGCTCGAATAGACCCCTCCAGAGGGAAAGAAGTGGAGCAGAAGTTCACTAAGTTAGGCTGGTAATCACTGCTGATGTCCACCTCGTTTGTCATGGCAGACAGCAGAAGGAAGGGCGCTTTGCTTTTAATAAAGATGTGGCCAAGTGGGGGGAGATTTCCAGTACAGTGGAACCTCTACTTAAGAACGTCCCTACTTAAGAACGATCCAACTTAAGAACAGCTCCGTTCGCTAAATTTTGCTTCTACTTGAGAACGGAGCTCCAAGATAAGAACGGGGGGAAAAAACTTTCCTGCTCTTTTTTTAACCTTAGGTCATCTTAGGTTTTTAAAAAAAAATTCTCCCCCTAGTGGTAGAGGACGGATTAACCGGCTTTGCATTAGTTCCTATGGGAACTAATGCTTCAACGTACGAACGCGCCTCTACATAAGAACAAAAAACAGCCGGAACGGATTAATCGGTTTTCAATGCATTCCTATGGGAAATTTTGCTTCAACTTAAGAACGTTTCAACTTAAGAACACCATTCCAATACGGATTAAGTTCGTAAGTAGAGGTTCCACTGTAGCTCCAGTGAAGAGTCACCTGTTTTTAATGGCGCACCCTTATCCAACACGTTTGCCTATAAGAAACCATTCTGTCTCTCTATATTTTGTCCTAACCAGCTTCTTGTCCACAATACATGTTACCTGTCAGGACAATCAAGAGCTCATTTCTCTCAGAACAATGCATAGTTTCTCATGAGCTACACAGTCCAAGGCTTTGCAGTAGTCTATAAAGCACAGGCGCATCTTCTTCCAAAACTCTTTGGTTCCAGGAGGAGCAAAATTGCTAGAAGAAACATCAATCATTTAAGATGTGCCGATGACACCATCTTACTGACAGAAGGCAACAATGACTTGAAAAGACTTTCAGTGAAAGTGGAAGAAAAAAGTGCCAAAGCAGGATTACAGTTGAACATCAAGAAGACCCAAATCATGACTACAGATGTTGCCAATGAAGAAACGGATATGGTCAAAGATTTTGTCTCCCTTGGCTCAATCGTCCATCCAAATGAAGACTGCAGCCAAGAAATCAGAAGACTGGGCCTTGGAGGGGCAGCCATGAAGGAACTACCAAAAGACCATCAAGTGTCAGGACGTGTCACTGGAGACCAAGACCAAAATCCTTCACACGCTTGTATTTCAATCACCTTCAATGGGTGTGAAAGCTGGACAGTTCAGAAAGCCGACAGGAAAACATTGCAACCTATATTGTTGTATTTTATGATGCTTTTATAACTGATTGTAAGCCGCCCCAAGTAGACTTTGTCTAGAGGGGCGGGGTAAAAGTCAAATAATAAATAAATAAATAAATAGTAAACTACAGTGAAAATCTAACTAGTCTTCAAGGCTGCAGATTCTCAGCACTGTGACTGAACACCAGGAAGTAAGGATCATGGGGAATAACTGGACTGCTTCCAACAGGTGTGATCAGAATTCAGCTGTTGTGAGTCAACCATAAAAGTCAAGAGCTTCATTACCTTCATCAGAACACAACAGGGGGTAGCCTTCAGATCCTAACCACTGATATAAACTACAACCATCCTTTGGGTTAAGGAAGATTTTCAGCAGGAAAATAGCCAAAGGGAACATATATAACCCATCCTTGCTTAAGCCACTTAAGGATCCTGGGGAACTGAAAGCAAGCCATCAGCTTTGGTTCAATCCCAGCAATTGCACTTGCCGGAACAAAACCAAAATGGAGCGATCCTACCTACTTCTTTAAAAGAAGGTTGGCCCCTGACAGGGAATCAAAAAGGTATGGGTAGGAATACTCAGGGGATAGGCTGGTTCCCACTGGCATTTATGTTGTGTGATCTCTGGGAAAGTGAGAGAACCAGCCCGTCCCCAGAGCAGACCGAACCGCAGGATAAATCCCTTTCTAGTTCTAGTTCAGTTCCACACAGTAAGCGGATAGCTCTGATAGCTCTCTACAGCACAGCTGCAAACAGCAGGAAAGCCATATTTAGCCTGATACCGGAGCTTTATTCAGCAAAAATATTCCAATATAAACGCAGGAGCAGGTGATACCTTTATTAGACCACTAAATAAATAAATAAATAAAACAGCAAGCTTTCGGTGATAATTCATCTTCTTCAGGCTATGCACCAAGTTCTTGCGGGTGGTTCCAAAATTATATACATTTATTAAAGTCCCAAAGTCTCATGGCCGTTGCTGGGGCCAGGTTAAGCTTCTTGGGTGGAAATGACTGCCGCCTGCAGGAGACCTGTGGAGGGAGGGTGTAGCTTCAAACTCCTCCCCAGCCAATAGCGTTCTTGTCCTTTGCTCGTCTCAATCATGTTGCTTGACCTCAAGACAGCATGCATTGCTGGCATGAGGAAAATGAAATCTCTCACACACACACCCCACCCTCTGGAATGCGAACACTGGCTCAATTGGAGTAAGCCTTCTCTTTATTATGCTTCTGTGGATCTATTCATCGCAAGGAGCATTTAAAGACACTTCACAGCCCACGAGATTCCATTTTATTAACTAAAGGACATCTCTGGGGCAACACCGAACCCTAGCCATCGAGGGCTATTTTTATTACACTTTGTCTCCCTTGGCAACCATTTTTCACGCAAAGGACTTTAAAAGCATCTCCAACCCCCGCAGTGGTGGTACCTGCTACTAGGCTCTTCCCCGGAAAAGGCTGGTGGAAAAAAAAAGGCATATTGTCATGTTAATGTTGGTAGGGAGGCATATAGTTTATGGGGGAAAGAGCGCTAATTCTCTCGCAGCCATCTGGTGAGCAAAAATACAATGGGGAGTTTTCACAACCGGGTTTAGCTTTTTTGGAATGGAACTGGGCCATAAAAACAAACCAACCAGGCTATTTCCTTTGGGCTGAGTTTGGGCCAGGAGACCATTATCAAGTGGGAAAAGATCTCCCAAATATCTCTGTGGCACAATCACAAGTGATTGTTATTCCGAAAGTCAAACGGAGCTTTCTGCTTGCCGTTCAGGCACTCCATGTCAAGGGGCCCAGAATCCAGAGGAAAAAAACTCACTGATCAGAGTAAGGGATCTAAGTATGTGGCAGGATGCACACAGCAGCTGCAGCCAGGTAGAGCCCTTATCCCATGTAATCTTACGTCCAGCATGTTGAACATCTGGAGTGTTTTCCCAAGTTCTTGACACTTGTGTGGCAAGTCCACAGGGATGTTTTGTGTTTTCATCCAGGAGTTGTTTGTGGCTCAGGTGGAAGGTGGAAGGCAGCAGGAAAAGAGGAAGGCCAAATAAGAGATGGACTGACTGCCTAAAGGAAGCCAGAGGATTGGGTCTGCAGGATCTGAGCAAGACAATTGAGAACAGGACATTTTGGAGAAGGATCATTCATGGGGTCGCCATAAGTTGGGGGCAACTTGACGGCACATAACAACAACAACATCCCTTAAGAGGTGTCTTCTGGCCCCAGTCCTCCAAGCCTACATCCATAGCCACTATCCTGTTCCATGTGGACGTGGGCAGAATTCCAGCTCTGGAAACTGCCACTGGGATCTGATGAGATGCCAACTGGTTGTCTGCAACTGGCACCCTATCAAATTGCCTGGATGGGGTGAGCCGTTGGAGATCTGGGCCTGCATAAATACAGCACAAAGTGCTGGACAGTATTTCTTTTCAGTGGAATGAGAGGCAACTGTAATTAAGAGAAGATATCTATCTACACCATTTGTTTTGTTTTGGTTTTTTTTTCCTCCTGGAATGTGCACCGCATGAATGCATGCCCTTGCGATTCTGAGCTCATCGTACTAGCTGCCAGAGAATGGAAATACAATGGTCTACAGATCTAATCAGAGGCTAGACCCACTGAGTACAATTGGGGCTAATTCCCAGACAAAGGAGCGCATTCAAAGGGGAGGGCAGAGGAAGATTTTAATTGAGACGGAGAACATTGCAATAAGTTAATTTAATTTACACAAACCTAGATGGGGAGGACTTGAGTGTCTATAAGAACAGATGATCGGACCATGGGAAGAGAGGGGGGGTCTTTTCCCCTCTGCCCTGTTGCAAAAAAAAAAATTGCTTTGCTTCAGCCTGTATGTGTTGTGGTTTCCTCTGAAATCTCAGGACTCAGCCTCTTGCATACATTATTCATCTGCAGAAGCTTGAACAAGGGACAGAGGAACAGAAGGGAGGGGCCTGCCTTTCCATACATCCATTTCCTTGCTATGAACTTTTCAACATTTTTTTAAAGTGCCGGAACGGAGACCACCATGAATGAAACCGGAATCCCACTCCAAAAGCTGTGGCAGGTGGCCCAAGAATTGAATCTGTCATGGAAGAAAAATGTTGCCTTTTCCTCCAAGACCTTTCCAGATCTTTTGTTGTGAGAGGGGGAAATAACCCCAGTGTGTATCAAGGCTACAAAATAAACCAACAGATGGCTTTGCGGGAGGTGGTGACATTCCATCTACTACAAAGGTCAAAGGAGACATGCTTGAGTGATGGTTATAGTCCGCCAGCAAGGATATTGGACGACAGTTTGAATCTTTACCTAACTCTTCCTTCCTTCCTTCCTTCCTTCCTTCCTTCCTTCCTTTCTCTCTCTCTCTCTCTCTCTGTCTCTGTCTTTCTTTCTTCTCCTTGATCCACTGCATTCTGCTTTAGACCACCTTCCCGAACAGCCGCTATGATCCAGTTATGGTCTAACTCTTATTTAGACGAATGTTCGGTTGAGATCAAAGAGCAGATAAAATGGCAATCTCTTGATCCATAATATTTCAGACTACACACCGTCAGTCACGGCATGCAGTCACGTCATGTGTGAGTGCCCATTTGAATACATCTACTTGCCATACATAATACACTATTGGTTTGGAGAAAATAAATCCAAGATTCTGCCTCAAGAAACATCGCATTCTGTAATCAGAATAAATCATGGTGTTCTAGAACTATGCATGTACATGCTCTCTACATGGTAAACTGAAAAGGCCACTAAAAAGTCAACTTGTCAGAAGCCCACGGAAGGAAGGTCCAACCAGGATTTTAGTTTCATGCATCTGTCTGGCATAAAACAAAGAAAAATGACATTGTGAACCCATCGTTCAGCAGGACCCCTGAAAATCATGGCAGGGATGGTGATGGTGCCACTGGCATTGGTCAATGGCCATTACAAGCGGCTTCCATGGGAAATCACACCTGATCACCAGCTGCCCCTGAATGCAGAGGGGTAATGCTGGATTTATTTTCATGGTTGTACAACTGGAAACATGGGGAACTGTTACAAGCAGCAGTCAAAAAAATACTTATCAAACAGTACCAGTCCAAGTATATAAATTGTTATGGAGGCAAAAATCTGTTTTACGAATCGACAGTTTAAAGATTCCTGGACCATGCTGACACTAACGGCATGCAGCAGGGTCCTACGGACATTCAATTCCTCACACGGATTGTAGGCATGCGGGCAGAAAACTAGCAGCCCCCACGGTGATGATTTTTCAAAGCCAGCTGTGCTTTGGAAAATGAACGGTCCCAAAAGACGGTCTCAGACAATTATATCTAAAACTAAGATAATCTACAGGAATTGACTCTTGAGAGTTTTCAGCACTTTGGCCTGAAGCTCATTACGGATTATTATGGGCGGGGAATGTGACTGCCATTACAATTGGTTTAGAGTGTTTGTCTCTTGCAAAGAACTGGGTGTGTGGGTCATGATCCATCTTTATATTATATGGGGAGATGTGTGACCCTTCTGTTATAAGATTACAGGATCTGCTACAGGAGGACACCATAAGTGAGGACTGGCCCACTCAGCACCCCGCTGCAACTCAAGACTCAACAGGAACCAACAGCATTTTTCACTGCTATGGGGAGAAATAAAACATGTGACTAAACCTGAGTTTGTTATTGTTTTTTTAACTACGTGGCCCAGAATCTCTGCTCCAGAGTTTTGAATCTCTGGTTAAATTCTTCTAGCTGTGCAGCAGAACATACAGGGATTCATAGAGCAGAATAGCTTCATGTTTCCCAGATTAGTCCATCCCGTTTCTCATTAACTGGCACTTACTGCCTCAGTTACTTACTCTGAGACATTACTAGGAGAAAGAATTAAAAGTTCCCATTTACTTACAGTTGAACAGATCAAACAGCAAAACTAATTAACATGACGGTTCTCAACAACAGGCCTCAACAATCTCACTGTTTCCAGCAGACTTAAGAAAGGTAAAGAAGCTCAAAAGCAAAGAGTCGGGGCTCTCTTTGAATTCAGAAGCAAGGAAGGAACAATTGGTTTGTGCTGGATAGACTGACAGTCACCCAAGCACAGAAAGGCCCCTCCTAGCCACACCTGTTAGGCAGCATTCAAGGTTTGCAAAAACCACAGCAGTCTTCTGCATGTGTTGGGAAACTGCTTCCCCCCCCCCCCAGGGTTTGAAATCATGGGGAGAACCTCCATGCTTTTTTTCATGTAATCTCCCTTTGTGTGAACAGGGTGATGGCAGACAGCTAAGAGGATAGCTCTCCTCCTGTGCTCAGGTTAAGCTATCCTGCTTGTGTCCAAACGTTGCTTAGAAATCAAAACCTTAGATTCGAGGCGGGAAACATAGCACACACACAACCCAGAACTCCTACACTTCTCAAAAAAATATTTTTTAAATGCAATATTTGTTGTTGTTGCGTGCCATCAAGTCACCTCCGGCTTAGGCCCAGGGTTGAGGCATATACAGTCCCCAGATCTCCAGAGGTCACCCACCCAGGGCTCAGATGAACCTAGGAAGCCTGAGCTTCCCCCAGCCTGATTTAGACTCCCCAAGAGCCTTTTGTTAAAAGACGCAGATGTGAATTGCTATGGGGGGGGGGGACCTGAGTAGGTTTGGGGACACGGATGGCAAAATGGCCCCCAGTCCTTGGACATGATCCGTGGTTTATATAAAGGAATACACAACTCAGCTCTCTTTGAGTGCCCTCTAATGGGGGAGAAAATATAATCCAGTCATATAATTTTTTTTAAAAGAGCTTTTGAGGAAGGAAGGAAGGAAGGAAGGAAGGAAGGAAGGAAGGAAGGAAGGAAGGAAGGAAGGAAGGAAGGAAGGAAGGAAGGACTCCCTTCTTTTAAAGCTGCAAATGGAGTTGATGAAAAATAAACTTATAGGGTGCATGGAGTGCTTTGTAGGAGGAGGGGGCTTGGGAAATGTTATCTTAAGCATCTTGAGGCTACATTTAGCACATGCAATAGCCACAAATCATGAAAGAGAGAAGATGGCAGGGATGCAAACAAGAAGTTCCGGGAGTTGCGAAGCTTGCCGGCAAGCACTTGATCAATTCGGTCCTGGCAGTTCCAGAGTCACTTAAGCTGCATTTGACTGCCTCTCTTGAATATTGCATCTGATCTATTGCGTTACAAAGAAAAAGCAAAAGAATCATTTGTACCTTCGCGTTTGATGGATGATTTCTCCGAAACGTAACTTATATTGCTTTTTCTCCTCGACGACATCATCTACTATTACGACAGGAAACGAGCAAATGGAGATCATCCCTGACAGGTACAGCCGATGAGAAGATGTTTACAAGACAAAACCCGCTGAGATCCAAATTTGTCTCCAGCCAATTCCAGCTCGTTTTAATGTGATGGGATATCCTTCTGTCAAAATTAGATTAGAATGTAACCCTGCCAGTTTATCCCTCTCCGCAGTGGGTGTCGTAGTCATCAATTAAAAGGCACTCTCCCTTCCTGTTTGTTGTGATTATGAGTTACAAGAGCTGCCACTGTCACCCTGAGTGCTGTGCTGCTTCTGCATATTTATAGCATTAGCCCCGGGCAGTCAGGATCCTGCCCTGGAGAAACTAGGGATCAAGCAGGAAAAATGTGCCAAGGTACAGCTCAGCTACAGTGTGTCTCAGGGTGTTGACAGGAGTCTAGGAATTGCTGTGGTTCCCAGGGTCTCCTGGTGGAAAGAGAAATCTCAAACACCAAATAAAGAGAAATACTCCTTATTGTACTGGTGCTGTGCTTTGAAGGAGGCCACATAGGGTGTGAACCGTAGTGAGGCTGCTGGTGAAATGCACCTGTTCCTGGCTGCCTTTTGATTCCTGCTCCCCTGCCCCACATTTTTCCTCCGGCTCAATTCAGAAAAGAAGGTTCCTGCTACCTTTCTGAACAGGAACAGTCTTTCCTCATAGGGCTCAGTTTCTGACCATCCTTGTTGCCCTCCTCTGTACTGGCTGTTCCATTATTTATTTATTTATTTATTTATTTATTTATTTATTTAACTTATATGCCGCCCACACTACCCAAAGGTCTCTGGGCGGCTTACAACAATTAAAATATAGTAAAAAAGATAAAACAATTTGAAATACAATTAAAATAGATACTCTAAAAATTGCCATCGGACCCACAGTTGATATTATTTCAATTAAAAGTCTTCTGGAACAGGAAGGTTTTGACCTGGCGCCGAAATGTCATCAGCGTCAGCACCAGACGAATCTCAATTGGGATGGCGTTCCATAGTCTGGGGGCAGCTGCCGAAAAGGCCCTTTGTCTACAAGCCATCCCTCTTACCTCCTTGAGGGACAGCTCTTTCAAAAGGGCCCCCTGGCTAGATCTTAACTGCCGGGTAGGTTCATCATCTGCATCCTTCTCAGAGTGCGGTGTCCAGTTCTGTATTGTGTGCTTCTTCTACTATAAAAGACTTGATGTTTGCTGTCCCTACTGTACATCATGCCACCCATCACAGGGTGAAAATTATCTGATGTATTTGTTAATTGTACTGTGGCACTTCTGACATGAGCAAAGAAAGATCATCCCTAGCACTTGGCTCACAATGTCCTAGATAGAGGAGAAAAGGGAAGGGGAAGAAGTCTCTATGCACATCTTCTTCTATTCCACCACTGAAGCATCAAGGAAGGTAACTGAGTGGGAGTCATTAGGAATCCTTCTCCTTTGTCTGGGGTGAATATCTGGAGTTGGGTAGACCTTTCAGGATCATGGTCTTTTGTTTGTGTTTATGTTTCTGAGCCAGGAAACAAATACTAAATGTCATGGTATCGTAAAATAATTGTGTTGGAAGAGTCCAACCCCCTGCTCAATGAAGGAATCCAGATCCAAGCAGATCTGACAGACTTTTCTCGCTAGGCAGACCTTTCTCTCAAATCCCCACAGTGTTATGAATAACAGAAGACGGCCAGAATCCTAGTGGTGTGATGTGAAGTTTGCACAACTTGCCATGTATAATTGTAACTAATTGAAACGACATGCCCGGTCACGCACCCAACCGCATATCTGAAATGTACTCCGGCACCTCACCAGTTATATAGAATTGCACAGCCAATTATCCAATCACCAACGGGTTTCTGCCATTCTTTCCGTAATGCTCTCCTTAAAGGAAGCCACGTTCGAGATGGTGTCTTGATCTCCCAGGTTTTGGTAAGAACAGAACATTTGAGAGTTGATTCTGTTATTTATCTGTCAAAACAAGCAAGAAGAATCTTAATCAAGTTTCACTTATATGCTTAGTTGTACAGGCAATGACTCAAAATTCTCCTCTCCATGGAGACGCCAAATCTTTAAAGAGCATTATGTGAATATCTTGATATTTCTTAAACAAATATCTTCCAGTTGCTAGATGCCTGCATTTAATCTACGATGCCATTTTCTTTTGCAATTTGGCGATCGGTCTCTGGAAGAATTTTGCCATTTCACCTTTTATGAGATGTCACATTTGCTATACACCAAAATCAGCATCGAAAAGTACTCAGATCACATTCGAAGTCTGGTAAAACCTGGAATTATTCAAACCTACAAATATCCATGCTGCTCCTGGTGGTGTGTGATTAGTTGTTACGTTGAACCCTGTTGCAAATGCATAATACATAACTGGCTGTGGCCTCAATTAAAATTTGTTAAAATTGGTATAATTGGCAGGTTCGCATCAAGGATTTGCAGAAGCGTGTATTTGGTATGAAAAGCAGGCTTTTATGGGAATAAAGTGCCACTACAACACCCCTTGTTCATCCGTCTTCTACGGAGGAAGTTTTCATGACTATTCACAGCCTGATCAACAACTCAATTAGTTTGATTATCAAAACAGACTGAGAGGGAGAGGGAGGGAGAGAGAAAGAGTAGCAAGATCCATGTGCAAAATCCAAAAACAGGGTTAATATTTTCTCATTAAAGTATCATTAACACTGAGCATTTGTGTCCTGCAGAATTCCTTAGTAGGCTGAAAATTACAGTTTAGAACTTAGGGAAAGAAAAGTCCAAAAATCAGACTGGTATGATGTTAAGAATGTTGAGGCTATATTCCAAGAGGGAGAACTGCAGACTTCAAGAAACAGCTTCAGGAGTGGTAGTGTCAGATTTCATCTCAAGAAGTACAGAATCAGTTGTCTCTTTGACGCCCAGTCACTCCATGGATTCTTCATTTTTTTCCTAGTTGGATTTGGACCAGAGGCACCCAGAAACATGGTGATCAATCCTCAAGCGTTTGATTATCTGGATTAACCGCACTGCTTCTTCCTTGCTGTCAAGGCAGGCCAACTGGGGTTCAAACACATAACCTAGATAATATCACAGCCCACAGTTTATGGCAAAGAGAATTCAGATTAATGATAACCATTAAGCAATTGTTCTTGCCCTAACTCATCTATATGGGTCTGCAAACATCTCAGTCCTCCAGGTGAGGTTATCTGGAAGTTGAGTCATGGCAACTGGACTTCTTTCATATTAGGTTGAAACGTTTTGCTACTCAACCATGGGTAGCAAAATGTTTCAACCTAATAAGAAAGAAGTCCAGTTGCCATGACTCAACTTCCAGATATGGGGGTTTACATCCTCCCCCAAAACATTTCTAAGAGGTGGTGGTAGTTATTATTGTTGTTTGAGCTTCTGAAAAATGGTATATAAAAAAAAAATCTTAGTAGATAATGATGAGTAGGATCTGTTCATTTGAAAAAATGTTCATAGAATCATAGAATCATGGAGTTGGAAGGGGCTTCTAAGGCCATTGAGTCCAACCCCCTGCTCAATGCAGGAATCCAAATCAAAGCAGATCTGACAGAGGGTGGTCCCATTTTATCTTGATGCTGGTTGCTAGTGAAGTCATATATGTGGATCTTGACCCAGAAGCATCACCATCGGTATCATCAGTGTCTGTGGCACTCACTACACAGCGTGACACATAATGACAAAGATCTAGGTCTGCTCCAAAGGATCTTAAACCTATTGCAGTTCATATAATATTTGCATAATTTGTCGTGGTTAATTATGGCTGCTCAACGTTGCGCCAAGCCACGTCTCAGCCATGTGCCTGGCCAGGCACCCATTTGTGTAACTGAGATGCGCTTCAGCACTCTGCCAATTAGCTAAAATTAGTCATGGCAAGTTAGCACAAACCTTATGTAAATGACAATAGGATTCTAGCCATTTCCTTCACTGAATTTAGGATTTTCTCATTACAGAATCTAAGATATTGATTTTGGTAACATTCTGGCCTTTACATTAGATTTCATTTAAAAGAGTCAATTCAGAGGCACATAAGAGAAGAGAAATAAAGAAGAGAAAACAAATTGACTCACACTGAAAACCACTTCCTTTAATCATAGGCTCTTGTGGATATCTGTTTACTCCCCCTTCCTGCAGCTCAAAACCTTGAGTCATTATGTAGATTGAAGCTTTATGGTTCTTCTCCATCCATCATTTTGCTAATGTCTTCCAAATTGTCACCACCAGTAATGCAGTTCCTCTATTTAAGTACTCGTCACTCTCAGTAATCTTCCAGCTCTGTGTGAGAGGGAGGTCACTGATTTCCACTAGTGAAAGCTCATTGCCTCACAGTGAACATGGCTTTATTCTTCTCAAGTAGTGTCTGAAGGTGCATTTTCTAAAATGGCTGCTTTGTAGAGCCAGCTACCCCATCTTTGAAAGAGGCAGCTATTGAGGGACCCGAAGGTATGGACTGAAAATGTCATAATGTAGCCTACAGATATATAGAGAACAACCCTACTACTTTGTTCTCATCCAGTTAGTCCAGCTTTGGTGTGAACTAGAGATGGGTATGAACTGGTTTGTCCCAGTTTGTAAAGGCAGCTGCACAGGTGCTGCTGCTCCCCTGCCACGCCTCCTCAGCTGATCAGCCACTTTCCCACCTCCTCAGCTAACCTCCCAGTCACAAGCAAGAGCACAGACTTCTCTGCCCCGCCCTTTTGCCTGAGTGGCAGATCAGCTAAGAGGGCGGGGCAGAGAAGCCTGAGCTCTTGCCGGGACTGGAAGATCAGCTGAAGATCACAGAGGCTTGGCCTGGCGAGCAGGAGGGGAGCAGAAACACCTGTGCTGCCACCGTTATGAACTAGAATGAACCAGTTCATGCCCATCTCTAGTGTGAACATATACCTACAGACCTGTAGCATTGCTATGGATGCACACATGGGACCCTAATATAGCAACATCTTCATGGCCAACTTAGAACAACACTTTCTCAACTCTTGCCACCAGAAGCCTCTGCTCTACATGAGATTAATTTATTCTGGGCTTAGACTCCATCGGTCCTGCATTTCAGAGAGCATCGCACACATTTTGGGCAGGCATCAAAACCACATTTCTCAGGAGCACATGTAAGTTCTACTAGCAAGACCTAATATCAGTAACCCTAGCAAACCCATTATGTGCCTCAAGGATTCACACGGCCGTTCTTTTGTGCCTGAATTTTGCCTTTCTTATATTTTCTGTTCTAACCCCTGCAACCCACGTCTTCCTGTGCGTGAAAGTTTTCAAGACAAACCTTTGTGCTACTTGGTTTATGAAAATTGGTTGCAGCTGGTGCGATTGTCAGGCTGGGAGATAATTGAAAGCCAGCAAAAACTATCAGCCATCTAATTGCTTACATTAAAGAAACAAATTGACAGCAATCAAGGCAACCTATAAAAGGTGCAAGAACAACAGGAAAAGATGAAACGTGAGGAGCCAGATTAATTTTCGTCAAGGAGAAGTTGGGGGAGGGGGTTTCAAAAAAAAGGCCCTCAAGTGATATAATTATTATGAGGCATGCATTGTTCATAAACTTTAATCAATTTAAAACTCATTTTCAACATATTAAACTTTACAAACTCTTTAATGGCTGAAGATTATCCCCGTCATCAGCTGTGTTTAGCAGAGTAGGAGATGCCATGCAGCCATAAAAATGGAAAGTGTAACTCTTAAGTGACTGCTTTATGACCACCGCAGTTCACCTTTCCTATTTGGACTGACCATGCTCAGCCAATTCTCTCTATATCTCTTTAGATCAAAGCCCCATTGAGTTCTATGGGGTGTGGTTCTAGGCAGATGTAAAGAACTGAAGATTTCGCTCTTCTTGCCATGGGTATCCTTGGGCTCTGTGCCCCTGAAAAATGCAATGCGCAGGTTTGCACAAGAGAAACGAGTGATGGTCCCAACCTGTGCATTTTGCAGCTTGATCACCAGATAATTGAATTCCATCTTCTTTTCAGATTTCACACCCAGGTTTCAGAAATAAGCCCCCAAAAGGGATTTAGATATGCTGAAGTTGTTCAAATTTATAAAGAGTTACTATAGTTTAAATAGAGATTCAATAGCTCTCCCTATGATAAGGGAAAACCGCTGACCAGGTCAGTGGCTCCAGTTTCATGGGAGCAATGAATCCATGCCAGGTTTAACTTTGAATATTATAGGAGCTATCCAACGTGCTGAACCTATTTTTAAGGACAGGGTTCAGCACAATGGATAGCTCTTGTAACTCTAAAGATGAAGCTAATAGAGTGGATTCCCCTTCTGTATGTCATCAACCTTAAGTGAACCAGATGGGCTATTTAGTCCCCTCTCTTCAAGATGAGCAATAAGGCAAAGGAAAAGCAAAGTGTGCTGCTTATACACTACCCCATAGCTCATAAAGCCCTTTGTGGGAGGTTTACAATTTAATTATGCAGGCTACACAATATCAAAACTTCTAGTTTCCATTCTTAAAATACTTTATTTTTAAACTAGCCACCTTAGATCCTTTTTAAGGAGAAAGGTGGGATAAAAATATTTTAAATAAGTAAGTAAATAAATAAACCAGACTATAGTCTATAAAGCAGGGCATGTGGTTACCCTAAACAGAAAAAGCGAAGCGGTGTAGCATAGTTGAGCTGGCCAATTGAATTTGGAATCAGCCGTTGGGGCTACCAGTTGGCTTCTGGCCATTGTTAGAGTGTGTGATATTATAAATAGTGGCTTCCGTGTCGCCTGGGAGATGCCCTAAGCAGTTATTCTGAGATGCTTTATTTTACTCTGCACAGAAGCATTTGCCATGAGGTGATTGCCTCACCCCAGCTAATAGTCATATAGAGTGAGGCAATCATGTCATACAGCAAATGCTTCAGTGCCGAGTAAAATGAAGCATCTTGGAATAAATGCTTAGGGCATCTTCTAGGTGAAACAAAAGCCACTATTTATAATATCACATCTTCTAACCATGGCTTCAACCCCAGAGGTAAAGAGAGGTGAAGGCTGTGCACAGTAAGAGGAATGGACTGAGCAATCTCAATAGGGTCCAATATTAATTTTGTAAAAACGTGCAAAGAATAGCAGGCCACAAATCATACAATCTCTGGTGTCTATATACGAATGCCAGGAGTCTGGGAAACAAACAAGAAGAACTCGACCTGAGAAGCTGAGTACAGTGTATGAGGGGTGAATACGGCAGGACTTTGAGGCCTCTAAAGGTGCAGAATCCCAAGACGAGTGTTTCCTCCAGACATGCTAGTGTCCTGCTTGCTCGCAGAACGTGTGTGTTTGGAAGTATTCAAATATGTCATTCCCTGTCGCCAGACCAATCCTGAATGGCTCAGCAAAACGTCTGTCGTATGTAATGGTGCTGAACTTCCAAATTCACCCTAACATCTTTTTCAAAAATCTGCAAAGCTGGATTCCCGAGCCGTTTCGCTACACAGGCTGCTCCCCTGTAGCACTCCGTGATCACACACAAGTTAGAGCTTCGGGCTCTTTCAGCACCGGGTTTTCTTTGGCAGCCTAAGGCAGAGACATGCAAGGTGATAACAGACACTGACCCATAAGAACCTAAGCAGAGCCCTGTGCTGGATCAGGCCAAGGGCCCCTCTTGTCCAGCTCCCTGTCTCTCACCGTGGCCCCACCAGAGGTCTCGGGGAGCCCCCAAGACAACGAGAGACCTGTCTCCTGATCCCCCTTCCCCTGCATCTGGCCTTTGGAGGTCCCTGCCTTTTAAAAGCCTGGAGATTGTACATCCCCATCACAGCTTGTCACCTGCAAGGGACTTTTCCTTCAGGAATCTTTCTTTTCCTGGTGAAACAGGAAAGATGGATGTGTTGCTGCTGTGGTGGTGATTTTATTCTCCTCAAGTTGAGTCAATTCTTTCTCTTTTTTTGATAACGATCTAATTTCTCAACAAGACTGACAGGAAAACAAAACGAAAATCCCAGCCAAAACCAAGAGCTGAGCCATGCTGGCTGCCCTCCAGTCTTCCTTTCCTTTTGACATGAAGGAAAGACAGCTTCACAGAGTTCCTCTTCCATCTCACTCTCTCTGCTTAATTATTATTCTAATGTGGCTGACCTTCAACCATACTGGCTCTAGTAGTAAAATTTTGGCTGCCTCTCCTGCTGAAAATCAATAGGTTCGTGGACCTTTTTCTTAACCCACCTCTCTCTCTCTCTCTCTCTAGCTTTGCTCTGCAGACATGAGGACCACATATACAACTGGAGAAATATTCAGCTGGATTGAATTGTGAATTTCTCTATGTTATTCTGAGACCAAGCAGACACTTTTATGATATCCTGAATGCGTAAAGATCTACACACACACACACACACACACACACACACACACACACACACACACACACACACACACACACACACACACACACACACACACACACCAAGAGAAGGAGCCTTGCTCTGTCTTCCTCAGTTGTCTCTTTTCTCAAGCAGCAAGAGGCTTGTCCACTGAGAAGTTCCTCTTTCCAACGTACAAGGCAGGAGTCTGGAAAATCAGCTTACATGGTGAAGTTTTGCGTGAATGAGAACTTCTCTTTCTTGCTTGTGTGAGACAAGTAATGAAGGGAGGTGGGTTGAGGCACTCTCCTCTTTGCACGCTATAACCAGACAAGTAATTGGCATAAGTAATGCCTGAATAGGGCTAACATAAGAAGATCCATGCTGGCTCAGACCAAGGGTGTATCTAACCCAGCCTTCTGTTCACACCACAGTATTAGTCAACCGGTTGTCTATGGGAATCTAAAAAACAAAAGTACTTGTTGACATTGTACATTGTTGAACTGGCATCCTCATGACCACTAGTTTGGACACCCTTAAGGGGATGATGCTAACCTAGGATAATCAATAGCTGCTTGTCCTGGCATACTCTATGAAGACAAAGGGCATGCCATCCTTGGCTGAAGCATATCAAATGTGAAATGCTCCCCCTTGGAAGCTGAATCGGTGCCAACATTGATTTTGTTGAGGCGTCAAGTTAAAACATGAAGGGTAAAACAGGAAGTCATTATTATCTGTGTAGGCATCCTTCAGTCTTGAGAGACGATGGTAACGTGCTCTGAATGGAGGTCTTGGAACAGCGTCTAGTGTGGCTGAGAAGGCCAATTCGAGAGTGACCATCCCTTCCACACTGAGGACAAATACAATCTGTCCCCTGTCCAGCTCCTTGGTTTTGCTGGTTTCGGGACGGCCTCTTGGCCTCGGCCTGCATTATTATCATTATTTAATTAATTCATTTACAGTGGTGCCTGACTTATGGACTTAATCCATCCCAGAAGATGTTCGTAAGTCACAACGTTCGTAAGTCAAATCAGCATTTCCCATAGGAATGCATTGAAAACCAATTAATCCGTTCCGGCTGTTTTTTGTTCTTATGTTGAGGCGCCATTTGTAAGTCAAAGCATTAGTTCCCATAGGAACTAATGCAAAACCGGTTAATCCGTCCTCTACCACTAGGGGCAGTAATTTGTTTTTAACCTAAGATGACTTAGGTTAAAAAAAAAAGGGCAGGAAAGGAGGGAGGGAGGGAGGGAACACCTTTTAAACAGAACACCTTTAAAACCAAGCAGCTTTAAACCAAACCAAGCACCTTTTAAACCAATTTTTACATTTTAAAATTACAGTACCAGGCAGTACCAGGCAGTCCCAAGTCCATTTCCTGCTTTCCCCGCTTTTTTTTTTTGTTCGTAAGTCAAAGCTCCATTCGCAAGCCAAAGCAAAATTTTGCGAACGGAGCTGTTCGTAAGTTGAAATGTTCGTACGTCGGGGCGTTCGTAAGTCAAGGCACCACTGTATATACACACACCCCTCCATTAGTGCACAGCACTATTCTGGGTGGTTAACTAAATGAATAAACCATAACCAAAACAACAATAAAAATATAAAATCAAACAGATCAAGTTAGCTCAGCCATCCAGCCTAGAGGAAGGCAGAGCACAAGGCAAAGAAAATCAAGCTGGGTTGCATTGAAAGGACTCTTGGATGAGCAACATCTTCAGCAGCCCCCTAAAAGTGGAGAAGAAGGGGCCCCATTGCAGCTCAACTAAGAGCTGCCCCCCAAGAGCTGGTGGCACTGCTGAGAAAGTCCAACTTCTCCTAGAAGATTTTCTGGTCTCCTCCAGAGTGGCCCCTCAGAGGAGCGTCGCCTGAGAGGATCTGGAGGCGTGGGTCGATGATTTTGTGAAAAGGCACTCCGAGGACATCACAGGCAACCAGTGGAGGTGAGCCAGGACTGGGGGGGATGTGTGGTCAAACTTCCTCATGCCCGCTACCAGCTTGGCAGCCGCATTTTAAACCTGCAGCCATCTCCAGGTCAACCTCAAGGGAAGCCCCACATCGAGGTATGCGGTGGTGTAATACAGAGGAGCCGTCAATCATATAAACTCCTCACATTCCCCAACATCTGACATAGTAAAAGACACCTCTGTAAAAATTAGGCATTTTACTGCATTGACGCCAATTGTCTTTCGGCACTGACCTGAATTTCAGGGCTGCAACCCCTTGGGTTATGGGGACCCTTCACAGGCCCTGGAGGCACACACTTCAATGGGTGTGGCTTGGGTTCTAAACCAGTTTCAATCACCGGGCATCCTTTCTTTCCAGTGAGTTTGAGACTAGGGTGTTAGAACCTTCTTCTGGCGTGTGCAGAACATAACACGATGCCTGTGATGTTCTGTCATCTCTGGCTTGCCCTTGCGCAAGCCAGGTATTGGCCGCCAAGATGATGGATCTGTCCATGGGCAAGCTCTGGGAAATCTCAACTCCTTGACCCAGTGGGTCACTGAGTGAAAGGAAGTGGACAATAGAAATCTGGCCCAAGGCCTCAAGATTGTCTTCATGGGTTCAATTTTCCATGTTGAGACCCACCGAATCCTTCACAGGAGCCCTGGCAGAGCTGCCCAGGAGAACCTCCCTGCCTTATTCCAAGCAGGTCTAAAGGAATATGGCTACAAAACAAACTTATAAGCCCTTTTGTCGGTTTCAAATCGGCCAACCACAGGAAAAACATCCAAACCCATTCGGCAAAGAGCTTAGCTGGAATCCTTATGTGAGTTTTATCTTCCTACACATTTCTGCAGTTTGTGAACTGGGACGATTCCATGGAAGTTGGTGCTGTCTGATTATTGTCTATACAAATCCATCTCAAAGTATGGGAAATAGCCATGCTGCTGGAAAAAGGATTCTGGGAAATGTAAATTCACGCTCTTGCTATAATAAAAAAGAAAAAGCAGTGTGCTTCTTTTATACCGCCCTAGGATGCTTAAAGGAGCCTCGTAGCATAGCAGTTAAAACTACTCTGCTCACAACTTGAGTTTGATCCTGGGCTCAGGTAGCTGGCTTGAGGTTGATTCAGCCTTCAGAGGTCAGTAAATTGAGAACCCAGCTCGATGTGTAGCTTGTATAATTAAACTGTAAGGGTGCTTTAAGGATTATGGGGTGGAACATAAGCAGCATGCTTTAAAGCGCTCTCCGGGCAGTTTAAAATTTAATTATGCAGGCTACACATTTACACACACACACACTGAGCTAGGTACTCAATTTACCAACCTTGGAAGGATGGAAGGTGGTGTCAACCTCAACTGAGCGACCTGAGGCTAGGATCCAACTCAGGTCATGAGCGGAGTCTTCACTGCAGTGCTGCAGTTCAACCACTCCGCGATGAGGCTAAAGGAATATGATATCTAGTCATCTCTTTCGCCATGCAGACAGAATCTACGCTTGGGTAAGAACTGGGACTGATCTTATTCTATTCATTCATGGAATGGGAGGCCCCCAATTAAATCAGTCCTTCCCCTCTTTCCACCCTCCGGCAAGCTCTTCCCATCTACTTACAAAGGCAACCCTTGCATGTCTTTTAAATCTACTCTTATAAAAAGCCTCCAGGCGCCGTGAACTTTATGCCTCTCCAAGGATGTATGAAAGGCAGCGATAATTTTTTTTCCCCTTCCCAAAGGTGACTGAGAGGACAGACCTGTAAGCAAAGGTTTGTGCAGCTGCAGGAACCACAGGAGAATTACTGCTGTGGTTTTATTAACACACATAAAGATATGACGTTTTTGATGCCCCCGACTCCAGCCGTGCAATCATTATGGTGGAGACCGTATTTCTCTTCTGCTTCTTCTTTCCTTTTTCTTGCTGGCAGGAATTACGTATTTCCACCACATGACATAAAGCCACAGATCCTCCTCAACTCCCATTTTGTTCTTAATATACATTGGTCCACATAGATTCAATATTAGCCTTGGTTATGAAACCTAGGAATAGTTGGGGGACAAAATGGGTAAATACTGTTGGAGTATTTACAACCTCGCTTGCTGCCTGTGGCTTGAGTGATTGGGAGGGACTTCTCTAGACTGGGGTGACTGTCAGTCCACCCAGCACTAACCAATCATTCTCTCTGAATTCAAAGAGAGCCCCGCCTCTTTGCTGAGTGCTTTCCTTTCCCACTCTTTAGTCTGTTGAAAGCAGCTGGTCTGTGTGTTTTGTTGGTTTGCTGTTGATCTGTTCACAACTGTAAGTAATGAAACATTTTTATTCTTTCCCCTACAAAGGACTCAGAGTGAGTTATGGAGTCCTTAAGTGTCCGTGAATGAGAGAGGGGTGGGCTCTGGGGAACTTGGAGCTATTCTCTTCAGTGAGTCTCTGCATTTGCATAGCAAAAGGAATTGTTATCAGGCATTCAAAACTCTACCACAAATAGATGACTTGAGAGAAACGGAGTACAAATAATGGTGTTTGCCAGAAAAAAAAAAAGTGGGTATTTACTCAGGAGGGATGAACTATCTAGGGCATTTCTGGGGAACTGAAATGGTAGGTAGCCACTGGAAAGAGTGAGAACAGCACAAAACAGAAAAGGGGACAGCTGGGTGACGAAAGTTACCTCACAATCCTTTGGAACAACATCCTCCTGCAATTGCCCACAGTTTGATAGGCTGGGCACAGTGTCATGGCCACCTTAATCCAAAAGCTTTTATTTGAGAACTTTGGGGTCATCCTACCAGTAAACAGCCCCGGGGATCTAACATGACTCGCTGAATATGACACCACCTTCTTTCAGCATCTTTTTGAAATGGTGGAGATAAACATTTTAAAAATAGGCATTTCTTTCCATTCCCCCATCAGCCTCCAAATTGCCAAGACAGGAACTGTGTCATGAGTGTTGAGAAATAACAGCAAAAACCATAGGGCAATTTGTCTTGTTTTATTCTATTTTATTTTATTTTGTTGTCCAATCATAGCCTCAAAATAGTTTCTTCCATTCATTTCGATTTCATTCCAGGCTTTTACTCCTTGTTCTAAAAGACAGCACTCTGCTGTTAATAACAGCTTTGCTGCTGAAGCACATGGTGACCCCTGAAAGCATGACAATTCTGTCTCCGTGGAGGGAAGAGGTGCATAAAATGCTGATGTGTTTGTACTTAAAATGGGAATAACCAGCAAAGTGACATGACTGAACTAGTACAGCCTTCATCATTAAAAGTTCTTTAGGATCATCATGATGTGTTTTCCTACTTGCTGTCTGTCCCCTATTCTTCTTCCTGAAATGGGTCTCAGTCTACTGGTGGGAGCCACTGTGATGCGTGGTCTCCTTGTAATGGAAATGTCAAACATTCCAGATATGGAAGTCACGGTGGAGACCGTGACTGGTGTCTGACTCCACAACGTCCTCAGCCCAATGCTTCTCTTGAACAGTGTGGGAAAGGTGTGTGGCATCTCTGTTCTACTGACAAATGGAAAGGTCCACTGAAGAGTGGTCTTCACAAGGACCCTCCCAGTTTAAAGCCAGATCTGCTGGTGGTGGTGGTGGAAAGAGATGCTGAATTCCACAACATCAAGAAGAACAATCTGCACTAGGTGTTAAGTTTACTAAAAATTATAGAGAGGAAAAGAGGAACTAAATAAAGGTCCACCATCAACCAGGGTGGTCATGCTTTACATAACATCTATTTGGGCCTTTCAATCTGACCATATGGTCATTGGAACCCTGCCTGCAACCCATGAAGGGTTGCCTCTACCACCAGCAGTTCTGAGGCTACCACTGCTTCAAATGACACAATTTCAGTGGTACCATTGGTGGTACTCCATAGGGCTCTGTGGTCCCAGTAGTACCACAGAGCCCTGCAGGAAAGCAAAGCGGAGAGTATGGCTTCTTCTCAGAAGAAAAGGAGGAGAAGGACGAAAAGAAAGAAGGATATGGTGCCAAATTTCAACAGAGCCTTTGTGTCAACAGCAGGGGTTACACTGATGGCTGGAGAAATGCAAGAAGCTTTAAGCAGCCCACATGCCTAGCGGGCCATCTGACCAGAACATGGCAAGTTACTTTTTTGGGCTACAGATCTCAGAACTCCCTAGCTCAGATGGCCATTTTCAGTTTTACAATACTTCAAATCACACATGGTAACATCGATAGACGGACTGCATTCAGAACGTATCGAGGATGGAATAAAATTGTTCTGAGAAATCTTTAAGAAATGGGTTGAATTCACAAAATTGACCTCAAATGCCTGCTGAATCACGTACATGTTAGATAGTTTAGCATAAAATCCAGGGGAGCGTGCTAGCAGTGGAACTGTGGAAGCTGTCATACAACATCAAAAATGGAACTTTTCAAGGCTGTGTCTCCAACACAGGTGGTGTTGAATGGGGAAGAGAAATCATCTCAGGAAATGAATCAGCACTTCTTAACTCTAAGACTAGTTCTTTGTGAACTTGATCTCCACATCTGTCTTCTTATTTATCTTCTCCAGGGGAAAAAAAGCCCAAGAGATTTTCTGTCCCCTGATCATGAAAGGGAATCAGCTATAAGGTCTGAGAAATTGGAAAGCAATGCGACTTCTTCTCTCATCACTTCCTCTTATTGAAAGACGTGATGTCAAAGCGAGAAGAAAGCTAGACAGGGCCATCGATCAGGTGAGATGTTCCCCTTGTCCATTCATCAATCTGTCAGACGCTTCTGTTCAAATGATGGATTCCATCACAGGTCGGGAGAAGACTTGATCAATGACATGTTTCATTTTGGTTTCAAACATGATGCTGCGTAGTCACTGGCTGAAGCAATGCAGGAAAAACCAGGTCTCGTGTGCTGATAGATGGGAAGCACCAACTTCCACCCAATGAAAAATCCAACACAGAAAACTTTTTGGCAATATGTTGCAACTTTGTTTACTGATGGGCAGGTTCATCCATCTTTCAACGTGTATTGGCTGCATGAAAAGCCCATGTCTGGGGAATAACAATAAAGAAATCTTGACACATAAAGTAATTTATTCTGGCAGGATGAGCATGGAGGAAAGGAATATGGATGTGTATCTCTGTGCAAACATGATCAAGTCTTGACATCATGCGGCACTGTCGCTTCAAAAAATTCCAGCTATGTGTTTATTTATTTCACAGCAACTATAGAGCATAACTGGTTGTATAGCTCAGTGGTCTGGGTATCTGGCTGCGGAACCAAAGGTTGGGAGTTTGATTCCCCACTGGGCATCCCGGAAAAGTCAGCCTGTGTAGCCTTGGGCAAGCTGCACAGTCCCAGGGCACCCCCAGTAGAAGGGAATGGTAAAGCACTTCTGAGTACTCTCTATATAGAAAACCTTGAAAAGGGTCGCCATAAATCAGAACTGACTTGACGGCACATCATCATCATCATCATCATTACTGAAGACCCCATTATTGGTTTGTTTGCTTGCTTGTAGCATTTTCACCCTCGTTTTCATCGTTAAAAAATCTCAAAAGTGTTTAAAACAGACAGAACGGAGTCTACATCTAAAAGGAATAAAACAATAAAAACAGTAAAATCAATTTAAAACACTTTTATTGAAAAACAAGGGATAACTGTTAACAATAGCTCCGGAAAATACTTCTGGATCATTGGTAAGAGAAAGAATAAAAGATTCCAGTGAGGTACAGTTCTGAACAGTTCAAAAAAACCGCACACTGTCCAACAATGACTGCTTACAGCAGTGGTTCCCAACCTTAGATAACCCAGATGTTCTTGGACTGCACTTCCCAGAAGCCTTCACCACCAGCCGTGCTCGCTGGCGTTTCTGGGAGCTGCAGTCCAAAAACATCTGGGTTACCTAAGTTTGGGAACCACTGGCTTACAGGAGCAAACCTCCACAGATTCACAGCCTGCTTCCAGCAGACTCCTGCAGACTACATTTTCACTACACACACTGCATAACTGCTAACAGACAGCAAACTAAAAAGGAGAGGGGGAAAGGCTCTTAAGCAGAGAGGCGGGACTCTCTTTGAAATCAGAGGGAGGGAAAACAATTGGTTGCTGCTGGATTGACTGACACACCCCAGCCCAGAAAGGTCTCTCCCAGCCAAACCTACTAAAGACAACATACCAGGTTGATGGAAGGAACTTGTGTGCCCACAGTTCTGTGCACAGCCACCACCACCGTCACACTTTGTCCACATGATGACAACCCTGTGAGACAGGATAGGTTCCGAGATGGCTCCTAGCTCAGAGTCACCCAGTGAACTTCATAGCTGAGTTGAGATGTCATCCTGACTTTCTCCAGTCCTGCACTCAAACTCCAGAACTCTAACCACAACCCTTCATCGCATACAGAAGGAAAGAGCATCTTGATGTGACCGATCTCTCTTCCTGATCAAGACTATCTTCGTTTTGGAGGGCCTTTCATTTTGTGTCCCACCCCAACAATTTGTTTCTTTTCTACAAACAAAAAGGTTTTGAATTCTGGTGAGTGTGTGTTACAAATCTCTGCTGACAGGCACACAATTCTTCACACCATTGCTGAAGCACGCCTGCTTTCCTTTCTCTTTCCAACCATCATCCTAATTAATGCTTGCTGTTTGGACCAGTGCTAAATAGAACAGCATTGTCTAGTGAATTTTACCGTACACACAAGGTACACGCACAAGGTTGCTGCCTCAGAGCGTGGCACCCGAGGAGGTGGAGGTGGCAACTGACTTCCAACAGACTAAAGAGAGGGAAAGGGAACACTCAGTAGAGAGGCGGGGCTCTCTTGGAATTCAGAGGCAGGAGGAAATGATTGGTTAGTGCTGGATGGACGGACAGTCACCCCAGCCCAGAAAAGTCCTTCCCAGTCATTCAAACCACAAACAGCATGCGAGGTTGTAAAAACTCCAACACATGAGGTGAGGAGGCGTGATCTTTTCCTCCAGCTCTGTTTAGAGTTACATGAAGTATGCTAGCCAGTACCTGGCCTTTGGGGTGCCACTTGTGCAATTCGAGTGGGTGGCACTTCACATCCCACTCAAGGCTGTAGGAGAACCTGAGTCATCCCCACCCAGAATCCTCTAGCCACTAGTGGTCAATGACCATGCTGGCTAGGGGATTTGAGTGTTATCATTCCAAAAAAACCCTCACATTTTTCATACCCTGATTCTGCTGTTATTCAGTATAGTTGTTTATTTGGTGGTTTGTTCTTAAGAAGTTTCTGTCACGTTCCACCAGGTTGCATGACGCTCGTGCTGCTTGGTTAAACTAGTGTTAGATGGAACACAGAATCTCCATCAACATTCTAAGTGCTCAGGGAAGAACACTGGGAAGACACTCTGTACTGTAGACTCACTCCGGCCTCTAAGAGGCAACGGCAAATTGTCACTTGAGCTGGGAGTAAAATGTCACACGCCCACAGGAACAGGGGAAATTTTTATTACACAAACTGCGGAGCGAGAAAGCAAACAAGGAGGAGAAAAGAGACCTTTCACAGCAGGGTTTGAAGTGGTAGAATTCTCCTATGACAACATCTCACTGGTGGGGGGGCAAAAGACATTTGATCAACTGGAGATTCATGCATGTTCATATTCGTATATACGGGACTTGTGCTGAAGTATTTGGAATTATTTATTAACCCAGAAGGAATTTTATACGTTTCAGAGCCATCCTCAGCTTTAACCAGCTTCCAAATATTCAGATCTGAAGCTGAAAAATAAGTGATTAACCCATCAGGAATTAAACTCTGTTGAGTATTTATTTGCATGGACTCAGAGGTTTTTAAAAGCAGTTTTTGACTCATTTTACAGCAGTAATTTCTGTGGCGTTTCTGTTCTCCAAGGAAAAAAGTACTTTTGGTGGGATTAAAAGAACCGTTGCAGAGCAGCCAAAACGAACCAGGGATGCAAAATACACAAAGCAAAATCAGTGTTGTCATCATGCCTTCCACTCTTTAAATTAAAAAGTTATATAGCACCACCAGTTGAGTTGCATGAATTATATCACCTTATGCAAATACAGCTAATAGGTTTTAACATTAATTAGTGGCATAAAACTTTCTCTTTTTGCTCGTCTTTCACAAAACAGCAGAGGTACTCATTTGCAAGGATTAATTTATATTTTAATTAGAAATTTACATTTTTTGGCAGCCATGTAGGGAACAATTATCAATTCCCAGGGTGTTTTAAGGGAATTAAAATGAATTGTGTTAGCACTGAAGTATCATCTGAGAATACTTTGTCTCTCTCCACGATCTGGGGTCATTATGGGATGCTGCCTGGTTTTGTTTTTTGGGGTTTTTTTTTACCCACCTGTGGCTTTTTGATTTTGGAAAAATGGTTCCAAGGTAGAGTGGTAAACGTTTAAAGAATGGTTTTGTTGGAATTCTTACAACCACGCATGTTGTCTGGAGCAGGTGTGGCTGGGAGGGATCTCACTGGGCTGGGATGACTGTCAATCTATCCAGCACTAACCAATCGTTTCTTTCCTGCCTCTGACTCAAAGAGAACCCCGCCCCTCTGCTCTTTCCCTCTCTGTTGTCTGTTGGCAGTCTGTTGAAAGCCTGTTTTGCTCAAAGCAGGTCATGTTTGTCAGTTTGCTGTTTCCTCTGTTCAACTGTAAATAAATGAAACCTTTTGTTCTGTCTCCTATTAATGTCTCAGAGTGAGTCATTGAGACTGTGAGTGCCAGTTGATGAGAAAAGGGGGGTGAACTAAACTGGGGGACTTACGGCTATTCTGCTCTACAAATCCTTGCACTTCTGCTGTGCAACTAGAGGAATTTCACCAGAAATTCAAAACTCTGCAACAGGTTTCAGCTTACAGCCTCAGTCTGAATCCCATAAAGCATCTGTGTTAAATATCATTGATGGGGAATGCCTGTGCTAAAGTCTACTTTAAAAAAAGAGAGAGAAAGAAATCTGAAATAATGAACTGGAAGTACAGTAGTTCAATCAAAGTATATTTTAAAAGAATGAGAAGTTGGGAAAATTATGCCATGTATAATTAACTTTGAAATGAGCTATGTGAATCAGAGGTTAAACAGGGTTTCATTAGTCATTACTTTCTATATCCTTTTAACTGTGCAAAGTATTTTATGACACTACTCATTATTGCTACTGTTCCAGGACATGGTCCGTTGAATCCACTTGATGCAGCAGCTTTGCTTAAAGCTAATCTCATCCGGGTTTGATCAGGGGGTGATTCTGAACCCACCTCAGAAATCTATATAAATAAATGGCCTTGAGTTCCACAATGGAAGGACGATGAGGTGGAGAAATTAAACAAATAAAATCCAGTCTCCATGAGTTTTATCATATCGAAGCGGAACTGAAGCTGAGATTTAATAGTTTATCTGACTGAGGCCCATCAGTCCTGATATTCGATGGTAATAGGATGAGAGAACGGTACAGCTGGAAGGGACCCTATGGGTCATCTAGTCTAACCCTCTGCTGAAGGATGAAATCCATGTCTAAGCATCACTGGAACACGGCTCTCCAACCTTTGTTTGAAGGCCTCTAAAGGATGGAGAGTCCGCCACCTTCAGAGATATCTCATTCTACTGTTGAACAGTTTTTTACTGTCAGAAAGTTCTTCCTAAGATTTAGTCCAAATTGTGTAACTTAGAATTTGAATCCAAAGTCGGTCAGGCTGAGAGAAGGGGACAGTTCCATCCAGTGAGTGGCAAAGCCAAGTGGGGATTTGAACCCAGGTCTCCCAATTCCAGTTGCAAAATCTGAACCCCTGCACCACAACACTAGGACTTTCCCTCTTGTTCTTAAATTAAATTAGCATTTAGGTGAAGAATTATTTGGGGCAAAGGGCTGAAGTATAGAGGCAAATAGTCATACTTTCAGAGGCACCTTCTTATCAGGCGTTATTTATTTATTTATTTATTTATGTATTTAAAAAATACCTACCTCCAGCTGGATAGAGATCTCTGTCTCCCTCTAGTGGCCAGTTCTAGTAAATACATCATGAAAATACGTATTTCTAGGATTTTTTTTCTTTTAATATTTTTAATATTTTTAATATTTCCAGACTGTGGATAAGTGAAACCACAGGCACTGATCCTGCAGTTACAGCAATCCTACTGTAAAAGGATTCTGGTATTTTTCTATGTGTATGACATAACCTTGTTGATCCTGATTATTACCCCCACCCCATGGCAAACATAAAAAGGTAATAGAAAACCAATATGTGATGTAAAGTGTAAGGTAGTAAGTAATTGAAATCTGTGTAACACTAGTGCTAATGAGATATGGGATGCCTTTGTAATGAGCTAGATAGGGGTCTACTTTTAAAAGTAACTTTCCAACCTCTGGATGAGACAGTCCTTCAAATGAAGAACACCTTCAAATAATGGATGATCATGTGTAAAGTAGGAAGGAAGGAACCTTGCTTGGAACTGAGCCTAGAAATGGACTAGGAGTCAGTGCAGCTACATGAACACTTTTATTTATGTTATTATGTATTTAAATATTGTTATTGTCTTTCTCCTTTTAAAAGGCCCCAAGGTAGCATATATCATTCAAAACACAGTATTAAAAGCTAAAACAGTAAATTATTCAAATATTTAAAAGGAACTGATAGATTTATATTCTATTAAAAATAGTATTACTAAAAACAGATATACAAGCAACAAAATCTTGAGTTCTGTGTCAAGTTCTGGACACCCACTTTAAGAAAGATGCTGACAAATTGGAACAAGTTCAGAGGAGGGTGACAAGGATGATCAGGGGGCTGGAAACCAAGCCTTATGAGGAAAGACTGAAAGAATTGGGCATGGTTTAGCCTTGAGAAAAGAAGGCTGAGGGGAGATAGGATAGTACTCTTCAAATACTTGAAAGGTAGTCCTACAGAGGAGGGGCAGGATCTGTTCTCCATCATCCCAGAGTGGAGGACACACAACAATCGGCTCAAGTGACAGGAAGCCAGATTTCGGTTCAATATCAGGAAAAACTTCCTAACTGTTAGAACAGTACAACAATGGAAACCAATGACCTCAGGAGGTGGTGAGTGCTCCAACATTGGAGGCATTCAAGACAAACTTAGATTACCACCTGGCAGATGTCCTTTGATTTGTATTCAAATCAAATATCTCAGGGAGATATATGAGAAAAGAAGTCTGAGGGGAGATACTATGATAGCACAGAGGAAGGGCAGGATCCGTTTTCGATCATCCCAAAGTGCAGGACCCATAACAATGGGCTCAAGCTACAGGATGTCAGACTTAGGCTAAATATATATTTTTTAAAAAGTCTTAACTGTTAGAACAGTACAACAAAGGAACCCATGACCTTGGCAGGTGGTGAGCGCTCCAACGTTAGAGGCATTCAAAGGAAAGTTAGACAACTAACTGTCAGATCTGCTTTGATTAGATTCCTGCCTTCAACATGGGGTTGGACTTGATGGCCTTCTAGACCCCGTCCAACCCCATGATTCTATGATTCTATGAAAATACAAATCTCTCCTAGACAGCCAACTAGTCAGGACTTTTCCCAAGGAATTGTACACTATAAACACATTTATTGATATTGCGTGCCTCTGAATTGTTGCAGCCAGCCAGCTCCTCCGTCGTCAAGACAGAATGTAAAGGGTGTAGATGAGAAAAAGCATCTCCAGGCATAGCGAAATCTGCAAAGTGGAACAGAATGGATAGGGAGCAGGGAGCAAAGTTTTTGATGTCCTATTATGGGCAATCCTCCGCCTTCAAATGAAATTAATCCAAAAGCTGATTCTCTTCTCCATCCTGCCCTAATCCCGTTTTTTAATAATGTGAGAACAAAAACAGACAATCAAGCGGAGAAAAAATGTCTTTTTTTCCCTCTTGACTATAGATACTGTGAAGTGTTCTGGTTGAGGTATTGTCTGTCTTTCACTCCTTAAACCGAGCAGAACGTGGGATTGTGGGGAAAGTTCTTGTCCAAACCTTTTCCTTTGTTTTTCCAAGACAAAGCCACCCCTACCACCCTACTGTTCGCTCGCTCGTTGGTCCTCCCTTTCACGTTCTTCCTCTTCATTCCTTCCCTCCACTGTGAGTCCGTCGGCATCGCAATGTTCCCAAGACTTTTACGGAGGCTGGTGATGATGAATCGTGATAACGACTGGGCTTGCTGTCTTGGAGAAGGGAGGCTGCCATTTGGGAGGGGAGCTGTTCAAAATCCAGAGAAAGACTGGCCAGGACTAGAGCAGAGTTCTCCAACCCAGTGCTGGGCTGCCCCTCCCATCCTGCTCCCGGTCATGCACCTTATCCTGAATCAGATCACAGAGTCCTCTAACTCAAAACGGTTTGATCTAAAGGGCGGTCAATCTGTGGGAACTCAGCAGGGACGTTGGCAAGTCTTTGGGTCTGAGTCCCGAGTCCAAGTCTTGGGTCCAAGTCCCAAGTCTAAGTCTGAGTCTTGGGGTCCGAATCCCATGCCCACGTAGGAGTCTGGGGGTCCGAGTCCTGAGTCTGAATCTTGGGGTCCGAGTCCCAAATCCAAGTCTTGGGGTCCAAATCCCAAGTCTGAGTCGGAGACTTGGGATCCAAGTCTGAGTCTTGAGGCCCAAGTCCCAAGTCTGAGTCTTGCGGTCAAACTCCAGAGTCTTTGGGTCCGAATCCAAAGTCTACGTCCAAATCTTGGGGTCCGAGTCCTGAGTTCTCAGCCTCAAGTCTGAGTCACAAGTCCCTACCTGGGGAGTTCTGGGAGATGTAATCCCCCCCCAAAAAAAAAAACACCAGTAAGGCCCCTGCCACTACCACTGCTCCTGCCCCCCTTTCCCCCTGGCCATCCCAGGGGCAGTGATACCCTCTGCCTTGCCTTACCAGCCCAGTCCAAATCCATGCTGACCCTGTCATTGATCCCTGCCCCACCTTATCTGACCTCCTTTGGATGACTTAAGGTGCACTTAGGAGTAGAGGGCCACAGGCATCTATGTCAGACCATTGGTTGGTCTATCTTATCATGGTCAGCAGTGAATAGGAGCAGGTCTCTAGGGGTTCAGGAAGTATTCTTTGATCATTCCACCTGCAGATGATGAGGACTGAACCTGGATCCTGCTGTAGAATTGAACAGGAGCCCCTGTCCAGGACGACAGCTGACATTCCCTGGTGGTTTCACATCTGAGTTTCAGCAGGCTCCCAGGGCTTGGTGGTATGTTCTGAGGAGATGTTCCTCTGGGATTATTATTATTATTATTATTATTATTATTATTATTATTATTATTATTATTATTATTATTATTATTATTATTATTATTATTATTATTATTATTATTATTATTGCAAGCCCTTCCTAAGTAACACTGACGGCTTCTCATACCTAGAAATCCAGTGAGCTCAGCAGAACAATAGTGCCAGTGATTCCTGCAGTTGCACTCATTTTTATTAGTATAATCTGTCGTTTTTGCTCTGTTGCTGTAATGAAAGCAACAAATTAACATGAGGATTAGGCAGATTGTCTCGTTAAATCTGTCGTGTGGATTTGTCTTCCTTCGCACACATTATCTGTTAACGCCTTCACTCCCAAGAAGTGGCTTCCAAAGTAGAACCATACAATCATTGAGTTGGAAGGAACCTAAAAGGTCATCAAGTCCAACCACTTGCTAAAGGCAGGAATCCAAGTCAAAGCAGATCTGACAGAGAGTTGTCTAAATTTCTCTCGAATGCCTCCAGCATTGGAACACTCACTACCTCCCGGGTTTAGTAGAACAAGAGGCATCAAAGACACCTTCTTAATCCATATTTATTCCTTTTAGAAAAGAAATGTGGTTTACTGAACATATTAACTTTGGCAAGAGAACGTGATGTTATTCCTTGAAAGCTGATGATTGTAGGGTTCAGGAGTTAAGCGAGTGATGATGGTTTTGGCTCAAGGTGAGAGGAGGCTGGACCTACTGGAGACTTGGCCAACTCTGCCTTTAGACAGTCTCACACACTAGAACAAAAAAGGTTGCTTCTCACTTAGTGGACTGTAACATATTCTAGGGTGTTTCTCCCAGTTAAGTCATGGGTTCGTCAAACCCAGGTCATTCCTTTTCCCTCTCATTCAGCTTTCTGTCTGTACTTCTCGAACCTACCATGCTGCAGACATCCAGGAGACGTAGCTTAAAAGAAAAACTTAAGGTAAAGGTAAAGGTTCCCCTTGACATTTAGTCCAGTCGTGTCCGACTCTAGGGCGCGGTGCTCATCCCCGTTTCCAAGCCGTAGAGCCAGCGTTTGTCCGAAGACAGTTTCCGTGGTCACGTGGCCAGCGCGCCTAGACACGGAACACCGTGACCTTCCCACCGAGGTGGTACCTATTTATCTACTTGCATTTTTACATGCTTTCGAACTGCTAGGTTGGCAGGAGCTGGGACAAGCGACGGGAGCTTGTATTTTATTAAAGAAGATGTAACTGTTTACACAGGTCTTTACATGCTAACAACAACACAAAAATGGGAATCTTGCTCTTTTTACAATCAGAATTTCAGTGATGGAAGTCAGGGTCGGGAGGGGATGGCAGGTGATCTAAAGGAAAGGTCTGGGGAACAAGTGATGAATGAGGAGGAACATGAACAATAGGCGTAGTTCAGTCCTATAAAGATAACAGATGAATTTAAGAAGATTCAGACAAATCGCTCCCTGTTCAGAGTGTTCCAGACTGGTGGCTAATTGTGATAAATGTTTGTTACAGGAAGAACACACTAAAGCAGGGGGAATGCTTTCCCGTAGCAGGAAATGGCTTCCATTGCTTTCTAAACCCAACAGTGGTTCCAAATTGGAAGACAGAGTCCAATCTAGCCCTTCTAGAGTCAACGATAGAGGAACAGACGAGCAGGTGGGGAGATGGAGTAGGAGTTAGGAAAAATTACTTCTTTTTTTCCTACAAATGGCCGTGCTGCTTGGGGGCTTCAGTGAACTGAAGTCCAAAAATGTAACTATTCTATGCTCTGGGTGGAATCAATGGTCAGTCTGTAAATTGCCTCCAGCAATGAGTTGCCACTGGATTAGGACTGAGAACAAAAATAGGCATCTGCAACCTTACATGTTGCCTTTAGCAGGTTTCATTGGGAGGGACCTTTCTGAGCTGGGGTGACTGTCAATCTATCCAGCACTAAGCAATTGTTCCTTCCTTGCCTCTGAATTCAAAGAGAGCCCCGCCTCTTTCCTTTCAAGCTTCTTTACCTCTCTAGAGTCTGTTGCTGGAAACAGTCGTGTTTTTTAGCTTGCTGTTTGAGCTGTTCAGTTGTAAGTCATGAAACCTTTTATTCTTTCTCCTACTAATGTCTCAGAGTGAGTTATTGAGACTATAAGTGCTAGTTGATGAGAAAAGGGGGTGGACTAATCTGGGGGACTTGAAGCTATTCTGCTCTGTGAACCCCTGCACTTCTGCTGCACAGCTAGAGGAATTTAACCAGAAATTCAACACTCTGCAAAAAAAAAAATGTATATCTTTAAGAAATGGCAAACTAGTTAATGAGGAAGGGTTAGGGGAAGTATTGCCCTCCAAATATTGCTAAACTACAACTCCCAGCATTCCTTGGTTTTGGCTGTGTTGGCTTTAGCTTATAAAAGCTGCAGTTGAACAATGTATTGGGGATATTGAAGAGAATACACATTCCCTAAAGTCACCCTGCTTTCTGGGGTGTCCTCAGAAACGTGTGCCACAGTAGTCAAGCTTGCAAATTAAGTCTGTGTTTACCTTCCGGTACCAATAACAAAACAAAGCATACTGCCCAGTGCGAAGCACATAGGACTGCATGATATGACAAACAGACAGCTTCCACCAAACGTTGGGGATCACCAATGTAATAAAAGCGATAAACGGACAGTGCAGTTGGCCCTGAGAAAAAT
The DNA here is from genome assembly GCA_037013535.1 of Intellagama lesueurii. Classification (NCBI taxonomy): domain Eukaryota; kingdom Metazoa; phylum Chordata; class Lepidosauria; order Squamata; family Agamidae; genus Intellagama; species Intellagama lesueurii. The sequence continues at coordinate 5,684,157 of JBAJHW010000004.1, forward strand.
ATTCTCCAAAAGCTGAGATCAGAGCCTTCTCCCTTTACAACTAATTGCATTTTTGAACATCTCATTCTTTAAACAAGGAAGGCTGCAAAACAGAGGGAGAAAAGAGACAGAACCACCTTTGTTATCTATTGACCTCCCTCCGGAGTCACCATCCAGCTTCCTGTTCCCTTCATTAGAAGAATTTAACCTTGTCTTCTTTTTTTTCCTCTGCCCTCCCCATTGCTTCTTCCTCGTGTGCCTGAACACGGAAGGAAATACACGGCGGAGGGAGTAGTTTCCCGGTCTTTTAAAGCTGCCATTAAAAAAACAAACACCTTTGTAAGTATGTGGATATATAAAAGTCTGCGGATCTGTGCACATACACAACTGCCGCTTCATGCATCAACCAAAGTTTGGCTCTGATCCCCAAAGTATGCAACCACAACCTTGGTTGTCCATAATTGGATCCGGGCAATCTCCCCTCCCTCCCTCCCTTTCTCTAGTGCCCTTTCAACATTCTGTACAGTATGTCACACTTTCTCTGGTCTTTGTTCCCATTTGAGACAATCAAAATGGATTTTATGGATTAAACCTTTTTAAGGAGGGGTGGTGGGTTGTTGTGTGTGTGGTTTTTTTTTAATTAAACAGCTTGGTAATATTTAAAAAAAAACTACCGTTGCCATGGGAACAGTTTTATCAAAGGCAAACATGCATGAAGAGGGAAATAAACTTGACTGAGCTCAAAGAACGGTGTAGGAAAGCAAGGCAAGGGGCAGGATTAGAAGAGGCCGGAAGGGGACAAGATTCCCCACCAGGTTTTGGAATTTTAAAAAAAACGACAGAGGAACGGAGCTGAATTTTGAAACAACCGGAGTGTAATTGCAAAAAGAAAGGACAGGAAGGTGTAAAAGCTCTTCGCGGTGAGAACAAAGCTGGTGGTTCAAGCAACAGCCACATCTGGTTACAAAATGCAAAGGGGGGGGTTTCTACGAGTGGCAGAAGTTGAATTGGGGTCAACAGGCATATCTGCAGGTAGATCGCGATATACAGTAGGACCCCCATATCTACTGGGGATTGGTTCCAAACCCCCGTGGATACTGAAAGCCGCAGATAATAGCAAACGGTATATATCTAGCATGGTAAAACAAAACAAAAAAACGGGGAAAATTATTTTCACATGTTTTACCAGAACTGGCCACTAGAGGACACCAGGGACAATGCTATGCATTTATCTCCAACAAGAATACATACTATGGGCTCTGGCTTCCTCTAGTGGCCAGTTCTGGTAATACATGTGAAAACAGAGGTTTTTTTCTGGATTTTTTCTTGTAATATTTTTAATATTTTCACATCATGGATAAGGGAATCAGTGTATACTGATCCTGTGGATAAGGGGGTCCAACTGTATCAGCAAACAATCTACAATTCCCAGCAACATTTAGGTCAAAATGAGATAGAATTTCTGATCTTTGGCAGCTCTGATGTAGATTTGCATTTGTGTCTGCAGATCCTTTCCATGGATCTCGCGATGATCCGATCCCTGGAGCCACACTTTGGCATTGGGCAGAGATAACATAATCATGAGATCTAGCCTAACAGAAATTCAGTATGTTGGAATATAGCATCAATCCCTGAAGAAAGTGATCTGGATCTGAGGAGAAGCATAGGTACATACCAGGTGCCTCCCTCCCCAACTTTTCTAGTTCTACACATTACATGGTGCTCTTAAGCTTCCTTCCTTCCTCCTCCTTCTATGAAATGAAGTTATATCAGTTATAAAAAAAATTAAAATCTTATATTTGCCTCGCCGTAAACGGCTGGTTGAGAAACCACCTGCAGTCGAATACACAGTGGTGGCTTTGGCTGCTGGCAGTTTCTCAGCTGGCAGTTTAAGAGAAGAAAAAGATTGTTTTATTTTTATTTTTTATTTTTAAATAACTGATGCAACACATCAGTCATAGTCTATACACAGGGGGGGGGGAATCCACTTCCCCTGCCCGCTGCCAAGCACGGGAAGTGATTAATTTGCTAATATCCTGAAGTGGCTCACTTATTAAGCCACTTCACAATATTAGCAGGAGCCATTTCCATGCGAATGGTCAGGCTTGATTAGATCTTTCTAATCAAGCCCAACCATGCCCGCCTATTTATTTATTTATTTATTTATTTCATTTATACCCCGCCTATCTGGTCAATTATGGTCACACTAGTCACTCCCTGCTGCTAGTGTTGCCGTATCCTCAGTGGGATTTATACTATGTCTGAGGATTGCGTAAGATTGTTTTGCACATGGAGTTACCAGGATGTGTTAATGACTTCTCACTTATGGCATGAAGCAACCAGATCTGGTTGGCAACGTAGCAGTATGATTTTATTCTATGTGGCTATTGATCAAGGAGGCAAAAACAGGGATAGCAGCTAAGGGAGTGAGAGACACTGTCACACAGTACCAAGCAAGAAATCATTGAGCAAAGGAGAATGTTCATGCTGGCTGAGTATTTGGGGGAGATGTTTTGACATAAACATAGAAAACAGGGGATCCGTTTCATCCTGCCTTTGATGGAAGCTAGTCAGATTGCTCACCCCCACCCCAAGGATCCACTCTAAAATATTCTTCTTCGGCCAGAAGTATAGTCTTCAAATCCCATGAGGTACTAGTCCCCCTCTATTCAACACTGGTTAGGCCTCATCTAGAGTACCATGTCCAGTTCTGGATGCCAGACTATAAGGAGGATGCCAACAAACTGGATCAAATTCAAAGGAGGGCAACAAGGATGATCAGGGAGAAGGAAACCAAGGCCTCTGTGGAAAGACTGAAAGAACTGGGCCTGTTTAGCCTTGAGAAAAGACGGATGAGGAGAGATCTGACAGCACTTTTCAAATAACTGAAAAATTGCCATACAGAGGGGCAGGATCTGTTCTCAATCATCCCAGAGTACAGGACACATAATCATGGGCTCAAGCGACAGGAAGCCAGATTTAGGCTGAATATCAGGAAAAGCTTCTTAACTGTTAGAGTAGTACAATAATGGAACCCATGACCTTGGGAGGTGGTGAGCACTCCAACACTGGAGGCATTCAAGAGAAAATTGGAGAACCATCTGTCAGATCTGCTTTGACTTGGATTCCTGAGCAGGGGTTGGACTCGATGGCCTTAGAGGCCCTTTCCAACTCAATCATTCTATGATTCTAATCTCATCTGCATTTGTTTGTTTATTTTGTTTGATCATTTATTTGATTTGATTGTTAATTCTGTTACTAATTATCGGCTACTCTTTAGTTGTTAAATCTTTTGGTTTCTTTTTTCTTTCTTGGTTGGCATGGAGTGGAAGGCTTACCCCCCAGAGGGGGACTTTTTAACATCAGAGTGATTTCTGGCAGAGGAAGATATGGTGTAGGTGCTGTTGCCATTCATTCCAGAAGAAGGGTGAACAGAGGCTTGAAATCTGTTCACTGTTCTGGCACTGTGGCCTCCTGCCAGACTCGAGGTAGTCAACTCAGCCGGCCCTCCACTCTAAACCTGGTGTTGTTGAATGCCAGATCTGTATCCAATAAGTCCCAGATTATACAAGATCTGATTCTGGAAGAGGATGCAGACCTGGCATGCATAACCGAAACATGGATGGGCAGGGAAGGGGGCGTTCCCCTGACTCTTGCCTGCCCTCCCGGTTATGCAGTCCAACACCAGGGTAGACTGGAGGGGCGGAGAAGAGCCATTGTCTACAAAAACACCCTTCAAGTTGCTAGGCGTTCTGCTCTGGTGACGCTGGGTCTAGAGGCCCTCCATGTGTCGATTGGGGCCAGGGATGGTATAGGGATCTTGCTGGGTTACCGCGCTCCCCGCGACCCAGCCATTTCCTGGCGGACGTCATCTCTGTGGCACTGTTGGGGTCCCCAAGGCTTTTGGTCTTGGGTGACTTCAACGTGCATGCAGAGGCAGAGGTTTCTGGTCCAGCTCTTGAGTTCTTGGAGACCATGGCCTCCTTGGACATGTCCCAACATGCCAACGGCCCTGCCCACGTGGGTGGCCACACAATGGACCTGGTGTTCTCCACTGAGCAGAGTGAGTGTGCTCCGATGGCAACTGACGTAGTGTTTGTCCCCTTGTCATGGTCGGATCATTGCCTAATTAAATGCAATCTCGCAGTGGCTCTCCCTCCCCGCGGGGAGCAAGGACCTGTTTTAATGGTTCGCCCTCGAAGGTTATTGGATCCTATAGGATTCCAGGACACCATGAGAGGGATTCCAGCTGATTTGACTGGCGATCCTGTCGAGGCTCTGGTTGATAGCTGGCTGGCCACCGCAACCAGGGCTGTTGACATGGTTGCACCTAAACGCCCTCTCCGGCGCAGAGATCGCCCTTTGCCCTGGTTTAATCCAGAGCTGCGATCAATGAAGCAAAATAGGAGAAGGCTAGAGTGCATATGGAGGCGGAACCTGACGGAAAATAATCAAATAGCTGTCAGGATTGCGACTAACCTCTACCAATCTAAGGTGAAGGCTGCTAGTCGATCTTACTTCGCTGACCGGATATGCGAAGCCTCCAACCAGCAGGCGGAACTTTTCTGTATAGTTCGCGATCTATCCGGAGTTGGTCATAGTGACTGGCCTCCCACTAGCATCTCACCTGACCAATTTGCAGCCTTTTTAAAATCAAAAGTGGAGGCCATCCGCCGGGATCTTACCCCCTATTTGAAAACAGTGGATCGAGCTGAGACGTCCAGCGCTCCGTCTTGCCCGATGAGACTTAACCACTTTCAGCCTGTGACATCAGACATGGTGGACGGCGTGCTTGACCACTGTCGTGCCACCACCTCCTCCCTTGACCCTTGCCCGGCCTGGCTAATCAAAGCAGCCAGGCCTATAACATCTGAATGAGCTACGGCAATAATTAATGGGCCTCTCCAGGAGGGCAAGGTTCCCCTTGTCCTCAAGGAGACACTCATTAGGCCCATTAGGAAGAAACCAAGTTTGGTGCCGGACGATATTGGTAATTATAGGCCCTTCGCCAATGTTTCTTTCCTCAGCAAGGTAGTTGAGAGGGTGGTGGCCGATCAGCTGCAGGCTCTTCTGGATGAAACAAATGTCCTGGATCCATTCCAGTTGGGCTTCAGGCCGTGCCACGGCACGGAAACAGCATTGGTCGCCCTGTTTGATTACCTACTGACGGAGGCCGACAGGGGCAAAATGTCTCTGCTGGTCCTCCTCGATATCTCAGCTGCCTTTGATACCGTCGACCACGGTATTCTCCTGGGGAGGCTCTCCGAGTTGGGAATCGGTGGCCTGGCTCTTGCCTGGCTCCATTCCTTCTTGGAGGACCGTCCCCAGAGAGTGCAGATTGGAGAGAGTTTCTCGGCCCTGTGGAGCCTCAATTGTGGGGTTCCGCAGGGCTCGATTATCTCTCCAATGCTGTTTAACGTCTATATGAGGCTGCTGGGAGGGGTCATCAGGGGATGTGGGGCTTCGTGTCATCAGTACGCTGATGATACTCAGCTCTACATCTCCTTTTTCCAACAACAGTGGATGCTGTTTCGTCCCTTGAGCGCTGCCTGGGGGCTGTTCAGCAATGGATGCAGGAGAACGGACTGAGGCTGAATCTGGGCAAGACGGAGGTCCTTCGGGTGGGTGCCCCAGACATCAGTGGTCTGGGAAACTCCCTTTCCTTTGGGGCAGTGACTCTTACCACCAAGAGTGAGCTTCGCAGTTTGGGTGTACATCTGGACCCGGCGCTCACCATGGAGACCCAGGTGTTGTCAGTGGTCCGTTCCACACATTTCCACCTTCGGCGGATTGCCCAGCTGCGTCCCTATCTTGATGTGGGGGCACTCACCACTTTGGTCCATGCGCTCGTAGTCTCAAGATTAGACTACTGTAATGCGCTCTACGTGGGGCTGCCTTTGAGACTGCTGCGGAAACTTCAGATGGTACAAAATGCGGCGGCCAGACTTCTTACAGGGGTGAAAAGGTACCAACATATTTCCCCCACGCTGGCCACCTTGCATTGGTTGCCCATTCGTTTCCGCGTTGATTTCAAAGTTCTTACGATTACTTATAAAGCCCTAAATGGTTTAGGACCTCGATATCTGGCAGAGCGCCTTCTCCCACCCAGTTCTGCCAGAGTCACTCGTTCCACCCAGGCCGGGCGGCTGCGGGGCGTAATGCCGAGGGAGGTCCGGAAGGAAAGAACGAGGAACAGGGCCTTCTTGGCAGTGGCCCCTCGCCTTTGGAACAACTTGCCAGTGGAGATCCGCCTGGCTCCCTCTCTGGGTGTTTTCAGGAATAAACTTGAAACCTGGCTATTTGGGCAGGCTTTCCCTCCTGCCATATCTTAATTTCTTATACTTTGCCATCCTGGACCTATAATATATGTTTTTGGTTTTATTGTTTTTAAATTTGTAAACCGCCCAGAGTAGACCTTTGGTCTAGATGGGCAGGATAGAAATCCAATAAATAAATAAATAAATTTGAAGCCTGCCTGGAAAATGTAATCTTTTCTATCACTGTAAGAAATTTCAGAGAGAGAATGGGACAACCTCTGGCTTCTTCAGCACTGGTGTTGCTTCCTTCCATGTTTTAAATATTGTCCTGCCATGTCCACATCCCCACTGGCAGCATTTGTAGATAATGCAAAATTCATCCCTGGCCTTTGTTCCCATAACCTTGAGATTTCCCCAAGTGCAGGCATTCATTGAATCCGCAGCAAAGGGAGAAAAAGAGAAAACGGTTTTCTGAGACTCGAGATCAGCCAGTGGGGCTTAATGCTATTCATTTGATTAAGGAAGACAAGTGGATCTTCGCATGATGCATTACTCCATTTATGAAAAGTCGCCGGCTGGTTACGGTTGATAATCGCCCCATGATTTAGTTAAGTCTCAATTTAGCACTTGAAAACAACCAGCTAATTGGATGCAGCCAATTCTGCGCCTTCAAAAACGCATTCACTCAGACGACGAGGAATGCATAAAATGGATGGGTTATCATAACAGTGGCAGTCATGGGTTGTGGCGCAGAGCCGTAAGCTGATTGATGTGGCTTTCTTGTTGATAGTGGGAGTGGGAGAGCCTTTGGGTCAGATACAAACTGAGAAGAAGAGCGGGATAGAGATGGAGGCTCGTGCTGGTTCATTGGCACAGCACTACAGCACACACCATCTCTTTTCCCCACCCGACCCCGGATGGTTCCCCCACTCACCACTTGGCACACACTGCTCTTTCCCTCCCCTTCCCACGATCATCCAGTCACAGCAGGAGCATGTGCTTCCCGCCTCCAGCAGCCGCCCACTCAGATGAGGAGGCGGGGCAGGGATTCCTGCCGTGCTGCCTTGGAGTGGGCAGCTGACAGAGGAGAGAAGCCTGCGCTCCTGCTGGTTGGTGAGTGGAGAATCCAGCCGGGGGGGGGGGCGAGGAAAGGGAACACGGGGCACCTGTGATGCCGAGCTGACAGAGCTGCACGAACCTTGGTTTGGAGGGGATGATCTGTCTACCACAAGGGTAAGCTATCGAAGGAAGACATCATCATCATCATCATCATCATCATCATCATCATCATCATCATCATAAAAAAAACAACCAGATTCAGGGCTGTTAACCTGCAATTTCGGCAGGCAGGACGATCAAGCATTCACTGGGACAATGTGGACAGATATAAGGGGAGAGATAAAAGGGGATAAATGTTTAGAAATTGTTGAGCTCTGTTGCTTTTAAATGTGTTTTTTGTATCGATTTTTATTCACCATTTTAATGTAATACTTGCTTCGTTCTTTTTTAACATTTGGATACTTACTGTTTGTAGCTTTTAAATATTGTCTTTTTAATGATATATAAGCCACCTTGGGTCCTTTTAAGGAGAAAGGCAGTTTTTTTAAAATAATAATAATCTATTAGGCATCCTTCAGTCTCGAGAGACGATGGCCACGTGCTCTGAATAGAGGTCTTGGAACAGCGTCTAGTGTGGCTGAGAAGGCCAATTCGAGAGTGACCATCCCTTCCACACTGAAGACAAATACAATCTGTCCCCTGTCCAGCTCCCGGATTTTGCTGGTTTTGGGACTGCCTCTTTGCCTCGGCCTGCTGGACAAGGGTCTCTTCAAATTGGGAGAGGCCGTGATGCCCCGCCTGCCTCCAGGCTGAACGCTCAGATGTCAGGGCTTCCCATCTGTTGAGGTCCATTCCTAAGGCCTTCAGATCCCGCTTGCAGATCTCCTTGTATCGCAGCTGTGGTCTCCCTCTGGGGCGATTTCCCTGCACTAATTCTCCATACAGGAGATCTTTTGGAATCCGACCATCAGCCATTCTCACAACATGCCCAAGCCAACGTAGACGTCGCTGTTTCAGTAATAATAATAATAAATAATAAATTTCTTCTGCCTGGGGAGTAATGGCTGCAGACAGGTAGGCCTGCATGTTTGTAACATTTTAGGAAACACAATGGGCAGGTCCACGTTGTTGTTGTGTGCCCTCAATCATCTCTGATATGGTGACCCTATGGCTGAGCGATCTCCAAAATGTCTTGTCCTCAACGGCCCTGCTCAGCTCCTGCCAGACTCAAACCTGTGGCTTCCTTAATGGAGTCAATCCATCTCATATTTGGTCATCCTCTTTTCCTGCTGCCTTCCACCTTTCCCAGCATTGTTGGGTTTTTTTTTCCAGAGAATCCTATTTTCTCCTGACGTGCCCAGAGTAGGACAGTCTCGGCTTCATCATTTTTGCCTCCAGAGAAAGTTCGGGCTTGGTTTGGTCTAGCATCCACTTGTTCATCTTTCTGGCAGTCCGGGCTATCTGCAAAGCTCTCCTCCAACACCATATTTCAAATTAATCAATTTTCTTTTCTGTCAGCTTTCTTAAAGGTCCAGCTTTTGCACTTATACATGGTGACTGGAAATACAAGAGTGTATTTCCCCTCTCAGACCACCAGCCATTAAAGGAAAGCCTGCCTGAAGAGAAAAATCTTTCTTGAGTATCCTCTCAAAGGTTGGGAGGGAAAGGGCCTGGTGAAATTCTAACGGGAGCCCATTCCATTCGGATGGTGCCATAACCAAGAGAAACACAAAGAGAAAATATCTGAGAAACATCACTTGCTATTCTTATGGGAACAGGTGAGAGAATAGAAAAACCTTGCGGATGGTTCATGTGCCATAGAGGAGCCAGTGGCTGGCCTTTCCTCTCTTAGAATCATAGAAAAGTGAAGTTGGAAGGGGCCTACAAGGCCATCAAGCCCAACCCGCTGCTCAATGCAGGAATACATCAAAGCATATCTTTGTTGTTGTTTAGTCGTTAAGTCGTGCCCGACTCTTCGTGACCCCATGGACCAGAGCACGCCAGGCCCTCCTGTCTTCCACTGCCTCCCGGAGTTTGGTCAAATTCATGTTGGTCGCTTCAATGACACTGTCCAACCATCTCATCCTCTGTCGTCCCCTTCGCCTCTTGCCTTCACAAAGCATCTCTGCCCAGTGATTATCTAACTTTTTCTTGAAGGCCTCCAGTGTTGGAGCACTCACCAACTCCCAAGGTAACTGGTTCCACCGTCGTACTGCTCTAATAGTTTGGAAGTTTTTCCTGACCTTCAACCGAAATCTGGTTTCCTGTAGCTTGAGCCCATGGTTGTGCGTCTTGCGCTCTGGGATGCTCAAGAACAGATCCTGCCCCTCCTCTGTAGGACAGCCTTTCAAATATTTGAAAAGTGCGATCAGATCAGATCACCCCTCTTGTTCAATTGACATTTTACCTTTGCAAAAGAACTCACGGATGCCTGACTTTTCAGCTGTTGTTGAAACCTTCAAGTCTAGTCATCTCACGCCCTTAGGGTCCTGAGCCTTTGGGAGATCCCCTTTCACTACGTCAGGTATCCAAGCCTCCCTAGGGGTGCCCTCCTTCTGCTCTGCTTCATCTCTGGAGCACAGCAGAATGTATGCACATTGTTATAATTCTAATGTATGGCAATTGGCAACCTTTTCCAGGGTTCTAGTTAAGAATACTCAGGGAAGGGGCTTTGGAATCACTGTGTAGCTTGCCCAAGACCACCCAGGCTGGCTCTTCTCTTGGGAGTGGACAGTCAAGCTCCTGAGACCCCTACTCCAAATTACTGATCTATCCAGCCAGCTCCTAATCAGTACAAGTGATGATATATGTATTTTTCTGTCTCTATGTCCAGCAGCCACAAAATTAAAAAACGCCTGCTTCTTGGGAGGAAAGCGATGACAAACCTAGACAGCATCTTAAAAAGCAGAGACATCACCTTGCCGACAAAAGTCCGCATAGTCAAAGCTATGGTTTTTCCAGCAGCGATTTATGGAAGTGAGAGCTGGACCATAAAGAAGGCTGACTGGTGAAGAATTGATGCTTTTGAATTGTGGTGTTGGAGGAGACTCTTGCGAGTCAGAACAAACCTATCCATTCTGAAGGAAATCAACCCGGAGTGCTCACTGGAAGGACAGATCCTGAAGCTGAGGCTCCAATACTTTGGCCATCTCATGAGAAGAGAAGACTCCCTGGAAAAGACCCTGATGTTGGGAAAGTGTGAAGGCAAGAGGAGAAGGGGACGGCAGAGGACGAGATGGTTGGACAGTGTCATCGAAGCGACCATCATTAATTTGACCCAACTCCGGAAGGCAGTGGGAGACAGGAGGGCTTGGCATGCTCTGGTCCATGGGGTCATGAAGAGTCGGACATGACTTAATGACTAAACAACAACAAATGTCCAGTTAAACAGATGCACGTCCAAATAAATGAGACACATAATATTTTTAAACAGAGTTTTTTAAAAATAATAATGGCAGTATGGAGAAATCAATTTGATTTTAAAAAAAGAAACCCTGTGTAACAAGCTGTAAGGTCCAACATCAAATAAGTCCAAGAACACTCTGAGATGTTCTTGGACTCAAACTCCCAGAAGCCTTCACGACTAGTTGAGGTGACCAATGAAGATGATGATGATGAAGAAGAAGAAGAAACGCACAAACCCCATTAAAACTCAAAACAACTAGAATAGTTCAGCTATATAATTAGACATGAAAGTAGAGCTGATAATGCTAGATAAAATAAAGAATCACAGGAAAGGTCTTGTCTAATGGTTTAGGTGAAATACAGCCTATTGGTTTAGAGCAGTGGGTCCCCAGAGGTTCTTGGACTAAAATTCCCAGAAGCCTTCACCCCTTGTTGTGTTGGCCAGGATTTCTGGGAGTTGTAGTCCAAGAACACCTGGCGATCCAAGGCTGCACTGCCCTAGATTAATCAGGGAGCCATGGACAGAATGGTGAGGCAGCTTTGACCTTCAAGAGGTGCTCACACGATCTGGGTCCCACAGAAGAGTGCCATCATCTTTTCAGCTCCTCCCCTTGACCCTATAAATATATATCCTATACGACGCTAGAGGTTAGCATTGCACTTTTTTTTCCTACACAGAAAGGACTTCATTTCACTTCTGAACAATGATTGCATTTGTATAAAGTAATCTAGACTCATATTATCCTCTTCAACGGGCAACCTAAGACTGCAGGAAGGTTGGTGTCTAATGTTATTTACTGGAACCTCTCCGAGTCAATATTAATCCTGTGGTCGAGGGAACCCAACAGCCGTGGAATCGATATGGCGCTATGAAATTTCTCCAGGCAAATTGGCTTTAAGCCTAGAGAGATGTATGCCTTTTCTCCTCTTATTATCGGCCCTTTGGTCTTCAGCTGGCAATCCTAAAGCATTTGATTTAAAGCCTACAGTGATGTTTTTCAATGTGATTTATTGAATGAGATGTGCATTTCAAAGCAGATACCAAGGCCAGCGGTAGAGGTAATGTTCGCTTTCTTAACTAGCAGTTGGATGGAGCCTAGTAAGTAATCAGGGAATATGGAGTGCTGGCCTATACTGGATCAGACCATCGCCACCCTATGGAGACCTACTCAGCAGCAAACCCCATTCAGTTCAATGGGACCTGCTCCCAAGGAAGTGTATAATACAGTCTCAGCCTCAAGCGATGGCCATTCATAATTTACACTGTTTGGATGCTCAGAGCAAGATACTCTGCAATATAAATTTGTTGTTGCATCAAGTCACTGACGTACGGCGACCCTATGGCTGAGCAATCTCAAAAATGTCCTCTCCCGAACAGCCCTGCACAGCTCTCGTAAACTTAAGGCTGTAACTCTCTTGATGGGGTCAATCCATCTCATATTTGGTCTTCCACTTGTCCTGCTGTCTTCAAATTTTCCTAGCATTATTGTCTTTTTCCTACAAAACCAGGCCTTCTCATTATGTGCCCCAACTATGACAAGCCTTAGTTTCATCCTTTTTGCCTCCAGACATAGTTCGGCCTTCATTTGCTTTAGGAACCCACTTGTTCATCTTTCTGGCAGTCCAGCGTATCTGTAAAGCTCTCCTCCAGCCCCACATTTCAAACAAATCATTTTCCCCCCGTCAGCTTTCTTAACTGTCCAGCTTTCACACCTGCTCATAATAATCAGAAATACAATAATTTGGATGTTCTTGGTCTTAGCCTCCAGTGACACTTCCTTACACCTGATGATCTTTTCTAAACCTTTCATTGCTGCCTTCCAAGTCTGAGTCTTCTGATTTCTTGGCTGCAGCTTCTCTTTGGATTGTTGCTCAAACCAAGGTATACAAAATATTTGACCATATCAGTTTCTTCATTGTCAACATTAAAGTTGTGTAGTCATGATTCCTGTCTTAGTAATGTTCAACTGGGTATCTAATGTGGTATAGTAGATGGAGTGGTGGAATGGGACTCTGGAGATCAGGGTTCGAATCCTCACTTGGCCATGGAAACTTACTGGAGGGGGTATGAAATTGGCAAAACCACTCCTTAAATACTTACCTTGAAATATCTATTAGGGTCATTAAGTCAATTCTGCGGATCGTGCGATTACAGTGCTTGCAGGGGGAGATGTGCTGGGGCCACACCTGGCCCAACAGTCAACAAGGAGAGCATGGCTTGAGGTCCGGGGGTGGTCAAATTTGGACCAGCCGGGTTTCTCGCTGTCTTCACGGTGGCGAAAACTTGGGCCAGGGACTCGCCGAGTTGTTTGTTAAAGGGTCAGTTCAGACCTATGTGTTTAAACCTGAATCCACACCACAGCAGGACCCCCTTTGCCAAAGGATTGGCAACATTTTTAGGCATCCTTCAGTCTCGAGAGACTATGGTAACGTGCTCTGTATGGAGGACTTGGAACAGCGTCTAGTGTGGCTGAGAAGGCCAATTCGAGAGTGACCATCCCTTCCACACTGAAGACAAATACAATCTGTCCCCTGTCCAGCTCCCTGATTTTGCTGGTTTCGGGATTGCCTCTTTGCCTCGGCCTGCTGGACAAGGGTCTCTTCAAATTGGGAGAGGCCATGATGCACCGCCTGCCTCCAGGCTGAATGCTGAGATGTCAGGGCTTCCCATCTGTTGAGGTCCATTATTTTCAATAAAGTGTGGCCCGTGTTTAACCCATAATTTCTGGTCTTGCGTCTTTATTCCGGGGTAAGGGGACAAACCCCTTCACGGATTGCTGCCTTGTCGTGGCAAAGGGGCTTGAGTAATTCAGAGAAGCTATGGGCTATGCCGTGCAGGGACACCCAAGACGGACAGGTCATAGTGGAGAGTTCTGACTAAACGCGATCCACCTGGAGCAGGAACTGGCAAGCCACTCCAGTATCTTTGCCAAGAAAACCCCATGAACAGAAACAAAAGGCTAAAAGATATGACGCTGGAAGATGGGCCCCTCAGGTCAGAAGGCGTCCAACATGCTACTGAGGAAGAGCGGAGGACAAGTACAAGTAGCTCCGGAGCTAATGAAGTGGTTGGGCCAAAGCCGAAAGGACGCTCAGCTGCGGACGCGCCTGAAAGTGAAAGGAAAGTCCGATGCTGCAAAGAAGAATACTGCATAGGAACCTGGAATGTAAGATCTATGAACCTTGGTAAGTTGGATGTGGTCAAACAGGAGATGGCAAGAATAAACATTGACATCCTGGGCGTCAGTGAACTAAAATGGACGGGAATGGGCGAATTCAATTCAGATGATTACCATATCTACTATTGTGGGCAAGAATCCCGTAGAAGAAATGGAGTAGCCCTCATAGTCAACAAAAGAGTGGGAAAAGCTGTACTGGGATATAATCTCAAAAATGATAGAATGATTTCAATACGAATCCAAGGCAGACCTTTCAACATCACAGTAATCCAAGTTTATGCACCAACCACCGATGCTGAAGAGGCTGAAATTGACCAATTCTATGAAGACTTACAACACCTTCTAGAACTGACACCAAAGAAAGATGTTCTTCTCATTATAGGGGACTGGAATGCTAAAGTAGGGAGTCAAGAGATAAAAGGAACAACAGGTAAGTTTGGCCTTGGAGTTCAGAACGAAGCAGGGCAAAGGCTAATAGAGTTTTGTCAAGAGAACAAGCTGGTCATCACAAACACTCTTTTCCAACAACACAAGAGGCGACTCTACACATGGACATCACCAAATGGGCAATACCGAAATCAGATTGATTATATTCTCTGCAGCCAAAGATGGAGAAGCTCTATACAGTCAGCAAAAACAAGACCTGGAGCTGATTGTGGCTCTGATCATCAGCTTCTTATAGCAAAATTCAAGCTTAAACTGAAGAAAGTAGGAAAAACCACTGGGCTAGTCAGGTATAATCTAAACCAAATCCCTTATGAGTACACAGTGGAAGTGAAGAACAGATTTAAGGAACTCGATTTGGTGGACAGAGTGCCTGAAGAACTATGGATGGAGGCTCGTAACATTTTACAAGAAACAGCAACAAAAACCATCCCAAAGAAAAGGAAATGCAAGAAAGCAAAGTGGCTGTCCAACGAGGCCTTACAAATAGCAGAGAAGAGAAGGGAAACAAAATGCAAGGGAGATAGGGAAAGTTACAGAATATTGAATGCGGACTTCCAAAGAATAGCAAGGAGAGACAAAAGGGCCTTCCTAAATGAACAGTGCAAAGATATAGAGGAAAATAATAGAAAGGGAAAAACCAGAGATCTGTTCAAGGAAATTGGAGCTATTAAAGGAACATTTTGTGCAAAGATGGACATGATAAAGGACAAAAATGGTAGGGACCTTACAGAAGCAGAAGACATCAAGAAGAGGTGGCAAGAATACACAGAGGAATTATACCAGAAAGATCTGGATGTCCTGGACAACCCAGATAGTGTGGTTGCTGACCTTGAGCCAGACATCCTGGAGAGTGAAGTCAAGTGGGCCTTAGAAAGCATGGCTAACAACAAGGCCAGTGGAAGTGATGGCATTCCAGTCGAACTATTCAAAATTGTAAAAGATGTCGCTGTTAAGGTGCTACACTCAATATGCCAGCAAGTTTGGAAAACTTAGCAGTGGCCAGAGGATTGGAAAAGATCAGTCTACATCCCAATCCCAAAGAAGGGAAGTGCTAAAGAATGCTCCAATTACCGTACAATTGCACTCATTTCAGACGCTAGCAAGGTTATGCTCAAAATCCTCCAAGGTAGGCTTCAGCAGTATGTGGACCGAGAACTCCCAGAAGTACAAGCTGGATTTCGAAGGGGCAGAGGAACTAGAGACCAAATTGCTAACATGCGCTGGATTATGGAGAAAGCCAGAGAGTTCCAGAAAAACATCTACTTCTGCTTCATTGACTACGCAAAAGCCTTTGACTGTGTGGACCACAGCAAACTATGGCAAGTTCTTAAAGAAATGGGAGTGCCTGACCACCTTATCCATCTCCTGAGAAATCTATATGTGGGACAGGAAGCAACAGTTAGAACTGGATATGGAACAACTGATTGGTTCAAAATTGGGAAAGGAGTACGACAAGGCTGTATATTGTCCCCCTGCTTATTTAACTTATATGCAGAATACATCATGCGAAAGGCTGGACTGGATGAATCCCAAGCCGGAATTAAGATTGCCGGAAGAAATATCAACAACCTCAGATATGCAGATGATACCACTCTGATGGCAGAAAGTGAGGAGGAATTAAAGAACCTCTTAATGAGGGTGAAAGAGGAGAGCGCAAAAAATGGTCTGAAGCTCAACATCAAAAAAACTAAGATCATGGCCACTGGCCCCATCACCTCCTGGCAAATAGAAGGGGAAGATATGGAGGCAGTGACAGAGTTTACCTTCCTGGGCTCCACGATCACTGCAGATGGTGACAGCAGCCACGAAATTAAAAGACGCCTGCTTCTTGGGAGGAAAGCGATGAGAAACCTAGACAGCATCTTAAAAAGCAGAGACATCACCTTGCCAACAAAGGTCCGCATAGTCAAAGCTATGGTTTTTCCAGTAGTGATGTATGGAAGTGAGAGCTGGACCATAAAGAAGGCTGACCGCCGAAGAATTGATGCTTTTGAATTGTGGTGCTGGAGGAGACTCTTGAGAGTCCCCTGGACTGCAAGGAGAACAAACCTATCCATTTTGAAGGAAATCAACCCTGAGTGCTCACTGGAAGGACAGATCCTGAAGCTGAGGCTCCAATACTTTGGCCATCTGATGAGAAGAGAAGACTCCCTGGAAAAGACCCTGATGTTGGGAAAGTGTGAGGGCAAGAGGAGAAGGGGACGACAGAGGACGAGATGGTTGGACAGTGTCATCGAAGCTACGAACATGAATCTCACCCAACTCCGGGAGGCAGCGGAAGACAGGAGGGCCTGGCGTGCTCTGATCCATGGGGTCACGAAGAGTCGGACACGACTTAACAACTAAACAACAACAAAAAACAAAAAATGGCACCCAAGCTAGCTATGCATGTCAGGTTTCAGGCTGAAACAAGACACTGAAATGGATGCATAGGCATATGATTAACTTCATTTTCCTCCCACAACTGAACAATCATCCTATCAAATTAAGCCATTTTACTTTCCAGTGACAAATTACAAATCAAAGCACACTGAATTCAAGGCGATGTTGAGGGAAATCATGTGGTAGGAGAAACAGACGTTTTTCATCCCTTGAAGGAGCACCTCTGCTAAACACATGCTCAGTGTATCATGTGCTTTGACCCTCAAATATTTAGGTTTCATGGTTTTAGAAAAATGGATCTGACAGACACATGCACATCCTCTTTTAGTTTTGTTGTTGTTGTTAATACTAATTTTGTTCTAAATCTCATCATGTCTGACATTCTTTGCATATCATGCCAATTTTGGGATTTGCCTCTCTGGGGCTTTTCCAGCTTGGCTTTTTTTTGGGGGGGGGGGGTAGCTTTTATTTTGTTTTCTTTATCCAATTTCTTCCAATTCAGGGGAAAGATTGCTCCCTCCGAACTAAGATTTCTCCTTTGGATGCTTCGCAGCTCCCAGAGACAAGCCAGACAACTGCCAACATTTGCTTTCACAATGCTGTTAATATTTAAACAACAAATCTGTCAACAGATTAATTGGCACGGACTCTTTCCAGCCGTTTCATGATAGCCTGAAGCAGTTGGCAGTCCCTTCTTAAATGGAACCACGTCGCGCTTACATATGTACAGATGTGGCACAGCTTATAAACACTAAGATATAAGTTTGCTATTTGCCCTCTCTCTCCACCTTCAGGATGGTTCTGAAATGCACTGCCAAGGAAAGGGAAGGCGGGATCAATCCGAAGCCTTAGTGCTGTTTCCTGCAATATGTTTTCCCAGAATCATAGAACTGTAGAGTTGGAAAGTAGCCTGAAGATCAGGCTCTGACCTCCCTTGTCCATTCTGGAATCCATAGCCGAGTGTCTCTGACAGATGGCCATCTAGCCTTTGTATTAAAAGCTTCAAGGAAGAAGAATCCTACCATATGGTGAGACAGACGGCCCCACTGTGAGACTGCTATTCTTAACAGGAAGCTCTTCCCTCCATCTTGTTGTACTTCTCTCCTTGTAGCCTGGGTCCATTGGCCTGGATTCTGCCTTCTGGAGCTGCTGAAAACAGGCCCGGCAAGAGCTGCACGGCTCAAGTCTTAACTCGAGCCTAGCATAGACAACATGGTTTTGAAAGACATAAAATAATGGAGAAGCATTTGTTGATCGTAAGATCAAGAGCATAAGATACTGCCCACCATCAATTACTGTGCAAAAAGCTGTACCTCCTTATTAAAGATCATGGACAAGAGGCTGGGAGTTTGATTCCCTGCTGTGCCTCCTTGACAGGGTCTGGACTCAGTTATCCAGAGGATCCCTTCCAGCTCTGCAGTTCTAAGATGATGATGATGATGATAAAAATCGATCACTGTTCTACTTCAAAACGAAAGATTCTTTGTTGAATTTCAAGGGAGGCACAGTCGTTGGGGAAATCAATCAATTAATAGATTAATAGATTAATTAATTAATTAATTCATTCATTCATTCATTCTGTAGGCATCCTTCAGTCTCGAGAGACTATGGTAACGTGCTCGGAATAGAGGTCTTGGAACAGCGTCTAGTGTGGCTGAGAAGGCCAATTCAAGAGTGGCAATCCCTTCCACAATGAAGACAAATACAATCTGTCCCCTGTCCAGCTCCCGGATTTTGCTGGTTTCGGGACTGCATCTTTGCCTCGGCCTGCTGGACAAGGGTCTCTTCAAATTGGGAGAGGCCATGATGCACCGCCTGCCTCCAGGCTGTCAAGGTTTCCCATCTGTTGAGGTCCATTCCTAAGGCCTTCAGATCCCTCTTGCAGATATCCTTGTATTGCAGCTGTGGTCTCCCATTCATTCATTCATTCAT
Source organism: Intellagama lesueurii (assembly GCA_037013535.1). Lineage (NCBI taxonomy): Eukaryota > Metazoa > Chordata > Lepidosauria > Squamata > Agamidae > Intellagama > Intellagama lesueurii. The sequence goes on from JBAJHW010000004.1 coordinate 5,702,797, forward strand.
TTAAAATATTTCTACCCCGCCTTTCTCCTTGAAAAGGACCCAAGGCCGCTTACAAACAATGAAAGATGACATTTAAAGTTGAAAACTTTAGGCAAGCTAAGGGAATCCAGGCTGCCCTTTGCAAAGATGGCAGCTGCAGCTTCCCTACCCTGAACGAAGCTGCACTGTCATCTTTGCAAAGGGCAGCCAGTCTCCCTTTTTACATGTGTGGCTGGGAGGCCAGAAGAAGACCTTGGCAGCAGCAATTAAGGTAAGGGGGTGTCGGCAGGGGTGGGTTGGGGGCTAAGGTATGGCGAGGAAGGGGGTGTGGGGACAGGCTGTTGGGGTGGCTGTCTGTGGGGAGGGAGGGTGGCTGCCTATCTGCCACTGATTAGGTGATCGGCGGCCGGTAGGCAGAATAGTGTTTTTCTTTTTTTCTTTTTTTTATAGGAAGGGGGTGTCGGTGGGGGTGGGGAGGGCTAAGGTAGGGAAAGAAGGGGGTGGGGTAGGCTGTGGGTTTGGGTGGCTGTGGGTTTGGGTGGCTGTGGGGGGGGTGGCTGCCTATCTTCCGCCGATCAGCTGATAGGCGGCCAGTAGGGAGAATGTTTTTTGTGGGTTTTTTAATAATAATACGAAGGACGAATAAAAATGGGTAAATATTCATCCCTTCGTATTCGTGGGGGGTCTCTGGAACGAATATTTAACGAATTGGCTATTTTCGTCGAAAAAGCCGATCCGTTTTTATATTCGTTCCCATCTCTAATAAGGAGGCATCTTACATTATTTAGAGGCAATATTAAGGCAAAGATCAATAAGTTTACCAAAAAATACTCCAGGAGTGTCATCTATGCTGATGATCTTGCCTTGACAGTCCAGGGGGATTCTTTGAGGCCGTCAAGCACCAGCTAACTTCTGCATGAGGAGATCTTTCTTTATGCTAAAAGAACTACTAGCTGAAACCCAACCCTTTAAAAACACAGGTCGCTGCCTTCCACTTAAAGAGCAGAGAAGCTGAGAGGTACCTCTGAGTTAGCTGGGTGGGCAAGACTTTGGAACATTGCTTTACCTCAAAGTATTTGGGTGTCATTCTGGGTCAAACCTTGAGCTACAAAGAATTTGGGATGGGTGGGTTTTGTCGTATGCTGAAACAGATAAATCTGGCTCCTTTTGGGGAGGGGAAGTTTTTCCAATGTTGGCTACTGATTTCTAAAACTGTCTACAGAGTTGGACCAAATATTTAAAAATCCAAAGGTTGCTCACAATCTGATGAAAACACAATAACAAATTAATTCTCTCTCGGCATGCTGCTTTGTAACTGTACCGTAAACTGTCACTCGGATTTGTCCCCTCGCCTTATCTCCTGGGAGGCCCCGTCCTAGTTTGTTTACTTCTTTATTTAAAATAATTTTACCCCACCTTTGTCCTTAAAAGGACCCAAGGTGGCTTGCATCGTTAAAGGACAATATTAAAGCTAACAATAGTGAGGATACAAATGCTAAAAAGGATCAAACATATACCATATTAAAAAAACATAAGCAATACCAAAACACAATCAATGCAGTAAGGTACAACAAGCCACTCAGGGAAAAGCTTGCCTGAAGAGAAAGGACTTTGTCTGCCTGCAGAAGGACAGCAAAGATGGGGTCAGCCTGGCCTCCAGTGGGAGGGAGTTCCAAAGTCTCTGGGAGTATCCCCACCAAACACACCTGTGAAGGTGGCAGGACTGAGAGAAGATACGGGACTTCTGCAACCATGGTTGCTACCTCTGGGTGTATTTCTTCGTTAGTAGTAATTTGGTCATTAAGGCAAAGTCTGGCTTATGATCTCATTACATCAAAAGGGTGAAACCTAAAATGGGCAAAGGGAAAAGATATCACATAAATATCGATTGTGTGACCTCATGGTGAAGGTCTACGACATGCCCCCATGATATACTGGTGGGCTAACAAGCAGGGGAATCATAATAACAGTTCAATTTTCCAATCTGATTAATGAAAGCTAAATTAGCTCAATCTGAATCTGAATAAACACCATTTGGATTAATTTGCATCTATGCCCCAAACTCCCAAAGGGATGTTCATTTGCATTCAAGGATTCAGCCAACTAATCAAATATTCTCATCTAATTTGCATGTTTGAAAGCTCTTCAGCTTCACTCACCTGTCTGGCATCAAGGTGAATGGAGCTGAGGACATGATGCCAAACAAAAGAACAGTGGTCCAAACTTAAGAAGGATGTGCCAGGAAACCTTCTTTTTATCAATTGCCTTTGGAGTGCCGTCTCTCATTCCAGATTCACACAGTAATCTTTAACATTGTCTCTTTTGTGAACCACATCAGATGTTCAGCCATAAAAATCAGTCGCTCCAATTTACTTTCCTAAATGCCTAAAAATGTTTTATGATGGAGCACTGTCTGATTGTTTTTCAAAGGAGAATAGATCCGTGCATTCTTGGGGGAAAAGAAGATTGGCAGACCCAACTCTAGGGACACCTTTGTTGTCCTAACCCCATCCCCCCGAAAAGGGGAATTGACGAAACTCAATCCAAAAGGTTAACAGCTTTCCCAAACTCTCTCAGGCACAGCCTTTGAGTCTCCTGTTGTTATTCTGGCCAACTGGATTTTGAGAACTCATCGAGAATACTGTGTCCAGTTCTGGACACCACACTTCGCAAAGGATGCTGACAAATTGGAACAAGTTCAGAGGAGGGTGACAAGGATGATCAGGGGGCTGGAAACCAAGCCCTATCAGGAAAGGCTGAAAGAATTGGGCATGTTTAGCCTTGAGAAAAGAAGACTGAGGGATGATATGATAGCACTTTTCAAATATTTGAAAGACTGTCCTACAGAGGAGGGGCAAGATCTGTTCTCGATCATCACAGAGTGCAGGACACGCAACAATGGGCTCAAGTTAAAGGAAGCCAGATGTCGGTTGAATAACAGGAAAAACTTCCTAACTGTTAGAGCAGTATAACAGTGGAACCAGTTACCTCGGGAGTTAGTGAGTGCTCCAACACTGGAGGCATTCAAGAAAAACTTAGATAATCACCTGGCAGATAGCCTGCATTGAGCAGCAGGTTATAGGCCCCTTCCAGCTTCATTATTCTATGATTCTGTGATTCTAACGAATTCTTGTTGAGGCACAGTTTAGATGTAGATGATTAAGCCCCGTGTGTGCCATGCGGTTGGTTGGTTGGTTGGTTGGTTGGTTGGTTGGTTGGTTGGTTGGTTGGTTGGTTGGTTGGTTGGTTGGTTGGTTGGTTCGTTCGTTCGTTCGTTCGTTCGTTCGTTCGTTCGTTCGTTCGTTCGTTCATATTGATTTGATTAATTTATATACTGCCCCATTTGTGCAGCACACTATTCTGGGCGGTTTGCAGCATGATAAAAATATAACCCCGCAACTAAAGGGTTATAAAACCAAGAGACTATAAAACATAATACAAATGGCTTAATATCAAAAAAGGCAGAACAAGAGGCATAAAATCAGGTATCAAATCAGGCAGGGATTTCATAGAAGTCTTCTCTAAACAACAATGTTTTTAGAATACGCTTAAATCTTGGGAGGGAGGGGGCCAGGTGCAGCTTCCCCAGGAGCTGGTTCCAGAGTATTGATGCCACCATGAAGAAGGCCCTGTTTCTCGTGGGAGATTTCTTGGCCTCCCTCAGAGCAGCCACCCCAAGGATGGTCTGGTGGAACAGGTCGATGACTTGGGCAAAGTCACTCTGACAGGTCGCTCATTCAATCAGAGTGAGGTAAATGAAACATCATCACATGTTATGCTTACAGTGATTCATCTATAGAAAGAGAGAGAAGGGCAAGGAGTGAAGGGGAAACTGTCTTTGCCCAGTATGTGAGGATTTGTGTGACTGCATGCCCAAGGAACAAGCATGAAGGACATACCAGACTAGACACAGTGGCCTAAGTATGTAACCAATTCTACTTAAGGTGTAGCCTGTAGTTCCACCATTGAGCTAAATCAGAGTGGGGAGGGACACTCTTGGAGTCCAGCTGTCATCATCCTTGAACCAGCATAGCCAGTGGTGGTTGGCGCAAAGTGCCGTTTACACATCCCCCATTCTAGAGCTACATCGATCCTTGGAACCACAAGTATCCTCAGTGGGTTGATGGACACAGAGCATCTTAGCCATATGAATCCTTTGGCAATTATCCTCAAATAAACTTTCGCTACAGAAACGCACGTCTCATGTAACACTCTGGTGACTCACTGCTAGACAGGCCCAGAGGAAAAAAAGATTGATTGCCTGTTCCAAAGCCAGAGAGAATGAGCAGAAAGGTGGCTAATTCAGCCACAGGAAGAAAACGCAACCAAAGCGGAGGTATTCCCAGCTCTTCCTGTTTGTGAAATATGTGCTTCTTCAATTCAAAGCCTTGAAAAGTCACTTACTCACACTACGATTCCCACAATCCTTCAGTTAGTGTGGCTCTCTAAGGCCTCTTTCTCGGTGAAACAGTAAACAGGGGTCTTTGGGTTTGAGCGAAAGATGGACAAAATAGTTGCTAAATTCTTTGCTGTCATTAATATACGCTGCCTTACCTCAGCAAAACACGCCTCAAGGCAAGAATGAGAGAAGAAGTCCTATTTTCTCTCATCAGGGTCTTCATAATTTCCACAAACCGCCTCTGCATAAAGCCAGTGTTCTTTCCCTTTGAGAAGCAAAGCAAACAATTGGACAGCAAGCACAGAAGGAAGGACTGATTATTTGAAAGGAAGCAAGCAACCAATCCACTGCTTCTGCTCTTGGACGTTCAACAACCAAGCAGTACCCATCCTATTGCGCAATGTGCTCCCCTTCTCTACTCTTGATGAGAGCACCACAAAGCATCTCACCATTTTGTGAGAGATGAGAACAGCCTCCAGGTTCCTCACCCTTGCATGCGCACGCAGGGGATAACATGATGGAATCACTTCCTCTATCAGCAAGCACAGACACTGAGAGCTGTCACAAACGAAGCCAAGACTGTCCCATTGACAAAAGCAAAGATTTTCTGCTGGTACCATTGGGTTCCAGGGAGTACATGTAACTCATCGGCTACACTCTTCCTACCCCTGAGCTATCCAAACATCTCCCCTCCCAAACACATAAAAACAACGCTGTTGGCAATGTTCATTGCCGACATATTTTTAATACAGAAGGATTTAGTCCTGTGAGCCAACTCACTTCCAACAGTTCCCACCCATCATAAGAATGTAAGAAAAACCAGGCTCCATCAGCCCCAAAGTCTGTCCAGATCCCCATTCTGCTTCTCATAGTGAGCCTGCCAGTTTTACCTTGGAAAATCCTCAGCCTCTTCCAACCTGTAAATCTTCAAGTTGCCACAAGACTCTTCGCTGGTTTTGCTGAAACAGACAACAAACCCCTCACATAGTTTGGTTTTCTGTTCTGTGCTCTGAAATTGCATCCGACTCATAGTAACCCTAACAGGGTATGAAAGGTATGTGAGATGTTTGAGGAGTGGTTTGACCCACTCCAGTGAGTTTCCATGACTGAACCCAAATTTGAACCCAGATCTCCTGAGTCCTAGTCGAAAACTCTCTCCGCTGAACTGGATCTCGCAACAAACATGCTACAATAGACCAGACACAGCTATGCCCATTAGGTCATAGATTTGGAGAATCATGGAGTTAGAAGGGGCCTCTAAGGCCATCAAGTCCAACCCTCCTGCTCAAGGCAAGAATCCAAGTCAAAGCAGATTTGACAGGTCCCAGGAGGCCACAGTGTGGCTTCTTTTTCCCTCCCAAATCTAGGAGCTAAAACACAGGTCTGTGGTTTTGCATTCACCGAGGAATCTGTGTTCTAAACACTAGGTCAGAAGCACATTCGTCTCAAGAGCGAACGCATAAAAGGCTCCTGGGTGGAAATGGCCTTGTGCCTATGAAAGCCACATCTCGCTGAAACGGTTACCCTTGCGATATCTCATCTTATTCACCCCCCATTTGTTTTCTAGAGGTTCTTAAGTAAGCAATTAAAGCGCATAAAGGATGTCTTGGAGGAAAATGTAACAGATGTTATGGTGTTTCCAGAACATTGCTCTTACTTAGAGATTCCTGCAAGACAGACAGGTGAGAGAGAGAAACACTTTTGAAAAAAAGCTTAACCTTAATTTCTTCCAATTAACCTACAGATGGATGGGACACAACTGCAAGGGTTTCAGTCCTCACTCTACAGGGGCTTTATACTGGAATTGTTTTTATCGGCTAATTCATCTCTCTCACACACACACAATCCCGATTAATGTGCCATTGTTCAAGGAGCCCATCCGCACCCTGTTTTTTGGCACCGGCTACTTTAAGGTGGAAGAACAGAAGAGTACAGCCGCTCCATTAATTCCACATCTTAAAATCCCAATAAAATCAATTTGGAGGAGCTGGCGTGTCGTTAAGCTGACATCATAATATGGCAATTAGAAGCAACTTTCATCTTGCCAGTTCCTTTGAAGGTTTTGATTGCAATTAATTAAACATGCATTGCTTTCAAAGTGGAAATTGGATGAGGCGCTGGAGATAAGTGGAGGGGGAGCGTTGATTAGAGCCGCGATACCTCCCTTCCCCCGCTTCTAGAATGACCAACAATTTTATTTTTATTTTTTGCAAACAGTGCGATATGAAAGTTTGCCTGCGAGAACTTTTGTTCCTGACTCGACAGCAAACAGCGCAAATCGTTTTAGCGGGGCTGCTGGTAGATAAAATGTGAACTGTATTCACAACAGGCAAGTGTACAAATACTTGCGCTGGGCCGACTGGAAAAAATAATAATAAAGCGGCTATATTTATTTCCTTATTTTCAATGAGAAGAACTTGAAGCAAATGTTAGGTGGAGCCTGCTGGGAATATTCACAGGGTGACAGAGAAAAAAACATTAAGATTTTTCTCAGTAGTAGCGAAAGTGCTGAATAAACACACATTTGGTGGGGACACAGAAGAGGGCCTTCTCTGTGGCTGCTCCCAGAGACTCTGGAACTCCCTCCCACAGGAGGCCAGGCTGGCCCCATCTTTGCTGTCCTTCCAAAAGCAGGCAAAGACCGTTCTCCTCAGGCAAGCTTTCCTTTAGTGACCGACTATCTAGGAGAGATTCTCAAATTGGGATCTGTTTGTATTTTTGTTGCTTTTAAATCTGTTTTAGCACTGCTTTTGCCTGAAATATTTATATAATGTTCATGTAATTCTTTTTTAATATTTGAATAATTTACTGGCTTTAGCTTTTAATACTGTGTTTTTAATGATGTAAGCCACCTTGGGTCCTTTTTAAAGGAAAGGTGGGGTAACAAGTATTTTTAAATAAAACGTGTGTAGGCATCCTTCAGTCTCGAGAGACGAGGGTCACGTGCTCTGAATAGAGGGCTTGGAACAGCGTCTAGTGTGGCTGAGGAGGCCAATTCGAGAGTGACCGTCCCTTCCACACTGAAGACAAATACAATCTGTCCCCTGTCCAGCTCCCTGATTTTGCTGCTTTCGGGACTGCCTCTTTGCCTCGGCCTGCTGAACAAGTGTCTTTTCAAATTGGGAGAGGCCATGCTGCACCGCCTGCCTCCAGGCTGAACGCTCAGATGTCAAGGTTTCCCATCTGTTGAGGTCCATTCCTAAGGCCTTCAGATCCCGCTTGCAGATCTCCTTGTATCGCAGCTGTGGTCTCCCTCTGGGGCGATTTCCCTCCACTAATTCTCCACACAGGAGATCTTTTGGAATCCGACTGTCAGACATTCTCATGACATGCCCCAGCCAACGTAGACGTCGCTGTTTCAGTAATGTGTACGTGCTAAAAATTCCAGCTCGTTCTAGGACTACTCTATTTGGAAGTTTGTCCTGCCAGGAGATGCCAAAAATGCGTCGGAGACAACGCATATGGAACGTGTTCAGCCTCCTCTCCTGCCGTGCACAAAGGGTCCAGGACTCACTGCACAAGAGGAGTGTGCTGAGGACACAGGCTCTATAGACCTGAATCTTGGTATATGCTGTCAGCTTCTTATTAAGCCATACTCTCTTTGTGAGACTCTAGAGTCTAAATAAAATGAAAGGTGGGGTAAAATTATTTTTAAGAATAAATAAATACACACAAACAAACACACTCACACAGACACACATGGGTTGTTAGGCCCACAGTAACACAAAGCAAAGTAAAAGCCAAGTGTGCTGTGTATACATCACCCCATAGTGCTTAAAGCACCCTCTGAGTGGTTTACAGTTTGATTTTGCATGCCACACGTCGCCTGCCCACCCCCAGCAAGCTGGGTACTCAGTTTACTGACCTTGGAAGGATGGAAAGCTGGGTCAACCTTCAGCCAGCTACCTGAGCCCTAGAAGACACACAGTGAAGGAGCAATTGCATGTTTGCTCCTTAGAGACTTAGGAAAGGAAGAAAGACAGATAGAGAGGCCCTGAGAATATCAGTCTAACAAGAGATGCAGAAGGATGTAGAGTTCAGAGAGTCAGAAGGACAGACAGCCTCTGGCTACTCTCAAATCCCCTTTTGGGGCATCCAGGTTAGGTAGGTGCTAGAAAGTGATGCTTGGAAGACGTCAAGTCTAACAGAACCTCACTGATGGTAGGCAGAAACAGTCCAAGTACTTATGGTTTTGTCACCAGTCACAACACACAAGTAGTGCAGTACAATTCCTTAACATCCAAATGAACTTAAGAACAGTCTTGGTGAGCAGCCACCCTATGACACCTCCTTGTTCTATCATGGTTTCGACAGCTCTGCAACTGGGAATCCTGCTGATGTCTATGTCAATATGTAGGCAGGTAGCAATCCTCAGGCAGATTTCAATGTGTCATGGACCCAGTTGACTATGGGTGGTATAGCACAGGTCAATGGGAAGCTGGCTTCTACACATTTCTGACCAACCAGAAGGTCACCGTGGCACTCCCAAGAAGCCCTCAACTCTGCTGGTCTGTTGGTGGCAATCCTTGCCCATTCACATTCCTTCTGATTGGTCAGAAATGTGAATAAGCAGCCACACTATTGGGCCATGGGATCAGGTCACATAACTCAAGGGGAGCCTGTCCCTGCAGACCTCTGGCCAAGCAGAATGAAGAGGATAGAAGGGGGGGAGGAACTAATACAGCCACAGTGGTGGAAATCGCAACCATAGAGAGGCCTGTCTATGAGTGGACAACTGCTCTATCCCTGGCTTAGAGCAATTAAACACCATCTCATGTGCGGGTCACTTGGTGGGCTGTTGCACTCACATGTTGTCTATCGGTGAAACTCCAGAGAGAGAGACCTCCCTAGCAGGAAGGAAAATGCCATCACTGTTCTGACTGCCACCTTTGAGGTAAAGCTCTACAGCAGGACATCCTCAAATCTGGGGCCTCAGATGATTGCAGATGCCCAGAGCCCTAGGCAGCGGTATTTCAGAGACCTGTTCCTTCTTTAAGAATGATCTGTATACCAATACCAGCACCTAACAAGTGAAATAAAGGTATCACCGTAAATCTGCTCTGGGCTGCGGTGGCAAAGTCTTTCTGTTCCGTCCAAACACCCTCTATCGTTGCATGCAACCTGTTTGTGACCTGGAACATCACCACCCTCCCCTGTTTACTCCTGGTCTTTAATTCCTTTTTATCTCAGGGTGTGAGGAAAGACGGCACAGGTTGGACCACCTATGGAACAGTCCAGTGCAATCTAATTTCCCGGCGATCACATGACGCATGGGGAAATGTGCTGCAGTTCAACCCAGATCTCTGCCCAAGTTAGACCTTTTTTGGTCCAGCTGTAGGGCTTCTGTTTTTGGGGCTGGGCTGGATCAAATCCCTGGCAGACAGAAGGTTCACTTTAAGAGGGGTTGCTCCTGTTAAAAATGACCCTTTCAGCGGATAGGTGGATAGCTGATAGCACGGAGACAGACAGCCTGGTTCCCAGAAGAGAAGCCAGGCCACTGTCTCTTGAGATGGTGGTGGTACAGGAGGAGAAGGAAGAGGTGGAACCAGGTAGCTGATAGCACGGAGACAGACAGCCTGGTTCCCAGAAGAGAAGCCAGGCCACTGTCTCTCGAGATGGTGGTGGTACAGGAGGAGAAGGAAGAGGTGGAACCAGGTAGCTGATAGCACGGAGACAGACAGCCTGGTTCCCAGAAGAGAAGCCAGGCCACTGTCTCTCGAGATGGTGGTGGTACAGGAGGAGAAGGAAGAGGTGGAACCAGGTAGGGAGGCAACGGGGGGAGCGGGAAGGGGGGAATGAACCAGGACATTCGTTGAAATTGCTTTAAAAGTTCATGGTTCAGGTCGGTTCGGGTTTGTTAAACCCGGCAAACTGAGCCAACCTGAACCAACAAACCAGCTATTTTTGACAAACAAACGGGTTCGTTTTTTCGGTTCGTGCCCATCTCTAGTTATGAGTATTCCAGATTTTTGACAATAGTATTTTGAGAGAGAACAATCCTCAGGCTGCCTTCAGACAGCCTTTTTGTGCCGTGGTTTGGACACAGAAGGAGAGGAGATCGCTGGTGCAGAAATGGTGTCTGTTACTCACCAAATTAAACATACACTGGTGTGGTTCTCCTCTACCAGCACAGCAGCACCAGCCTTGACAGATGCAGAAGAGGAAATTGTAAATAATTGTCTTGTTGCTGTTTCCCCCGTGAGCAGCAGATGTGGGGCGGGTGGGAGGGGAGCTTATGATCATTATAATATATCTCCGCTTGTTATTCAGTGAGCGTTTTCAATCTGGTGCCCCGGTGTACCAAATCACACGGCGCATCAAAGTGCCGTTTGCTTTCAAGCAGGAAGTGAGTCCTGAATCGTTTTTCGGCTTTGTTCTCTCTGACTAATCCATTATTTCAAGGGCCGCCAAGTCTTTTTCGGTGGGGAATGGGGGGGTGCAAAGGAAACTAACCATCTTTGCCCATGAAAGAAAGGGGTCTTGTAGAGCAGCACCCAAACCGAGACCCCTTCTTTCTGTGTGGGGTGAGATCCGACAAGGAGAGGGCGCCTCTTAGTACCCACCGGCAAGAAAAGGAAACACATTTTATCAGCTCAATCGGATCTCGGTTCTGAAGTGGCAACTCCTCTGCTTCCAGATAAACACATTCCAAGAAACATAAAGAGAAGACAACGCAATTAGACAGGGAGCAAAGACGAGGAGCAGAAAGAGAATGCGTTTCCTCAGAAAACGTGGACCACTCATTAAATTGATAGGCAGCAGGCTCAAGAGCAAATATAGTTTCAAGAAGACACAAAGCATAGGTAATGTGGGAGTCATCACCACAGGATATGGTGGCCACCGGGAGATTCCAGTCACCTATTCCATTATCCCCTCTCTCGGCATTCCACTGGGCCTGTTCTGGAGTCCCCCTCCCTCCTGTATTTTTATTGACCTAAAGAACTGTACTTCTGCAAAAATTGGGCCTTTCCAAAGGCTGCTAATTAGACCTCGGGGAAGGCCATTTTCTGAAGCACAGCCAACAATGCATAATAGCCTGGAAACCTCCATGGTCAGGAACAGTATATCTCTCTTGAATAGCAGACGTTTGGGGACAATGTAGATTGAACAGCCCTTTGCATGGCTAACAGCCATTGAGAAATGAATCATCCCTTCATTTTATCTACTCTTCTCTTTTAAAGCCAACTAACCCTATCACTGCATCTCACATCAACCAGTTACGTGAGTTCATTATGGACTGCGCTTCCTTTTTGCTGACGATGATACCTTAACACCTCAGTGTAAAGCTGAATCTGCAAACTCCACATGGCCTTGCCATCACTCTGTGTTCAAGCACAGTGGCCATCATAATTTTTGGACTATTTTCTTCCTCTCACATCCCCAAGTTTTACACCATCTTTACTTTCTGGATGACCTTGAAAGCTCATCTTGTTTGAAACTTTTTAGTCCTCCACCAAAGGTTATTATCCAACCCAGGACTTTGCTTCTGCAAAGGGATTATGTGGCTACTTTTTTCTCTCTCTCTTTTTTTCTGTCCTGTCCTTTTTTTCATCAAAAATCGCTAATTTGTTGGTTTGGATCGGTTCGAGTTCGTCCAAACTGGAGAGCCTGAACTTTCCCAAACCAATGAATTTGGGGGCAATTTACAAACCTCCTGGTTCATTGCCCCCCACCACAGCCTGTCCCCTGCTCCCTTCCCACTGACCCTGTTGCCTCGCTACCTTTTCCTGCTGCTGCCTCCTCTTCACCGCCATTATAAGAGCCCCACCGCACACCGGGGCCCATCTGTGTATGTCCCCACCTCTCAGTTGGTAAGTGGGGACATGGCCCCGGGCCAGTTGACAGGCCAGCGAACTAAAAAAAAAATAAAATAAAAGCGACAGGGCAGTCTTTTAAATTTAAAAAAAAGACCCTGATGTTGGGAAAGTGTGAAGGCAAGAGGAGAAGGGGACGACAGAGGACAAGATGGTTGGACAGTGTCATCGAAGCTTTTGTTGTTTAGTCGTTAAGTCGTGTCTGACTCTTTGTGACCCCATAGACCAGAGCACGCCAGGCCCTCCTGTCTTCCACTGCCTCCCGGAGTTTGGTCAAAGTCATGTTGGTCGCTTCGATGACACTGTCCATCCATCTCGTCCTCTGTCGTCCTCTTCTTCTCTTGCCTTCACACTTTCCCAACATCAGGGTCTTTTCCAGGGAGTCTTCTCTTCTCATGAGATGGCCAAAGTATTGGAGCCTCAGCTTCAGGATCTGTCCTTCCAGTGAGCACTCAGGGTTGATTTCCTTCAGAATGGATAGGTTTGTTCTCCTTGCAGTCCAGGGGACTCTCAAGAGTCTCCTCCAGCACCACAATTCAAAGCATCAAGTCATCGAAGCGACCAACATGAATTTGATGAAACTCCGGGAGGCAGTGGAAGACAGGAGGGCCTGGCGTGCTCTGGTCCATGGGGTCACGAAGAGTCGGACATGACTTAACGACTAAACAACATCAACCACCTGGTCAGGCTGGTGTGCAAGTATCAAAGTACACAGCAAAAGAGTATTAAGCTCAAATAAGTGAGCAATTGGAAATCTAGGGACAGACTTTGCCCATAGTTGCCCGGTCATGTACCTACTAGATCTCACCCAGACTAGACTGAAAAGGGGGTGAACGTTGGGAACTCCAGTTTGGCTCCTTCCCATGGATTCTCCAAGGAAACGTGTTCCTGACAGGGGAGAGATTTTTTTCACTGCTGGGTCTAAATCTGAGCTCCATTTCCTCGCTTTATGATGCTTTTGTCTCTCCCAGCTCTGCCCGTTGCTTCAACTTCTTTTTCTAGGACACTCTATGCCCCGCCGAAAGAAAATGCAATGTGCCGTAAATGGCTTTTGACCCCCACAAGCCCCAAGGGGGCAAACTTCTGAGGCGGTGAAGAAGGTCTCTGAGACATCTTAAGGAGCCAAAAGGATAAGTGCAGGAAGCCTCTGAAAGCATCCCACAGCTGCAAGGCGAGGCTTAACTTGTGATGTGGAATTGCCTGTCAAGATCAGAGCAAAGAGCTGAGGGGCCAAGGAGCCAGAGTTCAAGGCTCTGTCAAAACACCAAGGGGATTTTTCTGCAGGTTGAGAAGAGATGTGTGGGCCAATGACTACATCGTTTGGAGAGTTGATCTGGTTCACTCAGGATCTACTTTTTAAACAACAACTTCTACAATCATTGTATCATGAAATAATTGAGTTGAAAGGGGCCGATAAGGCCCTCGATTCAAGTCCAACCCTCTGCTCAAGGCAAGAATCCAAATCAAAGCAGATCTGACAGAGGGTTGTCCGCTTTCCCCTTGAAGGCCTCCAGCTTTGGAGGACTCACCACCTCTCGAGGTCATTGGTTCCACTGTCATACTGCTCTAACAGTTAGGAAGTTTTTCCTGATATTCAACTGGGATCTGGCTTCCTGTAACTTGAGCCCATTCTTACATGCTGTGTACTCTGAGAGAATCAAAAACAGATCCTGCCCCTCCTCTGTATGACAACGTTTCAAGTCTTTGAAAAGTGTTCTCCTATCTCCCCTCAGTCTTCTTTTCTCAAGGCTAAACATGGCCAGTTCTTTCAGTCTTTCCTCCTAGGGCTTGGTTTCCAGTTCCCTGATCATCCTTGTTGCTTTCCTCTGAACATGTTCCAGTTTGTTAGCATCCTTTTTAAAGTGCATTGTCCAGAACAGGACACAGTACTCTGGATGGGAGCTAACCAGTGCTGAAAAGAAGGATGCTATGAGTACCTTGTGGGATTTGTAGACTATACTTACATTAATGCCATCTAAAATCACATTTGCCTTTTTTGCAGCTGCATTGCATGGTTGGCTCTTATTCAGCTTTTGATCTACAACAATTCCAAGATCCTTCTCACTCATAGTATTACTGAGCAAAGTACTCCCCAGTCCTCCAGCTAGCATTTTGGATACTATAATCCACAAATAAATCTTCTACATTCTGGTTCATTATACATTCTTATGGCCTTTTGAAGGTGCCAGATAACTGATACTCATCTGATGTTTCTCCCTGGTATTGTTGTACAATTGCTCGGGGACTTCAACGGACATTAGAAATATCTTCTGTTCTGGGTTGTTGTTTTTCCTCCGTCCTTTGGAACAATATACCTTTATGTTCATTTTGTATAAGCTTCAACAACCTCTCTCCTTTCTTTGTGTCTACATCCATCAAAAAAGGGCATCAGGGAGGGGCGGGCGGTTACTGTTTACTTTGCTGTTACAAAGCTCAAATCGGAAGAGTTTGAGATGAATAAAGCTTGTCATCTTTAAAGTAACAGATGTTACAATACTGGACTTTTTCCAGCTAACCACAGGGAGGATCAAGCGAGTAAACAGAACTCATTTCATGCATGCTAGTGGCTCAAATACTCCAGCATAACAGTGGCAGTCACAGGTGACAACCGTCCACTAGGAAAACACTGAAGGTCAGATAGAGTGAGAAAGCCATCCATCTGTGTTTTCCCCCCCTTTTTCTAGGATAATTGGCTTTTCGACCACAACTGCCTCGAGTAAATCATGCATCCCCCATTTCTTCCAACAGATAACATTTCTTCCAAACCCATGGCGTGCTGCTATTACTGTTTATTCCACAACAACAAAGGTTAGGATAACAGGAGCTTCAAATATTTTCTCACTTAAACGCAATAGGGCTGGTGTGTTTATTTGTTTGCAAGCTGCCTTCCTCCCAGCCAGCACACAATGTTTAAACAAGTAGCACTGAAAACACAATAAATCACAAATTAAACGCAATTGAACTAATAATTTTAAAATCCATTAAGTAATTAAAAACATTTAGAACTTTAAAAACAAACTTAGAAAAATGGGGGAAGGAACCAATGTCCAGGGACTCAGTTGTAGTTATTCGATGCCTACCAGAAGAGATGGGTTTTCAACTATTGGTGGAAGGATGAAATGTTGTAATGTTAGACTGCTGGACTACAAAACTCAGAAGATGTGGGTTCAAATCCATACTCGGCCATGAAACTTAACAGGTGATGTTGGGCCACCACAGTCACTCAATCTGACTTGTCTCAGAGAGTTGTTATCAAGACAAAGTGGGTGGGGAAAGGGGATGAAAACCATATATATGGCCACTATGAGTCTACTGTGGGGAAAATAAGGATTTCAATGCACCTGATAGACAGAGCTGAGAAGAAATAGGTCTAATCTAGAGAAGGGCACGAATTAAGTTGTTTAGTCGTGTCCGACTCTTTGTGACCCCATGGACCAGAGCACGCCAGGCCCTCCTGTCTTCCACTGCCTCCCGAAGTTGGGTCAAATTTATGTTGGTAGCTTCGATGACACTGTCCAACCATCTTGTCCTCTGTCATCCCCTTCTCCTCTTGCCTTCACACTTTCCCAACATCAGGGTCTTTTAAAGGGAGATTTCTCTTCTCATGAGATGGCCAAAGTATTGGAGCCTCAGCTTCAGGATCTGTCCTTCCAGTGAGCACTCAGGGTTGATTTCCTTCAAAATGGATAGGTTTGTTCTCCTTGCAGTCCAGGGGACTCTCAAGAGTCTCCTCCAGCATCACAATTCAAAAGCATCAATTCTTCGGCGGTCAGCCTTCTTTATGGTCCAGCTCTCACTTCCATACATCGCTACTGGAAAAACCATCGCTTTGACTATGCGGACCTTTGTCGGCAAGGTGATGTCTCTGCTTTTTAAGATGCTGTCTAGGTTTGTCATCGCTTTCCTCCCCAGAAGCAGGCGTCTTTTAATTTCATGGCTGCTGTCACCCTCTGCAGTGATCGTGGAGCCCAGGAAGGTAAACTCTGTCACTGCCTCCATATCTTCCCTTTCTATTTGCCAGGAGGTGATGGGGCCCGTGGCCATGATCTTCGTTTTTTTGATGTTGAGCTTCAGACCATTTTTTGCGCTCTCCTCTTTCACTCTCATTAAGAGGTTCTTTAATTCCTCCTCACTTTCTGCCATCAGAGTGGTATCATCTGCATATCGAAGGTTGTTGATATTTCTTCCGGCAATCTTAATTCCGGCTTGGGATTCATCCAGTCCAGCCTTTCGCATGATGTATTCTGCATATAAGTTAAATAAGCAGGGGGACAATATACAGCCTTGTCGTACTCCTTTCCCAATTTTGAACCAATCAGTTGTTCCATATCCAGTTCTAACTGTTGCTTCCTGTCCCACATATAGATTTCTCAGGAGATGGATAAGGTGGTCAGGCACTCCCATTTCTTTAAGAACTTGCCATAGTTTGCTGTGGTCCACACAGTCAAAGGCTTTTGCGTAGTCAATGAAGCAGAAGTAGATGTTTTTCTGGAACTCTCTGGCTTTCTCCATAATCCAGCGCATGTTAGCAATTTGGTCTCTAGTTCCTCTGCCCCTTCGAAATCCAGCTTGTACTTCTGGGAGTTCTCGGTCCACATACTGCTGAAGCCTGCCTTGTAGGATTTTGAGCATAACCTTGCTAGCGTGTGAAATGAGTGCAATTGTACGGTAGTTGGAGCATTCTTTAGCACTTCCCTTCTTTGGGATTGGGATGTAGACTGATCTTTTCCAATCCTCTGGCCACTGCTGAGTTTTCCAAACTTGCTGGCATATTGAGTGTAGCACCTTAACAGTGTCATCTTTTAAGATTTTAAATAGTTCAACTGGAATGCCATCACCTCCACTGGCCTTGTTGTTAGCCATGCTTTCTAAGGCCCACTTGACTTCGCTCTCCAGGATGTCTGGCTCAAGGTCAGCAACCACACTATCTGGGTTGTCCGGGACATCCAGATCTTTCTGGTATAATTCCTCTGTGTATTCTTGCCACCTCTTCTTGATGTCTTCTGCTTCTGTAAGGTCCCTACCATTTTTGTCCTTTATCATGTCCATCTTTGCACGAAATGTTCCTTTAATATCTCCAATTTTCTTGAACAGATCTCTGGTTTTTCCCTTTCTATTATTTTCCTCTATATCTTTGCACTGTTCATTTAGGAAGGCCCTTTTGTCTCTCCTTGCTATTCTTTGGAAGTCCGCATTCAATATTCTGTAACTTTCCCTATCTCCCTTGCATTTTGTTTCCCTTCTCTTCTCTGCTATTTGTAAGGCCTCGTTGGACAGCCACTTTGCTTTCTTGCATTTCCTTTTCTTTAGCATGGTTTTTGTTGCTGTTTCCTATACAATGTTACGAGCCTCCATCCATAGTTCTTCAGGCACTCTGTCCACCAAATCTAGTTCCTTAAATCTGTTCTTCACTTCCACTGTGTATTCATAAGGGATTTGGTTTAGATTATACCTGGCTAGCCCAGTGGTTTTTCCTACTTTCTTCAGTTTAAGCTTGAATTTTGCTATAAGAAGCTGATGATCAGAGCCACCATCAGCTCCAGGTCTTGTTTTTGCTGGAAAAGAGTGTTTGTGATGACCAGCTTGTTTGCTTGACAAAACTCTATTAGCCTTTGCCCTGCTTCGTTCTGAACTCCAAGGCCAAACTTACCTGTTGTTCCTTTTATCTCTTGACTCCCTACTTTAGCATTCCAGTCCCCTATAATGAGAGGAACATCTTTCTTTGGTGTCAGTTCTAGAAGGTGTTGTAAGTCTTCATAGAATTGGTCAATTTCAGCCTCTTCAGCATCGGTGGTTGGTGCATAAACTTGGATTATTGTGATGTTGAAAGGTCTGCCTTGGATTCGTATTGAAATCATTCTATCATTTTTGAGATTGTATCCCAGTACAGCTTTTCCCACTCTTTTGTTGACTATGAGGGCTACTCCATTTCTTCTACGGGATTCTTGCCCACAATAGTAGATATGGTAATCATCTGAATTGAATTCGCCCATTCCCGTCCATTTTAGTTCACTGACGCCCAGGATGTCAATGTTTATTCTTGCCATCTCCTGTTTGACCACATCCAACTTACCAAGGTTCATAGATCTTACATTCCAGGTTCCTATGCAGTATTCTTCTTTGCAGCATCGGAATTAAGACAAATCACCAAATTTGTTCAAAAATCACTAATCTGTCAATTCATATTCGTACAAATCAATGCCCCCCTGACAAATACGAATCAATGAATTTTAGTGTTTTTTAATTTGTCAATTTGTTGGTCTATAAAATGCCCCCCCAGGCACCTAAAGACACCAAAATAGCAGGGAAGCTTTCCCTGACTCTCCTTTACAATCCCACCAAATTCGGTGAAGATTGGATTTTGGATGTCAGAGTTATACACTCACATCCCAGGGATGTTTCCACATGCACCAAGAGATACAATATCTCCCAGATTGGTGAAGATTGGGTTTCCCCAAGCCAGCTGCTAAAGGGCACTTTCTTGGGCGGTCTCTGTTTGTGGGTGTATAACTTGGATGTCCAAAACCCAAACTTCATCAATCTTGCAAGGCTTGTAGAGATTCATGGGAAGCTACTCTGAGAATCTGGTGTCTCTAGGCACTTGGGGGACTGGTTTATAAGGTCTTAAAATCAAAAATGAAATAACAAATCGATTCATCAGAAAAAATCATAAATTCATAATTCGTGATTTGTCTACGATGACTAATCCTGAATCAAAATGAATCACAATTTTTATGATTCATGCCCATCTCTCGTCTAATCCAAGCTCTATTCTGCACTTCCTCCTGTTTTTTTGGTCGCAGCTTTCCCCACTGTTGACAAATGTCCTCCTGCAACGCTGTGGCAGCCAATCGTCTCTCTCACGCACACACACACATTGCCTGGCACATGAACCCTTTTACTTTAAAAATAAGGTATATGGAGAGAACACGCTGCTCTTAGACTGGGGCACTAGGAACTGAGGAGCCTGTGGAAGTGTGTGAGAGACAATGCGGAGGGGATAATACAATCATAGAATAATGAAGTTGGAAGGGGCCTATAAGGCCAGCAAGTCCAACCCCCTGCTCAATGCAGAATAAATATCTGCCAGGTGGTTGTCTAAATTTCTCTTGAATGCCTCCAGCGTCAAAGCACTCACCACCTCTCGAGGTCATTGGTTCCATTGTCGTACTGCTCTAACAGGATGTTTTTCCTGATATTCAATCAAAATCTGCCTTCCATTAACTTGAGCCCATGGCTGTGTGTCCTGCACTTGGGGAATGATCGAGAACAGATCCAACCTCTGAGGCAGGAAGAGAAGAAGGGGGAACGAAGCAAAGTTGGCTGGGAAGCAGAAATTCAGGGCCAGTAGCCATAGAGGTCAAGCTCTGCAGGGGAAATGGCCAGAGGGACTTTGAAGGAAATGAGAGAGCTCGAACGTTAACAGCTTGATAATAATCAGAAGCAGCAATAACAACAATATCAAAACTCTGGGAACAGAGAGTAAGGAAGGAAAGCTGGCATAGGACACAATGTCAAGAGGAAGTGCAGGGATGGAGGTTGGGGGCGGGGGGAAACCTGGCAGGTAGGGATCAAATTTCCCAGACACATTTATTTTTATGCTGGATTTTAAGAACCTTTTAGATATTAGCTATTAGGCTTCGTTTTATTATGAGACTACTCTGTTTTCATGTTTTATGGATTGCTTTTATTGATTATACTTTTATAATCTAAGCTGTTCTGAACATCTTGATGGCTGAAGATCGGAATAAAATATTCCACATGCATAAGTACAGCAGGTTTTTCGGCATTCAAGGATTTTTATGCGCAAGCAAGAACATTGAGATTTGCATCTGAGCCGTTTAAAGGTCTACATGCAATCTGAAGTGGTGTAGTCCTAGAAAAAGGCTTATCACCTCCCTGAAGACTACTCTAGGGGGCAGACAGGATGGGTGGGGCAGAAAGAAAGGGTTTGCCCAATCTGTTCAGATAATGTTGAATCCCAAATGCTTCTTGTATCCACATTCACCCTTGTCCGGTCTACAAAGCCCACGTTTTGTGCAGGATTTTATTCTCACACTATAACCTGGAAGGCTCAAGGTACAGGAAGACAGATTTCAGCTGAATCTCAGGAAAAATATTTTAACTGTTAGAGCAGTATGACAATGGAACCAATGACCTCAGGAGGTGGTGAGTGCTCCAATGCTGGAGGCATTCAAGAGAAAATTGAACAACCCTCTGTCAGATTTGCTTTGATTTGGATTCCTGCATCGAGCAGGAGTTTGGACTCGATGGCCTTATAGGCTCCTTCCAGCTCAATTATTATAATAATATAGAATCGCAGAGCTGGAAGGGACCCTGTGGGTCATCAAGTCCAGCCCCTGTCAAGGAGGCCCAGTGGGGAATCGAACTCCCAACCTCTGGCTCTGCAGCGAGAGATCTAAACCACTGAGCTGTCCAGCAGTTATTCTATGATTCTGTGTGCCACAGTCTAAGGCCAGCTTATAGGCCCCTTCCAACTCCATGATTCTATAATTCTATGATTACACACACACACACACACACACACACACACTTGCTTCACTTTACTTCCAATTTCTCAGCCTTCTGCCATTTCTAAAGTTTGCGACAGAGTATGTACTACAGACCTCTAGCTACACCTACTGGGAGAGAAACAGAACAAACCTACAAGCAGTCCTTCAAACAGGGATCCCTCCTGCTCTCCTCATGTCACAACAACACCATCTTAGTACAGTAACATTCTCTTGGAAGCTAGCATCAGTATCAAACAGTGCAAGTAACACGGTGAGCAAAACGGGCCATTTTAAAAGTCCCTTCTTTTGTTTTAGACTACAAGTCCCAGAATCTCACAGCCACAAGCCATGCTAAGCTGAAAGATTTTGGAGATTGTAACAGAGCTGGCTGGATAGCTCGATGAATTAGATGTCCAGCTGCAGAGTCAGAGGTGAGGCGTTTGATTCCTCCCTCTGCCTCCTAGGATTAGAGACAACCTGCGAAGCCTTGGGCAAGCTGCACAGTCCCGCAAATGTCCCCCACCAAAGGAGGGAAAGGTAAACCACTTCTGAGTACTCTATACCTAGAAAACCACAGAGTCATCTTATGTCTAAATCAACCTAATGGCTTAATTATTTAATGGCAAAACAGAAGTGTGTGGATTTCTGACTTTGGACCAGAAGTCTAGGTGCTGGGGGAGGACTTTCCTGGAGGAGCCCTCTTTGTTGGTGTACAACGCAGACATTGGAAACCCAATCTTCACCAGACGTGGAGGAATTGTAGAGGAGAGACAGCAGAAGCTTCCCTGCTATTTTGGTGTCTCGAGGTGCCTTGGGGGCCGTTTTATAGCCAAACGAATTGACAAATCAAAAATCACTAAAAAAAATCATTGATTGTGATTCTTCAGGGGCATTGATTTGTATGAATACAAATCGACAAATTAGCAATTTTTGAATGAATTGGGTGAATTGTTTTTTTAATTCGTGCCCACCTCTAGTCCACACCTGGAAGGAAGGAAGGAAGGAAGGAAGGAAGGAAGGAAGGAAGGAAGGAAGGAAGGAAGGAAGGAAGGAAGGAAGGAAGGAAGGAAAGAAAGAAAGAAGAAAGAAAGAAAGAAAGAAAGAAAGAAAGAAAGATCAACAGCATTGACTATTTTCTGTCCAGGTTTCTCTAGAGCTGTGCAATGACTCCATTATTGTTATCTGCGAAACTGGGGTTTTCTTGTCCCAGTCACCTCACCATCGGTTAATTTCATTGAATATCCTTTTCCATTTGAATAGTCTCCCTCACCCGCATTTGAAAATCCCTTTGGAGCTTTCAGCTGTGTTTGTTTCCTTGTTTTAATTCTACAGTGTTATCAGCAAATCGGCCCATTTGATGGTTCACCCTTAATTCCACACCAGGTATGAATAAAGGCCCCAAAGCCCCAATGCAGAGCCTTGTGGAAACCCACTTTTCACACCTCTTCACTGTATGAAATGTCTGTTTATTATATAATCATTGAATACCTGAGTTGGAAGGGGCCTCTAAGGCCATCGAGTCCAACCCCCTGCTCAGGGCAGGAATCCAAATCAGAGCACATCTGCCAGGTGGTTGTCCAATTCGCTCTTGAACGCCTCCAGCATTGGAGCACTCACCACCTCCCAAGGCCATGAGTTCCATTGTCATACTGCTCTAACAGTTAAGAAGTTTTTCCTGATATTTAGCCAAAATCTGGCTTCCTGTAGGTTGAGCCCATTATTACATGTCTTGGACTCTGGGATGATTGAGAACAGATCCTGCCCCTCCTCAGTATAACAAACTTTCAAGTATTTTAAGAGTGCTCTCCTATCTCCCCTCCATCTTCTTTTCTCAAGGCTAAACATGCCCAGTTCTTTCAGTCCTTCCTCGCAGGGCTTGGTTACAGCCCCCTGATCATCCTTGCTGTCCTTCTTTGAACTTGTTCCAGTTTGTTAGCATCCTCCTTAAAGTGTGGTATCCAAAACTGGATGCAGCACTCAAAATGAGGCCTAACCAATGCCAAATAGAGGGGGATTGGCACCTCGCGGGATTTGGAGACTGTACTTCTGTTAATGCATCCCAGAATGGGCCCATCAATCAAATATTCACCTCAATTATCAACCACGTGCTGGGCAGCCAAAAAGGTATAGGAATAAAACATAACAAAAAGTGCCCCTTCCAGGGAGTGGATGAATTGGGGCATCTCTCCCTAAAACTTCCTACGGGAACAAATAAATCCAATTTTTCATTTTATTCCACCCCCACCCCTGGGATGCATTGTTTGTTGCACTAAATAGTGGGGGACCCAAAAATCCTTCCAAGAATCATTGCCCCCCAACCCTGGAATAAAGACGCGAGACAAGTAGTATGGGTTAAAACACGGACCACACTTTATTGATTGTAATTCAAAATTTGCCAATCAATTGGCAAAGGGGGGCCTGCGGTAGTGCGGGAACAGGTAAATCCATACACATCTGGGCGAGTCCCCGGCCCCCTGTTCTCGCGGTCTTAAAGACTGCAGGAACCCGACTGGCCGCTAAATAAACACCCCCAGACCTCGAGCCATCTTTACTTGATGACTGTTGGTCTGGAAGTGGCCCAGCGCATGTTTCTCCCCCAGGTGCTGTAATTGCACGATTCGCAGCCCTGGGAGGTCCGATGCGCTGTTAGCTTACCTGATCTTACAGTGGGACTCACCAGAAAATACCTGTTTCTTCCGCACTACCCGCCAGTGTAACCGAATTTCCACCATAAATTGCCAACAACCCGTACTAGTGTGGGATAGGCAAAAAATCCCCCCATCCAAAGGCCAATCAGGATGAGGGTCAAAAATTCCTATCCGGCCCCAAAAGGCGACCAGAAAAACTCACACTAGAATTAGGGTGGGCGGGTGGGTGCCAGAAAAGGAAGAGGACGGTAAGAAGGGGTAAAGCCCCTTATATAGCCCCGCGTTCCCATTTCTCTTCAAACAACTCTCGTGAGACCTGTAGGGTCCCGCGCCATCTGTGGGGGGGGAGGCAAAGGGTGAGTTGCGCCACCCAAAGCCTCGGCTTGGCAGCGAGTCCAGCATTATGATTACTCCTTAAAATCATCTAAAAACCTTTCCCAAACTCTGTCAAAGGACAATAAAATCCTTCTGCATCTTTGCATTCTTATCCTTCTCCAGGTATTAACTTGATTTTATATCTTGTAATTTTTTTTTGGTCTCCCGCTGATCTTAACTCAATTTCATATCGCGCAGGCTTTAGTCCTTGTTTTACTGCATTATGGTCGCATTGTTGAATTTTACATTTTTAGTATATTACATAATATATCAAGCAGGGTTTCAAAGTGAAATAATTAGGATAGAGTGGATTTCGGTTTTGGGGTTTTTTTTAGTGAATTAAAAAATGCAACATGAGTCAAGGAAATCTCTCTGGAGAGACGGTTCCACAACCGGAGGAATAACCCTGAGATGGTCTTTTGATTGGCAGCTGTCTGTCTTGCCTCAAATGGTGGAGCCACCAGAAGGAGACCCTTTATTGGAGATCCCAAATAAGAGATTCAAACTACAAGAAGTGGGATCCCAAAATAACATCTCTGATGCAAGAGCAGATGGACAGTGGAAGAGAGTGCCTTAGAACAGTGGTCCTCAACCTTGGGCCTCCAATGTTCTCGGACTACAACTCCCAGAAGCCTTCATCGCCACCTCTGCTGGCCAGGGTTTCTGGGAGTTGAAGTCCAAGAACATCTGGAGGCCCAAGGTTGGGGACCACTGCCTTAGAAGACAGTGGACTCTACATTGCTGGAGATGTTTAAATAGGTTCGATAATCTTCTGCTAAGGATGCTTCAGTTGCAGAATTCTACACTGGCAAGGGTTAGACTAGATACCCTTGGGTTTCCTTCCTACTGTACAGTAGGCATGGGGATTTTCAGATTTTTTTTTCTTTTCTTTAAAGCTACCAGAGTTTATCTCTGGTATCTCCCCAGCTAGAATTCTGGTAGGTTTAGCCAAAAACTTGAAAACAATGAGAAAATGAAAATAAATCCATTTTCAGAGGAGTTTCAGCACCTGTTCCTTGCCAAGGTTCTGTCTGCAGTGAGGGCCATTAAGCATGGAGGAGAACATGGGTGGCGCTTTCTGTGCACCATGGCAACTACAAGGCATTAAGGGACTGGTAACTTTTGGAGAGGCACCCTCTATAGCAGGGGTCCCCAACCCCCGATCCATGGCCCGGTGCCAGTCCGTGGGTTTCGCAGGACCAGGCCACAGAGACAGATCTCCCTCCCCCCTGCACACACGCATGGTGGGCGTGGCACGCTCATGCGCATGCGCGGGGTGAGTGGGTGCATTCACAGGTGGGTGTGGTGCGCTTGCGCACATGAGCGCCCCACTCACCCGCAGGCTCACCACACCCATCCGCGAATGTGCCACGCCCACCCATCACAGGGGGGTGCGTGTGTCCCCCCGCGCACAGACCCCGCCCCCCAACCGGTCCGCGGTTCCGAAAAGGTTGGGGACCACTGCTCTACAGCGCCTAATGAACAGAGATACTTCTTTCCTCTGATAGATATTTAATGACCCTTCTTGCGGAGAGAACCTGGAGAAGTAACTGGTGAATATCCTGAAACGCTTCTGAAATTTAGGATTTTGTCTTTGTTTATGGCTCCCCGAATTCCGGCTGGGGGAATTTCTGATGGCTCTTCATAGCTGTCGTGAAAAAATAATGCAAAAATCTTATGCTTATGCTACCATTCTATAGGCTTCTATAGACCTTAAGGACCTCCATCCTTAGTTTGAAGGCTGTGCGAGGCTGAAACCAGTGTCTTTGAATCTGTCCTGGAGACAGAATTAGACCCAGTGTGGTTGGTATAATACTAATAATAATCTTAGAACTGCAGAGCTGGAAGGGACCCTATGAATCACTGAGCCCAGCCTTTGTCAAGGAGGCACCATGGGGAATCAATCTCCCAACCTCTGGCTCTGCAGCCAGAGACCTAAACCACTGAGCTATGCAGTAATTCTGGTATAGCAGATGTGTATTATCATCGTAACACCTGTTCTTGGATAGCAATCCCACAACTACATTTTTCATGAACTGCAACTTCCAAACAGTCTTCAAAGGCAGTCCCATCTACAGAACATGGCGGTCCTCTAGCCTGGAGACCAGTTAGCACTTGGGATATTATGACTGATATGTTTTCCACACCCATGAACAAAACTAAAGAGGATTCCACGCCAAATTCAACTCAGCTATGAAACTGAAACATGGGATTTTTTTTGGGGGGGGGAAATACTGTCAATAGCAGCGCTAGTGCAAGAATAAATTATTTCGACAAGGTAGCAGGTTTGCTTTTGTTATGTGCTTGTGTGGTTGCTGCTGCTGCTGCTGCTTTTAGCTGGCGTGAGTGCATTCAGTGACCGTCCATGGGCCCCTGTCAACATTTTGCAAAGGAAAATGCAGAACAAATAACCCAAGCCCGGAGTGACTGCAAAGGGGACCAAGAGAAGATGGAGAGAGGTAGACACACACCTTCCAATCAACACCTTCATAACAGGACTCCTTGGGTAAACAAGAATTGCATTTTTTTCCCCTGCATGAGTAAGCAGACAGCTGAGTGGCAGTCTTGGATTGACCAAAGAGAAGCCCAGGGATGCACCGACATCTCTCTCAGCTTTCAACAAACAAAAGTTGGCGAGGCCGGTCACATCCAATCCTACACAGCTATCAGACAGCCTCTCTTTACATCTTCTGCTTTTAGAAGTCCCTGTGATGTGGTTGGGAGGAGCACTAGGTACCACTGCCATTCCCTGTGATTAGTTCCTTTTTGGGCTAACGAGGGCTCAACGAAATTACCGTACACTCCAAAAGGGAGGACACGATTTAGTGTAACTCTGGTGGACCGTCACAGAACTTTCTTCCCTCTGTTTCTGATGCAGTCCTCAGGTCCATCTCAGAAATCGTTCTAGAGTTTATCAGCTCTCCAGAGCAGGCTTTTGGGTGGTGCCAAGGGTTGTAACATTAATTTGTTTGAAATGTGGTGCTGGAAGAGATCTTTGTGGAATACCCTGGACAGCCAGAAAGATGAACAACAGCGTCCTAGATCAAATCATGTATTTCTGGGGTTAAAAATGTTGAAACTGAGATTGTTCAGCTCTGGGCACATCCTGAAAAGGCAGGATTCTCTCAAAAAGATAATAATGCTGGGAAAGGTGGAAGGCAGCAGGAAAAGAGGAAGATGAGATGGATTGACTCCCTAAAGGAACCCACAGGCTTGAGTTTACAAGAGCCCAGCAGGGCTGCTGAGGAGAGGACGTGTTGGAGATTGCTCATTCATAGGGTTGTTTTAAATTGGAGGCACCTTGGTGATACATAGCAACCACAACAAAGGGCTGTGATAGAGAAGGGAGATCAGTCTGCTGATGATTCCCCATTGTGTTCCAGACAATATAATGAAGATGAAGAGACAAAGCTACTTTATTGATGAAAGAAGCAATCTTCCCTGGTTCTTCTTCTCAAAACTTTTTGAGGGCGTTTTGACAATTCCCCCCCCCCCCAAAGTTTTACACCATTCTCTTCTCAATTCTAACTCCTTGTTGTTTCGTAAAGCAATGGGACGTAGGCCATGAGTGCCCCCAATTTAGTCTGAGGCCCATCTGAGGCTTTAGAATGCATCCCATTATGGTCTGCAGAGATTTGGACACAGTGAACAGTTGGTGGTGTCTCCTTACCACCATCTTCTGGCGTTTCTGCCAGTATATCCAGAATCAGAACTCATTGCACCAGTGCGCATGTGCGATCCACAGCCGCACAGATGAGGTCAACCCTGTCCATCTAGAACTGTGCGTAGGGCATCATTTCGCCAGAGCACAGAAGCCACACAGAATTGAAGAGTAAGAGCAGAATCCGAGTGTCACACATTTGCTGAAAGAAAAATGCTTCCGGCCCATAAGGCTCCCTAGACGGACTCAAAAGGTGTGCCATTGTCTCCTGAAATTTTCGAAACCAGTGGCTGGATAAGTTTATCAGTACTTTGGAAATGAGCTTCACCACCTGGCCCCATAGGACCCTAGCTCTTTTGGTCTGATCCAGCATCGCTTGTAATGCATTCCTAATGTCCATGCGCCTCCCATCACCAAAACAAAACCCTCCAGAACTATTTATGTAAAATATCACAACATTATATACTTATTTATTCAAAAATCAAAGACATTATGGATACGACGTTGGGGGTTACAGGCAGGAAGAGCAGGAGTTTTGTCATCTAGCTAGTCTTTTTTCCAAGTGTATGAGGTTACCCAGGTAGTAAGTCAAGCCATTGGTTCAATCTACTAAGTCAGTGTCATAACAGGGAACAGACAGAGGCCTGGTCTTTGATGACTTGTGTTGCAAAGTTTTGAATTTCTAGTTAAATTCCTCTAGCTGTGCAGCAGAAATGCGGGGATTCACAGAGCAGAATTAGCTTCAAATTCCCCAGAGTAGACCACCCCTTTCTCTCATTATGCATTTACAGTCAGAGACATTAGTAAGGAAACTCTTTACTCATAAAGAGGCCTCTACTTTCAAAGAGGCTTCATTTATACCCAAGTTGCCTCCTGTCTAGTTTGTGCCTTTGACTTACTACCTGGGTGATCTCATACACTCTGGCCTCACTGTCCATCAACCTGTTCCTTCAGGTCACCTGGTCCCAGAAGCTCAAGGTCCTCATCCAAGCCACCGCTATTTAGAGGCAACATGCAAGGTTGCATAAAAACTCCAACAATTCTGAGATTCTGGGGATCTTGACATGGAAGCTGGTGAAAGGAGGACTTCCATGTTGACTCCCAGAAAAGGTCTCCTGTCAACATGCCCAGAATTTGCTCTTCTTTAGCTAGCCCCTCCATGACATCTTTAGGACAATTTGTTTCTAATGAGCAAACAGGAGAACTAAGATCCTGAGCCTGTTTCCAGTCTAACCCCTTCAACCTGTGTCTCTCCTTTGTAGCCGTGGGTCTCACACCTGTCATGCCCTCTTCATCCATGGAGGCTCTCCTACCAGCGGTTCTGCTTCTCAGTGCTTCTGGGAGGACACTGACAGCTGGAAGACTGGATTCCCTTTCTAGGCCAGCTCCTTTCAGCTGCCCAAGGTCTTCCTGTTTCTCCAAAGATGATTCCAAAAGAGAGGTGTGAGAGATGCTCCCAACCTGGTGCAGAATTTCAAGCGCTTTGAGAAAGACGTCCACCAGGGTGAGAAGTATTTTGCAAGCTGAAAGACCAGTTTACAAACACCTGCAGAACCTTCAATAATAATAAAATTGATCTATCAATTGATCAATAGCTGTTTGTTGTTGTTGTTGTTTAGTCGTTAAATCGTGTCCGACTCTTCGTGACCCCATGGACCAGAGCACGCCAGTCCCTCCTGTCTTCCACTGCCTCCCGGAGTTGGGTCAGATTCATGTTGGTCGCTTCGATGACACTGTCCAGCCATCTCGTCCTCTGTCGTCCCCTTCTCCTCTTGCCTTCACTCTTTCCCAACATCAGGGTCTTTTCCAGGGAGTCTTCTCTTCTCATGAGATGGACAAAGTATTGGAGCCTCAGCTTCAGGATCTGTCCTTCCAGTGAGCCCTCGGGGTTGATTTCCTTCAAAATGGATAGGTTTGTTCTCCTTGCAGTCCAGGGGACTCTCAAGAGTGTCCTCCAGCACCACAATTCAAAAGCATCAATTCTTCGGCAGTCAGCCTTCTTTATGGTCCAGCTCTCACTTCCATACATCGCTACTGGAAAAACCATAGCTTTGACTATGCAGACCTTTGTCAGCAAGGTGATGTCTCTGCTTTTTAAGATACTGTCTAGGTTTGTCATCGCAATAGCTGTTAGCTATGCAATAATAAATAATAATCATGTGTCCCACCAAGTCAGTTCTGACTTAAGGTGATCCTTTCATGGGTTTCCCAGGTAGAGACTACTCAGAAGTGGTATCCCCATTCCATTCTTCTGAGGGAGTCCTGGGATCACTGTGCAGCTTGCCCAAGGTCACCCAGGCTGGCTCTCCTCACAGGAAGCACAGTGGGGAACTCGAACTCCCAACCTCCGGCTCAGCACTAAACCACTGAGCTATCCGACCAGCAGAACTTTAACTAGAAAGGGAGAAAACAAATTGTAACACAATGCGACCTGTGTGATCAAACATCTTTTGAGTATTTTGTAAAATGTAATCTTTTTTAGATGAGTGAGGGTCACTGGTTATTTTACTCCATGGGTACAAGAACGGCAGGCCGAGGGTAAACAAAGGTCTTCACCTTTTTTTAAAAAAAGGAATTCAAGCCTCTTCTTGGGGAAAACTAATTAAGTACCATACACGTCGGACCTACGCTTGAATGACTGCAAATATATGGAGTGTGTGACATGGGATCTGAGTGGAACCGTCAGCTTTATATAATTTTAATTCCCTCACCCTCAACCAAGCTCAAAGCCTGCCTGAATTGGAGATTTAGATCTTTGTGGTTTTGTTGTGGATGTTGTTGTTGTTGTTTTCTTGTTGTTTTTTCCCAAGTGGTACAGATTAGCATAAATTGAAATGCCAGTATGAGGAAAAACAAATTATAAGAAGGTGGCTCATAGCTTACTGCTTGGAAAAGTAATTCAGACTCCACAAGAGTTCATGGATTACTTAGTTTTAACTGAAGCAATATGGCACGCCGGGGCATTGGGACCAAACAGACATTCAAAAGCGCTTCCCTTTCTCCCACAACCACCTTAGCTAAATTTAAGAGAAATTTATTTCCAGATTGATCCATGCCTCCCTCTGTACTTCCCACCTCTGGCCATGCCTTTCCCCCCATGACACCCTATTGTGATGGCTTCCCAGTAGAAGCACGGACCAGAGAAAAACCAAAAACTGGGCTGATTCATGGTTCAGTTTGTGGTTCGGTTCGTGTTAACAGTTTTTCCGAAACAAAACGAAGGGCTAAACTTCTTTCTGCTCAGCGCTTGGTTTTGCTTTGGCAAAACGGAGTCTCCCCTCCCCTCTTCCTGCTGCCTTCGTCACCTCTCTACCTTGTCTGTCCTACTTGACGTTGCTGCCACCCCCATCTTCAGAGACAGCTGGCCCCGCTTCTCCTCCAGAGAAGCCGGGCAGCTGTCTCTGAAGATGGCGGTGGTGGTGACCCAACAGGTAGGGCCCACCCCACCAGGCATGAACCAAAAACCAAACTGCGAACCGGCTCAGTTTTCTGGTTGGTTCGTGGTGGTTCGTGGCTAACCATGAGCTATGAACCATCACGAACCACCATTTTTCGGGTTCATGCTCATCTCTAGTTCCTGGCCATGTCACAAAGACAACAGCAATCTGCCTGAGAGCAATCTATTTACGTTTTCAGCTGAAAAATATTGATTTATTTACAATAATATTTATTGGCTGTCTTGATGGGAGGAGATGGAATTAACCAGGTCGATCAGTTAGATTAGGAACACACACAGCCCCAAACGCCTATTTCTGTGCCCCCAGCCATGAATTAAACTGCCCCTCAAGATCCCCACTGCTGCCAAAGCTTCTGCCGCCATAAACTTCCAATGATTTTGATGGGAAACAGGGTGTGTGGAAAGCACCAGCCTCCCCCCGCCCCCAGAATCACACACTTCACAGGTCATTTGAAACACAGTTATGATGGGAAACAAAAGTGTACTCTCCTCACATGCCAAATTTCCCAAGAATATGTTGGGGTTTTGTCAAGCTCACATGCTGCTTTTAGTACGTTTGGGTGAGAGGGACCTTTCTCAGTTGGGCTGACTGTCCGTCTATCCAGCACGAGCCAATCATTCCTTCTCTGCTTGTGAACTCGAAGAGACCCCCACTTCTCCGCTCTGTTTCTTTTCCCTGTCCCGAGTCTGTTGAACTCTATGATTGAAAGCAGTCATGTTTCTTAGTTTGCTGTTTAATCTGTTCACAACCGTAAGTAAGGGTAACTAATATCTCAGAGTGAGTTATTGAGACCAGCTGAAGAGGAGAAAAGGAGAGGACTACTCTGGGAATCTGAACCTATTCTGCTCTCTGAATCCCTGCACTTCTGCTGCGCAGCAAGATGGATTTAACCAAAATTCAAAACTCTGCAACAGAATATAGTTGAGATTTCTGTGGTAGTAGAATGTTTGGTGGCATGCAGTCCCCCAGGAGTTTCAAACAGCACAACCAACCATGCCCCTGCTCCAACCCAGGAGTTAGTCCAACCAGACTTTGATTTGTTTCTATCCGTGATAACCTAGACACTGCTGAGAAGCTCATATAAGAGGCCTGAAACACCAGGCTTCCCTAGGTTCATTTTTCATGGCTCCAGAGTCTAGCTTTCAGAGGTTCACATTCTCTGACTGTGGAGGTTCTACATCGCTGACATAATTAATCCCCGCGGACAGTTCGGTGTAATAAATTGCTCATCAAACCCGTTCGCACTGGCCGAAACCAAAAGCAAAGGCTTCCGCCTCCCTTCATGCGCCTTGTTTCAGGAAACGGCATTTGCACATTTCTTTGGGACAGTTACATTTGATGAGCGACAGATTTACCGTCCTACATTCTGTAAATGAACACCCTTTTCACTCCAAATGAGAGCCCATTCCGAACTGTAATGAGAAAAGTAAATTATATTTGATAATGCCCTTGATCTTACCATGGAGTGATGCTGGTAATAAAGCTGTCACACAACCCACCCCGCCTCCCGAGTCTCTCTTGACACAGACAGTCCCTCTTTTCACGCTGAGTTTCAAGTCAGAAATGGCTCCTTAAAGAAAAAAGGACCACCCCAGGCACTTGATTCAGTTCAATAGATAATACACTTTGGAAGGTGCTTGACCATTACTCCTAATGCAAAATATGACACACAGGAACATGCAGAGAGACAGAGAGACTTTTCATCTGGATGAGGATGCCGTTCTTATTATAAGACTCCTCCTCTGAAGTTTGAAACCCCATCGAAATACGGTTGTAACAAGCATTGTTTGGTTATATAGAAAAGGACCCCTGTATCCACGGGGGATCGGCTCCAAGCCCCCCCCCCCTCCACAGATGCTGAAAAATGTGGGTTATAGCGAACACTATTTTAATAACGAATGCTGAACATAGCATGGTCTCTGGCTCCCACTAGTGGCCAGTTCTGTTAACATCACCTTTATTTCTAGGCTTTTTCTTTTCATGTTTTCAATATTTTCAG
This sequence comes from Intellagama lesueurii, assembly GCA_037013535.1. Classification (NCBI taxonomy): domain Eukaryota; kingdom Metazoa; phylum Chordata; class Lepidosauria; order Squamata; family Agamidae; genus Intellagama; species Intellagama lesueurii. The sequence goes on from JBAJHW010000004.1 coordinate 5,735,643, forward strand.
ACCGTGGATAAGAGAATCAGTGGAGATTGATCCTGTTGATATGGAGGTCTTACTGCACCTTGCAGATGGTCCAGAGGTGGCTCCTCCATGTGTGGCCTGTTCCCTTGTGGTAAGGGAGATTGGCCAAGAGATGTCTGTTTATCTAAACATGCTCAGGTGAGACATAATGGAAGCCAACGGGTTCTCAAAGCAGACAGGACAGCTGCCTTTCCTGTATCAGATTCTCCAAACTGCAGCTGCATTACAATGTTGTTACTAGAGATGGGGATATTCGTATATGAATACGAATATCCCCGCGTAGCTGGACTTAACGAGGGTCCAGCCCCAAGGGCCGGACCATCCACTCACATGTCCTACTGCAGTGGCGGCCCCACTCATCCTTCCAATCGCACCCAGAGCTCTGCTGTCTTCCCTCTTGGCTGGCCACTCCAGGCAGGGGGAGGGAGGATGAGCCCAGCTGTGCGGGGATATTCGTATTCATATACGAATACCCCCATCTCTAGTTGTTACACCTCTAGCAACTTCTTTGACCATGTGATTGGTGGCCATTTTGTGGATGCAGCATGTTGGATGATAGAGGAAGCCTTACTTTCATTTTTAGGGGTTAAGAGGAATTGGAATTTTTTTTTTTCCTTTTATCATATCTTCAGTAAGCTGCAGGTCTCTGTCCAATAAGGTAAAGGTTCCCCTTGACATTTAGTCCAGTCGTGTCCGACTCTAGGGGGCGGTGCTCATCCCCGTTTCCAAGCCATAGAGCCAGCGTTTGTCCGAAGACAGTTTCCGTGGTCACGTGGCCAGTGCGACTAGACACGGAACGCCGTTACCTTCCCACTGAGGTGGTACCTATTTATCTACTTGCATTTGCATGCTTTCGAACTGCTAGGTTGGCAGGAGCTGGGAGAAGCGACGGGAGCTCACTCCGTCGCGTGGATTCGATCTTATGACTGCAGGTCTTCTGACCTTGCAGCACAGAGGTTTCTGCGGTTTAACCCGCAGCGCCACCACGTCCCTTTTCTGTCCAATAAACTGAGCGTCAAATGGAAGGCACTGTGCAGGATTTGTGTGTGGAAGGTCCAAGTTGCATTCAGCATAGAACCTCAGCTTCCTAAATGGCACAGGTCCCAGGAGACGTGGTGGAGGACAGGAGAAAAACTGGTGAGCGTTTTGCCTGCAGAGCCCTCTATTTTCCCCCCTTTCACATTTTTCTCCACCATTCGGATATGTGCAATTTTGGAATATTCAGATGGAATATTCAGATCAGAGCAGGCAGGTTACAAATGGGCTTGAAGTAAATCACTTATGATTTGCATGAAAAATAATCCAGACCATATCAAAGCAGATGGTATTTACACACCTCTGGTAGCAGAGCATTTCATCCTGTTTGTACCAACGCTGTAAACCTTGTGCATCAACTTACTTACCTTTTGTGAGCCAACCTGCATGCTCCAAATAAAAAGCTAATGAAAAAGTTTCTGAATTAGAACTCAGCTCCTGCATTCCAGGGCTGGTATATTTGATGTACTGCTTTTTTTTTTCCTTTAAAGCAAGATGTTGCAACAAGTACTGTAAGGGTTAGCCCTATCCCATAGCACTGTTCTATTCTGTTGATGCTAACTGAAACCAAACCTGAACTTTCACTACAAGTAAAAAAAAAAAAAAAACTAAACTGAAGTTATCATACTTTCAACACAGCTTGAGAAGATGGGATTTACTGGGGGGGAAAGCAATAAGGTTGGGAAATGGGAAAAGTAGTAGGAAAAGAGGAAGACCATACCTGAGACAGATTGACTCAATGAAGGAAGCCATGATTGTGAGTTCGCAACATCAGAGCTGGGCTATTAATGACAGGAACATTGGGAGGTCATTAATTTATAGGCTTGCCATACATCAGAAGCAATTTGACGGCACATAATAATGGCAAAACGGCACTTCCTGTTCCCATCTTACATTTCAAGATTAGGCAGGTAAACACCTCTGTGAAATCCACAGTGATCAGCACACTCTGAATTCTGCCTACTCAAAGGTTGCACAAGTTACTTTTTCAGATAATAACTCCCAGACACTCCCTAACCCCGACTATGGCCTTTAAAACCTACATGCTTTATTAAAACCAAGGCAAATAGCTATAGATTGACCAAATCTGATTGCGTTTCTGTTCTCTGGTTGGTCATATTAGTCCAGAAGGTATACACACTTACCTAGTTCACAGCCTGCCAGTCAAGCACACAATCTCTGTGCTGAGGGGTGTACAGGCAGGGTGTGATCCCTCTAACATGACATAACTCAGAGTCTTAATCTGCAGTTCTCAAAATGGCAGTCCTCTTGCAGAGCCCAATAAGCACAATATTTTAGCAAGCTGGATGATAATGCTGTCTCAGCTAAGGGGGTGTGGAAAGGTGGAGCTGTAAGCCCCAGCTTTGCATCCTGTGAAGGAGTCATGGCAGAAAATTCCCTCCTCCACTGCCTCTAATCCAAAGGAAAATGGATCCTGGTCAGAGATGGGGGACGAATATAAAAACGAACTGTGATTTTTGACAAATATCGCTAATTCGTCACATATTCATCAATTCGTATTCATCAATTCCAGATACCCTGATGAACACAAAGCGACAAATATTTACCCGGCTTTATTCGTTGAGTTGTCGATTCGTCTATATTCGTCAATTCATCACCCCTCTTTTGGGGGGGGCCTCTCTGTGCCGTCTCTGCAGCCTGCTGGTGCCCATCAGGAGCTCTGGGCAATCAGGAGACCCTGGATTGGCATGTCAGGCAGCCCATACCACTGCTGAAAGGGCTGTGCGGGGTGTACCTTTTTCAGAGGATTCCTTGTCTCTTCCAACGAATTTCCGACCAGAACAGCCATGCTGAATGAGAGCAAAGATCCAATAAGATGATTCCAGCAATGGCCAGCCAAAAATACTATGGAAGCCTAGCTGTGAAGGTTGGCATCCACTGCCCACCCTTAGGATCTGGTTATCAAAGATCTGCTGCCTTTGAATTGAAAGATTTGACTGTTGGCAGGTCTGTTCTCCCTAATTCTGTCTTCTCTTAGAAGGCCATTGATCATTTTTCTCAGAAAAGCCTATTTGGCAATCTATCCCTGCTCTCCTCTAACGCACAATTCCTCCTCTCGTGAGGATGAGCTGAAAGACAAGTTTCGTTTTCATTTCCTCCCTTACCTTTCTTAATCCACCATCTGCTGGTTAACTAGAAAGCTTCATTTTATATCGCAAACTCTCAAGATTCTCACTTCCCTGATGCTCCAGCTTTGGCAACTAGAGTTATCTGGTCAAGATGAATTTTTTCCTTAAGTCTCACTGCTTACAACTGATACAGAGTTTCTCTTTCTCCTCTTCCAAGTCCCCCACTGAAGCCCTTCTCTTTCCAAAAGGTCATTTTGCATGAGATGAAATCATGAAGATTTGGGGTCAAATTACACATTAAAGGCAATGCATTTTTTTTTTTACTGGGATACACAGTGGGGAACTGAACGCCCAACCTCTGCCTCTGCAGCCAGATACCTAACTCACTGAGCTATCCGACCAGTTGCTAATCATGCCTACTTAGAAGTAATTCCCACTGAAAGCCAGTGTTATATAGTGAAAAGAGAGCCACATTAGGACTCAAGAGGCTGGAGTTCAAATCCTTACTTAGCCATAGAACCTCTGGCAATCGCAAACCATTCTTTGAATATCTCACATGTATTATTTTTAAAAAATAAAAATAAAAAAAACTATTAGGTTTGCCATAAATCGGAAGTGACTTGACAATCACAATAATCACTAATTCCTTTCTCTTGTAAGTCATCCCAAGAAAATCTTTCGGAAAAGATAAAATAAAGTCATATCAATAAATAAATATAAAATGCATTCAGCACTTGAAGAGGCAAATCTTGTTTCATTTGCCTGACTAAACTTTATATTATTATTTTAGGCGACAGCAGCAACAAATACAAACTAACGCCCCCGACTTTCATTTTCTTAACAACAGCAGCTGCCTCGGCTTAGGAGTTTAGCTTCGGAATATCTAAAGAGAACCAGCTGAGGAGGCGTACTCATCCGTCTGCAGGGCCTCCAGCCCAGTTCTGGGATACAGCAAAACTGCAACTGGGAATCTGCGTGTATGTGATCTTCCTGAAAAAGGGTGGGGGCATTATCTTTGCATTTCATCTGCTCAGTGGTGCCCACTTTTAGTCCGAACTTTACTAATGTCATTCAAGGGGCTGAATCCTCACAGCTTGTTCTGGTGGAGTTTTTACAACCTCGCATGCTCCCTACAGTTTGTTTGGCTGAAGGGACCTTTCTGGACTCAGATGACTGTCAATCTTTCCAGCACTGACCAATCGTTCCTTCCCACCGCAGAATTCAAAGAAAGCCCTGCCTCTCTGCTGAGAGTTCTTTTTCCCTCTTACCTGTTGAGTTGTTTGTCAGTTCAGTTGTTTGTTGTCTACTGTTCCCTACTGTAAATAATAGATCATTTTTATTCTTTCAATTAACTAAAGTCTCAGAGTGAGTTATTGAGACTGTAAGTGCCAGTTAATGAAAAAACAGTGGACTGTCTGGTGAACTTGAAGCCATTTTCCTCTGCGAATTTCTGTACTTCTGCTTTAGGAAAAGGATTTTTTTACTAGCAATTCAAACTCTGCAACAGATTCAACCTTTCCAAAAGCTTCTTTAGAGTTCAGACTAAGCCCCTGAATGGAACTGTTCCCCTACTGATGTTGCAGCTCCATCCCATTTTGCTGCCACAGATTCTGGGCAGAAAGAGACAAGACAGCCCGCATTCACAGTTCGAAGAGGGTGCAATGTTATTCCTCCAGAGACGCATTCATTAAAATTGCTACTTTGGCACAATCAACAAAGAAACAAAGCTGGATGTTCATTTCCCAGTGACCAATCCCCAAAGGTGGACAAGCTAATTGGCACCTTGTAGAACTTCAAAAGCTCGCAATAATCAGATGCCCTTGACTTCATGTGATTGTTGTCATTGGTATCGGCATGACTTCCTGGCTCATCTGTTCAAAATAAGTGTAACAACACCTTTGTTCAATATTTGTACATATAGAAGTATCACTGCTCATCTATGAATCTGGGGCATTCTTTTATTCTTATGGATCAACAGAGCTTCATTCTGTTCAGGAATTCTTAAGGCATCTCTGCTTCTGAATATGGAGCTGCCATTTTAATTGTTTCTGGCTTTCGGCAGGTAGTGTCATGCCCCGAGGGGTGGCTCCAGGCAAACATTTCCCCAGGTAAAGTTCAGGAGATTACTTTTCCAGGCTCTGACCTCCAGGCAAATAGTGCAGACCCACCTGCCTCTAATTCTAAACACTCACGGTTACATGATTGAAATTCACTCTTCACCTACTTAAGAGTCCTGTATTGTTAATATCTCTTCATGTATTTATCAGTATGAGCAGCCCTGGGTCACTGACAGACTCTGATGGGTGTGGTGCTCTGATGCTAGAAGGTCAGAGTTTTGAACTTAAGTTAAATTCCTCTAGCTTCACAGCAGAAGGGCAGGGATTCACAGAGCAGAATAGCTTCAAGTACCCCAGAGTAGTCAACCCCTTTTTCTCATCAACTGGCACTTACAGCCTCAATAACTCACTCTGAGACATTAGTAGGAGAAACAATTAAACGTTTCTTTCTGTTCAGATCAACAAATCAAACAGCAGACTGCTAAACACGGTTGACTGCTTCGAGCAACAGACTTCAACTGACGCTAAAGAAGTGGGGGGAACGTTGAGCATAGAGGCAAGGTTCTCTTTGAATTCAGAAGCAGGGAAGGAAAAATTGGTTAGTGCTATTAGTGACTGAATTAAAAGACGCCTGCTTCTTGGAAGGAAAGCGATGACAAACCTAGACAGCATCTTAAAAAGCAGAGACATCACCTTGCCGACAAAGGTCCGCATAGTCCAAGCTATGGTTTTTCCAGTAGCGGTGTATGGAAGTGAGAGCTGGACCATAAAGAAGGCTGACCGCCGAAGAATTGATGCTTTTGAATTGTGGTGCTGGAGGAGACTCTTGAGAGTCCCCTGGACTGCAAGGAGAACAAACCTATCCATTCTGAAGGAAATCAACCCCGAGGGCTCACTGGAAGGACAGATCCTGAAGCTGAGGCTCCAATACTTTGGCCATCTCATGAGAAGAGAAGACTCCCTGGAAAAGACCCTGATGTTGGGAAAGTGTGAAGGCAAGAGGAGAAGGGGACGACAGAGGATGAGATGGTTGGACAGTGTCATTGAAGCGACCAACATGAATTTGACCCAACTCCGGGAGGCAGTGGAAGACAGGAGGGCCTGGCGTGCTCTGGTCCATGGGGTCACAAAGAGTCGGACACGACTTAACGACTAAACAACAACAACAAATTAGTGACGGACAGCCACCCCAGCCCAGAAAGGTCAATCCCAGCCAAACCTACTAAAGGCAGCCTGCGAGGTTGCAAAAAACTCCAACAGATCTGTGATGCTGGAGGATCACTGATCTAGCAGCCTATCATTCAAGAAAAGGATGGCCGGGGGATTCTGGGAGCTCTACTCCAAAGAAATAAGTACCCTGAGCTCTGTCTTTTCCTTCTCCACTGTTAAATTCCGCGGATTAAGAGACAATAGACAAAGATACCAGAGGTGAATAATATTGACAGATCATTAGTCTTCTCTTCTGCACCGCTGAATCCTCATACCACTGTGCCGCTGTGACACAGTGCAACATTTCTCATGCCCTTCAGTCCAACTAGATTTATATTAAGAAACCAGCGGGCTGGCCTGCCTTTAACCAAGTCGAAGGAAGACGAAGATCCAAGCAACAGTCACAATGGAAGTGGGAGTGAACGTGCAAGACATTTAACCTTCCCGTAAAACACACATGCCACCCTATTAGGTTTCCGGAGAGATTAAGTTCACTTCCTCTTCCTGGTTTGGCTCCTCTGTAAAGACGCTACGCCTCCTTAATACACCGGCATTAGCAACCATTTACCACTGGCAGCAGGTAATAGAAATCCCAGCTGATGAGTCCATCACAGGGGCCCGAGTCTTGGCGTTCATCACCCTGGCACTTCGGCAGACCTCGGCCACCGTGATAAAACAAAAACAATAAGTCTCCCCCAGGAGCCCTGCAGGGGAAGAGCAGTCGGAAGAGCAGCATGACAGTCAAAACATCCTGCCAGTGCAGGGACTCTCGGCGCATGAAGAGCCGCTCACTGGGCAGCACTGCCAAAAGGCATCAGAAAGACAAGTTGATGGATGTGTGTCCTCACTGTGGTGATTAAGACAAAGGCGCTCAAAGTCAGCCTGGGCTCCTGAGGACAGTCACATCAAAGGGGAGGTCTAACTCTCTTGGTCTTTCTGTGCCCAGTAATGGCAGAGCTCTGAAAAGTTACTTTTTTGGGACAACAGCTCCCAACAGCCTGGGCAGAATATGATATACCTAGGCTGCTGCCAGGGCAATATAACATCCAGCCTAGGGGTGCCTGTTCGGATTGGCATCAACTTTCTGGGCAGAAGGAGTCTTTGCCCCATCCACTGCAAAAGGGCCATTTAATTGGGATTGCCAGTAATCAAACCTAGAACCTGCTGGAGTTATTGCAACCTTGCATGCTGCCTTTAGTAAGCGTGGGTGGTAGGGACCTTTCTGGACCCTACCAATCTTTCAAGCACTAACCAAGCATTCCTTCCCTGCCTCTGAATTCAAAGACAGCCCTGCCTCTCTCCCCAGTGCTTTTCCCCCTCTCTAGAGTATGTTGAAGTCTGTTGCAGAAAGCAGTCATGTTTATAAGCTTTCTGTAGATCTGTTCAACTAGTAAAGAAACCCTGTTTATTTTTTCTCCTACTAAGGTTATGAGCAGGCTAGTTATGAGCGAGTTATTGAGACTGTAAGCGCCAGTTGGTGAGAAAAGAAGGTGGCCTAACCTTGGGAACTTAAAGCTATTCTGCTCTGTGAGTCTCTGCACTTTGGCGGCACAGCTGGAGGAATCTAACCAAATTTCAAAACTCTGGAACAGAACCTAGCACTCAGGGTGCATTCTTCTGTGCTACCACTTAGTGATGGGCCTTATATGACTATCTTAAAGCCTTTCAAATCAAATCATGAATTAAAGCCATGATTTCTTGCCCATTCTCCTAATGCTTTCTTAGTGCTCAATGAAAGAGCAAGTCAGGCACATAAAAAATGGTAGATCCTTAATCTACCATCTTTAATGAGCAACTCCAGAGGAAGGTCTGTTTAAAAAGCAAGCACTGCCAGGCACTTCCTGGCAGCTGATTCTAGGGAAGGATTCTAACAGATCAGTTCAATAGTAATGTAACGCTTCTGTTTCTGATCACAGAATCATAGAATAATGGAGTTGGGGGGGGGGCTTCTAAGGCCATCGAGCCCAACCTCCTCCTCAAGGCAGGAATCTAAATCAAAGCAGATCTGACAGATGGTTGTCCAATTTTCTCTTGAATGCCTCCAGCATTGGAGCATTCACCACCTGGTTTCATTGTCATACTGCTCAAACAGTTAACATGTTTTTTTCTGAGATTCAGCCTAATTCCTGTAGTTTGAGCCCATGATTACGTGTCCTGCACTCTGCGATGAACAAGAACAGATCCTGCCCCTCCTCTGAATGACAGCTTTGCAAGTTTTTCGAAACGTGCTATCCTATTTCCCCTTAGTCTTCTTTTCTCAAGGCTAAACATACCCAGTTCTTTCAGCCTTCCCTCATAAGGCTTGGTTTCCAGTCCCCTGATCATCCTTGTCGCCCTCCTCTGAACTTGTTCCAATTTGTCAGCATCTTTCTTGAAGTGTGGTGTCCAGAACTGGACACAGTACTCAAGATGAGGCCTAACCAGTGCTGAACAGAGGGGGACTAGCACCTCACGGGATTTGAAAACTATATGCAGCCTAAAATAGCATTTGCCTTTTTTGTAGCCACATCACACTGTTGGCTCATATTTAGCTTGTGATCTACGACAATTCCAAGATCCTTCTCGCTCGTAGTTTTGCTGAGCCAGGTATCCCCCATCTTGTAACTGTGCAATTGGTTTCTTTTTCCAAGGTGCAGTACTTTGCACTTATCTCTGTTGAATTTCATTCTGTTGCTTTCAGCCCAGTGCTCCATCCTATTAAGGGCATTTTGAAACTGTGGTTTGGATTTGGAAACTATGGTCCTTTTTGCACAACAACAACAAGTGCTGGCAAATGTGCATTAAAATATGATTTAAAAAAAAATTAAGTTCAAACATAAAACATTTAATTGTTATGCTCCAGCTTCAATCTGCTTGACATTGGCCAGAAGAATCACTGAAGGCAGACAACAAACACAAGGATATTTCCTTGTGTGCAGAGCAAAGACATGTCTTGCCATATTGGTTAAACTTGGGTCACATGAAATGGCCACACATGGAAAGAGGAATGGAGCATAACCCCAGGATCTAAGCGTATCCCATCCTCCGTGTCATCAAATGCGTGTTCCAAGAGGGAGAATCCTGCTAATGATAAGGCTTTAAGACAGGATGGGATTTTCAGATTTATTTATTTTTTGACTACTGATCCCGTAATTATTCATTCTTAGCTTTCTACCTAACAGAAAGGTGCCTAAATGGGGTTCCACCTGGGAGAAAGGCCTCCCCTGAGCTAGGCCTAGCTTCACCTAGCTTCCTATTTGGAAACAAAGCTCCCAGCTAGCACTGCGGCAGGAACAGGAAGCTTAGGGGAAGCTAGGCCTAGCTTAGCCTCAAAGCCTTACTGTAGAGGCCTTTCTCCAGGTGAGCCACATTGAAGTGCCTGTAAGGTGTCCGTCAGGTAGAACATCCAGAATGGAAAATTAGAAATCCAAAAATCCCGCCCCTTGTTTCATGTCTCTCTGTCAGCATTCGGCTTGCTCAAGTCATTTTGCTCCAAAGGCATGACCACAAATGACCTCAAGATGTAAATATCCCAAACTCTTTGTAATTCTTCTAACTCATTGACTCCACAATTGCTTCTCCACATCCTTGGTAGCAGTGACAATAACCAAGTAAATAACTAACAGTCTGCTGACTATTCACGGCACCCAAAAATTTCCTGACATGGCTACTTTCCCATGTGCAATGATAGGGTTAAAGGTAAAGGTAAAGGTTCCCCTTGACATTTAGTCCAGTCGTATCTGACTCTAGGGCGCGGTGCTCATCCCCGTTTCCAAGCCATAGAGCCAGCGTTTGTCCGAAGACCGTTTCCGTGGTCACGTGGCCAGCGAGACTAGACACGGAACGCCGTTACCTTCCCACCATGGTGGTACCTATTTATCGACTCACATTTACGTGCTTTCGAACTGCTAGGTTGGCAGGAGCTGGGACAAGCGACGGGAGCTCACTCCGTCGCGTAGATTCGATCTTACGACAGCTGGTCTTTGACCTTGCAGCACAGAGGCTTCTGCGGTTTAACCCACAGCGCCACCACGTCCCTTTTAATGATAGGGTGAGTCCTGTATATACCCAGAGCCCGGGAAAGCTGCTTTTCTCTGAACTCTCTCCTGGAATCCCCCAGTGAGCAGGTCCAATGGGGTCAATGGGATTCTTGGAAAGGGAAACATTTCCCAAATCACGGTGAAGAAAAACTGGAAGAATTTCTAAACCATCTCAACAGCATCCACCCAAATATACAATTCACCATGGAAAAAGAAATAGAGGGCCAACTCCCTTTCTTAGATGTCATGGTCATACGCAAAACTGACCTCCTATTGGGACACAAGGTCTACAGAAAACCCACCCACACAGACCGGTACCTACACAAAAACTGCAACCACCAACCAAAACAACAAAGAGGCATAATCAAAACACTGGTAGACCGTGCAAATCGGAACTGTGAGGCTCAATTTCTCAGCACCGAAATCAACCATCTGAATTGGGCCCTACAGGCAAATGGCTATTCCAAGAATGAAATCACAAGAGCCATCAAACCAAGAAAACAACACCAAACTGAAGAGGAAAAACAGCCACCCATAAATAAAGTATTTCTGCCATACATCAAAGGGGTCACAGGCAGCACGGGGAAACTTTTGAAAAAACACAACCTACAAACAGTATTCAGGCCCACCACAAAAATACAACAAATGTTAAAGTCAGCAAAGGACAAAAGGGACCCCCTCACCACTGCAGGAGTATACCGGATACCTTGCAGTTGTGGCCAGGTATATATTGGAACCACAAAACGAAGCATCCACACCAGAATCAAAGAACATGAGAGACACTGCAGACTAAAACAACCGGAAAAATCGGCAGTAGCTGAACATGCCCTAAAACAAGCTGGACATGAAATTCTATTTCAAAACACTGAAGTACTGGACAACACCAGCAATCATTATGTTAGACTGCACAGGGAAGCCATTGAAATCCACAAACACCAGCAGAGCTTCAACAAAAGAGAAGAAAGTCTAAAACTCAACAAAGCCTGGCTCCCAGCACTGAAACATACAGCCTGCAAAAGGTCAACGAACTCTACCCAGCCACAAGGACCAGTGATCACTACACACAAAAGACCACCTAACGACACCCATCAATCACAGTGACAGATCATCTCTCCCCCTTATCACAACAATACACCCACAACAAAAAACATGCTGATCACCATAATCACCCAATCTCCTGAAAAGGACAAAAGCTGATCCCACAGCTATAAATATTCAGCTATCCAACAAACTGCACCAGAGCACAGACAGATTTCTGACTCCTGTCCTCTGAAGATGCCGGCCATAGAGACTGGCGAAACGTTAGGAAGAAAAACCTTAAGAACACGGCCAAACAGCCCGAAAAACCCACAACGACCATTTCCCAAATCCATAGATAGTGACCCAATAGCTAAAGTATTTTGATCCATACTTTTTTTCCCCATCATACACAATCTGAACTATTCACATTTTATAACGTGCCCCTGTTTCGTGCTTATTTTATTTCTCAAAGACTCACTATAAACGTCTTGAAGGGATGAATAGTTCAAATTGTGCAGGGTTCTTCTTTAGGAGACTTGAAAAGCCTTATATCTGTTGAGGTAATCAACTCCAGTGACTTACTTTTCTCAGTTTCTCCCCACTGCCATGGAGGCTTGGCTGCCTCTGACGTTGTAGGGTGGCAGTGAATCCGTTCTGGGTTTCCATCCAAAAGCTGAAAGAGCAATCCCAGTCGCAGCACTTATTTGACAGGAAGAGGTTCAGCACCGTGGTGAGCTCCTGTAGCATTTGGAACAAACCCTGATTCTAGGTTCAGTGCTCCCCACAAAACTGAGAGTCATCATTTTCACTGTCCCATTGACACCTCATCCCAGCACCCCCCAAGTGCCTTAGTCCATGGTTCTTTGTGTACCAAGCAGGATTACTACCATAACATTTGTGGGGCAAAAGTAGTTTGCTTCAAAATGGCCTCTCAAGTCAGCACTTAGTCTGAAAATCTTGAAGCGGAGTTTATGCTGCCATTCCCCCATGTGGGGGCTGTTAGAAGGATGATATTTTCAGCCCTGTGTGTGTGTGTGTGTGTGTGTGTGTGTGTGTGTGTGTGTGTGTGTGTGTTAGTGTGGCCAAGATCCTTTTAACGGGAGCGATCGGAGCCTTGGGGCACAAATTGGAGAATCTTGGATCTCCTTCTCTGCCATTATCAACAAGGTTCTTATCGACTGCCTTTTGTTTGCTTTGAGTCCTTAATGCTGCCGTTTTCCCACTTCACAGATGAGAAGGTCAGTAAACAGCTCTTGTGAGCTGCGGGTGGGTGGCAGGAGCCCATCAAAAACAAGCTATAGCTGTGTGCAAATATGCTTCGCAAATTCTCCAGCATATCTGTTGGTGGAACGATGGGGGGTGGGGGAGAATTTCTCAGTTTTTTTCCTCGGGAAAGGAGAAATTTCCCCAAGCATTTCTCAGAGACGGGGCCCACAATTAGCAGGAGTTATGACACAATGTTGTCCTTTTTCTCCTTCAAAGGATTTTTATTTTCTGCACTGTCTCGGCAAACGATAGAAACCGCAGCTGTATTGGCAGCCAGATCCTTGTTTTCCTTCCTCCACAGCGCCCTCTGCTTAGTGTCATCCCTGGGCATGGAGGGGGAGGTAGCCACTGACCAAATGATGGAGACATTTTAGAAGGATCTCTGCCAAGTGGCCTTCCACTTTTGGGGTGAGTAAGCAAATCTCAGAATATTTCTCAGGGGGGGGAAAAGTCTTCAGAGAAATCTTGGCTTAGAACTTGATCTCATATTTGAAGATTCTACATCTTCCCCGCAAACCGTCCAAATTTTGGATAGGTCATTGCAGAGAAGAGAAGGGGTCTCCTTCTGGAGACACCTCATGTTAGGAAACCTGCAGATTACTTCTTTGTGAGAAAGAGGCCAAAGCAACCCACAAGAGACTGAAGTCTAAGGAAATTACGAGGCACATCATCTAACTGTTGTTGTTGTTTAGTCGTTAAGTCATGTCCAACTCTTCGTGACCCCATGGACCAGAGCACGCCAGGCCCTCCTGTCTTCCACTGCCTCCCGGAGTTGGGTCAAATTCATGTTGGTAGCTTCGATGACACTGTCCAACCATCTCGTCCTCTGTCGTCCCCTTCTCCTCTTGCCTTCACACTTTCCCAACATCAGGGTCTTTTCCAGGGAGTCTTCTCTTCTCATGAGATGGCCAAAGTATTGAAGCCTCAGCTTCAGGATCTGTCCTTCCAGTGAGCGCTCAGGGTTGATTTCCTTCAGAATAGATAGGTTTGTTCTCCTTGCAGTCCAGGGGACTCTCAAGAGCCTCCTCCAGCACCACAATTCAAAAGCATCAATTCTTCGGCAGTCAGCCTTCTTTACGGTCCAGCTCTCACTGGTCATCTAACTGTTAGAGCAGTACAACAATGGAATCCATGACCTCAGGAGGTGGTGGAGAAAATTGGACAGCTATCTGTCGGATCTGCTTTGATTTGGATTCCTGCCTTGAACAGGGGGTTGGACTCAAGGGCCTTATAGGCTCCTTCCAACTCCGTGATTCTATAATCTTCTGCTACATGGCTCCTCCCTGTCTGAACCAACATCCTGGTAGGACTGTGACCCGTGTCTTAGTCTGCCTTGTGCTTTGGTTATTCTGTTGCATGAACTATTGAGGCCCTTGCTCCTGTCATTATTGCACATGAACTGGTCTGGCTGTTTCTCATTTCCGCTTGTGGTCACCTTTGAGAAAATGCATCCCTGCCTGGTTGCGTGCTGGCGGTTAAAGAACAGGACAGAAGCCTAGAATTCATCTCTGGACAGACCAATGACACACTGAAGCCCATCGCTCTGTAAGCTCTCCGCAGCTTTCCCTCATCATTCGCAAAACCTCCGCTGGAATGGCTACTTTTGTAATCAAAAGAGAGGGGAAAATGTGTGGGAAGGGGTTAACACACCAATTTAATCATTAATAATTCAAAAAAAATCTAATTTTATTACACATATGTTAAGAAGAGCAAGTTTCAAACCATAAATGAATTTTAAATTGGCATCTAAATTAAATTTCTACACTAAAAGGCTTATCTAGAAGCAAGGTGGAAAAGCTATTTTATCATGTAATTCCTTTCCGTCTTCACAGATTAAGACACCTAATCAAAGGCAGGGTTTTAATTTTTGTGTCTACATGTTTGTTACTTAACTAGAGTTTGAATGGATGTTCGTTTGCTGCTTTTTTATTTATTATTTTTATTTATACCACATCTTTCCCCTAATGAGTTAAGCCAGTGTACCTGGCTCTCAGGAATGGGGACTCAAGTAATTGGACTTGCTATCAGATTGGACTTATGGGTGACTCAACTCAGACTTGACTCGGAGGTTTTTTTCAATGACTCAGACTCAACTCAGACTCCACTTTCTGTGGGGAAAAAAGCTTATTTTCAATAGGGATTCAGACTTGGGACTCCGGTGATCACCCACTCAAACAAGGAGGTGCCGCAGGGAAGCCCGTGCTTCTGCCAGGGAATGGGTGATGACCCATGGAGATGGAAGAGGGAAGCCCAGAGCACCTGTAGAACGCCTGTGCAACAGTTTGTGCCCAACTCTAGTTGGGAAGCCAGAACTGCTTCTGGGCCAGCTGATGGTGGAAATGTGCATGAGGGAGTTCCAGGTAAATGACCCCAGGATCTGGGTAAAACCTAGCGAATCAGGTAGCACTGGTCTTGAAGAAGGCTCACTATCTGTCTACTGGGATCCCTGCCGCCTTCACCATTGCCGCCCAGCTCCTACTCTGAGGCTGGTGGGGCTTTTGCTACAAGAAGTCTCACAAGTTGCGATGCTGGCGCTCCACCCCCTGCCTTGTTCCAAATTGTGTAATGGACCCAAATACAGAGATTGGCTCTCGGCCCAGTCCTCTCCCCTTCCCCCTGGCTTCCTCCAGGGTTGTATAAGCACCACGTTTACAAACACTTTTGTGCTAAGCCAATGAACCCTAGTGCCGGTGGGCAGGAGTTGGAAGCTCAGGACTTAAAGCCACCTCGGACAACGAAACTGAACTTTCTCTTCCTCCAGCACTGTTCAGCCTCGGATATGTTGTCTCTCTACCTGGAAATCTGGAACGGTATTGCAATTTCCTGAGGCTACAGATGGTGCGCGGAGACCTAACATCCCCAGTGGATTTCTATTCCAACAGAGCTGATTTCCAGGCTCCTGCTTAGCTGTCCACATCATGTTACCTCTCCAGACCCGTTCCTTCCCATTAACCCTAATTTAAACACACCTTCCCCCCCCCACACACACACACCGCTAGTCCATTTCAGCATGTTATCCCTTCTTCTTCTTCTTCTTCTTCTTCTTCTTCTTCTTCTCCTCCTCCTCCTCCTCCTCCTCCTCCTTCTTCTCCTTCCTCCTGTAGTGGATTCTTCTGGAACTAGATTTCTGAGCAGTGCTTAGGAAGAGTGGCTGGCAAGGACAGACACGAAAGAGCTCCTCATGTTTTAAATTCACTCTCTGTTCTGAGAGACCCATTTCATTTAAACAGCGGGGATAATTACCGCTAAAAAGTCGCCCCACCATTAGGCCGACATTCATTAATCACCTGGCCTTGCCAGGATGGAGTGGATGAAGCATCTCTCTGTACTGAGGACCGATCGCTACCGCTCAGCCTGGCCACCATTCATAGTAATTTGATAAGGAAAAAGGAAAGGAAAGCACATTTATCTCAATTAACGGCAATGAGCTGTAAATTATAGGAATTTGCTTCTCCCTCTCACCGGCACCAACATTTTCTCCCCGATTACTTTTCAAGTGGCAATTTATTCCTTTAAGAGGATGACAACAACTCTTGGCTCTCACTTGATCTCCTTCTAGTCCCAAACACACAATCCATGTACACACCATCACAGCAGCTCAAGAACAGGGTAATTATTTGCTTATTTACACTAATTTGTAGTAGGAGTGGGTATTGTGAAGTACCAAATTACAAGGCCTCACAGAGAACTGCAACCTTGCCATGTGTGAGTTGGTACACCTAGGATGAGTGGACTGGCATGGGTTTTTATTAGAGATGGCCATGAACTGAATCACGAACCAGAAAAAAGCATGAACTGGGCTGGTTCGTGGTTCGGTTCGTGGATCCCGTTTTGCCGAAATAAAACACAGCGGCAAACTTTTTTTTTTCCCCTCAGCGCTTCATTTGGCTTCAGCAAAACGGGATGCCTGCCTCTCCACCTCCCCCATCACCTCCCTACGTTGTCTTGAAACCGCCAACTACTCCTTCTCCACCACCAGCACCGCCATCCTGTGAGGCAGCAGGCCCAGCTCCTTGCACGGAAGCCAGGCCTGCCCCTGGTGTGCAGGCACCTGCCTGTCAGCTGAACCCAGCACAAACCTGAAAAACGAACCACAAACTGGTTCATTTTTCAGGGGTGTCGCTTGTGACAGTTCGTGGTTCGTGGGTAGCGACAAACCATCACCAACCACCGGTTTTCCGGTTGATGCCCATCTTAATTTTTATCCTAGTACCAGACGTTTTATACCCACATTATTCTAGGAACAATGAACAACTAGAATAAACCCACTTAATCAATGGGATTTACATATGTGGTGACTCACTCTTCCATGATGGATTAAATGGGTCTTCCCTGTTTGGAGTTACCAACAGGATTCCAGCCTAAAATAAGGAATGTTGATACAATACTTCCAAGTTTCCGTCCACATGGGTTATTTCATCTTGCTCTTTGCACCAACGCCATGGCGTGAGTCAGCATTATGTTCTCTGCATTGCATGTGGAAGGGTGGAAGCAGAGGCTGAGCATGGGCAGCTCGCCTAAGGTCAGCTTCTGGTGTTCACATTGGAGGCGAGATTCCAATTTATCTTTCTGGTTTTGCAGCTCAGCCTTTCAGCAACACCAGGAGCTTCGAGTCGTACAGTCCAAGGAAAGCTTACCATGTAAATGATTCTTCTCACTGTGCATCCAAGTTGTGAGCAGCTGCCTTTGTGAGTGACTCAGCAGCACCTGCAGAGGGCTGGGTGGGGAAAAGCGTCACTAAATGCCATCCACACAAATGGATATAACATTTCCAGTCCAATGGCTATGATATCCCACATCTTCCCACACAAGGCTCAAGCGTATGAAATCTAAAGCAAAACAGGTTTTTTATTTAATGGCAGTTGCATCTTGCTGGTGACTCATAGGAACCATTTCACTCTCTCCTCCTCAACTCATTCATCTTTCCCGGCTTTTGCAAGTTCTGTCCCATCTTGAATGGTATGGTCTGCTCCGGCTGGCAAGATATTTGCAGCTTAGCAGATGAAGAAGGGTCTTCCAATCCCCTTCATTGGATATTATTTCCTACCTGTGGTCAGCTGTGGCACAACTTTCCCACCTCCTGGCGTTGTATGGAAGGAGATAGACAGAGTTTCCAGGTTCAGAGTTGAAGGACATGCATATTATACCTCCAGATACTCAAAGGGTGACAGGACAGGAGGCAGCCACAGCTTCTGCTGGCTGTTCTCTTCTTATTTATTTATTCCTTTAATTTATATACCACCCCATTAGTACAAGTGCACTGTTCTGGGTGGTTTAACAACAAAGTAAAACATGTATTAGACAAACAATAAAGAATGAAATTAAAACACGTAACAGCCTAAAAAACAGTGGCTCCAGAGACAGTTTCCCAATGATCGCAGGGAAGCAATCCGTCGACCAGGGTCGATAAGAAAGGCCTCCCTGAAAATCAATGTTTTGAGTTGCCTCCTAAGTGACAACAGGGAGGGAGCCAGGCATAGCAGCTATGGGAGAAGGTTCCATAGGGTTGGAACCACCACGGAGAAGGCCCTCCTGCTTGTAGAAGACTTGAGGGCCTCCCTCGGGATGGCTACCTGGAAAGATGCAGTGGGTTGGGCAGAAGACATTGGGGAGAGACGCTCTACCAAGTAATGTGGTTACTTCTTGATTCTACGGTATGCCTCTCATCTTTGGTAAGGCAGGAAATAGTTCCCTATATTCTTCAGGCCACAGACAGCCCTGAAGGCCCTCCTTCTATCCCCTTGAGGCCTGGGAGGTATCGGGGGGAAAGCCTCCCCAAGATCCAGGAGAAGACGAAAATGGTTTGGTTGTGGCCGGCCCGTGCTGGGAGGCAACCAGAGCCCTACTCAAATATAACACATCTGGGGGAGAAAGGGTGGTCTGAGGATGGAGTGTTCAAGGCTTGTCTACTGGTGTGCCTCAGAAGATGGAGGTAGCCCAAGACATTTTAGCACCTGAGGCAGGGTAGCAATAGGTGACCCCCTTCTTGCCCATGTCAAGCCAAATTATTTTGGCATATTAGGCAGAAAAGCCCACAACTGCCTCTCTTCATCCACAGCACGAAACAGATTAATAAATTAATTACTTTCTGCCCTTTCACGACACACACCAAATGGTGCTTGAGGTAGCTGCCTCCCTCTGGCTTAGGGTAGGGCCGGTCCTATCCAGAGATGGAAAGGGACATGAATGTTCTCCAGGTTCTCCTGTAGGGTGGGGCAACTGGGGCTTTGACCCAGGGTGCCAAAATTAAGAGAGGGAAGAACATGGGCTAAAAGAAAGGATGCATCCTTTTCTATTGGTATCTGCTTCTGGAAGAGAGTATATTCTCTGTTCTGAGCAGGCAAACCACCTCCTGCCATTCCTCCCCAGGCAGAAGGAAACACAAAACAGGGAGACTCCGTGTAAACCCAGTATAGCCCACTGCATTCTCAGACCTGAGTGGTCTTCCTCATTTCTCCATCCTTTCCGTGCACATGCCAGTGTCACACAACCCAGGCTTAACACATGATGGATGTGTTACTTTTTTGCAGATTCTGGGAGATGTAGCCCCAAAATGCAATGTTCCCAAGCTCTCTTCTGTTGTGAGCCCCATGAACACTATCCTGATATTCAGACAGTTGCTGCTCAGAAATGCCCACTTCTCTGGATGTCTGGCTTTTATCCTTCCTAATTTCCATCGCACATTGTCTTGCAGGTAGCTTTCTAGAAAATAAAAGCCTTTCCTCAACCCACCCACCCACCCCAAAAAAACCCTTTCTAACAAGGGTAACATCCATCCTGATGGTACCTTCCCCCTCGAGACATTCCTCAAGCCAAACCTTTTGCGTGAGAATGAAAGCAGGTAAGATGATGAATACCTAGGCACTCCTGCCTCAACATGATCCATGAGTACCCCCTAGTGGGCAATGGGGAGAACTAAGCATCAACCTGGACCTTCAGCCTTTTATAGAAGGTGAATAAAAGGATGTTTTCTTCTGGACAAAGGTACGTCATCCCTTGAGGCAACCTTCCTGGACCAACTTCACATCTGCTTCTGGATGCCGTTCCAAACATGTGTTCTAGTTCCGAGCTTTTAAAGTGTTGGGATTATGTTGTAATTTCACTGATAGAAGAATCTCCCCGTCTAATACTGAACTTGTGAGTGCTGAAGAGAAGTCATTTTTATTTATTTATTTATTCATTCATTCATTCATTCATTTATTCATGCATTCGACTTCTATACCGCCCATCCGGCTGCCAAAGCCGCACTAGGGGGTTCACAACACTGTAAAACAAATAACGCTTTAAAACAAAGACATAATGGTGATAAAGAAATCAAAATTACACATACAGATCGTAAACACAAAACAACATCCAAAATAATGACCACTAATTTAAAAGGGCAAGATGGTGGGACATAAAGAAGCGCTCAAACTGCCACTCCACTATCATGATGTGATCTCCGGGAAAGACTGTCTGAAAAGCCATGTTTTCAAAGATAGTTTGAAAGGTCCCAGTGAAGGGGCCAGGCAGATTTTGGGTGGGAGGTTGTTCCAAAGGTGGGGGCAACCACTGAGAAGGCCCTGTTTCTGGTCTACTCTTTCTGGGCCTCTCCGGGGTCAATGATCTTAACTGCCTGGCCTGAGAAGATCAAGTAGGTCAGGCAGATCTCATTGGGAGGAGGCATTCTGCCAGGTATCGAGGTCCCAAACCATTTAGTAATCACTCTGAAGGTATTAAGGCAAAACAAAACAAAAAATTGCTGTTTATTAACTTAGAAAATTCATTTAGAGTGAATGCAGAAGGGGGAAAAGCTTTTCTAAAGTTTTCCCCCTTGGGTGCACGTCTGCTGCTCTAACTAAAACTGAAGAAACTGGTGGTGATCTCAGAGAAAGAACAAAGGATAACTAAGAGTACCAAGCCATACATAAATCTAGAAAAGACAAGAAGGCAAACCACGCCTGGACCATCTGTCTGCCTGTTGCACTCCCAACCTTTGTTGCGAGTGGTTCAGCTCTCTGACTACATGCTCTGGTGCTCTATTCCAAGGAAAAAACTTTAGCACAAGCATCACTCAGGAATCAGCAGCTTCTACATGAACCTACTCATACCATGGAATCTTTCCCAAAATATCTCCTGTCCTATATTTGGACTGTCCTTCCCGCAGTGACTCACCTGGTATCCATATTTATCTTTTCGGTACTGGGGATGTTGTTATTTTAATTGGCCTGTCCTTCAAGACGCTTCCTTTTCTTTCACTTCCTTTGGTTTTATGGGATTTTCAGTATTGGCCACCGTTATCTGAATGCAGTGATTGTAGGGTTTGGACATACAAAGAATAAAACTTACAGAACTTTGGAACGGATCTTCAATTAGGTTCCTAACTGTTTTTCATCAGGAGAAAATGGGGATGTTTCTCAGCCTGGATTTTGGAATGAGGAGGAAACTAGACCACTCATGCCTCAAAACATGTGGGCCATACACTCTGGGTCCACATCGAAGCAGAAAAAAGCCCTGATTCCAAGGGAAATGCCTGTAAGAGACAGACAATCAAACACATTTTAAAGCAAAGTGGTTCAGCATGGAGACACAGGGATTTCTCTCCATGGAGCATGACAGCATGCGATGTGATACAGAACTTTTTTTTCCTGTGCTTTCCATGTTTTTTAGACAATGTGCTCGAAGGGAGTAGACACACCATTTTGCAAAACCTGATTGTCCCTCTTTAAACCTGGGCATGTACTGTATAATCCAAAGTGATCCACTAGAAAGCATTTGGGTTCTTGGAAGATGGTTGTCAGTCAACACTGATATTTGAATAAATTGCAAAGAGAAAGCACGGGGAAAGATCAGCATCCAATCTGTTCTCTTTTCTGACCCCACTTGTATATTTCATTATTCAAAATTTATCCCAAAGAGAAGTATTGAAAAATTAGACACTCAATCTCCCCCTTTCTTGCTTTTGTATATTTGTGTATACATGCACACAAACACATAGGAATATGTATTGAATACTATTTGAATATATATATATCATATGCTTTACATTTCATCATCCCTAGGGTGCAGGAAGATCGATTTCCAGTGAGGGCTGGGATTGTGTTAGATCTGCTATGCAAGGCAGCTTATATACATGCAAATTTACCAGAAAAGGGGAAAAACTGTTCCTTAATGTTAAAGTTATTAGTCTCTGCAAACTTTCCAGAGCGAGGAACTCCATTACAGGCTAACGTGAAAAAGTCAGACTTTAATAAATACTGACTTGGCATACCACTGAACCCAATGACTGCGCATTAATGCATTACACAGATCATAAGGCAAAGCTTTATAGGGTTCCGGACTCTGCATGAAACTCGACAAAAGCAGGCATGGGTCTCTTCTCTGGTTAAGGGAGGCCTGCTTTTTCCATATACAGAGCATATGATAGCTCGGTGGTTTAGGTATCTTGTATCTCCCAAAATTCCACAGTAATCCAGGATTCTAAGAGCTGCGCTCCAAAAAAAGTCACTTGTTCCATTTTGTATGGAAACCCCTTCTTTTTAGCACTGGAAATTTTCTTCCCTTCCATACTCTAGCTGTAAAAACTTCCACCACCCATTCAGCCCCGGATTAACAATTAAGCGAAATAAACACATGTTTAGGGCATAATTAAGGGAAGGGGGCACCACAGAGGGGTTTTTTTTCAGTGCTGGATTTACAATGGACCATGGTGCAAATGGTGCACCCTCCTTAACAAACCACATCCATCCCGCACCCTCGGTTCTCTCCCTCCCTCTCTTAAGAACCCCAACAAAACCACCTCCCTACCTACAGCAACTGTGTATGAACCAGTAAAAACTAAAAGGGATAAAGACTCGCCTAGTGAGAAAACTCATGGTTGGAATGAAATGATCAATCATTATCCTCATCACTTGGTGTTTTTTTTTTTTTAATTTCTACTTCTGTATTCCGGGAGGTTGGGTGGGAATAAGAATTTAAAAAGCCGCTGTCTTTGAGACCCGTGGCCTCTACACGATCTGTGAAAGAAATAACAGCCACTATTAAAAAACGCCGCCCCCCCCCCCAAAGAGGTTTTAAGCTCTTGTTTGAGCTTTTCAGTTTACAGATTCTGACAAAATCTGTCTACGTTAATCAAAATGTGAGAGTACAAGATCTGGCTGGAAGCCGGTAATTTGATTGTACGTATGATTTTGTAAACGATATGTGGTTCTTTTTTGTCACATGCTATACAATTGAATTACCATGTTTTCATGCATATAATGTATACGTTGTAAAAAAAAATATTTCAAACCATGAGACCTGCTGCACGTTATATTCTTAGGGGGCACCATAATCTTTTCAGTGCTTAGGGCCTCTAAAGGCCTTAATCCAGTCCTGCACCCATTGTCCGCTTATTCTCCAGTTTACGTTCTAGCTACATTTTCCTGAATTCTTTGATGGAAGCAGTGTGACGTGGAACTGCTATTTATGAACCCACACAGTTGCTGTTGTACAAAAGATGCAAGGGAAAAACAGCACCACGAGATGCATCGAACGAGATGTTGCCTGCACTGTTGGGTAAAAGTGCCAGAACTTTTTGATTAACAGACAGAATGACATCCTTTTCCATCCACATTCTCTCAGACTCCCTTGCTCCCTCTCCCCAGGAGACTGAGCTGTCCCTGAATAAGTCAGAGTATTATTGTGCGCTTAATATGGAATTGAGAATTGAGAATTGAGACTCATTGGATTTACAAAAGACCTGCTCCATATCAACATAAAACTGCTAGAACTGGTTTGGGTTTGGATCAGTTCTTGCATTTTGGGATTCTTATTGGATGCAGCACGAAAAGTACTCTATTAATGCTTTCCAATGTTTCAGAATTTGCCATGTCACAATGACATATGGCTGGGAGAAGGGGCCCCTCAGAGGTCATCCAGACTACACCCTTCATCCCAATGCAATTTTGTCACTGAACAACAAATAGTTTCTAACTAGGCAATCAGGTATATTGTGATTTTTCAGACAGGGAGCCGGGATGAGTTGCATTCATTAACTTTGCTACCCCAGATATAAACCTCTCTCTGCTTATTTCGTTTTTGTTTCCCAGAAAATTTTGAAATTTATCTCCCACCTACAAAAAAAAATTACAATTATTTTATGCATTCTTTTGCATGTCGATAGTCTCTTATTTATTATTTTTTTAAAAAAAAGCAAAAGCATATTTTTCTGCAAAAAAAAAATGGCCCAAAAGACATGGATTTTAAATTCAAAATGTAAGTTTTCCCACAAGAAATTTGTGTTTTGGCATACATTGTTACTGACAAAAAAGGGTGATGGTCTTTTCACTCCCATGTAGGAGTGAAAACTCTCTAGCAACTCTCCATTATTTCAAGACACTCATTTCCACTGAGGATAAGAAAAATTGTATGTATCCGTTACATCCTTTGCAGCTAAAATACCAGCTCCGTGATGGGAATACCAAGGGTATTGGCAGGACTTCCAGTTATTAGGAGAATGAGCCTCCCCGCTGAGCAGCTACCATCACTGCCATTAGGTATCATTAAGCTTCAATTAGCTCCCTGGAAGGCTTCCCAATTAAAAGCGTCCCAATTTAAGTCAGGCATTGCCACACAAGGCAAGTGCCAACGGATCACATCACCTGCAAAAAAAGAGAAGGAAATAAAATTAGATTAAATTTTAAAAACCTTTTATTTACAACAAGGAATTGAGAATATCTTAGCCTTGTGTATGAGAAACCTTGTAGCTCTGTCTCCTGCAAGGTTTGATCCCAGCTTTTTTGGCTTATTTCCCTGTGCTTGGAGGAGCAACTTTCTGATCTGATTCCAGCTACAATTTCTGGGAAGTTAGTCAGAAATAAAGGAGAAGAAGAAGCCTAGGCTCTCCTGATGCATAGGAAAACTTTTATTTTATTGAGAAATGTGCCATCATGTGAACCCTAACCTGAATTTTGAAATGGGATAGTCCAAACACGGCTGAACTGCCTCTTCTGCTGCTTGGGGAACCATGGGCACTGAAGCTCACTCAGGGGTCAAGCAAGCACAGCGAGTAGACCCATAAAAACAATTCATGAATGATAAGTCAGCACTAGAGATGGGCACGAACCATCAAAATGGTGGTTCGTCTTGGTTCGTGGTTTGTGGGATTTTCCCCGAACGAACCACGAATCAGGGCTTGGGTTCGTTTGGAAATTTATTTATTTTTTTAGACAGCCTGATCTTTTTTTAAAAAATTGCCTCCCCACCCACACAGCCTGCCCTATTGCTTTAGCTAATTAGAATAGTTAATTGCTCTTTGTTTCGGGGCTGATTAGCAACTCTCTTGCAACTGAGATGCCTAAGAGCATGAATGCTTTCTAAGTACCTCCATGCGATGTCCACCATTTTCCCCTCAGCTATGTGGGCTGAGAGAGAGGATCCATTTTTCTTTTCCTTCCTTTAATTTTCTTCATTCCTTCTACCAACTCCTCGAGTTTGTCAAGTCTACAGCTAACAGTGAGCAAACATACTGTAGGTGTTTTTTTTTTTTTTTTCCATGCAATGTTGGTGTGATTATTTGTGCTGGTCAATACAGTGGAGGGTGGTTTGGGAACTTGCTGTTTAATTCTAACTCCTAAGTTACTGGCCTTCTGTTGTGCAACAAAGGGGGATGAAAGATATTCCTGCTGCTGGTATTACAAATCCCATTTGTTCTGCAAGAACAAGTCTCCAGTTTGCAACAGGGAGGAGGAGGACCACCTGCTCCACCACACGGAGGTCTGCACGGGAGCCCGTAGCTCAACGGGAAAAGACCCATTCGGCACACAGAAAGTTCCAAGCGGTAGCCCAAGATGCTTCGTTGCCTAAAGCACAGCACAAGAGACTGCCTACTACTAAAGCTAGCCAGTTGAATCAGGGTTGACCAAAAACCAGGTTCAGTTGAGGGCAGCAGCCTAAAGAGATACTGGTTAGACTAGAAAGTGAACCCATCACTCTGTCTCTTGCCGACAGGGAGAGACCAACTGGAGCAGACCGCTTCGGAGAAAGGTGGACCAAAGATGTGTGCTGGTAGAAGGCAGTTCCGGATCTATCTCTCTGCCTGTGTTTTGAAGAAACAACCACTGGGTGACACCAGTATATCATGTTTTCTATTTTCCACCAGCATTGAAAAAAAAAAAAAAAAAGCACAGCCAGTCTATTAAACATACTGACTCGTTTTTTTCTTGGATGATTGTGCTGGATGGCTGAGTTCTGTGGTAAAGTCACAGGTGGGATGATAAGCTCCGTTCAACCAACCGACAGTTCAGAGAGCAGTTATTCATGACGAAGTCATTCTGCTTCTGACACAGGGGCTCAATGAAGACAAAATAGCAATGATAGAAGAATCAGGTATGTGTTGATAGTTGGTTGCCTGATGTTGGTTTCTTTATTTAACATATCCCCCCCCCATTTCTCCTTAAAAAGGGCCCAAGGCCATTTACATCATTCAAACGCTATATTTAAAAAACTAAAAACGGTAAGTATAATAATACTGAAAAAGAATCAAACAAATGCCGCACTAAAAATGGTCAACAAAAATCAAGCGATGTTGAAGCAAATGAAATGAAACTGCAATCTGCTCTTTTTTCAAGATGATGTTTACCAGAATACATACTTAGCTGTTGGTATTATGTTTCATTTGCTGTTGCAAGAGAAGCATTTTGAGGCTCAGAGATCATTCTGAGAGGGACTGAAATATGACCACTACTTCCAAGTACTTGAATTAATTAATTAATTAATTAATGTGTGCATGTACTTATTTAAACTATTTTTTACCCTTCCTTTCTCCTTAAAAGGCACCAAGGTGGCACCAGTTGAACACCACCAGTCGGTTGGGTTCTTTTCAAGAAGAAAGGCGGGATGGATAAATAAATAAATAAATAAATAAATAAATAAATAAATAAATAAATAAATAAACTGATTGAAATGCCTCCTAGGCTGGGGCAGAACTATTAGAACCATGTACTCATCATCTACAAGCAAAGGCCTAAGTTTGTCTTCAGAACTCTTGCTTTATTTGCATGTGAACATATTCTGCTTGGTCTATTAATGTATTAAAACTCATATAGTTAATCAACAAAGACCACTTTTAACTGGACTACCACCCTGGTGGCTGTATACCACAGTCAAACCACTATAATAACAATAATAATCTTAGAACTGCAGAGCTGGAAGGGACTCTATCATTAAGCATATCATTAAGTCCAGTCCCTCTCAAGGAGGCTCAGTGGAGAATCGAACCCCCAACCTCTGGCTCCAGAGCTAGACCTAAACCACTGAGTTATCCAACAGTTCTCTGAGCAGCCACCCACTCCGTGCCATGGGAAGGATGTCATGTGGCCGCCCATCGCAGTTGGACAGCAACCACCATCATACTCGTGGCAATGACGTAAGTCTAGGTAAGATATAGACCAGCTGCATCCCTTTGAGAACACATGGAAGTTAGGGGTGTCAGGTCTCCGGGCACTGGCCGAAGTCACGAGGAACATGCTATGCTGACTTGGGCAAGGAGAAAAGTCTCCCGGTAAACAAAGCTGGATAAATCTTGGAAATCCATCTCCACCTGGTTCCAGCTGGCATCAGGACTCATTGGCTCAACCTGAAGGGGTTTATATAAGTATTGCACTTGCCAGTATCAGCATATCAAAAAGCTAGGAGGGACAGGAGGTGAGGGTAGGTGGCTGTGCCCCTTCATTCTGATTTCCAGAATCAGCTGGACCAGAAGCGGCTCCAGCTGCAGCCCACCTACCCACTGTTCTAACCCGTGGAAGTGCTCCAGAGAAGTTAACATCTCATCACGCTTTTGAAAGCTGGGTGATCCAAAGAAAGTCATGAAAGAATCTTTGGTTTTGTTTCTTAAAGACCAGGTTCTCCATGAAAAACTCTTCCCTCCCCCCACCTTTGGTGGGTATCCTTTGACACTCCTCTCAGCAGGCCTGTGGAGAGAGGCTGGCTCGTCTATTTCAAGCCTCCACGTTGAGAGGTCAGCTGCCTACAAGAGGGAGCACAGCAGTAAACAGGCTCTCCCTGGGGAAACACAGGCCGTCCGAGTTGGTGGCAGACCCCGCTCAGGCCCAGGAGGAGCGACTGACGTCAGCCCGGAGTCCCAGAGGCTCAGCAGAGGAAGACCCAGCTGCTTGTTAATCTCTCTTCTCATCCGGTGATTTCTTGGGATAACCCACCCTGAGAATTTAGGCGGAGGCTTTAAATAAATCCCCAGTAACGTACACTGTGTGAGAATCAACCAAAACAAAACAGCAACCCCCCAAAAAAAAACCTCGCCATGCCAACATCCACAAACCCAAAGTCATTCCAATGCTCGGGGGCTTTTTTAAAAATCCAGATACTGAATTGAAGATGAAAACTGCCATCTTAAGGAAACAAACTGGTAGTGGAGTTCTTCGTTGTTGTTGTTTAGTCGTTAAGTCGTGTCCGACTCTTTGTGACCCCATGGACCAGAGCATGCCAGGCCCTCCTGTCTTCCACGGCCTCTCGGAGTTGGGTCAAATTCATGTTGGTCGCTTCGATGACACTGTCCAACCATCTCATCCTCTGTCGTCTCCTTCTCCTCTTGCCTTCACACTTTCCCAACATCAGGGTCTTTTCCAGGGAGTCTTCTCTTCTCATGAGATGGCCAAAGGATTGGAGCCTCAGCTTCAGGATCTGTCCTTCCAGTGAGCACTCAGGGTTGATTTCCTTCAGAACGGATAGGTTTGTTCTCCTTGCAGTCCAGGGGACTCTCAAGAGTCTCCTCCAGCACCACAATTCAAAAGCATCAATTCTTCGGCGGTCAGCCTTCTTTCTTTATGGTCCAGCTCTCACTTCCATACATCGCTACTGGAAAAACCATAGCTTTGACTATGCGGACCTTTGTCGGCAAGGTGATGTCTCTGCTTTTTAAGATGCTGTCTAGGTTTGTCATCGCTTTCCTCCCAAGAAGCAGGCGTCTTTTAATTTCGTGGCTGCTGTCACCATCTGCAGTGATCATGGAGCCCAAGAAAGTAAAATCTGTCACTGCCTCCATATCATCCTCTTCTATTTGCCAGGAGGTGATGGGACCAGTGGCCATGATCTTAGTTTTTTTGATGTTGAGCTTCAGACCATTTTTTGTGCTCTCCTCTTTCACCCTCATTAAGAGGTTCTTTAATTCCTCCTCACTTTCTGCCATCAGAGTGGTATCATCTGCATATCTGAGGTTGTTGATATTTCTTCCGGCAATCTTAATTCTAGGTTTGTCATAACTGAGGGGCTTTCTGGGGGAGGGCAAACAAGCGAAACGAAACACCAACAATGAAAAAGTATGGTGTTCCGTTTCTCTTCATGAAAGCGCAGTTCCCCGAACTGCCCACAAAACAAACCAAAACCCGACCCGGTTCATGGGGTTTCGTTGGTTCGTGGTTCGCTTCGTGCCCAACTCTAGGGGGGACTATTTCTGACACCCTCTCCCCACATATACATCCTTCGCCCATAACAGCAACTACTCAGAAACAGGACCAGTAAGATAAACTGGTAACCAGGATGGCCAAGTGATTAGAAAAAAAGTGTGTGGATTGCTCTGACGCCTTGAAAAATTATTTCATGTGCCAAAACCAGCAGGTGCAGCTTTCCACTGTAAAAAAAATGAGATATGTTTTCTGTTAATTTATGGATGCACCAAGCTGTTGTATAAACTGCTACAAAGGCCAATAAAAATGTTGGCAACCCTGAAAGCAGGATTCCACATCTCCTTCTCAGTCTTACTATGTTGGCATGGGGGATAATCCACAGGCTTTTCTGCTGAGTTCCTTGATATTTTAAACCATCCTTTTTTATTATACGATAACTTTATTTTATTTTATTTTTTATGATATGCTTTAACCATTCCCAGAAAATCTAGTGCTGATTGTACTATTTCCTAGGGCCTCATAAAATGTTCCTCTTTCCCCCTCAACTTTATGGCACACTAAACTGGGAAATTACATTGCATTATTCATTAACAAAGATACTTCAGGGGTAGCTGGATATGTAGGTCTGTGAATTCATGCCACAGCAGTGCTTAAACGCAGTTTCTTGATCAGCCCTTTAAGACAAGGCAAAGAAAAGAATTTTGTAGATTTTTGCATAAGCGATGCAGTGCATTTATACTGCCCTGATAGAGTCTAAAAATTGTTTTCACTTCCTCTGCCCCTCTGCTGAGGAGGGGCAGAGGAAGCGATTTGCCAATATCCTGATGTGACTCTCTTATTAAACCCCTTCACAATTTCAGAAATTCCTACCAGAAGCAGCCTTGACACGCAGAGGGCTTGCTTTTGGTTTGTTCCCAGTGATCACACATGCTGAAAACAAACCAAATCAGAGCAATTCTACCACCACCGGAAAAGGAGAAGCCCCTGACAGGGGTCAAAAAAGTGTGCATAGGACCACTCTGGGGTGGGGTGTTTCATTCACAGCAGAGATGTCATCTGATCGGTTCCTACAGGAGCAAGCCAGCCCATCTCAGCAGCAGACCAAATAGCAGGCTCAGCGCCCATGTAGTAAGCCCCACAATCCCTCCAAATCAGTGAAGTATCTCACTGTATACCTAATGTGAGGACAAAACTCTAGTTGGACCATCTGGAAGTCGCTTAATAGATTTCAAAGCAAAGTTGGAAAATCAAAGAATCATCAAGTAAAATTAGACTACTTAGGCACAAGACAAGTTTTCTGTGACTGTGGAGAAATTCAATCAAAGCAGCATTTATGTACACGCAATTTATGCCCCACCACATGTACTAAAGAAGATCTAGCAAAAGGTTGAGATAATGCTATTGAAGTGATCCACTTCTGGTCAAAAACAGCCTAATTATCTTAACATTTTCATTTTGAAGTATATTTCTTATATATCCATAATTTTAAATATGTATGTATAAAGATCTCGTTCTACTATGAGATCTCGTTCAGCTACAAACGTTCAGCAGATGTTTGTAGCTGAACGCCTGCTCCGTTCCAGTCATACCAAGGTTTGTGAAATCTGTTTTTACTCATCTTTATTTCATCAGCTTGACATTTGCTGTGAATACACTTCCTCTTCCTTTGGTTTCTTTTTTTTTCCCCGACTGCCCTTGCTGGTCTTCACACTCACAACAGCCATGAATATTTTAAAATAGCAAATCAGCAAGGTGCTTCTAAAAGGCAGAGAGGACATTACCTTTAAAAAGTTGCTGTTTGTATCATATCATCTTTCCTATATGAAAGTTCACTACAAATGTACAGACATCCATTTATTCATAGAGTTTCTACAACGACCTCCCATTCTACCTGATTTTACATTTTGCTTTTGAGGTTTAAATCTTGTGTTTCTTAAATAAACCCAAGATGTTACCAAGGGAACAACATCTTTCTTTGTTCTCACCTTATTTGAATTTTATCAGTCTATTTTATTCTACTTTCCCAGTGATTTCTTCGTCATTAATAGTTATATTTAATTATATTAAGATGTCATTAAAACAAATTCTCCAGGCAATGTATTGTTTTAATGTAGACCAACCAAGCAGTCAAATAACAAAAGATCAAAAGAAAACCCGGGTTGTTGTGTTTGAGAGGTTGGGTTCTGGCGTTAAATAAAGCTCGGGCTCTATGAACTGAAGGAGTGATCAGTATGTTACAGATCACCCATCATTAGAAGTGGTAGATTGTGTGTGATTGTCACAACGGGAGATCTTCCTAATCCTGTAATTTGCACATTAGCCAGCTTACGTCCTGGAGACTAATCACAAAACATAACAAACTAATTTTCCCACCTCTGAGAAAAGACAGAAGGGTACAATCCTACCTTCATTGGGAGGAGGTCCAAGAGCATGGTAGGTACTCTGACAGTCAAGTCATTTCCCCTTCCATGTGCTGAGAAGGTTGTGTGCCTATAGAGACCTTCTGGGGCCCTGAGCCACTCTGTGATGCTCTTTAAGTGTGCTGAACCAACAGGAAGGGTGAAAAGCAGACACATCAAGAGCAGACTGAGGAAGGCTTCTCAACTGCTGGATCCATAGTACCACCTTCTCAGGAACTCATAATGGAGACGACCCAATTAGACTGCAGTCCACAGAAGAGCGAGGCAGGTAAAACTTCCTCGTCTTTAAGGATGGCATACAACTCTGCAGTTTCTACAGCCGCCAGCAAGAGTCAAGCAGAAAACGCACCAGGCATCCCATGGCTAACTCTAAGCTGTGCATCAGATCATGACGGTGAAGGTCTCCGAGGCACACAGATGCTATATAGCTAACAACACCATGGAGGATCTTGTAAATCAAAAATAAATTAAGTGTGGCAGCTTAATGCTGCAAGTGGCGGGGTGGTCTGTTCTCATTTCTTAAGAATTTATTACAGCTCTTTGTATCAGCTGGAGAGATACTAGGAATGATTTATGGGCAGACCAGCCCATAGAAGATAAGGCCCCTCTGCCCTGAAGGAGTGAGCTTTCCCGGGTAATAAATCACCCCTCCCTCCAGAGTACTGGCCCCTGATGCAGCATCATTATACACATGGTGTCAAATGCACCTTGCAACTTACAGGATTTATTATTTTGTAATTCACTTAGGAAATTACCAGGCATATTCTTTTTAAGTTTTAAATTGGTGGTGGTTATTTAAGCTCCCAGTATGTGGTTCAAGCACCAATACTGCAGGTAGGATCAAAACCCTACAGTTACCTGCTTATTTCAGGAAGCCCCAAGGGGAGCCATATATGTACTGTTCACCATACTATTACCTCAATCCACAGAGCCACTGGACAAGAAAGTACAGTAGGAACCCTGTATCTGTGGGGGATGGGTTCCATGATCTCCTGTGGATGCATGAAACCGTGGATACAAGGGAACTCTATATAACATACAGAGCGAAGACAAAGGCCACAAGATCCACATCCTTGTCTGTTGTATATAAAGCTGCAGTGAACCATAGATAACTGAAACCATGGATATACCGATCTCATAGATACAGAGGTCTTATCATATTAGCTTATAACCAATAAAGGCAGACTTGTGAGGTCTACTTTTTATTTTCCTTTATTTATTTATTAAGACTCCCACAGTTCATTAGCTGGTGCAGAAAAGTCTCTCGCAGCAGCTCAGACATACGTCATTCACAAAGGCAGCCATTCTGAGAGTTTTAAAAGTCACATGACAGACTTGAGACTCAACAGATTTATTACAATGCGAGTTTCCATGGACGTACAGCCCATGTCCCTCAAATGCACAGAATTTAGTTTTGCATGCATATTGTACAGATGGGCGACGACAGGGTATGAGTGAAATGAGAACAAATTTAAATGCCAAATGATTGGCTGGAATAAAACATTAAATTAAACACCCTAGCACCAAATGGTATGTTAAGAACTTGTTATCCCATGCTGGAGCTACCTAATCTAGCAATTCACACTCGCTTTTCACTTTGAAATTACTTCCCACAAACCTAGTAAAAGTTTCAGAAGGAATATCTGTTGTTGAAATGGCAGAGAAGACACAAAACCGTTGTGGTTAAGCACAGAACCATCTAATAAGCTACATGTATTGTGCTAAGGATCACAGCTCCTGAGAAGGCAAGACTCACTAAAAAAAGACAATAATGCTAGAAAAAGTTGAAGGCAGCAGGAAAAGAGAAAGACGGCACACGAGATGAACTGACTCATTAAAGGAAACCAGACCCTTAGTCTGCAAGACCTGAGCAGGGGTATTGATGACAGAACCTTTTGGAGTTCACTAAGTCATAAGGTCACTATAATTTATCCAAGACATTTATATTCTGCTGTATATCCTAAAATCAGAGGGTGGGATACACCAATGAAAACAACATAAAACCATTCAGCATATTTTAAAACCACTTTAAACATTTTAAATGTATTTAATACAATGAAACCAGCAACAATAAAGAAGCCTCC
This sequence comes from Intellagama lesueurii, assembly GCA_037013535.1. NCBI lineage: Eukaryota > Metazoa > Chordata > Lepidosauria > Squamata > Agamidae > Intellagama > Intellagama lesueurii. The sequence goes on from JBAJHW010000004.1 coordinate 5,769,243, forward strand.
ACAGCTCATTAAAGCCACAATATTTCATCTTCAAAGGCCTTGGTGAGTAACCATGTTTTAACTTGGTGCAAAAAAAAAAAACAACGCGGTTAGTGTTGGCACCAGTCAGGTCCTCCCTCACATCTCCAAATAATGGATTGGTCTCTGCGTCAGGATATGGAGGAACACCCCTCTCTCCCAGCAGATCTTAGTGATCACTCAGGAATCTATAGGGAGAGACGTTCTCTCACGTATCCAGGTCCAAAGCAGTGGGGGGCTTTATAGGTTATTATCAAAACCTTGACCTCAGACTGGACATATATTGTCAGCATAATTCTTTCAGAACCAGTGTTATATGGGCTCTGAAAGTCTTCCTGCTAGCAGCCTAGCTGCCGCACCTTACAGCTGCTGCAACATCTGTATCATCTCCAACGGCAGCACTATATCAATTTCATGTCAGTAGTCTAACTGGGAAGTTACCAGCAGGAAGCAATGGGATGTCCTGTAACAGCGTTGTTCTACGAAACCATTACACTGGTCCAGGGCTGTGCTGATATACTGGGACACCTTGTTGTTGTTGTTGTTTAGTCGTTAAGTTGTGACCGACGCTTCGTGACCCCATGGACCAGAGCACACCAGGCCCTCCTGTCTTCCACTGCCTCCCGGAGTTGGGTCAAATTCATGTTGGTCGCTTCGATGACACTGTCCATGCATCTCGTCCTCTGTCATCCCCTTCTCCTCTTGACTTCACACTTTCCCAACATCAGGGTCTTTTCCAGGGAGTCTTCTCTTCTCATGAGATGGCCAAAGTATTGGAGCCTCCGCTTCAGGATCTGTCCTTCCAGTGAGCACTCAGGGTTGATTTCCTTCAGAATGGATAGGTTTGTTCTCCTTGCAGTGCAGGGGACTCTCAAGAGTCTCCTCCAGCACCACAATTCAAAAGCATCAAGTCATCGAAGCCACTTCCCGACAGGAAGCCACAGGCTTGAGCAGGGCTGCAGAAGGCAGGCCATTCTGGAGATCGCTTATTCATGGGGTCACCATAAGCTGGGCAGGCGGGGGGGCTGACTTGATGGTGTTGAAACCAGGAGCTAGTCTCCGGAATAGCGAGTCAAAGCTTTAATGCCAATAACCTTGACACGAGAGAGAGTTCAAATGGTTGCTGTTTTATTTAGCTAAATAAAAGGCGTGACGAAGTCATGCCTCCAAGTGTAGGCAAGAACAACTGTGTCATGCACAGGAAAGACCAGGACTTTTATAACATTGGTTACACAAGGGAATGGGAGGAGAAATGGGTGGTTCATGACCTATTGGCAGAAGGGATGGGGTTACAAAGGAATCCAAACTTTATCGGAGTGGGAATCACAGAAGGGATAGAATTTTACAACAGGGTGGGTCAACAGGTTGGGTCTATAGACAGCAATTATGGACATACATGGTTACATTGTATTGTTTGAAAGGAAAGCAATTTATTATCTTGCAAAGAGGTTACAAGGTTGCGTGAAAAGGAGACTTCGAAGGTGATAGGAAATAATGTTTGGATAGGAAAAGGTATTGTGCCATGACTGTCCAGCTTCGGAGTTTAATTTGCATAAGATTGGTCTTGGTATTCGCCTGGGGGAAGAGAGACAAAACCCAGCTGTGCTGTGTCTGTTTGCTTCTCCAATCTAGATTGGAAAGCAAGACCACCCGCCCTGGCGACGGAAACCCAGCTAGTCTTATTCCTTTACAGGGACTCTTTGAGGGAACAAAAAAACCATGTACAGATATGTGTACAGCTGGCTGTGTTTTATCCTTCCAAACTGCATTCCGTGTGATCTGATCAAAGGTGTGCTCTTCCTGTGTGTTTCATGTCATGCTTTTGTCTACATGGTCCCCCTCCTTTCAATGGCACAGAACCACCACCAGTCATCTGCTGGGTGGGGGCAATGGGTAGCCCCAACTTGTAAATTAAATTAAATTAAATTTACCGCCAGGAGAGTGCTTTAAGAGCTGTTGCCTTTTAAGGATGTATACACATTTTCCTTAGCTTTAAATATGGTCTTTTCACGGTGTAAATCACCCTGGTATACTCTTTGTTTTCAGCTTTAAATACTGTCTTTCAAGGATATAAGCCACCTTGGGTCCTTCTGAAGGAGAAAGGCGTGTTTAGAATATTTTAAATAAATAATAAATAAGCAGCAGTCTTTGCTTTCTGGAGCAGCATTCAGCTCGACCTGTTGAACTCCTGCCTGCCTGAAGAGCAAGAGGAAGGTAACCATCCTCACAACGCAATCCCCGCCCTCCTCCTCCTCTTCCCCCTCCTTTTTTCCTAATCCTTTTCTGATTGGCTCGTCTCCAACGCGTCACATGACCGGAGCATTCCCCCCCCCCCCGCCTCTCCCTCCCTTTCTCTCTCTCTCTCTCTGCACTTCGTCCCTTTTCCCCAGAAAGGAGGGGGCGTGGTCTGCGGCCGGAGGAGGGAGCGAGGGGGGGCGGAGCCTGAGCCGTTCGAGAGACATGGGGTGGGGAGGAAAGAGCGTGAGTAGAGGGGCGGGGCGCCGGAAGACGTCGCGCTCTGATTGGCTCGCAGCCTTCCTCCCTCCATTCCTCCCTCCTTCGCCTCGCGCGCCCGCTGGCCTGGGAGCGTCGGCAAGCGCGCACGCGCAGAGGCGTCGACCCACGTCGCTCTCGCCCCGTTCGGCACGCGGGAGGCGCGAGGCGGCGGCGGCGGGCAAACCAGGTCAGGCGGCGCGGGAGCCGGAGGTGGCGTTGGGGAGGTGGAAAGGTAAGGCCGCTTCCCCTTCCCGTCCCTTTCTGTCTTCTTTTTTGCATTTCCTGCATGTTGCAATTTTAAAAAAAAAAAAAAATCCGGAACAATGCCTTTAATTGGCTTTGCAGCCGCGGGGCCGCGTTGCAAGCCATGCGCGCATGCATTGCAAGCAAGCGGCGTCCATGCACGTATGCAAGCGGCACCCAGCCGTGCATGCTTGCTTCTTTGCATGCATGCATGCATGCACGGTTCGGGAAAAGTTGTGCCTTGGCTGCGGGCGTGTTCCCGTGCTGCAAGGGAGGGGGGGTGGTGGTGTCGTTTGCAAGGCACGTGCAAGCCACATCTGCAGCCCTGGGTGGGTCTTGCGAGGTGGGGAGCCGTCGAAGGAGGGAAGCGTGGCTTGTGTCTGTGCCGCGGAGGCGGCGATCGGGTCAGGCCGGGAGGGCGCGGTCCTGCGGGGGGGGGGGGACGACGACGACGGAAGGGGCGGCGGGCGGGGTCCGGCCGGCGGACCCTCGGAAGGCTCTGCCTTCGCTGCCCCTTCCAGTGCGCCCGATCCTATGGGGCCGAGCGTTGGGGGTGGGGGTGGTGGAGGGTGCCCCCCCCCTCCGCGTGGGGGCGAGGCCTGGGAAGACCCGTCGGCTGGGCGAGGTGGCCCCTTTGCAAAACCGGCCGCGCTTCTTCGCCTTCCTGGATCGCGCCCTCCTTCCTGCGCCGGGAGGAAAGCCGCAGGAAGGAAGGAGGAGGAGGAGGGCGCCGGGAATTCCGGCTGGGCAGCAAGCGAGAGACGGCTGTTGTCCTAGTGTGGTTCAGGCTGGCGTGCGGAGCGGGGCTTGCAGCGGTGATTTAGGAAGGATTGGCCTTTTGGCCCAGTTGCGTGCACTATGGGCCAGTCGGCCCCTCCGGGGCTTTGGTTGACCCCACCTCGTAGTAACCCGCAGCTGACCTCCAAAAGATGGTGTCACTGACAGCCCTGATCCTTTATCGTAGGCTGTGTCTCCCCTTTGGTCATCTGCATTCCCTCCTGCCTTCCACCTTCCCCAATAATAATAATCAACACCACCACCTTAGAACTCCAGAGCTGGAAGGGACCTTATGGATCACTGAGTCCAGCCTCTGTCAAGGAGACCCAGTGGGGAATTGAACTCCCATCTTCTGGCTCCACAGGCCAGATGCCTCAACCACTGAAGTGTCCAGTTTTGATTGATCCTTCAGTCTCGAGAGACTATGGAGGACTTTGAACAGCGTCCAGTGTGGCTGAGAAGGCCAATTCTCGACAATCCCTTCCACACTGAAGACAAATACAATCTGTCCCCTGTCCAGCTCCAGTGTCCAGGAATTTATTAAGAATCATCCCCATCATCTTAGAACTGCAGGGTGGGAAGGGAGCTTCTGGACCCATCGAGTCTAGCTCCTATCAAGGAGACTCGATGAGGAATCAAACTCTTAACCTCGGGCTCCACAGTCAGGTACCTAACCACTGAGTTATTCAATAATTCATTAAGAATAATTCATTTATCATCGTCTTAGAACGGCAGAGCTGAAAGGGACCTGTGGACCATCAAGTCTAACCCCTATCAAGGAGGCCCAGTGGGGAATCGAACTCCCAACCTCTGTAGCCAGAGAGCTAAACCACTCAGCTAGCCATCAGTTTGACTCTTCTAGTGAGTCTTGCCTTTTCTTGAGGTATAAATTTACAGTAGTCTCCATTTAGCTATTTTAGGGAAAGTTGGGATTGATCCATTGTCTCCCTCCAAAAGCATCAAAAGGCAAATAAGTAGATTTTTTTTCCTAATAGTTTCTTTCACTGTCCAACTTCTCATCTATGCAGAGTTATCAGGAATTCCCTGGCCTTATCCTGACTTGATTGATCTGTGGCGAGACATCCTAAGTCTGAAGTTCTTTCTTTCTTTCTTTCTTTCTTTCTTTCTTTCTTTCTTTCTTTCTTTCTTTCTTTCTTTCTTTCTTTCTTTCCTTCTTTCTTTCTTTCTTTCTTTCTTTCTTTCTTTCTTTCTTTCTAAGCAGCATGCAAGGTTGTAAAAAGCTCCACCCCTTTTGTGGATTCAAGTCCACTTTTTCAGATACATTAAGTGCATGATATGTCTGAAATGGTGGATAGTGATCCACAAAAGCTCAGCCTGAAATAAATCTTAGTCTTAAAGGTGCCACAAGACTTTCATTATTATTGTGTTTGGGTTTTTTATTGTTGTTGTTGTTATTGTTATTATTATTATTATTTAAACTTATATTCTGCCCATCTAGAACGTGTCTACTCTGGGTGGTTTACACAAAATATAAAAAATAAACTAAGAAGGTATAAATGAACTAAAGATATAACCCAAATTAACAGCAGAATCCAAGATGGAAAAAGAAAAATAGGCTAGGCGATGGCTGTAGGGAAGGCCTGCCTGTATAGCCATGTCTTCAGGTTAGTCTTGAAGGCCCTCAGCGAGGGAGCCAGGCGGATCTCTACAGGTAAATTGTTCCAGAGACGAGGGGCCACTGCCGAGAAGGCCCAGTTTTTAGTTTTTTTCCCACCGGGCCTCTCTTGGCGTTAGGCCCCTCAACCACCCGGCCTGACTGGAGCGGGTGATATGGGTAGAACTGGGCGGAAGAAGGCGCTGTGCCAGGTATTAAGGGCCTAAACCGTTAAGGGCTTTGTATGTAATGGTTAGCACCTTGAAATCAATGTGGAAGCGGATAGGTAACCAGTGTAAAGTAGCCAGGGTGGGGGATATATGGTGGAATCTTTTCACCCCTGTTAATTGCCTGGCTGCCGTGTTCTGGACCATCTGGAGCTTCCGCATCAGTCTCAAAGGAAGCCCCACATAGAGAGCGTTACAGTAGTCTATTCTTGAGACTACGAGTGCGTGGACCAACGTGGTGAGCGCCCCCACGTCTAGATAGGGACGCAGCTGGGCGATCCGCCGAAGATGTAAATGGGCAGACTGAACCAGGGACGCTACCTGGGTCTCCATGGTGAGTGCCAGGTCAAGATGGACCCCTAGACTGCAAACCGCATTCTTTGTGGTGAGAGTCGCCCCCCCCAAAAGAGAGGGAGTTCCCCAAACCACTGACATCGGGGGCGCCCACCCGCAAGACCTCCGTCTTGTCTGGGTTCAACCTCAGTCCATTCGACTTCATCCATTGCAGAACGGCCTCCAGGCAGCACCCAAGGGACGGAACGGCATCCACTGCAGATGGGAAAAAGGAGATGTAGAGCTGGGTGTCATCAGCATATTGGTGACACAAAGCTCTACATCCTCAGATGACACACACACACACCCAGCGGCTTCATGTAGATGTTAAACAGCATTGGGGAGATTATCGAAACCTGCAGAACCCCACAATTGAGGGACCACGGGACCGATACATTCTCCCCAAGCTGGACTCTCTGGGGGCGGCCCTCCAAGAAGGACCGGAGCCAAGCAAGAGCAAAGCCACCGATCCCCAACTCGGAGAGCCTCCCCAGGAGGATACCGTGGTCGATGGTATCAAAGGCGGCTAAGATATCAAGGAGGACGAGCAAGGACATTTTGCCCCTGTCGGCCTCCCTAAGTAGGTCATCCAGCAGGCCGACCAATGCCATTTCCGTGCCGTGGTGTGGCCTGAAGCCCAACTGGAATGGATCCAGGGCATTGGTTTCATCCGAGAGAGCCTGAAGCTGGTCGGCCACCACCCTCTCAACTCCCTTGCTGAGAAAAGAAACATTGGCGACGGGCCTATAATTGCCAATGTTGTCCACCGCCAAGCTCAGTTTCTTTCTAATGGGCCCTAATGAGCTTTTCCTCAAGAAGAGACCCATTTATTATTTCAGTGGCCCATTCAGTTATCACCGGCCTGGCAGCTTTGATTAGCCAGACCGGGCAAGTGTCAAGGGAGGAGGTGGTGGCTCAGCAGCGATCAAGGACCTTGTCCACCTCTGCGGACATCACAGGTTGAAACTGAGTAATTCTCAACGGACAAGGCGCTGGGCTGGATGTCTCAGCTCGATCCACTGTTTCCAAATAGGGTGCTAGATCCTGGCGGATGGCCTCCACTTTTGATTTAAAAAATGCTGCAAATTGGTCACAAGAAATGCTAGATGGAGACCAATCATTGTGGCCAATTGCGGATAGATCGCGTACTACAGTGGTGCCTCGCTAGACGATGTTAATCCGTTCCACGAGGATCGCTGTCTAGCGAAAACATCGTCTAGCGAAGCACGTTTTCCCATTGGAATGCATTGAAATCGCTTCAATGCGTTCCAAGGGAAAATGCAGTCGTCTAGCGAAAATTTCCCATAGGGAAACCTCGTCTAGCGAGTGCGGGTCCCCATAGGAATGCACTGACAGCTGCACTGACAGCTTTTGACCACTAGTCGGCGCACTCCTATGGGGAAACCTCATCGTCTAGCGAAAATCGCCATAGGGAAACATCGTTTTGCGAAGCGCAGTAGCAATCGCAAAAAGGCATCGTCTAGCGATTTCCTCGTCCTGCGAGGCAATCGTCTAGCGAGGCACCACTGTATACGGAAAAGTTCCACCTGCTGATTCGATGCTTCGCTTATCCGGACAGCGAAGTAAGCTTTTCTGGCAGCCTTTACCTTGGCAAGGTAAAGGTTAGACGCAACCTTGGCAGCTTTTAAGTTGTTTTCCATCGGGTTCTGCCTCCAAAAGCTCTCTAGTCTTCTCCTCTTCCGCTTCATAACCCGCAACTGCTGGTTAAACCAAGGCGCTGGTCGGGCTGTGCGGCAGAGAGGGCATTTAGGAGCGATCGTGTCTACAGCCCTGGCATCAGCGGCATACCAGCCATCCACCAGGGCCTCGACAGGAGTGCCAGCCAGGTCAGTCGGAATCCCACGCGTCGCATCCTGGAATCCAGTAAGCTCCAATAGCCTGCGAGGGCGGACCATGAAAATAGGTCTCTGCTCCCCATGGGAAGGGAGGGCCACCGTGAGGTTGCATTTTATCAGGTGGTGGTCCGACCACGACAAGGGGACCAACCGAAGGTCATTCACCATCAGGCCACACTCTCTCTGCTCAGTGGAGAAAACCAGGTCCAAAGTGTGGCCACCCACGTGTGTGGGGCCGTTAACGTATTGGGACATGTCCAAGGAAGCCATGGTTTCCAAGAACTCAAGAGCCGGACCGGTAACCTCCGCATGGATGTTGAAATCAGCCAACACAATCAGTCTCGGGGATCCCAACAGAGCCGCTGAGACGAATTCGGTTAACTCTAGTAGGGAGGTAGCTGGATCGTGGGGAGCGCGGTATGCCAGCAAGATCCCAATACCATCCCTGGCCCAAATCGACACGTGGAGGGCCTCTAGGCTCAGCATCGCCACGGCAGAGAGCCTGACAACCACAAGGGTGTCCTTATAAACAACTCCCCCCCCCCCGACCCTCCGGTCTACCCTGGTGTTGGACAGCATAACCGGAGGTACGGGCAAGAGATAGGGGCACACCCCCATCTGTACCCATCCGCGTCTCGGTTATGCAAGCCAGATCTGCATCCTTTTCCAGAATAAGATCTTGTATTAGCTGGGATTTATTGGATATAGACCTGGCATTCAACAGCACCAAAGTTAGAGTGGCGGGACGACTGAGCTGGCTACCTCGAGCCTGGCAGATGGTTTGGTTTTTGGGGGATGGCTTTAGCTGAAACATGACTAACACAATTACCATGCTGTACTATTTCAGTTGTACATCTTTTCTATGCCTGTCTGTACGTTTATATTTTTTCAAGCTCATTGCAGCCTGTCTAGGCTACATAGGTTTCTGAAGCGACATGTGTTCTGTTCCATTGATCAATCTTTAGAGGTGTATGGGGGTGTTTCTATATAGAAACTTAGCTAATTTTTCCCCCCTTCCATTCTTGGGAGGGGTGTCTGTAAATTCAGGAAAGTCCTTGAGGTGTGGAAAGTATATGTCTGCACCTTAATAGGTGCTGAGCACTGTGCTTAGGTAATCTAGAGAGCAAGATACACAACCCCTTGTGGAGGAAATTCTGTCTGCTTCACCTCTAACTCAGAGCTTGGAATATGTACTTTTTTAGAACATAGACTGCTTAATTCATGGAGCCTATCATGGTCCACTCATTAAGAAAAATCAGTTTTGGATGCTGTAAAGTTAATGGCCCTTGACATTGGCAGTCAAGAGTCATTAACTTTACAAAAGACTGGTTCCTCATTTGTTGATGCAGACCACCCCAGCAGCTTGATATGAACCAATCCAGAAGCCTGGGTTACTAAATGCTCCACATGGAGGCTGGGGAACAGATTCTGGAGACTATTATGATTTCCCACTTTATCACTACAAGACCGCATGACAAAACAGAGAAAGGCCTCATTTTGATGCTGGGCATAGTAAATATTTTAAGTGTTTTTTCCCCTTCATCGTTCTTGCTCAAGTCTCATTTCATCATCACTTCTGGCTTTTGAGATTTCACCATGTGCTTGTTCGCAAGCATGGAAGCATTGTTTGCAAACTTAAAAGCAAGAAGACTGTCAGAAAATGAATCTTAGGAGTTTTGAAATTCCATATTCTAATTTAAAAAATATATATATCTGCAGCCATTTCTGCACTGTGTCACAATCATGCATCATTTGTAGCTCTGGGTGCTTAAAACCTTTCTTCAAGGCAGCTTTTAAGTAACTTTATAACTTGTGTGCCATAATATTGATCTTGAAGTTATTCATAAGGCATTCATCAGCATCATCTGTTTGATTGATTGATTACCACCCCATTGTGTACACACACTCAGGGCAGTTTACAACACAGTAAAAACATGTATAAATACAACAAATACATGAAACCGATAAGAAACCCTGCCCATGGCTAAAACCTAACTTTCAATAAAATTAAGCACATTAAAACAGATTGGAACATCTCAGGTAGCTACCCTGTTTCCCCGAAAATAAGACCTAACCTGAAAATAAGCCCTAGTATGATTTTTCAGGATGCTTGTCATATAAGCCCTACCCCAAAAATAAGCCCTAGTTAAGTGAAACCCCGACCTTCACCCTTGTGCCGCAACCAGAAGAAGAGGACAGGACTGTATTTGAATAAACGTAGATTGTTGTACATTTAAAAAAAAAATCCCCTGAAAATAAGCTCTAATGCGTTTTTTGGAGCAAAAATTAATATAGGTAAAGGTAAAGGTTCCCCTTGACATAAGACCCTGTCTTATTTTCGGGGAAACACGGTAATAAAAGGCACCTGTGAACAATACAGTATTTACTGATTTCTTGAAGACAGAGAAGGCGCCTGATGAGCCTCTGAGAGACATTTGTTCCCAAGGAAAAGGACCATGACCGAAAAACTCTCTTGGCCTCACCATTTTTAACATCATGGACTGGGATGGGTAGATGTTTTGTGGGAGACACCTTCTGACAACTATCCTACATCGTTAAGGCCGTGGTTCCCAGCCTTGGGTTCCCCAGATGTTCTTGGACTAAAATTCCCTGGAGCCTTCACCGCCAGTTGTACTCGCCAGGATTTCTGGGCCCCACAACGTATGCAGTGTTGGGAAGCACTGCATTTAGGGGCTTTGACCAGCACCTTGAATCAGGCACAGAAACCAACAGGGAGCCAATGAAAGCTCAATTACTTTGAATTATAGGAGTAAAGGTTCCCCTTGACATTTAGTCCAGTCATGTCCGACTCTAGGGGGCGGTGCTCATCCCCGTTTCCAAGCCATAGAGCCAGCGTTTGTCTGAAGACAGTTTCCGTGGTCACGTGGCCAGCGCGACTAGACACGGAACGCCGTTACCTTCTCACCGAGGTGGTACCTATTTATCGACTCGCATTTACATGCTTTCAAACGGCTAGGTTGGCAGGAGCTGGGACAAGCGACGGGAGCTCACTCCGTCGTGTGGATTCGATCTTACGACGGCTGGTCTTCTGACCTTGCAGCCCAGAGGCTTCTGCGGTTTAACCCGCAGCGCCACCACGTCCCCCTATAGGTGTCTCTCTGCACCTAAATATTCCCCCCTACCCGCTACTCCTGCTTTGCCTCTATATTGAGGGCCTGAGAAAGTCAAAACTCCGATTGCTTGCGGTTGCTTTTGTAGCTGTTTATTTTATTTTATTTATTTACAGTGGAACCTCTACTTACGAACGACCCTAGCAACGAACGATCCAACTTAAGAACAGCTCAATTCGCTAAATTTTGCTTCTACTTGAGAACGGAGCTCCAAGATACGTACCGGGAAAAAAAATTTCCTGCCCTTTTTTTAACCTTAGGTCATCTTAGGTTTAAAAAAAAAAATTCTCCCCCTGGTTGTAGAGTACGGATTAACCGGCTTTGCATTAGTTCCTATGGGAACTAATGCCTCTACTTGCGAACGGCGCCTCTAGATAAGAACGAAAAACAGCCGGAACGGATTAAATGGTTTTCAGTGCATTCCTATGGGAAATTCTGCCTCTACTTACGAACGTTTCAACTTAAGAACAGCATTCCAATACGGATTAAGTTCGTAAGTAGAGGTTCCACTGTATTTATTTGTTCCGTTTTTACCCCGCCCATCTAGATTCGGGAATCTACTCTGGGCGGCTTACCAAATATAAAGATAAAAACAGCATTAAAATAACTTTGATGATAAGAGCAGAAAAATCAATAAAGAAAACAGGATCCAAGATGGGATAAAGCTATGGCGTCTGTGTTGCAGAAGCTCCTCTTCCCATGTCGGTGGTATTTCAGAGACAATGTTCCTCCTAATTTTCCGCCAGCGAGGGGTTCCGGCTTCAACCGGAACCAAGTGGGCGGCAGCGCTGGCTACGGGTGCATGGCACTCATGCTGCGCAGCCTAGAAGGAATGCTGCTCCTAGAATAAGCCTGCCCCGCCTACAGCTTTGAGGTGTCGTGACCTGTCTGTTTTGTCGGATCACGTCTACCCGTTTGGCCTCCTGTGGCAAGCGGTCAGAAAGCCTTTAATGCATCCCCTCAACTTCAGAGCTTAAAAGAGGAAGGGAGAGAGCAATGCTCCTCATACGTCCAGAGTTCAAGATGGACATTCAGAACATATGCCAAGTGCAGAGCAGACTCTTTGGGGGGGGGGGGATGTTGCTTCCTGTTTTTATTCAAATGTTTCCTTATCATGTTTGAGAATTGCAGGTGTGCGGGGAACATGGAAATATGAAGTGTGAAGGCTACTGGTAGCATCTCCATTATCTTGATGATGATTTTGATTAGGCATCTTTCAGTCTCGAGAGACTAGGGTAACGTGCTCTGAATAGAGGACTTGGAACAGCGTCTAGTGTGGCTGAGGAGGCCAATTCGAGAGTGACCATCCCTTCCATACTGAAGACAAATACAATCTGTCCCCTGTCCAGCTCCCTGGTTTGGCTGGTTTCGGGACGGCCTCTTTGCCTCGGCCTGCTGGACAAGGGTCTCTTCAAATTGGGAGATGTCATGATGCACCGCCTGCCTCCAGGCTTAATGCTCAGATGTCAAGGTTTCCCATCTGTTGAGGTCCATTCCGAAGGCCTTCAGATCCCACTTGCAGATCTCCTTGTATCGCAGCTGTGGTCTCCCTCTGGGGTGCTTTCCCTGCACTAATTCTCCATACAGGAGATATTTTGGAATCCAACCGTTAGCCATTCTCATGACATGCCCATTATCTTAGAGTCATAGCATTTGAAGCAGGAAACAGTCCCAAGAGCCACCCAGTTTGAACCTCTACTGACGTGGGAAGTCCATGTCGAAAGTGTGCCTGACAGAGGGCCAACCTTCATTTAAAAACCACCATGGGGGGGGGGGGGAATCCACCACCTTCCAAGGTAACCCCCTCCCCACCCATTGTTCCACAGCTCTTACCATCAGATAGTGCTTACTGGTGTTTAGTCGGAAGCTGTGGGTTCAAGTCCATTAGAAGTGCACATCTTTAAAGGCCAGTTGGGTGTAATTGCCTTAAGTTACAGTAGAATGACTTGCCGCCAGGGTGGATTTGATTTAAATCAAATTGATTTAAATCACTAATCAATAAACATTTTATTTAGGAACTAAAATCTTTTAAAAAAAACCCACAGTTTTGTATTTAAATCATTTTTTGTTTAAATCAGATTTTTTTTTTTAATAAAATGCTTCCGGACTAGTGATTTAAATTGTGATTTAAATGTGATCGAAGTCAGATTTGATTTAAATCAAATCCACCCTGATTGCTGTTGAGCCATTCCTTGTGGGCAATAGCAGTTTTGACAGTGGAGCCAGAAAATCAGAGGAGTAACAGGATCTATACACAGAGTGTGTGTGTGTGAGAGAGAGAGAGAGAGAGAGAGAGAAGTCCTTAAGCAACGTTACTGTAGGTACTTTAGCTCCGGATGTCTTGCATCAGGCAGAAAGTTGGGACATCGGCTGCAGTGTCCCCCTTTGATTCTGCAATTCTGCTGAACGTGGGAGTTGCAAATACTGTTAGCACCCATATTGGCAGCTGTTCTTTCTATTTGAGTGCATCCGGACTGGGATCTCCGTTCCCATGCAAAAATAAGAGTGCTGAGTCTGAAGGGGAAAAGACATTTGATCCCCACAGCGTAATTTACCCACATGTTTTGCAGCCAAATCCCAAGGCTTCTGCATTCACAGCAAATAAATTTGCTAGATGACGCATGGGACTTCATTGAGCCATCAAATCATTAAGCCACAATGCTGTGCCTTCATGGCTCAAATGTGAACTCCAGGGCAAAAAAAGGGAATAAGCTGAGATTGCTGAGGTTTTCAACTTTACTCATTTGAGTTAGATGGTTGTCTCATTAGGGAAGAAAAAAAAGCCTGCCTCTTTGGGATCACAGGTGCACACTTCTTAAAGGAGAAGGTGTTTGTTTATTTAATAATTTATTTAAAATATTTTTTTTTACCCTGTCTTTCTTCTTCAAAGGGCTCAAGGCTGATTTTCTGAATTATTTTGCACACCCCTGGCATGCCACCCCAATTGCTGTCTTGTTGATCATTTTCTGTCCTGTGAAACTGGGCTGTTTTGCACAAGTTGCTGACCCCGTTCTCATTTCCAAAATCTTGCAAGAAGGGCCGTGATCCTTGTGGCTCTATTCTGGTGGCTGGTCCGTGCCGTAAATACATGATTGTTATTCTTGGAAACAGAAATAGTAGAGGTTGATCACATCCGGAGCCGAGGATGGGCGCTTGAAAACTTTGTCAGGTTCAGCGTGTCTCCCCAGGACCAGGGAAATGAAGAAGAAAAAATCTGATCTTTTTGAAAGTTTATTTTAAAGCTTGCTTGTATGAATTATCCTCCTCAAACTGGTCCGGTTTTGGAAGAATAATGAGGAGATAAAGCAGGGGCTTGCTACCTTTTTCACTATGTATATAGAACTGCCACTTTAGCTTAGAGTTAAATATGCATTGCTGTAGAACAGGTCATGTTATTACCCGTTCGGCAAATCTTCCCCTTCACCAGGGGTTCACCGCCTCTGAAACTGTTTAGAAATTAAGAAAACAAAAATAATCGGAAGTCTATTTCTGTTTTAAAAAAAACATTAAAATGCAGCTTTTCATGAAAGCAAGACCTGCATCCTTTCAGAGGAGAATGCAGCTTTCAATTATCCACTGTATGACCAAAAAAAATTATTTCGGGGGGGGGGAGCATGAGGTCCTCTAGTGCAGGGGTCCCCAACTCCCGGTCCGCAGCCTGCTACTGGTCCGTGGCCTTTGCAGGACCGAGCCCCAGAGACAGATCTCCCACACACACACACGCACTCCCCCCCGCACGCCCACATGCACGCACGGCCCTCCCCCCCGCACGGGTGCCACGCCCATGTGCGCCAGCGCGCCATGCCCACCCATGCATGCGTGCGAGCACGCCACGCCCACCCGCAAGCGGGGGGGTGCCCCGGCCCCCCCAACCTGTCCGCGGTTTGGAAAAGGTTGGGGACCACTGCTCTAGTGAGTTTTATGACACCACATGATCTAAAACCCAGATTTCCTAAGCCCCCATCCAAAAGTCTGACCACTATGTCGTTTAAGCTCTTCCGCATCACCCTACAAAGGCAGTTTTAGTCAGGGTGAATAAAAATCAATGGTTTATAAATCAATTTGATTTAATTCACGATTTAAAAATGATTTTTTTTAAAAAAATTAAATCAGAAAAAAATATCAAAATTTGAAATTTAAATCAATTTGATGTAAATCAAATCTGCCCTGGTTTTAATAAATCATCACGGATAACACTCCATGTCACACTATACATTTTGTGGGGATAATTCCTTACATCTGTGCTAATCTCTGCTCAGAACAGGCAACAGGATACACAGAGAGATGTTAGCTTGTTAATCTGTCTGCAAAAACCAGGCTGGTGGTAGTAATAATCAATATTATTTAAGCTGTAGGTGAGTGTTCAGAAATTCATGGCAGGCTCAAGCCCTCTAAAGCCTGCCTTTCAGGTACATGATTGACACTCAACCATGCTTCTAGCGTCATTAGGATGGTGGCATCCTGTAAACGCACAGCCTTAATTTCATTCCTTCATCCAGAGATTGATTTTGACCTTTATGGGGTGGATAGAGGGATTTTTCTCTGCTCCAAAAAGGCAGGCACGATGAGAACACCTCTTCAGAATTGGTTTCAGATTACTGCAGGTAATCAGACGGAGCACTTGAAATCATTTCGCTGCATGTTTTCCATCTCAATCTGCCTACAAGCTTTCTCTCGGTTCACCTGGATCTATGTTTCTCTCTGCAGAGCAAACATTGGGAAGAGGAATGCATTATTTTAGGAGATGAATATATCTGTAGAGCAGTTTGCATATTTTATGTTCAGATTCTTTCCCTAAGCTCTATCCCCTGTAGTTCTTACTTCTGCGTTTGTGCTTTATTTTAATTCATTTCCGAGCTGGTTCTACTTGGGTGGTAGGTTCGATGATACTAACATCAGGCCCAGATTTGAAATGAGGGGTGTGGACATCAGGCAGAGAAAAAGGCTTTGAGTAGACACACATAGTTTAGCACTTGCTGTGTTTTTTTGCTCCTCCTAGAATCATAAGCTGGAATTCTATATGTTGCCACCTAGCCTAAGGCAATACAGGTGCAACTTTGCCCATTGTTACACCCAGGCAACAAAAACCGCACAGGTTGATTGTGCAGTTGGTCACACTGTTCCTGTTGCGACCAGTTGTGCAACGTACCTGTAGAAGCGCTTTGGAAAAAAAAACAGTTCGGCTACAGATTGTGTAATGTTATGTAAACATATATGTTTCTGTTTGTATGCTGCGCAGCTCAAACGATTAAAACTACACAGTGATGACAACACCGTGAGAATTATAGTAAAAAAAAAGGTTTTATTGTTGTTGTTTAGTCGTTAAGTCGTGTCCGACTCTTCGTGACCCCATGGACCAGAGCACGCCAGGCCCTCCTGTCTTCCACTGCCTCCCGGAGTTGGGTCAAAATCATGTTGGTAGCTTTGATGACACTGTCCCACCATCTCGTCCAAAAAAGTTTTAGAGAGATTTTTTTAAAAAAATTAAATCTCTACATGCAATAAATATAGCGTTCCTGAGACCTCCTCTTATTGCTTAAAAGCCAGTGTGAAAAGAAACGTCTGCCTGATGACGGAAAGGACAAGAGGGAGGGAGCCAACCTGGATTCTCATTCCAAAGCCTGGGAGCAGCCACCGAGAAGACCCTCTCTTGATTCCTCACCAAAAAGCTTGGGAGGGTGCTAGAACAAAGGGGACGTTCCTCCCCAGAAGATCTGAGAAACGAAGAAGGCTCATAGGGGGTGAAAAAAAAATCCTCCAGGTTGCTTTATAGGACTTTATAGGTCATAACCAGCACTTTGAATTGTGCCTGGAAACAAACCAGCAGGCAGTAGAGCAGTTGCAGTAAGCGTTTGTTGTACTCCCTGTAACCAGCACCCGTCAGCAGTCCGGCTGCAGCATTTTGAACCGGCTGAAGTTTCTAAACACCCTTCAAAGGCAGCCCCGTGTAGAGTTTGTTGCAGTAATCCAAACAGGATGTAACTAAGGCATGTTACACTGTGGTGAAGTTGGACATCTCAAGGAATGAGTGCAGCTGGTGCACCGGGTTTAACTGTGCATTCTGATGGTGACCACTGAAAACTGTGCATCCAAGCTCAGTGTAGGTCTACACCTAAGCTGTGAACCTGTCTTTTCAGGGGAAGTGTAACCCTATCCAATACTGGCTGATCCCTATCTCCTGCTTTGCCTTTTGACTGATCAGGAGCACCTCTGTCTTGTCTGGATTAGGTTTGTTATCCCTCATGCAGTCCATTACTGATGACAGACACTAGTCCAGGCACCCTTGGAATCGGATGGAAATGAGAGATAAAGTTGGGTGTCAACAGCCTGCTGATGGTACCAAATCCCCAAACTCTGGAAACCTCTTGTAGATGATGAATACCATGGGGGAGAGGTCTGAACCATGGGGGACAGACACCATGAGCTGATGGACAAGGTATTGAACAGGATTCCCCCAACACCATCTTCTGAGTTTGGCCATCCAGGAAGGATTGGAAGCACTGTAAAACAGTACCTCCAAAATCCATCCCAGAAAGGCACCCCAAAAAGATACCCCCTGGTCAATGATATCAACAGCTGCCAAGAGGTCCATCAGAACCACCAGAAATAATCTTCCCCTGACCAACGGGATTTCAGCCAATGAATTGTAGAGCTGAAAGAGACCTCAAATGTACAACTTAGTGTGAAAGGAGATCTATAGTTAAAGCATCCTTGACAAGTGGCCGCATTACACAGGTCTGCACCCTGCCTCTGGTGTTGACGTCCTGTATTCTCCCCTCCTTTTTCTGTATATGAGTTTGAAATTGCATCCTTTTTGGTATGGATTTCTTTTCATCTTCTGATCCTTTTTCACCCAAGCAGATTTCATTGTCACTAGCCCAATGTTACCTGGTTTTCTCTCTCCCCCACTTCCCTGTCCCAAAGCTTTTCGATAAGGTGGAGTTCCTTCTCTAATTCTTGAGATGCAGGTACATTGCAAGGCATCAGAAATGCATAATCCGCTTTCGAGGGGAAGTCTACTACTTCAGACGCCTTCTAAATAGTTTTGGACTTCATGCCTCTTGGCTTCTGTGCTGGCAGGGGCTTCTTGGGAATTGAAGTCCTGAACACCTTGTAGGCCAAGAAATGAAATGAAAAGTAGAGATGAAAAGTCCTTTCCTACCTGTGGCCAAAACGGGAAAGATCATTTCTTTCAAATGTTGGTGTGTTGTTGTTTTTTCCTTTGGTATTCAGGCTGTAAGCATGTTTCTGGAGCAAAAGAAATTACCAAAATCTATCAGACTTCTTTCTCCTCTTCTTTGTAATGGAGAAGAAGGTGTGTAGGTGTGAGAGAGAATGGTGAACCAGTCTTGTGGTTCCTGTCGTATTGAAAGCTGTAGGAGTGGTAGAACAACCATGGAGGGAGTAAGGAAAGCTGGCCCCGTTAATTATAGGACCAGTGGCACAATGTGAAAGCTAGCCATGTTTGTTTTAGCAGCATCAAGAAAACAGGGTATCGTGGCACCTTTAAGATCATGAAATTTATGTTGGGAGCTTTTGTGGATTACAACCCACTTCTTCAGGTGCATTACTATCCAGATACCCCATAAAGTTGGGTAGCTAGCTTTGGAGCCAGCAGTTGGGAGTTTGATTCGCCGTTGTGCCTCCCAGGAGAAGATGCAGCTTTTGCATAGCCCCAAGTACTCCAGAAGAAGAGAATAGCAGACCACTTCTCTGTACCCAGAAAGTCCTGGAAAGGGTCACCATAAGTCAGAATTGACTGGACAGCATGTAATTATTATTATTATCACCGACGATGGTATTGTACAACAGAGCAAATCAACATTCTACAAGGCAGTTCTAAGAATGAGGAATAGCAAAATTAAAACTTTGAAACCGGACTTTGGATCAGCACCAGATGTGGCACAGATGTAGCAGAGAGTCTGTTCTTTCACTGTGGCAAATTTGGGCAGAGGGTTTCAAGTTGCAATTTTAAAATAAAATAAAATGGTTCTGCCTGTTCAGAAACAAGTGACTTTAAATGTCCCCAGATTTAAATCAATCAAATAAATTGGGGGGAGGGGGACAAAAAACACCTTGCTTATCTTGAAAGGGAACGGTTGGCCCCACTAACCTTTTTTTTTAAAAAAAAACAACTTGGAAGGAATCTGGTTTCATTACCATTCACAGTTGTCAAAAAAAAAGAGCCCCTGACAATTGCTTTGTGTTTGGATAGGAAGTGGTGTCACTTTGTGAATGGTCATGAGAACAAGAAGGTATCCTGTAGACCAGGGGTCCCCAACCTTTTCCCAACCGCGGACTGTTTGGGGAGGGCTGGGTGCCCTCGTGTGTATGCCAGGGGAGCGCTCGTGCGGGGGGGGGGGG
Source organism: Intellagama lesueurii (assembly GCA_037013535.1). Classification (NCBI taxonomy): domain Eukaryota; kingdom Metazoa; phylum Chordata; class Lepidosauria; order Squamata; family Agamidae; genus Intellagama; species Intellagama lesueurii. The sequence continues at coordinate 5,788,303 of JBAJHW010000004.1, forward strand.
AGATCTGTGTCCACCTAGTCTGTGAACCACTGCTGGGTCGTGGACCGGGGGTTGTGGGCCCCTGCTGTAGACCATCTTGATTGCTGCCCTGGGTGTCGTCAACATTCAGATTGCCCTTTGCTAGGTGAAGCTGGACACCCTTTTTCCAGCTGGCAATGTGGACATGATATCGTGTAGCAGTATATTGGACCATTTCTTGGCCTTCTGAATCCTGAGTACAGAAGCACAATATGCCACATTCATAAATTGGAGGGTGGTTTTTTTTTTTTTAAGACTTGAATTATTCTTGGAATGCATGAACAATCTTCGAACAAACTAGACGTTTTCTAAAAGTTGCTACATTTCCCCTCTGGCTTCCCCCAACTTAGAAGCTCCGTGAATAAGAAGAATTATTTGCAGGGTGCAGATTGGATCTCTGCTGACGCAAGTTTCCTTAGAGGAGAACGAGAAGAGCAAAACCTCTGGCCTGTGAAGGCCAGCTGGCAAGGGGCCCAGGAATGTGAAGATGTTCAAAGCCCTGCCTTGCTCCTCCACCTTAGGGGTTGTGGAAAGAGCAGGAGTCCTGTGATGGGGCAGTCGTGTGATGGGGCAGATCTTTCCCCTCAGTCTGGCATTCTGACCACATTCCTTTAACTAGTTAATTATGTGCCCTCAAGTTGGAACCAACTTAGAGTGAGTCTTTGGGAAGGGGGAGGAAGGGGCAAATATGGCCTTCCAGATTTGCTGCTTGGGATTGCCTTCAGTTCCCACCAGCCCATCCAGTGTCACTTATCATAATGGATTATGGGAGTTGCAGTTTCAGAATTCTAGACACCCACAGACATCTAACCTTGCAATAGCTCATCAGCCAGCTGGATTGGCCTTTCCAGAAGTGGGAAAGCTAAGGCAGAATTTCTACCCCCAAAAAAACGTAATTTCCCCAGGCTCAAGTAAGAAGCTGAATTCAAGACAGCAGCCTTTCCAGGCTCTGAGTGACATGGTGCCAAAAAGCCATCATGCACCTACCAAAATTCATAGATGGAGTTAGCAGTCATTCTGGGCAGACCCAGAAGCTTTTCCTGGTGGTAAGCTGCCCAGTCCCAGCAAAACATGAGACTCTGACAACCAAGGTGCAGAACGTGAAGATGTTGATGAAAGGGAAGGGGAAGAGTCGTTAAATTATAAAAGTTTGGGAAATCTAGCAGGAAGGAGCATCTGTTGACACTCTAACCAAGTGTGAATGGTCTTGAGTTGAAAAGGGGCAACCTTTGCTCAAGATCTAGACAAGGCATATGGATCAACACAAGGAGCTATTGAGCGGAGGGCCAGGGGTGCATGTACGAGCTAGCTACCCAACTCGTATTTTTTACAAATAGATATGGAAAATGTTTCTGTGCACCTACTCACCATGCAAAACAATCCTGGAATCTATGATTTTGCTCATAGTGCCCTCTTTGACTTCTGAATGACAGTTAGCGGCTGCAGTCCTGTGCACAGTTAATGTATGAATGGCTGCACTGGTTACTGATGTTCATTTCTTACAGTGGCCAAACTGTGCTAGAGGTGGCTGACATTTCTGGAAGCCAATGTCAAAAATCTGGATGTCCCAAGGTCCCCCCACTCCTGGATTGTGATGTGGTGGTCAGAGTCACCGATAATGGACAAGCTTGCTTAGATTGTAAATGCATATCCAGCGGTAAATACAGGGGGGTTGTAGTCAAAGAAGCATGAACCAAAGTGCAGTTTCTGCTGGCCCTGAGCTAGTGGCAGATTAGCACAGTGAGTTAAGTATCTGGCTGCAGAGCCGGAGATTGGGAGTTCAATTCCCCCCGTTGGTGCCTCCCAGGAGAAAAGCCATCTTGTGTAGCCTTGGGCAAGCTGCGTAGTCCCAGGGCATCCCCAGAAGAATGATAGACCACTTCTGATAACTCTGTAACTAGAAAACATTGGGAAAGTTCAGCAGAGGTCAGAATTGATGGCACATAATTAATGAAGTACAGTAACAGACTAACATATGAATATCTCTGAAGAATGTCAGATCTTTTACACGATACCGTCTTCTACTGGGCTGCAACAAAACCCACAGTGGAAACTTCTTAATCCTACATGTTATCCAACCAAAATAAATGTCATATTATTCTGATTTCTGTGTATGACAGTGGAAAAGTGGAATTTAAAAAATACAGCCTCCTAAAGGGAACTTAAGCATATGCATAAAAATAAATGGATTCTGAATGGTATACCTCTGAGACTTCTGTGCTGTGATTTACTTGTCAGAGCTAACTTACTCAGATGTTTTAGTTATTTTTAAAATCTTTGTCATGTTCAAATCAGAGCTTGGAAGTGTCAAAAGCATTTAGCATTTAAGGTACTTTTTGAAAAATTAGCTTGTTTGCTCATTGTAAGTACCAGTCAAGAGTTGTTTGTTGGGAACAGGTTTCCAGTGTACTTCTTTTAAATTATTTTTTAAAACTATTTACATAGTACCATAGTTGCCCCGTTAGCTTTTAAAAAATGCATTTTGGTTTGTAAAGTAAGCAAAACCAAACCAAAGGTGGAGCTCCATGGATCTCTGCAATCCAGATGTTCAGAGCCCAGATCTTTGAATACAGTGATGACTGGAAATGCCCCACTCGACCCCCAAATATTTTCGAACTGATGCTTTTGATCAGGAAGGGGAAATGCATTGCAATGCACAGCAATATCTTTGAGATTCGTCTTTAAACGCTCCCGTATCTCTGAACTGCCAAATTCTTAAGAAGTTCCCAGGAAACTAACTTGGCCCACATGGCATGGGTTCTTCTCTCTCTCTCTCTCTCTCTCTCTCTCTCTCTCTCTCTCTCTCTCTCTCTCTCTCTCTCTCTCTCTCTCTCTCTCTCTCTCTCTCTCTCTCTCTCTCTCTCTCTCTCTCTCTCACACACACACACACACACACACACACACACACACACACACACTTTCAGAACACTTTTTTCCAGTGGGTTGGACGCTGGATTGGTTTAAATCGCCAAGTAACCATTTCTTCTAAATTGAAGAATTAAACCATTTTTTTCTCTGCTCCTGCACTGTGTAAGATTTTTTCATGTATGCTTTTGCCTGAATTAAGTAGAAGCACTGCGTTTGTAACTAAATAGAGCTTATGTCAACCCTATGACTGTAATCTATGAAACTTGGTCTCGTACTGTACAATTACCAGCTTTCAGACAAGGTGCAATTACAGAATTTATGGATTTCTGTTTGCAAAACACATTTGAAGACGTTAAGCAAGACCATCCAATGTAATTCTGCAAGAGTTAGTCATTACAGGTCAGGAGGCTAGTAAGATTTAATCCTGACAAGGCCCCACTCAGAGTATTATTGCTTTTATGACAAGATGGATTGTGACAGATGAGTTTCCATCAGACAGAAAATAAAGGTTGAATCCAGCTGATACTTAACGGGATTCATCTCCCATTGATTTCTGAGGGTATCTGAAGCAAAGACCTAATTTGACATCATTCTGATATTAATAGAACATAAAGTCAGAGATGTGTGTCATCAAGTTTTTGGAAAATTTTGGGTTCCTTTTCTGGGCTCTTTTACTGCAGTCAACCAATTTAAATGGCCCAAATATAGGATTTCAGTTATTCTTCTAAGGCAAGTGCTGAAAACCCTAGTGTTTTGCTGCCTGTGGGGAAAATGAAAAACAAGGCATGGCTTCCCCTTCTTTTGCACAATGTGGTTGGCTCTTGGCTGCGTCTGGACCAAACTTACACATGATGTAATTCCTCTCTATTGCTAACGTTCTTCAATAACAAACCAAACATGCCAAATCAGATAATATTATTTAGAGCACTGGAAAAAAATCTGGTTTTTTTTCTTCTGGAAAATCCACATCCCAGCTCAGAAGTCCTTTACTTGTTCACTAAATGTCTGTGATCATTGGTTGACGGTCATATTTATAACTTGGCCCAGTGACACAGATTCCTCTTGGGCTGGATCCAGACTGAGGTTATGACAAAGCCAAGTCCTATTGATTTCAGTGGTCTGTTCGGTGCTTGACGAAATCTGGAGCCAACTTGAAGTGGTGTGATTGTGAAGCTTGTCCTCAAAGCGTTGGTTGGAATTCAGTTCACCAGAGCAGAGCTTTTCAGCCTCTGCTGCTGCTGCTGTTTTGGAGTTCAACTCCGAGAACTTCTAACCACTGGATATGTCATCTGGGGCTTCTGGGAGGTGAAGTCCAAAACAGCTGGTGGGTGAAAGGTTGAAAACCACTAACCACGAGAAGCAGATTTCATTCACTTAACATGCACAGGACAACATATCCCACCATGTTTAGCAAAGCTTAGCTGCCGTTAGAAGCCAAACGATACCTTCCGTTGAAGAGTCCTCTCCACTCCTCAAATTACTTGAAAGATTAGAAGGTAGAACCTCAATTCAGTTTGGGAATCATAGAATAATCAAGTCGGAAGGGGCCTATAAGGCCATGGGGAAGATCACTATATGTGAGAAGGGGGAGATTTATATGTTCCCTATTTGATACTTGTCTCTCCCTCTACATATATGGAATGGGGTTAAAAAGCAGGAGAAATCGCCCTGTGGAATTGGTACCATTAAGCCCCCTCCCTTTCACACGTTCCCACTCCTGATTGGGGTCCTCTTTGGTTGCTTGTGAGTCATTTAAAAGTAGACAGGTAGCTCCGTATTACCTCTTGAATGTAACACGTAATTTGGACCATGGCATGATCGTTGCCCCATTCTTAGCTTCACACCTTTACGAACAAATGAGTCCTAGATCAAAACAAGGCTCCGGGACTGCCAAAATTGGCCCCTTTGTTCTAGAGTAGCCATTCTCAACGGGGGCCCTGTCACATTTGAAGGGGGCCACAGACTGGAAACAATTCTTCACACACCACCTTAGAAGGTTCATTATGCAATTTGTACAACCCTGATTCGGCCTGTACTTCTTTCGCCATGGCTGTCCTAGACCCTGAGGTATCAGAGAGGCAGGAACAGGTGCCTTGTAGGAGTGATGGCAGACCACAGTTTGTAGTCAGTGCCAGTAGCTGTGAGTCTCAGGTGTGTCTTCCTGAGATTTTGCTGTGATTTGGAGTGAAGAAGTTCTGATGTTGAAGATCAGTGGCTCTGCCGGGATTTGCAGTCCTTTGTTTTCTTGCTTCTGTTAATCTCGCCTCTTCCTTTCTCGGCCTATTGCTGCAGAGCTGGGTATCATCACAGCCTCATTGCTTCATCATAGGGTTGTTTACACCGAAATCAGAAGCTCCCATGAAGTTACCACTCAGTGAAATCCAATTTAACTTGACTTGTGAAACTCAAGATATGAAAAGCACCTGAATTGAACTAGCAAAAACATCACATACCGAGCCTGGTTGACTCAGAGTCAACTGTATGTACGTATGTATGTATTTTTCAATTTTTAAACTGCCCATCTGACCGATGGTCACTCTGGACGGTGTACAGCAATAACAGATAACATATAATACCATAACCATAATTAGAACTTAAAATTACATTTACTGTCTTCCCTCCCCTGGAGCCAGGACCCTATTGTTTCTGCACACAGTGGGGATTCCAGCTCCCAGACCCAGACTGTGCCACCAAATGCTCCGATCCACTGAGCTCTACCACCTCTCCAAATAAACTGGGCACCAAAACTCCTGGGTTCATTTAAATTCCACGATCCATTTAAAAAGCTTGCTTTTTGGTGTAGGAAAGTTTTCACTGAAGCATTTTGCTCCAATGTGGCATCCTTGCATTTAGTCACTCGCCTGTTTGCCACAGATGGATCGGACTTTGAGTGCCAGCGACGACGCAGGCTGGTAGAACAGGATCAAGCATGCCAGTTCTCCGGTGCACCCAACATAACTAAATACATCACTCATTATATTGTGGTCTCCTGTAGAAAAAACATCTCTCTCTCTCTGTCTTTTTCTCTTTCTCCCCTCCGCTTTGCAAGCCCATAACAAGCCAGTGAAAACTATGCAGGATATTAAAATTATAGTATTTCTTTATTCCAAGGCTATTTTTAAACTGTGTGGTCTGCAAGTGTAAGTAGTAGAGGTGCAAGAATAGGAAGATCAGTAAAGTAAATCAATTTTGATATTCAGTGGTTGTTGTTTTTTTTAAGGGTGAGTGGTAGTGTGCTTCTGCTTGTCCTGTTGGGAGTTGACTTTCGTTATGGCTGTTTTGACAGTGATGTTGTGTTGCATCTTAACTAGTCTCCCAGAATCATGCAGTGCATTCTCCCTGAGATGTACTGCATGTTCTTCTCATTCCAACACTTCTTTACCCCATTTATTTTTCTTTAAATAATTGCCATCTTTACTTTCAGTTTTTTAACCCATGGCCAAAGTCTTTTAGCTTCCTCTGTTTTAGGTGGAATTTCTTAGGATTTCTTTTTCTGTATTTCTTCACTTGAGTGCTGCTGCCTTGTGGGTCACACTCTTGATCTAGGAAATTCTTAAATGGATTCTAAAGAAACGGATCTTAACTATCCCGTTTGTGGTGTTTCTAGGTTCTTATTCCCTTTCTCTTCACAGGCCTGGATCATAGTTGGATGGTGACTTAAGGAAGAGCTGATGATGGAAATAATTGAACAGAGATGAAATTACTGTACCCAACATCTGCCTATATTGGGGTTTTCCTTGAATGTCTGTGCTAATTTAGGTAAGTAATTGTTTTTGCTGTTCTTCCTTTGGAGAAAGACTAAATGGCCCCCAACGTTATGATGATCATAAGCTAACTGGGTTTAAACTGCCCTTAGGTTACACAGAATCATTGAATAATTACATTGGAAGAAGCCTATAAGGTCATCAAGTCCAACCCCCTGCTCAATCCGTTTACCACCAAATATGTACTTGTCATAGAGCCTTCATAGGAAAAAGTTATGGCTTGTTTTCCTTGGCTTATGATTTTAAGGCTTTGAACGTGGTGCGTATTAAAGATGCGGACAACGGTTTGTTTATGTTCCCTGTGTTGAGACTCGAGAATGTTGGAGTAGGCGGTGTTTCCGTAGAGTTGTGAAATTTTGTGTGTCTTCTCCATGGGAGACATAACGGTGGGGAGCAGCATGAATTAATTGGGCAAAGGGAAAGGTGGCTTTCATTGCTACCTTAACTATTGTTAAATATTGTCTTCCGCTGGATATTTGGGGGTAGACTCATTGTTCTGCTCCCGTAAAGTGTTTCAGGAGCTTTCTGAAAGGAGGGATAGAGTGGAACTAATTCAGAATCTTCTCTCCATCTTTATTTTTCGAGAGTAACAGAGAGGTGGTTCTTAAGGTGTCGGCAAAAGGTGCATTGATTTCTTAAGTCTGTGTTGCCTTTGGCAAGTCTGAGGGCACCCCCCCAGAAGAAGAGAAGGGGAAACCACTTCTGAATACTCTCTACCTGGAAAACCCTGGAAAGGGTCGCCAGGAGTCAGAATTGACTTGATAGCACATGATTATTATTAATTTCTTAAGAAGCTACGCATGCTCACATGGTTCAAAGGTAAATCTATAGCTTGATGTGATTGGGGCACTTGGTTTCCCTTCTGACACAGAAGCACAAATTAGTTCACAAAATGTTTTTATTGGGGGGGAAAGCAAGGTAAGCACCAGGTTCAGCAGATCGTAACAGAGAGGACCGTTCAGAGTGGATGAACAACCATAGCAGATAAACTAGAGATGGTCCGGCGGTTCATGCCGGTTCGGCAGGCGTCCGAACGGATGTTCCACGATTCAGCTGCCTGCCCCCTGTGGCAACCACCCACTCGAAAGCAGTATCCTGGCTTCTCTGCCCCGCCTCGTGCAGGCAAACTATGCTGCTGCTTACAGATCACCAATAGTGCTTAAAACACTGTTGTGTTTACAATTTATTTATGCAGGCTACACGTTGCCCACCCCCACAAGCAAGCTGGGTACCCAATTTACTGACTTTGGAAGGTTAGAAGGCTGAGTCAACCTTGAGCTGGCTTACCTGAGCCCGTTGGGACCAAACCCAGGTTGCGAGCAGAGTCTTGAGTGCAGTGCTGCAGTTTAACTACTGCATTGCTCCACCAAAGCCCCGAGTCGTTCTGTTCTGTCTCCTTTTTCCCTGCCCAAAGTTTCCCCTCCTCCCGGCACAGATGTGTCTTATTTGCTAGCACTAGTGTGGACACCTGTTAATTATCCCCCTTGCCTTCTCCCAGGGCTGCAGGATGAGGGCAGATGGCCTGTTCCGAGTGCGGGTCAGGACCTCAGTTTGTCTAACCCTTGTTTAAAATCAACCAAGTTGGTTGCTGTCACTACATCTTGCAGTAGAAACTCCATAGTGTAAGTATACACTATGAAGAAATTTCATAGTATGGAACCCCCTGGATATATACCTCGCATTATAAAAATACTACGAGCAGATGTGATCCCGTGTGTCTGGAGAATCTTGCTGATAGCTAAAAGAGAAGAGCACAGCTTCATTCAATGTCTAAAATAGCGTGTTGAGGAGTCCCTTCTAAAATCAAAGGCTGAGGAGGTTCGCTCAGCCAATTGCTCCTGAAATATCCAGTTGTGCATCCAGCAATGAATGAATGCATTAAAAACTTGAAAGCAGACTTGTCAGGATATCTGTGTGTGTGTGTGCATGCGTAATTCATCATGCGCCTCACGAAAGCCAGGATGCTGTGTGCCATTTTTCGGGTGTACATGAATAGAATGAAAAAGGGGAGGAAGATCAGAGAAAGAAGGGGCCACCCTGTACAGAATGGTTGGTCTGGATTTCAAAGCAGAGCGGTTAAACCACATCAGAAATGCGGTCTCAATAGCAAAAGAGCAAAAAAAAAAAACTGGGAGAACTCCTGGGGGTTGGAGAGAGGAGAAAGAGGGAGGCACAATTAACGCAGATTGGAACAGTGTCGAAGAACCGGCGAGGGAGTAGTTTGGCGAAATGAGTCCCTTATGAGGAATTAAGTCTTAAATACTTGCACGTGACCTCAGTGGCTGGGAGATTAAGGAAGACCCTTTTTGCTAGGTGATGTGAAGAGGCTAGTGGATTGTATTTTAAGCTAACCGGGTCAGTGCACAGCCTGTTTTCGTTTATCTTTTTTCAATCGAACGCTGACTCAGTTTCTCCACCCACAAAAGCTAAAATGATGGTTACGCAATTTTGCATGATTTCTCTTTTGCATAATTCCAAAAATACAGCTGTGTTTGCAGAATATACGTGCGTTGCTTTGGTTCTATGAGGCAAGACCGGTGAGAAACACAGAAGTCACAGATGGCTGAGGTTTTCATTGTGGTCATTCAGGGCTCAGGTCACACTTGTTATACTCTGAAAGTCCTTAATACCTGGGAACTTAATTGGTCAAAAGAAAAAGAAAGCTGACAATCTCAAAAACTGAAAATACTCCTTCCCACCCTCCATTCCTACACAACACTGCTTTTTTTTCCAATGGTATATGTATATATGAGATGCAGCGTGTTGTAGTGAATGTTGAACTCGAGGGGCCTAGATTCAAATCCCTACTCTACGTTGAAAACTGGTTTGGGTGACAATAGTGAAACCACTCCTTAAATATCTCTCATACCCCTAGAAGCCTGACAGGACTGCTATAAGTCAGAGACAACCTGACAGCACAACCACAAGTTTATATAGACTGCCTACTTAACATTGTGTTCTCTGTGTCTCACAAAAATTGATAAAACTGGGTATGGCAGAATTTTAACACCCATCAGAAAAGGAGACAGAAGTAGTTTAGCAGCACAAATAATTTAGGTCACTCTGGCAGCTCGTGTTAAAAACAAATTCACACAATTTAAAAACAAATTTTAAAGCCCGTGTAATTTTTTTTTTAATCTGAAAATATCCTAAGAAGCAGCTTTGCAGGTCTGTCAGAGGAAGCTGCTCAATAGCCAGGGTGCCATTCCCAAAAAGACCCCGTCTGCAGAAACCACGTGTCTTAGCTTCACTTGGCCGGAGAGCCGAGGACAGGACCTCCGGATAGCTTCTGAAAGTCGATATAGTTAAATATGGAACAGGGTAATTTTGCAGGTAGCCTTGTCTTTTCAAAATCCTTTCTGACACCAGACTTTCCAGTTGTGTATATGCTGTTTCCCCAGTTGTCATTTGTACCGCAGTTGGTATGGGGCTTGTGCCACGGGGAAGGCTCTGATCTAGTATGTGAAGCTCTCTTTTCCTGGAGGTCAAATTGTCTGTCCTTCTGTCAGTTTTGCAGTGGTGTACATTAATTGCCGAATACATTTCTGTGTTTATTTAACCCTTGTTCTTCCAATCATTTGGGGGAAGGGGATGTGGTGGGGAGAAAACTTACAGTTTTCTCCCTACCGCTGGGCTGTACTTCTTAGCCTGAAAGCCAGAGGCCGAGGAGTAACACGGAATTGCAGCGATTTATATGATCGTATGCCTATCTTGGGAGCATCACCCAAGTTAATGGGATTTTCTGGAATAGGAACGTAGCCAAGACGTCTGTGGGTTTGGCTTCGTATAAATCAGAACCAGTGTTTCCTTGCTTTGATGTGGTCATTTAAAAAGCAATTTTGAGTCTCCAGTTTATGTCTGGCTTTTAAAACATACAATTTTAGCATGGAAATGAGCTGCCATGAGAACAATGTTTTGTAGAAATCGCCTCCATCCAGTTTCATCGGTAAGCAGGGTGCTGCTACCTGGATGTCTGCGTCGTCGGTGGAACCGACTGACTCGGGATCAAAGGGCTGGCTCTCCTCTGCATTTAAATAGAAAGCACCAAGCAGGTTTTTCGCTCTGCCGGGAGGCTGCATATGCCAAGTCTCGCACTCGGTGCCAGCCATGGAGGCATTGTTGTGGTGACACAGAGCTGGCTGGTTGCCTGTGCTGAGTGGGCAGAAAGTGCAAGAGGGTTTTTCCCCCCGCACAGTTCACTTTTGCAAGAGGGAAGCAAACAATGTACTGATAATAATCGTGTTTAGCCGGCGTCCTTCCATGTAGCTCTCAGAAGACCTGATCTCTCTTCTTCAGTCATGTGTAAAAAGCATTGGAGAAACCAGTCTTGATTTTCTTCTGTGGAAACCTGGATGCCCGCTGGTTCTCAAGCAAAGATCTCTCTCATGTAGACCAGATTTTTCAGGACTTTCTTGCTGCCTCAGCTTTACTGGTAAGTCAGGAGTTAGAGAGGGGTATTTGGTGTAAAAACATTGAACTAAATATCTCTCCCTGTTATCATCTTTTGAAAAGGTCTAAAGGTAATGCAGAGAAAGATTTGCTTCTTTGTAGAAATGGGGATATTCGTATTCGTGCACAAATGCGAATATCCCCGCGCAGCTGGACTTAATGAGGGTTCAGCCCCCAGGACCGGACCATCCATTCACGTGTCCTGCCGCGGCGCTGGTCCCACTCGTCCTGCCAATGGCATCCAGAGCTCCGCTCGGCTGGCTACTCCAGGCAGGGCACGGGAGGACAAGTATCCCCACACGGCTTGTAAGGTAGACTGAGACGGATCGAGGGGCCCATGGGATTTCTTCAGTCTCCTGGCAACACCCGGTAACTACTACACCACACTGCCTTTCTGAGGAGCACTCTTGTTCAAGATGGAGGAGATACACTAGTACGTAGACAACCCAACAGAGGTTTTGCTTTCATGGACTCCGTCTTTGGAAGAGGCCACCGGAGGTTCAGCATGCACATGAAGTGAATTGGAGTGGTCGTTTTCGAAATGTTTGTATGGAGGCTTCTGGTTTCAATGTGGGAGCAAATCGCTTCCCTTTGCTACAGTCATGATGTCCTACAATGGAACATCACTTTTGCAGGAACTTCCCAGAAATGATTGGGCCAGTGTACAGTAATTCTACCAGAATCATAAGGAAAGCGGAGGCCATTCTGCCTTTGTCAAATTTAGCAAGTGCAAGACTCCCTTTCCTGTAAGGTATTTGCATTACCCCAGGGATATAGCTTTTCATGCAAATATCTTTAAAAATGCAAGCGGTTGCACACTGAGCAGCAAGGCCTGGGAGAATTTCTCCCAAAGCACAAGGGCTTTACAGCTCTCCCCCACCCACCCTAGGTTTTGCATTTTAGCATTGATCTTGTAACAGAAAGAGGAAATCTTTGTAATTGCTCTTCGTGAGAGAACTCTTTGCAAGTTACTTAAATATGTGCTCCTTGAAAGCCCCCAACTCAGGCAGAGAATTATAAGCTGTTAGTTTCTCCTCTTGTTTTTAATCAGGGGTTCTCAGGGGCTTCTGGCCAGAGGGTGTCAACAGCTGTGCAAAAATCTGCTCCTTGTTCAGATTCCTAAGACCGTAAATTGTTTTTTTTCTCCTTCCACCACCCTTTCTTTCCAAGTAAGAGCTGCTAGTTTTGGGGATTGTAATTGAAAACAAGCATCTAAGCGCTTGCCGTAAGGCTTCAAGAAACAAGCAGAGGTTGGAAGAGTTACCTTTTTGAATTTCCACTCCCGGAATCCTTGGGCCGATGTGACATAAATTGCAAAACAAACTGGGAATCAGGGACACAGTCAGATGTCCCAAGGTCAAAGTTCCCCCTAAGCGGCATGGGTATGCAGCTGCGCAGTGCTGATGTCCACAGGATCCCTTCCAGCTTTGCAATTCTAATATCATCTGCTGGATAGCTCAGGGGTTTAGATCTCTGGCCGTGGAGCCAGAGGTTGGGAGTTTGATTCCCCACTGGGCCTCCTTGATGGGGGCTGGACTCGATGATCCATAGGGTCCCTTCTGTCTCTCCATTTCTAAGGTTATTAAGATTATTGTTAACACAAGGTGGAATGCAACAATTTAAAAATACATGTTTAAAATCACAATAAATTAGGACATTATCATTAAAACAGGATTAAACCAAGAGAATGTTGAAAAACCATCAAGTTAAAAAAGCCAATTTTTCAAACCTGATTTTTAAAAAAAAAAACATACTGATAAAATGTGTTGGATCCCCTTCTAAAAATTCAATCATGCAAGGTTCAGAGTTCACAAACCAACTTAAAGGGAAAAATCTTCTCCTGCTGGCAGGAGGACTGTAAGGGGTGTGTGTGTGTGTCAATCTATCCTCATAAGTTAGGGAATTCTGTAGACTAGCAACAGCCACCAAAAATGCGCTTTCTCCTGTGATGGCAGTGGGACTAAGAGAAGGCTTACCCCTGAAGATCTTGGAGTCTGGGTGACACGGATTTTATGGGCAGATCCAGTCCTTCAAATTGCCTCAACCGGAGCCATAGCAGGCTTGATAAGCTATAACCAGCGTTTTGAACTGTCATTATTTCTGCTTGTTCTCTTTCCCAGTATCTTAACTCTGCCACGTGCATTTGCAGACACTTGCTTTTAACAGATTGGGAGGAGGGTGTCGTCAGTCACAGCAAAAACATCCAAGGGTGTGATGGAACCCAAGCTAATAGGTTATCCTGCCCCGAATATTTGTGATTCCCTCTGCTTTGGAAGCCGAGCAAGGTCAGATCTGGTTAGGGCTTGGGTTGGGAGACCACCAAGAAATTCCAAGGTTCTCCAGGTCAAGCTGGAAAAGAGCCCTACTTTTCATTCTGGGGAGAGTGGCTACCACTCAGAGTTGATCATTCTGGACTAAATGAATTGGGGTCTGACCCAGTGGGAGGCAGCGTCCGATGGTCCTAAGTTGCCAGCTTCTGCAGTGCTGGATTTTGCAGCCACAGCTCTGCTAGACTGTCCAGGCGCTGCTTCGGTAGCTATCCTCAAAGTTCACTCCGTTTCATCCTGAACCGGTATTTTCCAGAGCTGAACAGCCACAGTTCGGGAGGAAATAGAGTCCAGAAAAGGAACTTTTCCAAGCTCTGTCCAACATATGCATGTAGGCAGCTTAGGGCATTAGTAAGGTATAGGCTGTTAAAGGTTGCCCGGTCGCTTTCGTTGGGCGTGATTTGTGCGCACTTACTGAAAATGCCCGCCTACTCTTACTATAAGTGGTGATGTAAATTATTTTGCTCAATTGCACTCAAGATGGAAAGAAAGGGTGTTTCTCTCCCCCCCCCCCCACCTCTGTTTCTGGTGTTGCTTTTGCTTTATTTGTTTTTGTCTTTCCACAACAGGAAACCCTTAAAATATTCTCTGAGAAGCCTTGTAATGAAAGCAAAAGCACGGCAGCTGGTGTGTGTGTGTGTGCGCGCGCACATGTGTTTTTATGGCCTCATCTTTTCGCTGTAGCTTTTCCCTGCTGCTCCAGCTGTGAGGAGGGACCGGGAGAAGGGCGGGCTGCTGAGACAGTAACCTATTTTCTGTTTCTGCTCGGCAGCCCAGATGGAGATCAGCAAATCCATACAGAGAGTGAGAGAAAGAGTGCCAGCCAGCCAGCCATGTGTGCATCGGAGCCCATGCCTTTTCATGCTTTCCGCGCTGCCAGTGGCGTGCAGCTTTTGATTTGATGGTCTGCCTGTTGGGGAGGCTGCCATTCTATGGAATGTGTTCCGTGTTTCAGCAGGAACCCGATGGGCTCAAAGAGAAACATCATGGGAGTCACCGCCCCGATGATTCTTTTCAAAAGCAGTTCACATCTGGTGTTAGCCAAGCACTTGGAATTCTTTGCAGGTGATTCCCAAGCATAACAGCATGTGTGAACTTGTGTGGGGCCTCACACTTCATTTTCTCAGAACCTTATTGGTGTGAAATCTCTCTGGAGAAATGCAGATGTTTTCCTTTTCTGAGCTTGTGTGGCACTATCCGTGTGAACTGCAGCTTAGTTCTAGATAATGCAAGATACACATTCTAGATCCTTTTGAGCCATAAAGACCATGATCCTGGTCAACCAGAAGGGATGTCTCTACAACGTGTTTTCTATGTCGCAGTCTAGAATCCAGGGGCATCATCTCTACATCACCAGGCCAACAGGTTTTATGGACACTTGTTCTCTCAGGGGAGTTAGTTAGCCCTGCTGCCTGTTCCATGTAAAGACTGGCACAAGGAAACAACTCGGGAGATGATGGAGCACCCCAAGATGATCAGTGCAGCATGCCATGATATTCATGTGATAAAGGGACTGTGTCTGGAAATATATTTCCACTGAGTTTGCAGGGATTTTTAGGAGAGCCTAGGAGCATTTTAACTCGGTAACATCGTAAATGTTTATCTGTCGTATTGGTGTAATAATGGATAAAGCATGAAGTTAGTGCTTAGGAGATCTGAGTTCTAGTCCCTTCTGAACCACAACTCAAACAAGCAACGTTAGGCCAGTCATTCTCTCTCTCAACCTGAGATACCCCACAAAATTGGGAAGGAGAAGAGCTGTGTACGTATAAGGCAGCGGCTCCTAACCTTGTATCTCTAGACTAGAACTCCCAGAAACCCTGTCCAGCATAGCTAGTGGCATAGGCTTCTGGAAGTTCTAGTCTAAGAACATCTGGGGACCCAAGATTGGCAACCACTGGACTAGAGCGGTGGTTCCCCACGTTGGGTATCCCATGTGTTCTTGGACTGCAATTCCCAGAAAACCCAGCCAGCACAGTGATGGCAAAGGCTTCTGGGAATTACAGTCCAAAAACACCTGGGTTACTCAAGGTTGGGGACCACTGGACTGGAGGGACAATCTAAATGGTTGTGACAAAGTATGTAGGTAAATACAGCATACAGTCATCACCCAGCAGAAGATTCTGTGTTTTGATGGCTGGCCAGCTGCCTGGCCAAGCTGAAATTTTGTGAAGATGCTGGCATAGCCCATAGCTTGTATTCTGGAGGGGTCTGGTTCAGATCCCAGTGTCTCTATATAAAAAGATCTGTGAAGAACAGCTCCGGGGAAGATCTTTCTTTGCAGAGGGAGAAATTCAGGTGTTTCGACACTAATTAAGGAGATTAAAAACTTGCATTCTTGTGTTTGTGTAAGTGGAATGAGAATCACACAGAAACACATTGGCAACTGGTCTTAACATTTTTTTTTCCTAGGAGGCAGCTTAATCCTGGTTGACTCTGTGCCAGGAGAACTCCTCTTTTTCCCTGCAAAGAGAGTTAGCTTGGCGGGTATTCTCAGTCCGTTTCACCTTGACTTCCAGTGTAAGCAAAGCTCTTAGCCCTTTCCAGGTGCACCTTCCCCGTGTGGTGCAAAGGAAGTAAGAACTTTAGAGACGTAACATGCCTTTTATTTACCATTTCTTTCAGGAATATCCTGTCCCATCTCCCAGAGTGGGGAGAAAAGGCATTTCACAACCAGAGTAAAACAGGCACGGGTAAAAATAGATAAGGCTTTTAAAAACAGTTACAGGTACACATTATTGAGTTAAAACGCTGTGAAATTAACTTGGAATAGTAGAACACTCTAAAACTAAAAACTGTAGATCTGCCTCGCCCAGAGTCCTGTTGGTGTTCGCTAAATAACTTGCTGCAGCTAATTGCAGCTAATTGACGAGGTCCCAGGGCATGTCCCAGTCACGTGACCAGTTTTGCAACCAAGACGCACCCTGACGCCTCATGAGCTAACTGTGTCAAGTTATGCAAACCTTAGATGAATACCAATAGCATGCCAATCAGTATCATAAAAAAAAAGACAAATCCGTTAGAACAGTGGTCCCCAACCTTTTTAATGCCAGGGACCGGTTTTGTTGAAGACCATTCTTCCAAGGACCGGGGGGGGGGGGGGGGGGGGGCTGCCACCGCAGGCGTCCATGAATGGGGGGGGGGGGCGTCCGTGCGTGGGGGTACTTGTTATGCAGTAGTATGTTATGCCATCATTTAAAGTGCCTCTGAGGAATCCCAAATAAAGATCAGCTGTGCTAGTAGGTCTTTCCTGACATTTTCTTAGTCACATTCTACAGCAGAAGCCATGGTCCACAGAGAGCTTTCAAAGCATCAGAGGGATCTCATTGTTAAAAAGGTATCAGTCAGGAGAAGGTTATAAAAGAATTTCCAAGGCATTAGATATACCATGGAACACAGTGAAGACAGTCATCATCAAGTGGAGAAAATATGGCACAACAGTGACATTACCAAGAACTGGACGTCCCTGCAAAAGTGATGAAAAGACTAGAAGAAAATTGGTCAGGGAGGCTGCCAAGAGGCCTACAGCAACATTAAAGGAGCTGCAGGAATATCTGGCAAGTACTGGCTGTGTGGTACATGTGACAACAATCTCCCGTATTCTTCATATGTCTGGGCTATGGGGTAGAGTGGCAAGACGGAAGCCTTTTCTTATGAAGAAAAACATCCAAGCCTGGCTAAATTTTGCAAAAACACATCTGAAGTCTCCCAAAAGCATGTGGGGAAAAAGTGTTATGGTCTGATGGAACCAAGGTTGAACTTTTCGGCCCTAATTCCAAAAGATATGTTTGGCGCAAAAACAACACTGCACATCACCGAAAGAACACCATACCCACAGTGAAGCATGGTAGTGGCAGCATCATGCTTTGGGGCTGTTTTTCTTCAGCTGGGACAGGGACCTTAGTCAAGGTAGAGGGAATTATGAACAGTTCCAAATACCAGTCAATATTGGCACAAAACCTTTAGGCTTCTGCTAGAAAGCTGAACATGAGGAGGAACTTCATCTTTCAGCATGACAATGACCCAAAACATACATCCAAATCAACAAAGGAATGGCTTCACCAGAAGATTAACGTTTTGGAATGGCCCAGGCAGAGCCCAGACCTGAATTCAATTGAATATCTGTGGGGTGATCTGAAGAGGGCTGTGCACAGGAGACGTCCTTGCAATCTGACAGATTTGGAGCGTTTTTGCAAAGAAGAGTGGGCAAATATTGCCAGGTCAAGATGTGCCATACTGATAGACTCATACCCAAAAAGGCTGAGTGCTGTAATAAAATCAAAAGGTGCTTCGGCAAAGTATTAGTTTAAGGGTGTGCACACAGATGCAACCATATTATTTCAGTTTTTTATTTTTATTTCTCTCCAACTAAAAGATTTCAGTTTGTTGTTCAACTGAGTTGTACAGTTCATAGGTCTCATTAAAGGTGGAAAAAGTTCTGAAATGATTTATCTTTGTCTCATTTTTTTACATCACAGACACTTGACATTTTAACAGGGGTGTGCAAACTTTTTATATCCACTGTAAGTTGCAAGCAACTGGATGGCACATTACAGTGGATGTTTATTTTCCATATCATGGACAAACATTATTCAGTAATTGAAAGCCTTGTTTATCACAACTTTATTTTTCATCCACTTTTATGTAGGACTGTGTCTGTGTTCATTGTAATCATTGTTAGTGATCTCAAATATTTAAGACAAGCTTCAATGAGAAACTTGCACATCAAAGGTGTTGTCACCACAACCTTAAACGCCCAGTGACTTTCCTACCAACCAACCACAATCTCTGTATTTTGGTCTTTCTTATTTTAATGCCATGTATAAATATCATTTTCCCTTATGTCTGAGGAAGTGGGCTTGTCTGGATTGCTCAGTGTATCCAGCTGTGGATCCAGAGGTTGGGAGTTCGATTCCCCCACTGGGCCTCCTTGGCAGGGGCTGGACTTGATGATCCCTAGGGCCCCTTCCAGCTCTGCCGTTCCAAGATTCTGATTATTCTTGTCCACAAAAGCTCACATTAAAGAAATATAAGGTGCCACCACGTTTTTGTCTTCTTTACTAGTTCTTTTAATTTTTTTAACTTTTATTTTTCCCTATAATAATTGCATATGTAAACAAAGCACGTGTTTACTGTCAATGAGAGGAAAGGCCACTGCAGGGGTGCTTCAAAGAAGTGTTTTCCATGCCACGAACCCCCCCCCCCCATTAAAGCCCAGTTTCTCCAGTTTGGGAGAAAGAAGGAAAGAAAAGAAAAGAAAAGAAAAAAACAGGCAAAGGGCCCGAAAGACAGGCCCCCGGCTCGAGTTGTTGGAGAACAGCTGGCATCGGGCAACAAGGGCCTGAGGGGGAGCCCCCACAGTTCCCTGAAAGAGGCGGTGCAGGGGGCCACGTGCTGGGATGGGGCAGGCCCCTGAGCAGCCCCCGAGCCCTGCTCCTCCCCATGGCTGGCCGGAGCAACAAAGGCGAGGCGCTCTCTGGGAATGTAGGGTTGGGGCCCCAGAGGGATGGCAGGCATGGGCCTGCCTGGGGGGCAGCCCTTTCCAGAGCCCCCCCTCCCCACTCTTGGTTGTGCCCTCAAACACCGCCATGGCCTCACTGTCCTGCACCCTGCATGCCAAGCAACCAGGACTATTGGGGGGCTAGATGTGGGGGGGAGGGCTGCCTGGACACCCTCTCCGCTGCCCTCTGCTCTGCTCTGCTCTGCTTTCCTGGCTGGCAGCGGCTGCTGCTTGGCCCCCACACAGCCTGAGGGCTTCAAGAGCAGACCCACTTCGGGAAGGGGTGGGCTGAGACGGGGAAGACCCCACATCACTGGGGCAAAGGAGGCAGAGAGGCTCCCCTAATGCTCCAGCTGCCGCCGCCGCCGCCTCTCCTCCTCCACCACCTCCAAGGAGCCAAATGCCAGCATCCGCTGCAAGAAACCTCACCGGCTCTTCCTCGCTGCCGTTGCTGGCTTCCAACAGGCCCTGCTCCAGCTGAGGCTCAGGAGGCTCCCCAGGGTGGTGTCCCCCGCCGCGGCCCGCTCGCTTTCCCCCGAGGCAGCCCACAGCAGCAAGCGTGGCGCCAGGAGCGAGACCCGCGCGCGCCTCCCAGCTCCTGCGCCCCACGTGCGGCACCCGCCATCTTTAAACACGAAGAGGAGTCTTCAGGGGGCGGGGCCGCCACAATAACAATCTTCCATCAGGGCCTTCAAGCCCCGAGCGCAAGGCAGCATGGGAGTTGGAGTCTCTCTATGGGCGCCTTTGCATTGAGAGGAGTAAAATGGCGGGCGGAAAAGAGACTGCAATTCCCATGGGGCCATACGGCCCAGAAATGACTCACTGCCGACTCTGTGCACTGTGGGAAGAAGAGTCCTCTTTGGGGCAAGGCTCCCGTGATCCAAAGCAGCAGTCCCCAACTTTTTTAGGACCGTGGACTTGCTGAACCTCTGAGGAAGGCAGGGTACCCCCCCGCGCGCTTGTGTGGGAGCTCGCGGGTGCATGTGTGAAGGGGTGGGAAAGCGCTCATGCCAGCGCTGGCAAGCACACGTCTGCGCAAAGCAGCTGTGAGGAGGGGAGTGCGTGCGGGGGGGCAGGAGGTCTGTCTCTGCGGCCCGGTCCAGCTCAGGCCACGGACCGGCACCGGGCCGCGGACCGGGGGTTGGGGAACTGTGCGTTAGAAGATTTCCCCTCAACCACCAGTGAGTTACAAAGAAACCTACTGGAAGAAAAAGGTCTGTTAGAGAGAATGAACAACCTGGTTGGGGGGGGCGGAGAGAGAAGTTGCTTTTAATTGCTTTTTAAGAACTATGGGATGATTGTCTTGTCGCAGCCTACTGGAGATACCCTGTTGTTAGTAGGGTGTTTTTGTTTTCCACGTGTGGGTTGCCTTGAGGGTGATGACTGCGTAAATGTTAAAACGAATTCTGGTGACAGTAAGTGAGGAGTTTATAAATAACTGGAAAGAGACAACAGTCAGTATTCATCCTTGAGAGTTTCTGGAGGGTTGTGTACCCTCCTCTTGTCATCATGCCTGTTTTTCTTGTCTCTGTGTTCCATCATCTTATAATTCTTGACGGAAATGCCTGTCCTTTGGTGATAAAACTAGAAGAGTTTCCATTTCTGCCACCTAAAACAAATACACAAATTTTTTTTATCCAGTGGCAGAATATCAGAGAAGGATCTTTTGCCAGTACAGATCGTACTCCAACCCAGCAGCCTGGTCTGCAGATTGTTTTATGCGGAACCAGCAAATTTCAGAGTTGCATCTGCCTATAGGCGCCATCTTTTACTCTAATAGGCTGAGCCACCTGTAAAATGTGTTGCCAGCCTTCATCACCTTGTGTGACCCCAAGCGTTTTCCCTTTGAGCGTTGCCCGTTTTAACAGAAGATGGTTTCATCTAAGGGAGTAGCTTGTTTCTTGCCCTGCCTTAACTCCATTTTGAAGACAGAAGAGGCTGTCTGGGCCAAAAAATGCTTCCTTCTGTGCTTCTTCTTCCAAAACAGAGGAATCTTGAGCTACATTGAATTAATTTTTCTTTAATGTGGGGCTTTAGGGTCTTCTACCAAAGGAAATGCTAAAGATTTCCCCCCTCCACCTTTTCACAGAAACTAGACATTGGGGGGTTTTTTTTTGGACTGCAAATCCCATCATTCTCCATTCTGGGAGTTCCACCTGACAGACATCTACAGACACCTAACTATGGCTCATCTGAGAGAAAGGCCTAAGGTGGAAGTCTTTGTAGCTGAGCTAGGCCTAACTTCCTGTTCAGAAAGGAAGCTGCTCCACTGCTAACTGGGAGCTTCTTTTCTCAACAGGAAGCAAACAAACACTAATTTCAGCACTGGCTGGTAACTGGAATAATGCTTCTAAGGACATATTTTATACTCAGTAGATCCCATGGACCACCAGAAAGACACATAAGTGGATTCTAGCTCAGGTCAAGACTGAACTCTGTAGAATCAAAAATAAGTAGAGTGAGTCTCTTGTACATAAGTCACATCAGGAGAAGACAAGAGTCACTGGGAAAGATAAGTATCTGGGAAGAGTTGAAAGCAGGAAGAAGAGGGGCTGAATCCATAAAGGAATTCCTGCCCTTGGTTTGCACAATCCAAGCAAAGGTCTTAATGATGGAACCTTTTGGAGGTTACTAATCCATTGGATTCCTGGAAGTCAGAAGCTGTTTGGTGGCACATAACAACACATGTTGTGACTTTGATAGTTGTAAAGCACAAAGATAATGCATTTTGAAAGGCATAAATATTATTGAGAGTATTTTGTTTCATGTAGTAAAACCCTGTGCCCTTACTTCGTTGTTTCATGTTGCAAAATCCTGTGCCTCTACTTCTATGCTCAGTGGCAGTACTCATACCATGCTTTGAGAACCCCTTCCATAAGGGATATGTTGTTGTTAGGTGCCGTCAAGTTGGAACCAGCTTATAGCAATAAGGGCTTTAATAGGGCTTTCAAAGTCAGTGAGATACAGTGGAACCTCTACTTACGAACTTCATCCGTCCCAGAAGATGTTCTTAAGTTGAAACGTTCGTAAGTTGAAGCAAAATTTCCCATAGGAATGCATTGAAAACCGATTAATCCGTTCCGGCTGTTTTTTGTTCTTATGTAGAGGCGCCGTTCGTACGTTGAAGCATTCGTTCCCATAGGAACTAGTGCAAAGCCGGTTAATCCGTCCTCTACCACTAGGGGGAGAATTTTTTTCTTTTAACCTAAGATGACTTAGGTTAAAAAACAGAACACCTTTTTTTTTTCGGTTCGTAAGTTGAAGCTCCGTTCGCAAGTAGAAGCAAAATTTTGCGGACGGAGCTGTTCGTAAGTTGAAATGTTCGTAGGTAGGGACGTTCGTAAGTAGAGGTTCCACTGTATTTAAGGTGTGGTTTCCCAGTTCCACACCCTCAGTAAGTTTCCATAGCTAAGTGTGGATTCGATCTCAGGGCTTCTGAGTCCTCGTTTCTTTATTCACCACACTACACTGGGAATCAAGGGATACATTAACACCGCCAACAATTAAAAAAGTTTCCTTCTTAATTAAGATTTGAGGTCTGCTAGTAAAATGGTGTTTAAGGAGACACCGGATTATAATGAACTGTATTAACCATAGTTAATACCTCTCTCTCTCTCCTGATTAAATTGAATTAAGGAGATGAAGGAGGTGAATACTCCTCATTTAGCAACCCCCAGTGTCTTCAGCATATAGTCTATGTTCCCCCTTTCCCAGGCATTTCTGTCTCTATCAGGTTTTCATATTACAGGGTGTTTAAGACACATCCTGTTCACCACCAGAAAAAATGTTCTAGCGCTCAAGTTGATCTCTGTTCTTCCTGACCTTGGTTTTACAAAACGATGTGCTGATAGAACCGTGGAAGTCAGCATTTTGTTTTTAATTCCATTCCGAGATCTTTAACAAAAGAATCCAACAATAACTGCAGAACCGTTCTGTTGGAAGTAGACAGTATAACTGCAGATGCGTTTGCCAAGATTCAAGTCGCTTGTGTTTCTCTTGCTAACACCATAATAAACTCTAGCTGGTGTAATATTCATCTCAATAGTTCGGGGAATATTGGTTTTGGTCACAGGATTCTACCGTAAGCACGAGTCAAATTGCCAGTGTCGGGGTTTTGCTTTCACCATTCCACAATAGCACATTGTAAATTTAATCAGTATTGTTTTTCCTGGTCCTGTGCCACCTTTCACTTGAACTCGTTCTCGGCACTCATCGTTCTTGCCCCAAACAAAGAATGTTGAGTCCCTCTTTACATGAAGTTTCACCATATCTGGGTCAGGAGCTGGACATTCTCTTTTGTTTTCTCCTTGTTTTCTCGTTGAAGCCACCAAATTGACCATTCAAAAGGAGGACAGACCTGCCATCTGTCTTAATTCTACAATGGATCTAGGTCGGTAAATTTCCCGGGTGCCTTTTTGTTTGGACAGCTGAAAACGGCAAGAGACCTAAAGGCTGCTGGCAACGTCTCATTAAAACTTTGCAAAAACTGTACGAAATTATGCATTACAGATAACTGTCATTAAAAGAGGGAATCCATTAACTGCTTACAGCATCTGCTTGTCGCAGCACATCATTTGCTAGTAAGTTCGCCTTGTTTTGTGGTTGGTCTTAGGGAGCTAATGAAAATTCCTTTGCAAGTCTGGCTTCTTCGGTCATGAAAAGTGGCCTAAACCATGTCTCTGGAACACTAGCATGATTTCAGCTGCAATTACAGATTCCGTGTCCCATATTATTTGGTCCAGAGCCAGTTTAGCAAAGGAGAAAGAATTTCTGCTAACTTTCAGTTTGGATCCAGTCATGATTAAACAGATCTACTTTTAAAAAGGCAGAGTTGGAAAATCTTGCCAACACAGTATATGTTGTGTACTGTTTTGTTGCATGTTTTTACTGTAGAAATACAGAAACTTGCTTGGCATTGGTTACTCCAGCGATTGGAGTTGGGTTATGAATGTCAAGTTCTTTATCACCACTGTTACCGTCAGTGGTGGGCACAGTTTCACTGGGATTATATACCCCTTTTACCTCTTATATATGAGGGTGTGTCGAGACTAAGGCTAAGATTGGCTGTTGCATTCCTATTTACTATGTATGGATATGAAAATTGGGCAGTGAAGAAAGATGACCAGGAAAAAATTGATTTGTTTGAAATGTGGTGCCGGGGGAGAGCTTTGCAAATACCCTGGACTGCCAGAAAGATGAACAGGTGGGTCCTACACCAAATCAAGCCGAAATTCTCTGTAGAAGCAAACATGACTAAATTGAGGCTGTCCTACTTCGAGCGCACCCTGGGAAGACAAGATTTGCTGGAAGAGGCAGGCTGAGAAAGGGGGAAGGTAACAAGAAGGGAGGAAGGCCAAACATAATATGGATTGACTCCATAAAACAATGGTTCCCAACCTTGGGTTCCTAGATGTTCTTGGACTAAAACTCCCAGAAGCCTTCACCCATAGCTGTACTGGCCAGAATTTCTGGGGACCCAAGATTGGGAACCAGTGTTGTAAAGCACGCCATGGCTTTGAGTTCGCAAGAGCTGAGCAAGACTGTTCATGATAGGACATCTTGGAGGCCATTCATTCATTCGTTCATAAGGCTGCTCTAAGTTGGAGGCAGCCTGATGGTATAAAGCAGCAGCTCACTTTTTCGCATAGCCTCAAAGATGGAGCTGAAAAGTAGGGTTTTGACAGCTCAAAACATAAAAAGGGAAAGAGATGTGCCGTGAAGGTAGGAACCACGTTGCTTTGATCCTCTGTCCGTTGCTTCTTTGCCCCATCTCTTTAAGGCAGGAGCGGGTCCCTTCACCAGGTGTGCAGTCAATTTTTGATCCTTGGGAACCTTCCAAGTTCATTTCCAGAAATGGATCTTTTCTAGACTAAAATGGTGGATGGTGGGCTTGTAGCCTCTTCAGAATAGGGAATTATTGCACCACTCTTTGGCTACCACTGCTGTAGGGCAGACACACACACAATTGTGCACACAGAGAGAGAGAGCACAGCCCTTCAACTTGCTTGATGTCCTTAGATTGCTTCACAAACAAAGACTGACCCACCCCACTTGCCGAGTCCTTAATCCATTGACTCCAACCCCACCTTTGTTCTTCCATGAACACTTGAGTTCCTCGGAGTTCTTTTTCACTGGCTGCCAACGAATCTCGGGGTTTTCTAGCCAAATGTCTTCCTCATCACTACCTGGAGATTAATTCTTGGGTTTGAATCTGGGGTCATCTGTATGCAAAACGCCGGCTGTGAACTCAAGTCCTGGAAGTACAGCCCTGGCCTCTGGGGGCTTGGAGTCAGAAAGAAAAATTCGTTCGAATTGCCTCTGTGGTTGATTCTCCTCTCCCTAGTGGCAAGCAATTGTTTACTGGCCTGTTTCTTGGGACATTCCAATTCAGAGGAAGAGATTCGAGGAGAGGAATCTGACAGACTTTCACTGTTGGAAGCCTTTGAGCCCTGCAGTGCACCCACCCCCATCTCTTAGATCTGGGGTAGAGACTGGACATGGGACCAGACTGGTTAAAGGGACGGGAGTGGGTCACCATTTCGTATTCATGTCCCTTGGATATTTATATCTGCCGGATACCAATACAAGGTGCCTGTTTCTAGTAGAGACCTCTGAAGGACGCTGGTGGGACTTTGGGATTGGACCCTTCGCTACAGTCACTCAGTTCTGTTGACGAATGTGGAAGCCCACTCAACGTCAGCATCTAACTTGGCGAGCACTCAGGAAGGCCTGTAATAACGCCTACCTGTTTTGTCCTGTGCCGTAATTATTGGCTGCTTCTGCTTTCTTGGCTTTTTTTTTTTAATTACGTGGTCTGTGATCTAATTACATATTGTGCTATGGTTTATATATCATAATGCCATGGGATGGGGCAGTGACTTGGATGAAGAAAAAAGCACAACACAAAGACTCTGGGGTCTTGAATTACAGGCTTCCCAGCGTGAAGACCGAGGCCTCTTTCTCTCCCATGTGACAGCTTGCTAAGAGGAGGGAACTGATAAACTGGAGAAACACGGCTTTAGATGCCCGGAGGACATGGGTGCATCTCCTGATTCAGCAGAGACAAGTTGGAGCAAAAGGGGCCAGTAACATTCCACTTTTGCTCTCACGTGACCCATCACTCCATAACAGCACAGACTGAATATAGATTTTATTCTTGAATGTTCCAACTAAGCCTCAGAGCCTTCCATTGCAGACTTTCCTCCCAGTTGCATCACATTTTGGTGTTTGTAAGGTACCTGTAAGGTAGGTATAACTGCAAGAATGGAGAATTGTGGTACTTGTACTCCAGAACGTCCAAAAATCCCATCCCTAAGAACATTTTTCTTGCATTTTTCTGGAAGTAAGAAGTTCTGTCTGCTTTTCAGTTGAGGAATCACCTGGTTTTCTGGATTATCTCATGTTAGTTAGCTAAATACGGTCTTCCCTCATGGTAGGCCTGGCTTTTAAGCATTCATATCAGGTCACACCGACTTCGTTAGCTGCTGTGAAAGGACAAGAGACAGCAGAGTTTGAGGGCTGGCAAGTATATAGATCTTGGCAGATGTGGAAGCCAGAGAGTAAAGCAGACAGAGGAAGTGGGCCAAGATCATTTTTCAGTTGTTTGCATTGGCACAAGTGGACTTGTCTGAAGAATAGACCTTGACTGGGGAAGGGTGCAAGTTGTCACTTGATATACTGGGACACCACTGGATATCAAAGAGACAGGACAGCTTGAGTGAACAGAAAATAAAGACCCTGGAAGCAAATCTGAGATACTGGAAAGACCAAGAACCAGTCTTGGACTAGTTGAAGCCCATCACATCTGTAAATGCAGTATTTCTCCCAAACTTGCCTGCTTCCATGTTAAAGAGTTTCAACATCCCCATCTCTATGAATCATTTATCTTCTACCCTGCTTGGATGCTTTGATGGTTTCCGATTAAAAATTCTTGCAGGGATTCAGTATGTAAGAGGAGTCTCTTGTGTCTGGTTGCTGGTGATAAAGTTCAGGTTTTGTCCTGTGGGGAAGTTCATGGGGACGAGCAGCGGGTGGTCTCACTTTTCAGCTGGTGATCCTCAAAGTTACACTGGCCAGAATCGTGTAGATGTGGGCATGGGATTTGCCTAACCTGGTGTGGCTAACTGTGGCTAATTGATGCAGTGCCAGAGCACATCTTGGCTCTGTATTGGATTGTCCACCCCTTTGCCCAACTGAGATGTAACCCAGCAGTTGGCCACAGTTAGCCAATCACATGATGTATGATTGAGTTCTCACACATAGTGAGATGTTGTTTGTTAAGCCAGCAGTTGGTTCCCTTTCAGAGGCCTGGCAAAGTGGGACGAAAAGTCCTCCCGAAAAAGGTGATGCCACAGGTCTAGAGTAGGTACTCTTAGAGAGGGAGCTGGCAAACCTGGAACCCTCCCAGCTTGGTATATAAAATTATAACGCTGTGTGGAATCCCTGTGTTCTTTGATGGCAGGAATAAACATGTTGTCCCGTCACAGACCTGTCTGTTGTCCATAACTATGATTTCCTGCATCTACGGCTGCGTTCCATGCCAGTGCAGCCATATTTCTTAATTTGTCCCTTCCTTCCTGCAGACTAGTCCAGCGCTCCTCATTCTTGTTGATCTGCAATATCTTGGAAGAGGCAAGGACGCTGTATATCTAAATCTAAAATTGCAGGTGGAAGTGCAGATATTGGTACAGATGTCCGATTCAGAATTTTTGGACTATTGATCCCATAACTCACCATTCTGGAAGTTCTACCTGACAGGCACCTGTAGACACCTAAATTTGGCTCAACTGGGAGAAGAGGCCTAAACAGGAAGGCCATGTGGCCTAGCTAGGCCTAGCTACTCAAGCTTCCTGTTTAGAAAGGAAACTCTCAGTTAGCACTGGGGCCACTTCCTTTCTGAACAGAAATCTTAGGCAGAGCTAGGCCACACATCCTTCAAGCATAGGCTTTTCTCCCAGGTGAGCCACATTCAAATGCCTGTAAGTGTCTGTCAGTCAAGTGGAACTCCCAAAATGGTGAATTATGGGCTTCCGAATGGCAAGAATCCTGATGGTGATTTACTGTAGGTGTGCATGTAATTAAGTTGCAGAACTCTCCATGGTGAATTGCCACTAATGGTGCACTGCTCGCGTGATGAGGTCCGTGCCCAATTGTGCAGGAGGTGGTCTCCTAGTAATACAGCTAGTGACCGTTCACTACAGTAGGTTGTGCAATTTAATTACACATGACATAAGTCGCTCACAGGATCCAGGCCAAAAAAACTATTACAAACAATTTAACAAGTCCAGAAACTCAGCAAGCTGTTTTCACAGAGTCACCAGAAGCTGAAATGCCAAGTGTTAACCTGGCGCTGACTTAGTGCCAGCGCTGGCTCTTGATCAGGGCATTCCACGATCTGCAGAGGAATTGCTCAGAGGCAATTGATCAAATCTCACCACTCCCTGAAAGGCTTTTTAAAATGATGTATTTATTTTCATTTAAATCCCTTGATTACAAAAATCTCATTCAGAATGCCAGATTCTAAAATGTAGCAGGTTCAACAAAGGTGGCAGGTTGCATGTTCTCTTCCCGTAAATAACTTTAAAGAATTCAAGAATAACCAGTGATTCAAGAACCTATGTGCTAAATATGCAGTGCAAAGTTGAAATGGCTATAGTTATATACCATCCTTTTTTAAAAAAAAGTTGCTTGAAAAGAGAGAAAAATACACCTGCTGAGATGAAGGTGAACAAACAGAAAAGAATAATGAACTAATTATTATGTTGCTAATTTAATTCTCTTTTAAAATAGATATATTTAAACATTGGTGTCACTTCCCACATTTTCCTTAGCCACTCAACCATTGCTGGGATGTTTTTATTCTGCCAGAACTGGGCAAATACATGTTGCAAGAGCAGTCATTTGTACATCAGTCTTCTCAACAAACACAGTAACATAATCTGTGGATTTCCTCATAATTTATACCCTGTGAAGTCTTTTATTGTCAGAAACACAATATGCCAAATATACTGTATATTTTCTACATTCCCAGAAAATATGGAGGCAGACAGCCTTGGTGTTTTTACATCTCCAACATAACACTTCAATATGATGTATTTTAGTAGTTGTTTTTTCTGGAGTTAAATACTCCTGGTCAGTTGATTTATAAATGTGTTCTTTAAGATTTGCATTTATTAATAATCTTGTAATCATTCCAAAAAGCTTCTAGTCTGTTAACTGTACTTATTTATGTGCTTACACCATTTAAAGGTTGGAGACATGAGGGAATAACTCTAAATCTACAGGTACGGAATAAAGTTTAGTAACCACTTGTTTGGAAGGGTAGAGATTAAAAGATCTATCTCAAAAAGGAGTATATAGTCCGGGTGTGCCATATTTATTTATTATTTGCTCCACAATGTGCTGAAGTTAAAGATATTTTAAAAAGAAGAAGATATAGTATCTTGGTTTAACTTAGTAACTGAATGTCCATAATGACTTTGAATAACCCAGTTTGTAGAATATAACATTTCATCCCGTATGGTAACATTAATCGACTCATAAAATCTTGTTCCCACAAATTCATTCATTGGTACTGAGGTAACTGGTGGAAACATCAGGGTGATTTTTGAATAAAATGTATTCGATATCTTTCATTCAGCTGTTGTGGATGACAGCATAAGTACATTTAAGGGATCTTTTCTGAGTTTTTACCACAGGTGCTTCCAGAGTTGTCATCTGAATAATTTCTGTTATACCAAGGTTGCACTTTCTGGATTATACCAGTGCCATACGAAAGATAATTTAATTGCACAGGGATTCGGTACCCAAATGTGTCTATTTTTTGTTGTTGTTAAGTCGTGTCCGACTCTTCGTGACCCCATGGACCAGAGCACGCCAGGCCCTCCTGTCTTCCACGGCCTCCCGGAGTTGGGTCAAATTCATGTTGGTAGCTTCGGTGACCCTGTCCAACCATCTCGTCCTCTGTCGTCCCCTTCTCCTCTTGCCCTCACACTTTCCCAACATCAGGGTCTTTTCCAGGGAGTCTTCTCTTCTCATGAGATGGCCAAAGTATTGGAGCCTCAGCTTCAGGATCTGTCCTTCCAGTGAGCACTCAGGGTTGATTTCCTTCAGAATGGATAGGTTTGTTCTCCTTGCAGTCCAGGGGACTCTCAAGAGTCTCCTCCAGCACCACAATTCAAAAGCATCCATTCTTTGGCAGTCAGCCTTCTTTATGATCCAGCTCTCACTTCCATACATCGCTACTGGAAAAACTATAGCTTTGACTATACGGACCTTTGTCGGCAAGGTGATGTCTTTGCTTTTTAAGATGCTGTCTAGGTTTGTAGTCGCCTTCCTCCCAAGAAGCAGGCGTCTTTTAATTTCGTGGCTGCTGTCACCATCTGCAGTGATCATGGAGCCCTAGAAAGTAAAATCTGTCACTGCCTCCATATCTTCCCCTTCTATTTGCCATGAGGTGATGGAGCCAGTGGCCATGATCTTAGTTTTTTTTATGTTGAGCTTCAGACCATTTTTTGCACTCTCCTCTCTCACCCTCATTAAGAGGTTCTTTAATTCCTCCTCACTTTCTGCCATCAGAGTGGTATCATCTGCATATCTGAGGTTGTTGATATTTCTTCCGGCAATCTTAATTCCGGCTTGGGATTCATCCAGTCCAGCCTTCCGCATGATGTATTCTGCATATAAGTTAAATAAGCAGGGAGACAATATACAGCCTTGTCGTCCTCCTTTCCCAATTTTGAACCAATCAGTTGTTCCATATCCAGTTCTAACTGTTGCTTCCTGTCCCACATATAGATTTCCCAGGAGATAGATAAGGTGGTCAGGCACTCCCATTTCTTTAAGAACATTAAGAAATGTGTCTATTACATCTGATCATAATTGCCAAGGATTAATATATATATATATAGCAAATAAAAGGGGAGAAAATGGGTGTCCCTGTCGAGTACCTCTCTGAACTTTATTAGGAGCTGATAATCTGAGTGGAAGTGGTTATGGCTCCAGAGACTGCTCACATATTTGGAAGTTAAAGGCCTATGGAGGAATTTTACCCATCAGAGGAATAAATCCTGTGGATCATAGATGAATGACGTGGTTCAACCTAAGACAGCTTCCTATGTTGACATGATGCATCATTCATTGGGCCAGATGGGTAGAAGCATCTTATGTGATCTTACAGTTTTCATGCAGGAAATGAAATCCACTGCTGCTTTTTTGCTAAGCTTGTATCCCACGTGCCCATGAAATGATCCGTGATGTAGCTGATGTTACTAAAATGCGAAGAGAAGAACGCCATTCACAAGAAGGAAATCACATACACATACAAGATCACATAAGATGCTTCCACCCATCTGGCCCAACACGTGTGCACAATATTTCTGGATAAAGCTTCCATACATCTTTCCTGGTCCACTTTTCTGCCTGGAAAATGGGCATAAATAATCTGGTCTCGTGGAAGCAAAGAACGCAAGATGACCCAGCGAAGAGTAGCCAGCATTGTACCCAAAATTTCTCCCTTGAGAGAATTAAGACAATTCTCCTTCAATTTGATCGGGGGGGGGGGGGGACTTCCTTTTGAAAGGAACTGGAAAAGGAGAAATTTCAGAGATACTCTCATGGGTTCAGGCTTCTTCCCTTATATTGAAGAGAGTCAGGATACCACCCTGGTTTTCATTGCACAACCACCTCCGTAGCAGCTGGCAGCTTCCACAGCTTCCCACACTTCAGTTAAAGCCCAGGGGACGAGATCCTAAGGCAGTTCCTCCCACGGGAATTATTTTGGATCAGGGAAGGTGGACAGCCAGGAATGAAGATGTGTGTAATAGAAACAAACAAACAAATCGGTGTAGCAACCCCAGCCACCTTGCAAAGTTCCGGTAAAAAAAAATGGGTAAGCGCCCTGAGCATGAGCAGAGATAGAGAAGCCTTCTTCGGGAGGAGATAAAACTACTGGAAAATGGGAGGATGAATTATAGCAAATAAAGATGGGCACGAACCAGTTTGTACCAGTTTGCAAAGGTGGTAGCACAGGTGCAGCTACTTCCCTCCCCTGTCTTCTCTGGCTCAATCAGCCGCTCACCAGGCCCAGCCTCCATGATCTTCAACTGATCTTCCAGTCCCGGCAAGAGCTCAGGCGTCTTTTTCCCCCTGCCCTCTGGGCTGATCTGCCACTCAGGCAAAAGGTTTATGACACAGATGGCATGTGGTCTTCTGGATCCCTCGGATGGCCCCAGGCGCTCCAAGATCCCTCTTGTCCCCCTGAGAAATATTTTGCTCCAAATTTTCAACCCATGTCCCCCAAATTCAACGGCTCTTCCCACTGTGGAGGGGACCATCTTGTACCTTCCCACCTAATAGATCTTAAAGCAGAGAAGCCTGCCCCCCCCATCCCAGAGGTGGCAACCTTTATTCAGCACCAGAGGTGTCCCTGGGATACAGGCAGGCATTGAAAGGCAGGCTTGTAAGAGCTCTGCATTCAAGCCATGAGCCTAGAGGAACGGAGCGGTCTTATTTCAGTATCTTTCCCACTTTCAAAACTGGAATGTCAGGTTCTTCCAAACCTGAATGTGAAAGAAAGGTTGTGTGTGTTTTTTTGTTTGTTTAAAATAAAAATAGGTGCTGCAAGAAAAATGTCAGGTGTTTCTAGCTAGTGAAAGAATGGGCTTGAGTAGATATGGGCACAAAGTGGTTCGTCCCAGTTCGTCAAGAGGGCAGCACCGGTGCTGCTGTTCCCCTCCCCTTTCTCCTCTACCTCATCTCAGCCCCTCACCGGGTCCAGCCTGGTACCTTCCTGCCCCTCCTTGACTGATCTTCCAGTCCTGGCAAGAGCTCAGGCTTCTCTGCCCTGCCCCTCTGGGCTGATCTGCCACTCAATGTCTGTGCTCTTGCTCCTGACTGGGAGATTAGCTGAGGAGGTGGGAAAAGCAAGCAGGCTGGGCCTGGTGAGTGGCCGAATCAGCTGAGGAGGCGGGGCAGGGGAGCGGCAGCACCTGTGCAGCTACCTTGATGAACTGGGATGAACCAGTTCATACCCATCTCT
The DNA here is from genome assembly GCA_037013535.1 of Intellagama lesueurii. NCBI lineage: Eukaryota > Metazoa > Chordata > Lepidosauria > Squamata > Agamidae > Intellagama > Intellagama lesueurii. The sequence continues at coordinate 5,821,267 of JBAJHW010000004.1, forward strand.
TGACAGCAAAGTCATCTTTTTCCTGCAATTGCGTGCAACACTGCCATCTTCATACCTGTCACAAGTTTTATATTCCAGGATGGCGTCACATTGGATAAAATCTGCTACAGAGACAAAATATATCTATAGTTACTTTTCCAAACTGTGATACTTGCAAGGCCTTGTTGGGGCGGGGGATAGGTAGGTGCTGAAGGATGAAGGATGATGACTCCTGCCGACCCACGTTTTTAAAGAAATGTTGAGATTTTCTCTCCTGCTCCCTGAGATGGAGAAAACCACTTGGCACAATAATATCTCTGTCGCTTTCTCTTTTTGGTGGCGGCCTCCCAAACCAGGAGACACAAGATTTGAGGACACTGATGTGACAAAAAAGTCAAACATCATTCAGGGATGGGGGGAATAAATCCATGCTGCGTGACCGCTGCTGATGGATCGCAACCCTCTCTTCCCAAAGCTGTCTTGGGTGCTTGTCCCAACGGTTGAGATTCCCTTCCAAGGATTAGAGGCACCTACCCTGAGCAATGTGAAGCTGGTGGGGGAGCAGGCGCAGGGCCTTTTTATTAGTGGCCCTCCCTTCAGAGTCTTCCCCCCCCCCCAAAAAAAATAATAAATCCAAGTGGATGCTGCTTCTCCCATTTTGGCTACTTTCCCTCCCGTTCTCTCTGTGTACGTGCGTGCAAAGTCTGAATGGGTGTAGAAGGAACCCACCCACTCTTTTACCCTCCATGGAGGCCTTGTGAAGGGCAACTGTGTGGAGTCGGTTGTAAATGCAAGCCAGAGTGCGGCCTCTGCACAGATGGCTGGCAGATGCCCTTCTCTGTTTTCCCCTTGAACACTCGGCCGCACGGATAATGTCTTTCCGTTTGTCGTGAGCTGGATCTGGCTGTCTGCGTGCGGCTGCCTCTGTTAAAAACAGAACGAGCGAAGTTCTGGTCCGTTCCCCTTCTTCCCAAGCAGGCCCCTTTCAAAAGTTCCTCTTGCTCGCTCTCACTCGCTTTCTCTCTCCAAGCCAGTCTTGCTGCTGCTCCGGGCTTTGGCCGCCTGCCATACAAAGCCGGAGTACTCTGCTTTGCAACACTGCCAGTTTCAATGATTATATTACGATTCCCAGTAGAGTTGGCCTCTCTCTCTCTCTCTCTCCCCCCTTTCCTTTTCTTTCTCTAAACTGGCACTTGAGATTGCTAATCAAAGTCAGACCGGCTCAGCTCGGACCAGGACGCAGGGTTACGTCGCTTTGCCGCCGTTCCTTCACATAGACCGAGTGTCCTCACGCCGCCAACACCCCCAATAGAAATACTCCTCTTCCCACTGCAAAACGTGGTTGTGGCAGCAACGACTGTCTGGAGGCACCGCTTGAGGTCGGTCACCGAGGCAGCGATTCCTGGCTGGTAAAGGTGAAATTTCTCTGGAAGTGCATGGATGTTTTTCTTGCATATTTCTCTCTCTCTCTCTCTTTCTCTCTCTCTCTCTTACTGGGTAATATCCCAGTAAAATAAGACCGGTGGGGCCTTGCTTTCCCTTCCCACTTCCTTCTTGCCGCTAGGGTGGACTGGGGATAGTACGAGGAAGGAGGTGGCTTTCTGGCAGTGAAAGCAAAGTGCTTAGAAATCGAGGGAAGGGAAAGAACTGGCGTTATCTCCTCCTTGGCGGAACGGTGAAAGCCTTCACGGCTGTGTTTGTCTTTCTGGATTGGCTTCAGTTCTTACAAGCCGGATTAACCAGCAGGCCTGCAGGAAATGAATAGGCGGTGCAGAGTGGTCTTTTGAGCTACCCTTGAATTGGGCGGTTTGGTCATTAGCCTTGTTATTGGTATGCAGGGTTGGCATGCATCCTCCTTTCTGGAGCGTCGCCCTCCATTGAAGGGGTCCTCTCTTTGAAGCATTGTCCAGTTTTCACTTCTGGTTTAAAGATGAAGAACCACAAAGAGGAGGGGAGGTTCAGGACCTTGAAATTGTCCGTCCTTAGTGAGCACCCGGTCAGCAGACTCAATGTGCTCGCTGGTCACTGTCACAGCAGAGTCCTTGTTAAAGCAAAGCAAAGTGAGCTGCTTATATATCACCCACAGTGCTTGAAGCACTCTCTGAGCAGTTTACAATTTAATTATGCAGGCTAAACAAACACACATACCAGCGAGCTAGGTTCTCAATTTACCGACCTTAGAAGGATGGAAGGCTGAGTCAACCTCGAGCCAGCTACCTGAGCCCGTTGGGATTGAACTCAAGTCCTGAGCAGAGTCTTGGTTGCAGTACTGCAGTTTAACCACTGTGCATGTTAGAGCTCTCAGTTGATACACACACACACATACAGACACCAAGACCTGCACCACAGACAGACCATCCTCAAAGTAGCTCATCCACATACGTAGGATGTTTGGGAGTGCCAGCTCACTCAGTCTGTGACAACATGCGGGGCTGCCTTTGGAGAATAAATGGAAAAACTATTCATTCATGAGTAGATTGTGTCCTTAGCCAGCAGACGTTCTCCTATGTAATTCCTAGTAAGCGTTGATGTCATCTGTGGCCCGTGTTACTGGGCCAGATAGATCCCAGAGTTTGGAAATCTTAATTTTTGAGGGGTAGAGATTCCAGAATCCCCGAGCAGCCATGATGGCTGTGAAATTTTGTGATCCTCAAAAAGGAAATTCTCCAGATTCTGGATAGCCAGCAGTCTGACTTGGTAGAAGTACCAGATCAATGGCATACAGTGTGTTTTTGTAAAATCTGGGGCTGAATACTAAATGTCAGTGTTTTCTTCTCTCTGTATACCTTCCGCACACAGTCTCCATGTCCTAAAATGTGTCTTTTGAGTGAATTCTCCGTCTTGATATTTAAGCTGAGCTTTGTTAAGAGTGGCCAGTTGTCATCTTGCGTACGTATCTTGTTGAAGGAACATGGAGTTATTTGGGTTGAACAAACCTGTTCATGGGCTTAAATTTGGCCAGGGCCAGTTTTTATCCATGGTTTTGCCAATAACTCACATTTCATCATTTGTACAGCCCTTTTAGCGTTCAGAGTTTTACATCTCTGGTTGAAACCGTTCTCCAGTGTGAGCCCTGTAAAATTGACCATTGCTATTCAAGAACATAGAAATGCCAGTTTTGGGGAAAGGAGTAACAGCTTCCCAACCCTTAACTTCTCCAAATGTGGCACATCCAATGTAGCGCAAGACAGAAGCCCCACGCACAGACCAAGTCCTCATTTCTTGGCATTACACATGACCATGACTCATCCTGGTGGACCAAGAAGTCCATCGCTTCTTGCTTGCTCACAGAGGCAGCTTTCTTACATGTTTATCCAAACATCCCTCCTCTTAAAGAAACCTGTTTCTCTTTAAGACATTTTTAGGAAACCCACTTTCTGCATGTGTGCGACTTCTAGAGCTTTGGTGTGTGAATTTAGGGGTTTGAAAGCGGAGCTCAAAGTCACTGGAATAATACGAAGCCAGATAAGGAATGTCATGTGGTCAGCATACCAGTAACAGTGTTGGGGACCCAGTATTTTAATGGGGAACAAATCCTCCATCTGGAAGAACCCAGTCGCCTGTAACAAAGGGATTTGCATTTGATTTTTGTAACAAGTGCATAACAAAGATGCATTTCAGAAGTAATACAAGCAGTGGGAATTGTATATTTTAAAAATGGTGTATATTTTAAAAATGGAAGTAACATTTCATAGTTACTGTACAAAATTACCTTTTTAGGACATTTCAGGGACAAAATATAAGTAAATGAAATTGCCTAAGTCTCAGCTGTGAACGGTGTCTTATTAACAAGGTGCTGGTTGCATGCATGGTCACTTGACTATCTTCTTCTTCTTTATCATCAACTTCTTAGAACTCCAAAATTGGAAGGAACACCCTGTATATCATCAAGTCCAACCCCTGTCAAGGGGGCCCAGTGGGGAATCGAACTCCCAACCTCTGACTCTGCAGCCAGAGACCTCAACCACAGAACCGTCCTTAATTCACTGTGATTTGCCAATGCAACCTTGGCAATGTCACAACTCCAGAGTAAAATCCCAATAGGGTTCTGACCTCTCCTAGGTGTTTTTAGATGAGCGTTGAACAGATTTTTCCATGCCTTTTGGCATTCTCTTATCCATCCTGAAATTAAAACACATAACGAAGAAGCAACAATTAAACGAGTTTTGGGGAGGGGGAGTTTTGCAGTGCAACAAATGGCTCTTCTTGGCCTTCGTAACAAATTGCTTTCCTAAACTGTAAGTTTCCAATACTCTCTTCAGATACTACCTGGTGCTGTATAAACCATGGCAACATGAGCCTTCCCGTATTACCCCACTGATGGGGGGATCCTTCTTCCTTGGGAAGAATTAATGGAGAAACTCACCAGCGCATATGCATGTGTTGGTGATCCATTAGAAAGGGCACTGTTGTCTTTGGACCCAGAATAATCAGGAACCAAACCTAGAACAGCATGGAGACCTCCAGGGAAATTCTTGAGGAAGGAATCTCTTAAATAACCTTAGAACTGTAGAGCTGGAAGGGACCCTATGGATCAATCATCGAGTCCAGCCGCTCTCAAGGAGGCACAGTGGGGGATCAAACTCACAACCTGTGGCTCCGCAGCCAGAGACCTAAACCACTGAACGCCTTCATCTGTGGCATCTGGGAGGAGGGGGCCTGGCATTCCCTCCTCTGGCATGCGGCATGCGCTGGAATTAAACTTAGGGTTGCCTCTGCTAACGATGTTTGTGGACCCCTGAAGGCAGTGCATGAGCGTGCCGTCACGTATGTTCTTTCCGCGCAGGAAGGGCACGTCAGCTGTTCACATAACACCTTCCTGCGTCAAGCTTTTCTGGTCCCTCCTTTGCTGAGAGAGAGAAATGAAGTGTCTCCTTCTGGAATTTGAGTTGTGCTTCACAAGGCAGTGGAATCTAGACATCCCCGTTCATAGGTAATCAGGTGAGGCTGGAGACGGCTACGGGCGAGGCTTCCCACACATGTAAAGACGCACATGCTTCCGTCTTCCTCTTCCTCCTCTTCACGGAGAGGCTATGGGCCAGCCTGGTTTTATTGAGCAAAGAGGAGGGGGAGGAAAGGAAGAATCCCGGAGCGAACCTTTTGAATGACAGGGCTGTCCTTTTTATAGCAAAACCCTGTTTCCTCTGGCTTCTGAATGCAGGAGCGCTCAACAGTGTGTCTCTCTGTTATCCGTCTGCCTCTGCGTCTTTCCTGTGGGAGCAGCAGATGGCCGTGGCTCTCTGTGGCTTTTGTTCATTGAGGAAAATTGCCTGTGCAGATGACACGGTTTGGGGTTTGGCTCTTTCCGGCTGGCCTATCTCCCAGCTTCTCCCCCCGCACACACACAAAACCATCAACAACCTGACATTGGCAGTCCATCTTCCCAGTTTCCGCTTAAAGTGTCTCCCCCTTTTCCCCGTGTCTCTTCCCTGTAACCCTTTCATTTCTACATCCTGCTTGGTTCCACACCCTCCCATCCACTGGGAGTTGGGTGAACGGTCGCTTTCCTGTTGCTGCTTTTGTGTGTGAGAGAGACACGTGCAAATACACATTCACAGCTGTTTCCCCCCCTGTCCATCTCCTTAAAAACAGTCCTTCAATTTGCAAAAGAGAGAAGGAAGGTGGGAGTCCCACAGTATAGGGCAGGATGGTGTCCACTCCTTTGTTACCTCGATGTTTGTCGGTTTGTTTTTAAGCTCTTAAGAACCGTTTTCGTGTTGACGTCTCCTGTTCCAGATTAGAGGGCACGGGTGCACAAGACTTGTTCCAACGTGGGCCCTATTATTGCCCTGTATGCACCCAGGTAACTCTGGAAAACACCAGGATCCCCATGCTCATTTGTATTATGGGAAAAATTCGGTAGAAGTGTACCAAACAGTTTGAGACTCACTTTTTTTTGGAAAAAGAACAAGATTCCAGCAGACTGCCAGAGGTGCTCAGCATGGTTTCAACTCTGTTACATCATTCCTTGGTGCTTTCTTCCGTATTTGACTTAGCTGTCTTTTACCCGGACTCTGGAAGCTGCTTTTTTTCCTTTTTAAAAACAAAAACCACAAATGATTTGGCTTGTCCCTGGCCTTTGACATCCAGAAATGATTGATGCGAACAAAATGGCTTGCCTTCCTGAAGGATAAATGGGCGAGTCTTGCTAAGAAAGAAAGCCCAGATCTTCCCCATGCAGTAAGTGAGATTTTGACTGCTGCGGTGGATAATTCACAGAATAAATATCCAGGTCCAAAAAAAAACCCATGCCAGCTAAGTGCCCTGGCTCCTGGGCAGACGCCCAGTGAAAAAGACAGGTGGTGCTTTTGAGGAGTTATTTATGTTTTACTGAAACTGGTAAACACCAAGCCAACCAAAATTCAGGTCTTAGAAAAAATGCATTTTTAAAGGACTGTTCCAGTTGGGGATGATGGGAGGTGGAGTCCAGTCCATTTGGAGGGGTGCAAAGTCTCAGGAGGCAGATATTCCCTTAAGAGAGTTCCTTTTTCAAACTTTCTCCGTTCCTAGATTCCTGCAGTGAGCACGGGCCGTGGCCAAGCTGCCTGTGACATGGGAGAGCTATGTAACCCAGGAAAGAAATGTTTCTAAAGTCTGATGCTGGAATTGCCTTTTTTTTTTTTTTCTTTGTGCGACTGTCACAGTTTATTCTGTTGCTGGGCTTGAGGTGGGGGGTCAAGAAGCTGCAGTGATGGGAGGAAGGGTCAGGCCTGTAGCCACTGTGAGACTTTGCCAGATGCCCTTTTGACTCTTGTGGGCCCACCACATGTTGCCCACAGACTCTTCCTGTAATCATCATCGCCAGGGCAACTCAGGGCACAGTCTTTACTTAGACTTAGAGGACTCTTGTGGCCAGTGGTCATTGTGTCACTTCCTCCCACACCCCTTTGGCCATGTAGGAATGCTGTTGTAGGAAGAACCACCCCATAACCCCTTCCATCCTATCCCTCTGCAGCACACACACCCCCATTGTCTGCATTTAAATTATATTTACCTTTGTGGGAGGGGATAAATGGACCCTTTTGCCTGCTGATCTCTGTGAGATTGCTGTTGTTGTTTAGTCGTTAAGTCGTGTCCGACTCTTCGTGACCCCGTGGACCAGAGCACGCCAGGCCCTCCTGTCTTCCACTGCCTCCCGGAGTTGGGTCAAATTCATGTTGGTCGCTTCGATGACCCTGTCCAGCCATCTCGTCCTCTGTCGTCCCCTTCTCCTCTTGCCTTCACACTTTCCCAACATCAGGGTCTTTTCCAGGGGGTCTTCTCTTCTCATGAGATGGCCAAAGTATTGGAGCCTCAGCTTCAGGATCTGTCCTTCCAGTGAGCACTCAGGGTTGATTTCCTTACTATGTGCAATTATCCGTATTCTGCAAATAACAGTCTGAAGGTAGGAGCAGGTACATAGGAAGCTGTTGAAATAAATTTGTCAACCAAAACAAAATCCACATGATCAGTTCTTGTTAAGTGCTGTCCTGTCCTCTGTGATTCTATGAATGAATGATCTCCTGAATGCTTTATCTTTGACATCCCGGCTCGGGTCTTGCACAAATTCATGGCTGCCTTTCTGCAGCACCATATTTCAGATGAGTCTATCGTTTTCCTGTGCAGCTTTCACATGTGTACACAGTAGCTGGGGAGGAAAGGGTGCCCCCTCCCAAGACGTCTCTGAAAAGACAAAGTCTGGTTGCATCCCAGATTTCTCACTCTTGATGAAATCCTGTCTTATGCCGAGTTACTATTGTATGCCCAGCTAGGCTGGTGTTGCATCCGGGAACCAAGAACATCTCTTTCTGTTTCATAATTAAGGTATCCTGGTTGAAGGCACAAGCTGGAAATGAACGCTTAAGAGCAATAATCTTTCTTCCTGGGGTGGGAGGGGGGAGCCTGTAGCATCACCTGGGAAGGGGGTGAGCTACTGAGACTGGGTACATTGGCTCCCCAAGGTCTAAATGAAGAACTAAACTTTCTCCCCCTTCTTCAGCAGTGCCAGTTCTTGCATACATTCCTCAGGCCTTGCAGGCGGGTTGTCTGTGGATTAATCAGAGTGAACCTGGACATCAGCTGTAGTCAGTCCATAAATAGGGGACTTTTCTCCCATTATGTCATAAGTAGTCCAGTGTCACAAGTAGACCCAAAAAAAAGGGGGGGTGGAGAAGAAGAGATTTATAGGCCATATACCGTGTTTCCCCCGAAAATAAGATAGGATCTTATATTAATTTTTGCTCCAAAAAAACGCATTAGGACTTATTTTCAGGGGATGTTTAATTTTTTGTCATGCACAATAAATACATGACGAAATACATACATCTACATTTATTCAGGTACAGTCACGTCATCTGGTTGCTGCACAATGGTGGAGGACGGGGTTTCACTTTTGTTGTTTAGTCGTTAAGTCGTGTCCGACTCTTCGTGATCCCATGTACAACAATCTACATTTATTCAGATACAGTCATGTCATCTGGTTGCTGCACAAGGGTGGAGGGCGGGGTTTCACTTAACTGGGGCTTATTTTTGGGGTAGGGCTTATATTACGAGCATCCTGAAAAATCATACTAGGGCTTATTTTCAGGTTAGGTCTTATTTTCGGGGAAACAGGGTATTAACAGCATGTATAAAATACAATGGCTGCATTTTACATGTGAAGATCATGTGCTTGGTGACTATTCTCATTGTGAACAACGTATATTAAAGTTTCAGGTGGGTATTTGTAGAGATGGGCACGAACCGCCAATTTGGTGGTTTGTTTACTGGGTGCACAGCTGGTCTGGGGTTCAGTGCCCTGCCGAACTCCAGACCAGGCGTCCACTCGGAGTCAACATCTGGCTTTCCTGCTCCTCTGGGCACGGCCTCCAGCATTTTGTACCCATCTCTAGTTATATGTATTGCAACATAAAAATGGTAATGTGTTACCCTTTTTTTAAAAATTTTGGGGTTGGGTTGGGTTGGGTTTCGTTTTGTTTTGTTTCGGTTCGTTTTACAGCCCCTGAGGAAGGCCATAAATTGTTGAGGCTGAAACAGTTGAGCAGTTTTAACTTGTAATAAAGTGATATTATTCTTTCTCTTTCTCTCCCCCCCTCTCTCTCTCCTGAGTCTTTGGTCTCTCTTTCATAATCAAATTGGAGAATAGATGCAGGAAGAAGTTGGAGTGTGTGATAAGGAAGCTGTTAAGAACTGTGCGGTCCCTGGATTTTGACAAAGCTTTTTGTTGACTGTGGTGAGGCTACAGTGTCCCAAATAGGATGAAAGTGGATTATGACTGTTACTGTTTTGCTTCTGGGTATCCTTCAGGAGATTTGGATAACCTCATTATTGAGAATTCTCATGGTGAAGCACCGATGTAATTAAAATGGTCCAGAATGCATTGTAATTGTATTTTGGTCCACCCTGCTGCTTGTTGTTGTTGTTGCTCTTAAGGCCGGAGTAAAGCTAATAGTTCTGACCCTCTTCTTTTTTTTTCTTGTCTTCGGTCTGCATACCCTTACTTCCATGAGGATTCAGTTTTGCTCATCAGAGTCTCTCTCTCTCTCTCTCTCTCTCTCTCTCTCTCTCTCTCTCTCTCTCTCTCTCTCTCTCTCTCACACACACACACACACACACACACACACACACACACACACACACACACACACACACACACACACACACACACACAAGCGCTAGTTAAATCTACAGGTTATATTGTGCCAAAGTCTACTGAATTACCTTCCCTTTAGCCAGGGACAAGCAAAGAGTGGTCATGGGTTGCAGAAATCTCCCCAGAGTCTTTCTGGAGACTTCTGGCCCTTTTGCTGAAAAAAAAAATTACATATTTGGTGGACTCGAATAGCTTAACTTCGTGTTCTTGGAAGCCTCTGGGGTTTGTGGTTTTGCTGCAGTCTTGCTCCCAACTTTTAGAAGAAGAAAAAAACTGGCGTGTTCTCCTTTGTATTTTGGGTCGTGATGTGGTCCACAATGGATGGAAATATGGGTTCTGGAACGCTAAGACATGTCCACCCTGGTCAAGTCCAAAGCCAAAGCATGCTGGCAGGATTCCTCAGCTTATACCATAGCTCTCCCACGATCCCAGAAAGGTTATCCAGAGACTCCTCCTCATTTGCTTCTTGATGTGGAGAAACCCAGTGTGTTTTCTGCGTAGGAGAGGGAGTCATTGGACCCATTGTGGTACATAGCTCTTGCTTCATACACTTCCATTTGCGTGCAACTTATTTCCTCTTCTTGCTGCCGGTTGGGAAAGCAGCACCCAAGCATGAGCAGACATAGCTTGCAGTGTAGAGCTGTAGGGTAGGGATGCAACTTCCAGATGTTCTGGACCACAGATGCCATAATTCTCCATTTTAGGAGTTCCATGGACCTTGTAGGCATCTGAGGAACACCTCCATGTGAGGCACCTGGGAGGAAGGTCTCGACTGGAAAGCTTTGAGACTTGGCTAGGCCTAGCTCTGCCCAAGCTTTGTGTTCCTGCCCTGGTCCCAGCTGGGATCTTCTTTTCTGAACAGGAAGCTCGGGCAAAGCAAAGTCTAGCTAAGCCTCATAGCTTTCAATGTAGACCTTTCTCCCAGGTGCAACACATTTAGGTGTTTGTAAGGTACCTGTAAGGTAGGTATAACTGCAAGAATGGAGGATTGTGGTATGTGTAGTCCAGAAAATCCGAATATACCCCTAGAAAAAAGCATGCTTTGCATGGAGAGAGAGTCACATCCGGTTCAGCCCCCACCAACTCCAGTTGACAGTTCTTGGATCCTGTGGTTATCCTGCTGCTTCAGAGTGAGTGAGGTAGTGTGAGCAGTTGCACTTTCTCTTCCCACTGGCATTTTTCCCCATGGGTAACTGGGTTGGCTACCATTTGGACAGAAGACTTGGCTCAATAAGGCCTCTGTCTGATCCAGACACAGGCTCCTTATGACTGGAACCCAAACCTTATGAGGGCACTGGGTATCTTTAGCCTGGGCCAGAAGCTTAAGAGATGTTATGATAGCCATTTTCAGGTATTTGAAAGGCTGCCACATGGCCGATGGAGCAGTCTTGTTTTCTGAGGCACCAAAGAGTAAGACACAAACCAGTGGAGTCATGTGAGAAGAAAAGAAAATCTGACTAAACATTAGGAAGAACATGCTGGCATTAAGAGCTCTTTGGCAGAGGAACAGACCACCTTGAAAGTGGCAGATTCTTATTTATTGGATATTTTCAAACAACAGTTTTATGGCCTCTGTGAAGGATGTTTTAGCTGTAGAATTCATATTCCCAATAGGCAGCTTCATAGATTACACATAATCATGGTCTCAAGCTGCAGGAAGCCAGGTTTAGGCTAAATATTAGGAAAAACATCAACTGTTAGTGGAACCAATGACCTCAGGAGGTGGTGAGTGCTCCAACACTGGAGGCATTCAAGGGGAAAAATTAGACAACCATCTGTCAGTTGTGCTTCAATTTAGATTCCTGCATTGAGAAGGGGGTTAGACTCGATGGCCTTAGAGGCCCCTTCCAACTCCGTCATTCTATTATTCTATGATAATGAAGGGAGAATTGCTCGCTGCCTAGACGCATTGGCCATAATCCTGTAGTTTAGCATAGTAAATTGCAACCAGACTAAGCCTACTGAATTAGTGGGGATTTGGTGAGTTCACTTCGCCACAAGTTCCACTGATTCAGTGCGCCCACTCTCGTTTGATGTAGTACATTGAGCAACAGCCCTTTTGTCTAAAACCTGCAGGCCCTTCCCTGCCTCCTGGGAGCATTTTTTCCCCATCCATGTCATCAATTTTGTGCCTTCACCCGTTGCCGTCCCACTTTGGCAGATGTGTTGACAGTAATCAGCTAACGGGATTGAGGAAGCTCACCCGTGGGATGAAAACAAGAAGGATAGGCATTTTTGCCAGGGTCCTCCTTCGTGTATGCTCTCCCTCAAAGGTTTTCCTTTAGCTCAGCTGAGGTTAACATCTTACCACACTGAGGGCCTTTTTTTTTCTTGATAGGTGTCAGAGTCTAGACTCTATACTCACAAAGAGAGTATGGCTTAATAAGAAGCTGACGGCCTATACCAAGATCCAGGTCTATAGAGCCTGTGTCCTGAGTACACTCCTGTACTGCAGTGAGTCCTGGACCCTTTGTGCACGGCAGGAGAGGAGGCTGAACACGTTCCATATGCGTTGTCTCCGACGGATTTTTGGCATCACCTGGCAGGACAAAGTTCCAAATAGAGTAGTCCTAGAACGACCTGGAATTTTTAGCATGTATACATTACTGAAACAGCGACGTCTACGTTGGCTTGGGCATGTCGTGAGAATGGCTGATGTCCGGATTCCAAAAGATCTCCTGTATGGAGAATTAGTGCAGGGAAAGTGTCCCAGAGGGAGACCACAGCTGCAATGCAAGGAGATCTGCAAGTGGGATCTGAAGGCCTTAGGAATGGACCTCCACAGATGGGAAACCTTGACCTCTGAGCGTTCAGCCTGGAGGCAGGTGGTGCAACATGGCCTCTCCCAATTTGAAGAGACCCTTGTCCAGCAGGCCGAGGCCAAGAGGCAGTCCCGAAACCACCAAAACCAGGGAGCTGGACAGGGGACAGATTGTATTTGTCTTCAGTGTGGAAGGGATTGTCACTCTCGAATTGGCCTTCTCAGCCAGACTAGACGCTGTTCCAAGTCCTCTATTCAGAGCACGTTACCATCGTCTCTCGAGACTGAAGGATGCCTAATCTAAGGTGTCAGTGTACTGCAGAGACTCCCATTCATATCGCCACATGTGATGCATGCAGTCGAGAACTCAGGAAACAGGTGGGAAGGAAAGGGCTCAGACAAGGTGAGGTGAGAATTGCCGAAAAAACAAGCAGATTTGGAAACTTTGGATTCCATCCAGGACCAGATCGTCTGTTTTGCTTCTTTTCCTGGGGAATATCGATTGGTATTCTAGCATGCAGCTGGCTGGATAGCTCAGTGGTTTAAATATCTGGCTGAGAAGCCAGAGGTGGGGCGTTCATCTCCCCACTGCGCTTTCTGCAAAGTAGAACCAGCCTGTGTCACCTTGAGCAAACTGCACCGTCCTGGGACGCCCCCAGAAAAAGGGAATGGCAAACCACTTCTGAGTATTCTCTGTCTGGAAAATCCTGGAAAGAGACACAATAAGTCAGAATTGACTTGACGGCACATTATTGTTATTGATTATTCCAGCATTCAGTGTAGTTGTGGAGGAGAAGGGGAGATGTAGGTCATTTCTCTTGGGAAGTGACGTCTGTACGAAGAAACAGAAAAACAGGCCAATGCCTTCTGGATCTATTCTAATAGAAATGTCTGGATTAGCTCGTTTACAACGCCTATAATCAAGACTGGATTCCAGGCACCTTCTTCCCTAGAAATTCGAGGACAGCAGCCAGACATTTAAGAACACACACCCCTATCCAGCCTCACTGATTGCTGAAATACGGATTCTGGCTGGACAGGAATTACAGGTGCAGTGTTCCTGACTCTCACAACTTGTCCTGCGGCTTCTTCGTTTCGAAAGTGTGTCCCCTACTGTCATCTCGGTCTTCTTCGCCATGGCCTTGTCAGGTAGGTCAGCATGGTGCTGTTCTTCCTAGACAGGTGACAAGTCCAAGAGAGTGGTTCTCAAGCTGACCTCATGGGCAGTTACGTTGCCGTCTGAATAAGGGACTTTAGCTTCTGAAATGATTCATTGGCTTTGCTCTTAAATCGCAGCCAGAGAAGTATCTTGATGTGGATTTTAAAATGAGTCATCCGCACCCTTCCTCACCCCCATCTCTAAGTTATATCAGATGCCTGGAGAAATCCTCTCTGAGAATCTGCCAACACATCCTATGACTCTCTCTTTAAATCTCCATCGCTTTAAGTCAACTAGCCTAGGATTTAAGGAGGCTGCAGCGCCGTCTTCCATGTTGTGCTCTCCTGGCATTGTATTCTTGATCCCTTTGCTAATCTGCCTCCTTTCTGGGATAGAAACAAACTTTAATTTTAGGACTGCAGAGGTGGAATGGACTCTATAGGTCATTAAGTCTAGTCCCTCTCAAGGAGGCAGAGTGGGGAATTGAACTCGTAACTTCTGGCTCCATAATTAGATGCCGAAGCCACTGAGCTATCGAGAAGTGGATCCTCTAATCCAGCGGTCCCCAACCTTTTTAGCCCCACGGACTGGCTGGGGAAGGCGGGGCACCCCCCTGCACTCATGCGTGTGCGCGAAGGAGTGTGCATGCTCTCGTGCGGGTGGGCATGCACGTGCGCATGCGCAAAGGAGCGGGGGCGCTCGTGCGGACGGGCAGACGCTTGTGCGCATGCGCAAAGGGTGGCGCGACGCAAAGGGGTGGGGGAGCACTCATGTGGGCGCAGGCGCAAACGGGCTGTGCGGGGGGGAGTGCGTGGGGGGGTAGGGGGGAGGTCTGTTTCCGCGGCCCCATCCGGCTCAGGCCACGGACTGGCACTGGACCGCAGATCGGGGGTTGGGGACCTCTGCTCTAATCAGTGATGTGATACTCGAAAGGTAGTCATACAGAGGAGGAGCAGGATATTTTCTTGATCATCCCAGAGTGCAGGACATGTAATAATGGGATCAAGCTATAGGAAACCAGATTTAGGCTGAATATCGGGGGGGGGGGGGATCCTTAACTGTTAGAGCAGCACTACAATGGAACCAGTGACCTCGGGAGGTGGTGAGTGTTCCAGCACTGGAGGCATTCAAGAGAAAACAGGACAACCCTCTGTCAGATCTGCTTTGATTTGGATTCCTGCCTTGAGCAGGGGGTTGGACTTGATGGCCTTAGAAGCCCCCTTCCAACTCAGTGAGTCTATGATTCTAGTCTACGATTCTAAATGTGGAAGCTCTTTGGGACAGGCCACATAACAGTGGCCTCTCCCAAAGAGTCACCCACTGGATTGCTGCAGATTGATAACTGAGGAGCAGATAAATGGCCCATCAAGCCAGCCGTTCCGTTCCTGGAATCCTGTGGAACTCCTTTCACCATGGGGAAGATGTTTGGAGCCACTGCTAGAATCACTTTGCTGGCAGTAGGAGTTTTTAAAAATTAAAGACTCTTGACGCCATCTTGCAGCCCTCAAAAGCTTCCGTCACAATGAAAAGGGTTCCACTGGACCTTATGGGGGTGGGTGGGATTGGAAATGTTTTATTTCTGAAAAATGGCTGCAGCACCCGCCTTGTTAAATGGTGTAGCTGCGCAACAGGATCTCCGTCGATGAGATACCCTGCAGACATTTATAACGAATATTGAGTAACGGGACTGAGTTGCTCTTTTGAAGCACTTTCTCCACACTGCAGTGACAGGATTAAAAGGAGGCTTTGGGGCAGGCCCCCCTTCTGGATAGAGCCGATTTCTTCCCCCTCTCTCCATATCTCTGCCCATTTGAAGGCACTGCTAAAACAAATGCTTTGGTCTGGTGTAATAGCTGTGTGTCCGTTTCAGAACTTGTTGAGGCTTTTCGGCTGGAAAAGATAAAAGACGGTGGACTTCCTCAAGCCTCAGAAGGCCCAGACCTGAAAATTACCACCTCTGCCTGTGTAAATTAGAAGGGACGGAAGTGTCGTGCTGATGCCAGGTTTTCACAGCATCCTGGAAGCCCCAAATCAGTATGTGAGGGACATCCTGGGGTTTGTTTGTTTGGTGTTTTTTTTGCTCACAGCTGCAGTCTGGAATGGATTTCTGCTGTTGTGTGTCCTCTGGCGCAAGCTGTGTAGTAGTTTTCTGCAGAGTGTGTCCTCTCGTTGCATTTCTCCTTTCCTTCTTCGCTCTACGGTATTATATGTGTATATATTAAACCGGGTTGGCCCTTTGCTCAATCAGATATCAGCCGGAATCCTGTTAGTGCAAAGTTATGCCACGGAAATCAGATGTTGTCATCGTTCAGCAGAGGGAATATCTAATTTAAATGAATAGAAAGGTTTACCATCTCCCTGTTTCAGCTTCAGAGGCTCCCTCAAGTTCCCTTTTGCTCTTAGGAAGGTTTTGGGTGCCTCAGGATGGTGGGGGGGGGGGGACCTTTAATAGCCAAAAATATCCACCAGCAGTACCAATCCTGGCAATAATGGTCCACTAGCAATTTTTGACTATTAGAGGCTCCCTCTCCCCCATCCAGAGGCTTCCTCGGGGCAAAGGGGAGCTCTAGGGAGACCCAGAACTTGAAACAGGGAGATAGGAAGCTTTCAGTTCACTTTAATTAAGTATCATTAGTGCATGATAAGCAGAGGCAGAACACTTTATGTCGTCCAGTTTCTTCAGCACGACTTGATGCGAGATAGGTTTTGGTCATTGTTGTGTGATGCTGAAACTTTCTATAACGCTGATCCGTTTTCAGCTGCTGCAGTTCTGTTCTGGCAAACCGTCGGTGGGGTGCTAAACCAGTACTGTACCAGTTCAAATGAAAGGGTGGGTGGGCGGGAGACTCGTGTAAAGCTCTCACGTACAAAACCACATTTTCTGTGCATTGAATCCCACCCTATTAAGGAGGAGCAAAGCTGCATTGATAAATTCTGAGCTGCAAATGCTCATCGTGATTCTTACCGCAAGCAGAGCCCAAAAGTGGGTACTGAGAGAGAGAAAAACTTCAGATCCCAGAATTCTCCATTCTGGGATCTCCATGTGCTAGACCAACACCTAAATGGTGCTCACTTGGACAAAGACTGGGCTGTCTTACCATCCCTGGAATTTCACTGGTGATAGTAGTTTTTAGTTCCCCTACATTTCTTGCCGTATCCTTAATCCCAGCCCCTACTGAATGCCTCCTTCCTTGCCCAACTCTGTGTACTTCCATAAGGAGAAGGCTCATTCTTTAGGATGAGAGGCATGCCGAGCCTTTCCAAAACCCGCACTGTAATTAAAAGCGCCGTTTCTCAGGCCTCCCGCTGACAGCAGCTGTTTTGATGAGATGCCATAGAGGCGGACACCATCCGTCTCAGGAACCGCATCTGGTGCCCCTTGGTGCTGAGCCAAATAATTCCTGAAAACTCCATGAAATTGACACTAGCCTCAGAACCTTCTTATCCAATTTCCCTTTCCCTTCTGTTCTTCTGGGCCATTCACAGCCGTTTCCAGCCATCTGCCTTCTTTACACCTCCGTCTGCAGGACCACCGTCTGCTTTGTGTCGCCTGGTCTAGCGTCAACGCAGAGCAGCCATCGGCAGGAGGCCAGGTTGTGTGGTTACTTAGCCAAGGTGCTGTGGCATGATTTTTGTCATGATATGGTCGAGGGCACCAGCTTTCACACATGGTTTGGAGGGATTCCTTAAAAGGTTTTCAAGGGTTGGCTCCTCAAGGGAGCTGTGTAGACACACTTCTTGCGATTTGCCTGGTTGTCAAGTTTCTGTTAATAAGGGTGAAAGAGAAGAGCGCAAAAAATGATCTGAAGCTCAACATCAAAAAAACTAAGATCATGGCCACTGGTCCCATCACCTCCTGGCAAATAGAAGGGGAAGATATGGAGCGGGTGACAGATTTTACTTTCTTGGGCTCCATGATCGCTGCAGGTGGTGACAGCAGCCATGAAATTAAAAGACACCTGCTTCTTAGGAGGAAAGCGATGACAAACCTAGACAGCATCTTAAAAAGCAGAGACATCACCTTGCCGACAAAGGTCCGCATAGTCAAAGCTATGGTTTTTCCAGTAGCGGTGTATGGAAGTGAGAGCTGGACCATAAAGAAGGCTGACCGCCGAAGAATTGATGCTTTTGAATTGTGGTGCTGCAGGAGACTCTTGAGAGTCCCCTGGACTTCAAGGAGAACAAACCTATCCATTTTGAAGGAAATCAACCCTGAGTGGTCACTGGAAGGACAGATCCTGAAGCTGAGGCTCCAATACTTTGGCCATCTCATGAGAAGAGAAATCTCCCTGGAAAAGACCCTGATGTTGGGAAAGTGTGAAGGCAAGAGGAGAAGGGGACGACAGAGGACGAGATGGTTGGACAGTGTCATCGAAGCTACCAACATGAATTTGACCAAACTCCGGGAGGCAGTGGAAGACAGGAGGGCCTGGCGTGCTCTGGTCCATGGGGTCACGAAGAGTCAGACACGACCAAACAACTAAACAACAACAAGAAGAAGTTTCCTACGCAACAGTCACCCATGGGTTGCGTTAGACTTGTCGTATTTGGGGCAAAACTTGGAAATGTTACTTTCTTTTTTAAACTTTATACCTATACAGAGAAAGGTCTTTCCAAAGAGAAGGACGGTGAGAAGCACTTTGTTGAACCAAACAGAAAAAAAGCCACATGGTCCTTCTGCAAAATCTGGAGACCAGGAGAGGTGGTAGTTTCATTAGACTACTGAAATATCGAAACAGAAATTAGCTTTCAGTTCCGGATGAGCGTTTGTCAAGCTGGACATTACAAGGGCTGGTTTGAGCAGAAAAAAGTAAAAAGGCCAAGTTTCAGAATGGGGGGGGGGGGGCCTTCAGAATTCTGCTCAAAGATGGTCAGTTTAGAATTTCACAGAGTGGATTGGGATACACCAAACTTGTTAGCTGCCGGTCACTAAGTACCTCACGCACACATAGAGATATAAAATTTCCAAATTTTTTCTGTAAAAAAGGAAATTTTCAGAAATTTTATATCTCTAGCGAGAACCTAAATACATAAAGTCTCAGGAGTCTTTCATTAAGGTCTTCATGTTATATAGTTTGAATACCATGGCATAGACATATTATTTATCATTGTAAAGGAACATATTCCACACTCCATATTTTTTTCTTCAATTTTTGTGGGGAAAAAACAAAAAATGCCATTGGAAAAAAACGGGGAAAAACTTTTTTCCCCCCAATTTTTTTTCCAGATGGCCTTCCCATCTCTATGCACAGTCAATATCTTGTATCAAAACAGGGTGGTTCTTTTTGGCTGGGGAGGGACACAGGTATACAGAAACATGACACACTCCATATCGGAGAAGTTGGGATAAAAATAGTTTTACCCACTAGATGAGCCAGTTGCGCACTTTAAAAATATGATTTAACGGTTGTAGGACAATGTCCTCAGTTTGCCGTCCTGCCATGTTAAGTGTCGTTGTGGGTTATCTAGAGCCGGCTGAACCCATTGGTAGAGTCACTCACCTGGATTTGCACTCAGGCTGATCCGACTGAGCAAATGCAACAGAACATGCCAGCTGCGGCAGAATTATACGTGCCCTTTGTTGAGTTGATTTTGGAAAATATTCAGGGACTCTTGGTAGTCCAGCTGCAGCCAGACAGTCAAACAGATCACGTGCTTCCCTTGTTATTTTTCCCAGCTCAATTCGAAGTTCTGGTCGCAGCCTATAAAAACCTTTCCTAACTTAAGACCAGAGTGTTTGAAAAGGCTCCATTCTCCCATATGAGCCAGCCCCGTTTTTAAAACCCTCCAGAGAGACTCTTCTCTCTGTCTTGCTTCTGTGAGATGTACATGGGGTGAGCATGCCAGACAGGGCCTTCTGAGTGGTTGCCCCCCCCCCCCCAAATCGTAATGTCTGCAACGTAAAGCAGGCTGGCACCGTATTGGTTTTCCTTCTACCAGCAGGTAAAGATTCAGACAAGCTTTTGTCTTTGAAGCAGAGATATTTGCTGAAGTCGGATTTTTTTTTTAATTGTTGAATGCGGTTATGGAATAGGTTTTGAACCAGCATAGCTTTTATTTGCAATTCCAGTTTCCCGTGTTACCTTGTACGTTTGTAGCCTCGTTCATGGCTCCTTTCTTTGGAAGGGTGGGCTGTCCAATTTAATAAATAACTGCAGGGCACAGGTGAACCACAGGTAGGCCAGGGTGAGGGCAGCTGCTTCTTATTCTTCCCCCACCAAGAGTATTTCTTATTCTTCCCCCACCTGGTCACTGCTGTAAGAAATAAGAAAAGCAACTTCAATAGAGAGAGGATTCTCCAAAATCCTCAGTAACCATACATGGCAGAGATGGGGCACAAGCCTGTAAGTGAGGATGTAAATTACTCATGCTGTGGTGTTTTCAGACATTTGTAACTTCATGGAAACTTTGCAGTAATAAGTGCCTTACCTGTACGCTTGTAAAGGAATCTGGGTTGTGGACCTTTATTTGTTTTTTGGACTGCCGCTCCCGGGGATAAGGAGAATGTATTTTATTTTATTTCTTTATAATATATTTACCCTGCCTTTCTCCTTAAAAAGGACTCGAGGCAATTTACATCGCTACAGGCATGCCTTGGTTTACGAACGGCTCAGTTAATGTAATTTTCGCTTGACGAACGGAAATCTATTGAAAATAATGCCTCAGTTTACGGGGGGGGGGGGATTCGGAGTACGAAGAAGGTTTCCCCAGGATGCATTGTGCCTGGAGGTTTATAGCGCCGCCCCCGTTCCTATGGCAATCCGCGTTCTGGTTTACGAATGTTTCGCTTTATGTAACGTCCCGTAAAACGCATTAATTTCGTAAACCGAGGTACTACTGTATTTAAAAACTAAGAAGTGTATGTATACAAATATTTTAAAAGGATCAGACAGATACCACACTAAAAATGGGGGGGGGGAATCAACACCAAAACCCATTAAAAAATCAGTGTAAGAAAGAGATATAAAAACCATACAGGTCAGTCTATGAAGAAGCCCTCAGCTGCCCACGAATGGAATATAGGTTATTTCATGGGTGTGCAGTTAGGTCAGGCGTTTTTTCACAAAAAATCCCTGAAGTTACAAAACTTTGAAGGAGTTGCAGTAATTTTCATTCTCAGTTACATGCTGGAGTGTCTTTGCTAGAGAAATATGGGGTAGAAATACAAGGAATCAATAAGCACGTTGCATCTGGATACCCTTCAGTTCCTTGGGGAAATGAACGGAAGCTTCTATTTGAACCTGTGTTTGTTGAGGTTTGTTTGGTAGGGTGGGACGTGGGAAACTCAACAGAATACCTCCCACCATTGGACAGATTTCAGCATTACAGATGTAAGGTAGCAGTGGGAAAGAAAGGAGGGCAGGTCAACTTTTCTGCAGAACAAAAATGCCAGGCATTGTATTGCAATCAACGAGACGAAACTTGGGGACGTCCTGTCTCCTTTTTGGTTTTTGAGAAAGCTTCTTGCCTCCCCATCGCTCCTTCTCCATCCCTCTTAACAAAAAAGGTCTTTGAAAAATTTCATCACATTCTATATCATGATTCAGCTCCCGCCCCACTGAAATGCTACTCCCAACCTGTCAAAAGACAAGTCTCAGAATTTGAAAGCAAAATAATAATTTCAGCTGATAAAAAATGTTTTTGTTGTGAAAATCTCAGCGTCACGGACTCAAGCACAAACTTTGGAATTTCTTCACATTCACTCTTTCCCCAGTTTGGGAACTGGTAGGCGATACCTGTCAAAATTTGGGTAAATTATATTGCCTTGTGCCTTTTTCATCCACATCTGGGATGAGTCTTCCACCGAAGATCTGAAGATTTTTCCCACTTCAGTAGCTTTTCTACACATTTGAAATCCGGATCAGGTTGGTTAAGAGACTGATCCTTCATTAAATCCTCTTTAGCACTCACTCCTTCTGTGATCTCTGCAGAGAGCTGCCAGATGAATAATTCCTGGCCAGGTGGTGAGCTGGCGTCATTGCTGGCACATATGTGTGTGTCTCCACCCACGTGAACGATTTGCATGTTCTGCTTCTAGCAGTGACGACTCTCGATACCGATTGGTTGAGCTGCTGCGATGTTGGAGTGTTTGTGTGCCTTCCGTAGCTGCTTAGGATACCAGCAGAATGTTTGCAGACTAAATCCTATGGGGAAAGAGGTCCTTGTGGGCTTGACTGGTAGTGTATGTTCACTAAGGCTGTCTGTTGAAAAGAGCTGTGAAGGATCGGAAGGCTAATTGGGAAGTGGTTTTTCCGCTGAGAACTACTAGCTCAGTCTCCAGTGCAGTTCAGGTAAGTGAGAGAGTGAACAGCTTAATAAAGCAAATTTAGAAGAATGTGACACTTTTATTAGATCACTTAAAAAATCAGACCGTTAATGCAAGCTTTCATAATTTAAAAATCCCTTCTTCAGGCATGCACCTGGAGAACAAAGCAGAAAAATTATGCAGAAAAATAACGAAGGTCCCCAAAATTCATGGCAGTCGTTGCTGGGCAACGTCTCCATAAGGTGTGTTACAGGCAGGCTGTGTGGGGTGAGGTTAAATGCTTCACCCTTGGTACCATGTGGTTGAAAATGTCTACTCCGTATTCAGAAAGAGGCAGCCTATCACTCTGCATAAGCACCCCTCCCCTTCTGCTCTCATGCTCCTAGTCCGGAGGTCACCTGTCCAGCAAGTAGGTGCAAAGGCTTGAAATTTCACGGTACTATATTCACAAGACCCTCGGGGGCGGGTGGCAAATAGTGGCGCCAACGTGGTGTTGAAGTCAGAGTGTTTTACTGAGACTCAGGAAATTCCAGTTCCAATCCCCACGGACCATGAAGAGCAATGGGGCCCATTACCTTCCTGCAGTCTGATCTGCCTCACAGGGTTGTTGAGGCGGAAGAGAGCAGTTTATATGCTACCTTCACCTCCTTGGAGGAAAGGAAATTATAGCAAATACATGGAAATATTTGTGTGAGCAGAGCTAGGGTAAGGCATTAGGAAGTCTGTAGGCCATATGTTGCTCTAGCTTGTTTTTGATATTTGGGGGGAAAGATTCAAGGGTTCTGGAGGGTCTCCCAAGAAAGCCACAGTTCAAACTGAAAATTGAAATTGAAAAGCAAATTCTGTGCTGAGATTTTATTTGGGAAATCTTCCAGAGATATAGTGGACCTCTTAATTATCATCATCATTTGCCATCAAGTCAGTTCCCTTCTTCTGGGGGCTCCCTGAGATGGTGCAGCTTGCCCAAGGCCACCCAGGCTGGCTCTTTTTCCCGGGAGGCACCGTGGGGGAATTGAACTCCTAACCTCTGGCTCCGCAGCCAAGTGACTAAACCAGTGAGCTGTCCAGCCGGCTAGTGGAACCCCTATCCATCACAAATCCATGCTGCACTTTTACTGATGATGGTGGCCAGCCCCAGGCCCCCCCCCCCCCCCCCCCCGGATAATATAGGCCAGAAGAGGCAAGTGGAATGATCCAAAATTTGGTTCACCATTCCCAAAAAAAAGGAAAGGCAAACGAGTTTAGCTTTTTGTTTTGAATTGGGGACGCCTGGAATTTGGGAAATGGTAGATAAGAGAGATGCACACATATAAGAGAGACTGATGGTAAAAAATAGATAAATTATGCATTGTGTGGTAAAAGCAGAAGGGGAGAAGACTGTGTTCCCCTGAACCACTCCGGTGAGTCTGACGGACAGATGGAAGGAAGCACTGCCCCGTTCAGAACACAACTAGCGGATGAGGGTTATTGCAGTAAAACCAACAAAAAGACTGTGCAAGCTTTTTTGTTCCCCAAAACTCTTCTACTAGGCTGAGTGGCAGGCAAAGTCTGGATCTTTGTCCAGAGTTTGCTGATGAGAAGCCTGCAGTTAAATTCAGTCCCGAAACATTGATTGCAGACTGGATGAATCCCTGGTAAGGGTGTAGGCATCTGTTCATATCTAAGCGTACATACTAGGAAAGAGGAGAAGCGTGCATCCCCGTGTCTTATAACGCAATTGCCCACCGGTAGAATTTCAGGCTTGGGTTTTCTTCCCATGAACCCAAATGGTTTCTGGTTGGTTTGTTCGTTTCAGTTGCATTGAGAGATGCTATCAAGTTCTGAGAAAGAAAGATTGAGAAACAGAAAACAAACCTCTCTCTTTTTTTTTCTTTCCTCAGCAGAATTGCTCTTGGGTTCCTAGAGAGTTGGCGCAAATATTTTTCTAAAACAGAAACAATCTATTTCCAGCCCCCAGCCGTTGTTTGTCATCTTGAAAACAAAAGCCAGATGCAGGACAGGTGTTCGTGGTGAGAAAGGAGGGCTCGGATGTTTTTCTAACGGCCTGAGAAGTCTGTTGAGGGGGATATATCTTTCAAAGCCACCTCAGCTACACGGCTGCATCCTGGCTCTTACAGTCAGGGCCTGTCCTGTGTAATGTGAGTTAGGAGCATAAATAGACCTTAAACCATCCCTGGAGGATTCCGGAGCTTGCTTCTCATGGAGCCTGCTTACTGCTTCCCTCCCACCCAGCCCGAGAGACAGACCACTGACCACATTACCACGAGCTGTAGCATAAAGGATGAAATGGGTGTCTGTGGTTTATCAGTTTCCAAAGGGGGGGGGGGGATAACATCTTCTCTACGGTGAATAACTGCTTAAAAAAAGGTAAACAGAGCAGCTTGAGGCACAGATCTGTTGAGCAAAGCACAGAACATGGTGCATTGGCCTGCTCTTTGGAGCAGCGGTCTCACACCAAAGGAAGTAACAAACCCCTCAATCCATGGAACAGTGTGTGTCCATTCTGGGATGTGCAGTAGACGTGATGAAATCTCTTTCCCTATAAAAGTAGGTTGTTGTTGTTGTTTAGTCAAGTCGTGTCCGACTCTTCGTGACCCCATGGACCAGAGCACGCCAGGCCCTCCTGTCTTCCACTGCCTCCCAGAGTTGGGTCAAAGTCATGTTGGTCGCTTCGATGACACTGTCCATCCATCTCATCCTCTGTCGTCCTCTTCTTCTCTTGCCTTCACTCTTTCCCACCATCAGGGTCTTTTCCAGGGAGTCTTCTCTTCTCATGAGATGGCCAAAGTATTGGAGCCTCAGCTTCAGGATCTGTCCTTCCAGTGAGCACTCAGGGTTGATTTCCTTTAGAATGGATAGGTTTGTTCTCCTTGCAGTCCAGGGGACTCTCAAGAGTCTCCTCCAGCACCACAATTCAAAAGCATCAATTCTTTGGCGGTCAGCCTTCTTTATGGTCCAGCTCTCACTTCCATACATCACTACTGGAAAAACCATAGCTTTGACTATGTGGACCTTTGTCGGCAAGGTGATGTCTCTGCTTTTTAAGATGCTGTCTAGGTTTGTCACCTACCTAAAAGTAGGTACCTACAAATTTTTTGTGGGCTCAGATGCCAGTGAGATGGAAATATACCGGAGAGTAACTGATCAGAAGACTGAGACTAGGAAACGCAGCAGTGAAGGAATTGGAAAAGATCCTCAAGTGTCAGGATGTGTCACTGGAGACCAAGACCATTCCTTCTCTTGTATTTCTGATCACCATGTATTGGGGGGGGGGGGGGGGAGTTGGACAGTGAAGAAAGGAGACAAGGAAAAAAAATGATTCATTTGAAATGTGGTGCTGGAAGAGAGCTTTGTGGATATCCTGGGTCCTAGATGGAATCAAGCCTGAACTATGTCTGGAGTCAAAAATGTTGATGTTGAGGCTGCCCTACTTTGGGCACATTATCTGATGAACGATTCTCTGGAAAAGACTGTCATGCTGGGAAAGGTAGAAGGCGGTGGGAAAAGAGGAAGACAAAAAATGAGATGGGTTGACTCCCTAAAGGAAGCCATAGGGTTGAGTTCGCAAGAACTGAGCAGGGCTGTTGAGGACAGGAAATTTTGGAGATTGTCCATTCATGGAGTCACCATAAGTCGGAGGCGACTTAACTGCACATAACAGCAGCAATAAGTTCCTGCAAGATACGGAGGTGTTCTGGCTCCATTTTACACCCATGAAAAGTTTCTAATGACCCATGGTGTGAGTCAGAGAGATTTTTTTTTCTTCCATTTTCCATTCTTACTGCAGCTTAGTCTTTGTTTATTGCCTCCAGGTTGTCAACATTACCACTAAAATACCAGAAAGGATGAGATAATCCTATTAGCAGTAATTGGCTAGATATTCTATTGTTTTTTGGTTGGGTTGTGGTTTTTTTACCACTTCTGGTGTAATATTTACTCAAGACACCACAGTAGTTTTAAGTAACATCTAATCATTACAGAAAAGGTGGTTTGTAGAAGTTCCTCCTGTTGTGAATGAAGCAGCTGGTGGAAAAAATGGACTCCTTTGTAGGGGAGGGCAAACTGGTAACGTGGGACGCTGGCCAAA
Organism: Intellagama lesueurii; assembly: GCA_037013535.1. Classification (NCBI taxonomy): domain Eukaryota; kingdom Metazoa; phylum Chordata; class Lepidosauria; order Squamata; family Agamidae; genus Intellagama; species Intellagama lesueurii. Next base: position 5,847,150 of record JBAJHW010000004.1, read on the forward strand.
ATACTGTTCCTTAACACAGTAAAGTGCACTAGAGTAGGCCCATTGAATCAATGGGGATTAGGTGAGTCAACACCTCTGTACATTCCATTGATTCAAATGGGCCTACTCTAACAGACTTTAGCAGAGCAAGCCCATTTGAATCAGTGAAACGTATGGAGGAAGTGACTCACTAAATCCCACTGATTCAGTGAACCTTCTCTAGTGTGATTTACTATGCTAAGCAACAGGATTTTGGCCGTTGAGTCCTTTACTCATTACTGCTAGGACTGGGACCTGCACACATGTGCACGCAACTTGTCTTTGTAATGTTTTACTAGGCACTGCCTGTTGACTTTTGACACCATCTTTTCAGCCTGCATTTCCAATTCTGCACTTGTATTTTGGCATAACACCCTTAATATAGCCCTAATTGGAGTGAAGTGCCAAATGAGGTATTGTTATGTGAGCCTCTAGATTTGAAAATGTGGGCTCTTCACGTGTAAAATACAGTGGTGCCTCGACTTACGAATGTCCCGACATACGACCATTTCGAGTTACGACCAGCTCTGGCCGCAAAATTTTGCTTCTACTTGCAACCGGAGCTTCCACTTACAAACAGAAAAGGGCGGGGAATTCAAATTGCTAACCGTTGGTGGCGAAGAGGCTGCTTCTTTGTAGCTCTTTCGCCCCAGCAGTTAGAGTGAGTGCGATCGGAGGAGGCTTTGGACTGCCTGGTAAAAACTGTTCTGGGTGGGTTTTGCAGCGTGGTTTTGGGCTAGGTGGTGGGATTATGTTTCTATGCTGTGATGGGTCTTTCAGGGTGTGTTTTTTTGGGTTTTTTTCCCCATTTCCGATGGTTCTTGCGGGGTTTGTTTGCTTTTCGGTGGTTTTTTTTCCCATTTCCGATGGGTCTTGCAGGGTTCGTTTGCTTTTGGGGGTTTTTTTCCCCATTTCCAATGGGTCTTGCGGGGTTTGTTTGCTTTTTGCTTTGCTTTTTTTGCATTTCCAAAGGGTCTTGCACGGTTTGTTTGCTTTCTGCTTTGCTTTTTTTGCATTTCCAAAGGGTCTTGCACGGTTTGTTTGCTTTTCTTCCCCCCCCCCCCCCCTCCCTTCAGCCGGAACGGATTAATCGCGTTTCCGATGGGTCTTGCAGTGTTTTGTGGGGTTTTTTTGTGATTTTTTTTCCTTCGGCCGGAACGGATTAATTGCATTTCAATGCATTCCTATGGGAAATGGTGCTTCGACTTACGACCGCTTCGAGTTACAACCGGAGTTCCGGAACCAATTAAGTTCGTAAGTCGAGGCACCACTGTACTGTATTGCTAGAAGAGGGGGCGGAAAGACTATGGTGGCCCATAAGAACAACACAAGATTCAAAATCCAGTGGCAGGCCATGTTTTTATTAGGACCAATTAATACTTCTGCACTTCTACAATTTTTCGAGTTCTCTGGGCCTGTCGGACCTGCCGATAACTTGGAAGGGGTGTTGCAATAAGAAATGTGGGTCAGTGAGCGGCGTAAGGCTTGTTCTTAGAATAATAGAATAATGGAGTTGGAAGGGGCCTATAAGGCCATCAAGACCAACCCCCTGCTCAAGGCAGGAATCCAAATCAAAACATCTGGCAGATGGTTTTCTGATTTCCTCTTGAATGCCTCCAGCGTTGGAACGCTGACCACCTCCCGAGGTCATGGGTTCCATTGTCGTACTGCTCTAACAGTTAGGAAGTTTCTCCTGAGATTCAGCCTAAATTTGAATATTAATAGCTGCCAGGCCTTTTTAAAAAGTACACACAAACACCATGATGTTTCACAGCTGGGAACTGTGAGGAAGGACCCTTTAATCCTCTTCTGCTTTTCCTTGGAAAGCATATTGAACTCTGTGAACTTCCATGGAACTGCAGAACGGCCCTGGGCAGGAAGGTTACACAGCACCACTAAGTGCAAAGATTTTTTTTCCCCCTATTCTTTTTAATTCTGTTGTCCCGTTTCTATTCTTTTTAATACCTGGACAGGAAGGAGGGAAAGACGTGGCCAGTAAAACCTCCTCCCCCCCCCCCCTCAACCTCGGTCCTGCCGGCACTTCCTCCAGCTACCCTGTTTCAGTTTACTTAGGCGCTTAATGTTCTATTTTGAGTCTCCGGCCACGCGGGTGCTAAGCAGCCTGTGACCCTGAAGGTAAGCGTTACTAGCAAGAGCGGTTGGGGCAGATTGTGCCAGTCGTGTCGCTGGCAGCCTCGTGGAGGGGAACCGAGCGCAGGAGCTGCCGGAAAGCTGGCTGCGAGCGTCTTTTCGCCAACTTGGGGGTCCTGTTTTTTAAGCAAAAGGTAAGCAGAGCAGAGGATCCCTCCTCGCCTTTTTTTAATTTATTTGCATTTGCAGGAGATTGATAAGTAAATTCCTCGTCCTTCTCCCCCTTGAGATAAATGCCTTGATAGATTTTTTTTTTTAAACAAGATCTTCACAGCTGGAAAGTAGATACTTTCTCAAAGCTGATAATCTGAGGGGTTTTTCCCCCCCCCCCCATTTCCATCACCCCACCCTTTTGTCAAAGCCACGTATGGCAGGGTGCAGGTTTTCTTGTTTTTTTTCCCTTAATTTAAAGCTTCAATTAGTTCTTCCGTACAGCAGAAGAGTGTGGATTTTTGTCCCGAAGCCAGCCACTCCTCCCCAGCTTTAAACTCCGAGGCTGTGCCAATTTTTTTTAAAAAATTTAATTCGTTCCAAGCAGCTTCTTTATTCACAAAAGCAATTCATTACTGCGGAGCAAGACCAGGAAGATGATGGGGAGGTGTGTGTGGGGGGGGGGGGAATAACACTTCCAGAAAGACAGCTGCACTAGTCTCTTTCAGAAACAGGAGAATCAAAAATATGGTGGCACCTGTGAGTCTCATTTATTTTAGTATGAGCTTTCGTGGAACGCTTTCTACTTCTTGCGATTCACATCTGGATCACAGGTGTAGATGCTTACTTGGTTCTTGGTTTGTTTGTTTGCAAAAAAAAAACAACTAAAAAAGCAAGCTGGGAAGGGTATCAGAATGAGCACTGTCTCATTCAGGGCAAGAGGCTGGATGTGTTAATCTTTTTGGCCCCAGGTTGACCCTTCTGTTAATGATGGGCTGTAACTGAGTGCGAGAAGCTCATGACTTTTATGCACGTGGTGCCAGATCTGGTCCTTGCCATCTCCAGCAAGAGCTGGAAAAAAAAAATCCTGCTTCTGAATCCCTGGAGGTTTTTGCTGCCAGTCCGTGGAGACTATGCTGAACTAGATAGGAACAGTGGTCTGTCTTTTTGTGGTGGTTATGTGCCGTTAAGTCACCTCTGACTTATGGCGTGAGCAATCTAATCTCCAAAATGAGCACATTTATGGCCTGAGCCATCTAATCCCCAAAATGTCCTGTCCTCAACAGCCCTGCTCAGCTCTTGGAGATTCAAGGTTGTGGTTTCCTGGATGGAGTTAGTCCATCTTGTATTTGGTCTTCCTCTTTTCCTGCTGCTTTCCACCTTTCCCAGCATCATTGTGTTTTTCCAGAGAATCCTACCTTCTCACAATGTGCCCAGAGTAGGACAGCCTCAGTTACAACACTTTTGCCTCCAGAGATAGTTCAGGCTTGATTTGCTCTGGGACCCACTTGTTCGTCTTTGCGGAAGTCCAGGATTTCCTCAAAGCTCTCCTCCAGCACCACGTTTCAAACGGACCAATATTGTCCTGTCGGTTTTCTTTACCATCCAGCTTTCACACCCATGCAGGGTGATTGGATAACATAATTTCTGACAGCATAGCTTCCATCAAATCACATCTCCCTCTCTTGTGTTGTCTTTTCTCACAATCTGTGTCTTTTTCGCTTCTGGGAAATGTTTCCATCAACTTCTTTCTTCCCAAGCTGATGCCCACGATGTTCTTGGAGACGCTTGGTGGCCCTGCTCTGTGCACTTTCCCCCGTGGCTTGGCCTGGACGACCCGTCTCGCAGGCCGGCCGGGCGGCAGTCCCAGCTGGTTTCCAATTCGGCAGGTTTCTGGTTAGCAAACGCCTTTCTTTGCACAGGATTTTGGAGGTGGAGAATAAGAGGAAATCGTTAGTGACGATAGCCTGGAACAACCCAGCCCTTCTGTGTAGGAGGGAGGTACATGGCTGGGGTTTACCTCCGGCTTATGCTCAGGGCATTTGCGAGCTTGGGTGTTGGGAGTTGCTGCTTGAACGGGTGCGCGCACCAGCTTGCCGAGGTGTATGCTGGCTCGTTCTCCTGTCATGCAGGGATAGGCTTTCTCCATTTTGTGGGACCACTACTCCTGTTTCTGAAGGAGAGGCCAGGACCCCGAGAGGACGATGCCGGTGAGGAAGTGGGAGAGGCACCTCCGTGCCAAGCGAAGGTGACCACGGAAGGTCTCATCCACTTTACCTGGGAGTCTGAAGGGCTTTGAAGTCCACAGGTGGAGGCAGCAGGGGAACGAATAAGGATATTTTGCTTATTCGGAAGCCGAGCGTGCCCTGGCTTGTTACCCTCGGTTAACGTGCGTTGCGTTGGGAAATTCTGAATGGAACCAGGTAAGGTGTGGACTGTCTGCTTTTGCTCCCATTCCGCTCAGGCTGTCACTTCGGACTTATGGGACTCTCTCTCTCTCTCTCTCTCTCTGCGTAGCCCTTAATCTGGGACGTGCTTGGCAAAGTGAGTGCTTTGTACCCAAAAATAGCGTAACCTTTTTAGAGGGCTTTTCTCAGCTCCGGGAAGCTAACTCTGTCTCCCATGCCGTTTCGGAAGGCACAGCAAATGCGCTGCTTTTGGGCTTCGGTCCTATAGCTCGTGCCGTTGTTGCCAGATCCTACACCCAAAGATATTTTTTAAAAAAGAAAACCAGATTCCCCCTTTCACCCCGTCGTCTCTTTTCTCTTTGATCCGTGACTTAGCTGGAGGGACCCGAGGAGAGGAGAAAACCTGGGGTCCATTTCGGAAGCTCTGGGGCAAGGCGCAGGAAGTTCTGCGGAAACACACCCATTCCTGACAGCTGGAAGCCTCCCCTCTCGGGCCCTGTTCTTTGTTTTCCAAGCCTCCTGTGGACGCCGTGTGTTTGGTTTCCTCTGCTAATAAAAACAACTTGCTGGCCTTCTGGAGACAGTGGGGGCGGCAGCCGGCGGACTGTTTGGAGTCTGCTTCTGTCTGTCTCTTCCCTTGCATCCTAACAATTGCCAAGCTGGGCAGTATTGCACACATACCCTCTGTGTTGGCACAAGTAGACCAGCTCTTGCCTGGATTGGGGTGGGAAGTTAACGGGTGAGACCCTTTGTTTCACAGTAGTTTGTTTCTATTTTTATGGGACCCGTGGGTATCGTTTGACTTTGCACAACTCTGCTCCAGTCAGGGTCCCGCCTGTGAGCACCATCAAATGGGTTGTGGGGCCATGTGGTCTACCACAACATAGCCCTCCCTTGGGGAGGGCTAACACTCACTACCGGGTGCTCAAAGGCTACCAGGCACTTGAGTGCCTCCCATTTTGTATAGGAAGCTCCAGTTGCAAATGTTTGTCCACGTTGGACAGCACTTAAGTCACAGCACATTTGCTCCAGATCCTCAAACAGAGGTTTTTCCCAGCATTTATTGCCTGGTATGTTTTCATTCTGCTCCAGGGACGTGGTGGCGCTGTGGGTTAAACCGCAGAAGCCTCTGTGCTGCAGGGTCGGAAGACCAGCCGTCGTAAGATCGAATCCACGCAATGGAGTGAGCTCCCGTCGCTCATCCCAGCTCCTGCCAACCTAGCAGTTCAAAAGCATGTAAAAATGCGAGTAGATAAATAGGTACCACCTCGGTGGGAAGGTCACGGCGTTCCGTGTCTAGTCGCGCTGGCCACGTGACCACGGAAACTGTCTTCGGACAAACGCTGGCTCTACGGCTTGGAAACGGGGAGGAGCACCACGCCCTAGAGTCGGACACGACTGGACTAAATGTCAAGGGGAACCTTTACCTATGTTTTCATAGGAGGTGCTGAAGATTGACAGAAGCATCTTCCGTTTGCAAAGTGTGAGTTTCAGGAGTGGCCATCTTAGCTCTTCCAGATAGAGCATTTCCACCTCAATGTTTTGTTTTCCTTTCTGTCTCGGGCTGCTGGAAGTGCCTGGGATTTATTCAGAGTCATGTCTGGCCGTGGGTGGTGTAGCGCTGAACTGCTTCTGTATTTTTGAGCCCTGCTTCCCTGTAGTTGCACTTACTGGCGTCCAGCGAGCATCCCCTGTGGATCGGTAAAGTTTTGTCGGCGGAAATTGTAACGGAAAAAGCTGAAGTTCTGAAAAAGCCTGAAATTGACAGTTATGGGAAGAGAAGGAGCATTAAACTGTCCCCATCGTATAAAGTTGAACCGAAAATAAACCAAGAGTTTTGGCATCATTTAAAAAATATATATTCAGGAAGCGGAGGAGCGAAACCAGGACAGACTAAGAAAGAATGGGTAGTCTTTTGGACATGGGGCCAAATTCTGATACAGCCAGTGTAGAATCCGGAACGGATGGCAGTATGAAAGGAAGAGCCCAGAAGAGTTGGTTTGGATGACTCTCAGAGAGAAACTCAGGATCAGAGGAGCTGCCCTAGAAGAGCAGGTGAAAAGAATCCTGTAATCTGTTATATTGGACTTGACAGATTACAGTATTAGCGGGTCCAGAATGCGGCAGCCAGACTGGTGGTGGGTGCAAGTAAATGTGACCACATCACTCCAGTTCTAGCTCGCCTCCACTGGTTGCCCGTGGCGTCCTGGATCGGGTTCAAGGTTTTGACACATACAAAGCCCTCCACGGTTTGGGCCCATGTTACTTGCCTCTCCTTAATGTCATCTGCCTGGCCCACAAGATCACCCCATAAGAGGTAGGACCTTCTTTGTGGTGGCTCCAACTTTATGGAACCAGCTTCCGGAGAAGCTCCGCCAGCCCCTTCCCTGTGGACTTCTATGAAGCAATTAAAGATGTTGCTTTTCAGAAAGGCTTTCCACACCAACCTCAACTAACCACCTTCCCCCCCCTTTTTTTTTTTTTTTTTTTTCCCTTTCCCCTTCTTCCTTCCCTTCTTTTCCTCCATCCGCTCTGGGATTAGTCAGTGCCATCTGTTTTTGGGGGTTTTTTTTAGGTTTTTACGGTTATTGCTGTTGGTTTTAATACCTCTATTTTTATTTTTGTTTTCTATTTTACAAGTTATAATCCGTCCAGAATAGTGCTGCGACACTAATGGGAGCGGGATACAAATTGAATAAATAAAATAAATATTACTGATCATGATGGATCTTCTCAAAGAGTTTCAGTTTGTGAGAAGATCTGTCATGATCAGCGTGGTGGCTTCAACGTGCTTTGTTCATAACCCCCAGCCAAGAACAAAAGAGACACGCGGGTCTATTTACTTACTTACTTACTTACTTACTTACTTACTTAATTTCCACCCCACCCATCTAGTGGCAGGTTACTACTCTGGGCAGCTTACAACAAAATGTAAACACAAAATATAAACATAAAATGAAAAGAGCAAAGGGGGGGGGGAATCATCCCATAACAACTGAACAAACGCCGATCCCAGGACAGCAACGACAAAAAAAACAAACCTAAATTAAGTGATAACGGAGAAATGTCATTGTTCCTCTGATACAAGGCTGGCCGCTGCATTTTACACCTGTTACAGCTTCTGAACCGCCTTCAAGGGTAGCCCCACGTAAAGAGGATTGTAATAGTCAATCTTCGAAATGACCAAGGCGTGAACCAGTGTTATCAGGGACTTCCTATCAAGAAAGAGGAGAAGGTGTGCAGTCTGCTTAAGTTGAAAACAGGCAGACGTGTCCGTGTCTGAGATGGGATTCTCCCTGGGTCCTTTTACAGCTTCTTTGCACAACATGCTTGCAGAGAGAGATGCTCTTAGCAATTGCATGTTTATATGTGCTTGTTTGCCTGGCTGTTTAAGATTGGTTTTCCACTCTGGTTTGCTTCAGCAATTGCATTGCCGGTCCTCTTTTTGAAGACCCGTCCACTAATTTGCCAAGTTTAGAATGTCCACAGATTTTCAGTTAGTAAGTATGAATAAAATATGCCCCCCAACGGGTGTCATTTGACAAACTAGCTGTTCCTTCGGTCTATTGGTGCATTGATTTATCTATTTACTTGTACCCCACTTTTGCACAGAAAGACCCACGGCCTGCAAATAAATGTCCTAAATTAAAAACCACAAAAGCAGTTGCAAATAACCATTGCATCAGTCGATCAGCAGATCATTTGAGGTTTTCCGGAGGGGGCTTTCTCTGTGTCACAACATCCAACCAGGCACAGTTGAGAGGACAAAAGACAGAGCCTTCACTGTGGCTACTCCGGCAGGATGGGATGCCTGTATACCACCATCCCTTCCTCGTTATCCTTCATTTGGCAAGCAAAGACATTTTTATTTAGGCAGGTCGTTATTCACGATTGGTAAAGAGCCTTTTATGGTGGGCGTGGTTCTTCTTGTTTTTAAACAGTTTTTAAACAATTAATTGGGGGCACAGGTATGACTGTGCTTAGTACTGTTTTTATCTTTGCTCTCCTTCTGCAAGCAGGCAAAGACCTTTCCCTTCAGGCAAGCTTTCCCTCAGTGCCACCTGCCTGAGTGGGATTTTTAGATGAATTGTTATCCCTTACTGCTTTGACTGTGTTTTTAGTATTGCTTGTGTTTACCATTCCTCAGAGTGGTATTTGTTTGTTCCTTGTCAGTATTTCTACACTCATTGTTCTTAGCATTAAATACCGTCTTTTAACGATGTCAAGCCGCCAGTGTATGCCCATTGTTTTTAGCTTTAAATATTGTCTTTCAGTGATGTAAGCTGCCTTGGGTCCTTTTTAAGGAGAAAGGTGGGCTATAAATATTTTAAATAAATAATAAATTAATTTTATTACGCCTATGTTTTTGAAATCTTACGTTTGTGTGCCACCTTGCATTTTGCAAGAGAGATAGGTAGGATATCGATTACGTAAATATATTAAAATAATTTGACAGTGCAATATTGCATCAGATAAAAGCGAACGAACTTAATCCAGCAATTTAAACTAAACGGGAGGGAGGGAGAGTGTTAAGTCTAACACAGATGCAAATGTGGTAGGGCCAAGACTATATAGATCATCATTCTAGGCAAAGGGAACAGGGTGCTCTGTGAGGTTAGTCTACACAGGTTTGGTAGGCAGCTACACCTCTCACTGTTGGCAGCCTTTCTTCCAACCCTCCTCACCTGGGTGTCTTCTCTTGGTCCAATCCTCATCTTCCACTTGAGGAAATAAAGATTGCCTCTTGCAAGACCCACATTTGCTCATACGACTGAGAAATGGTGGCTGGGGTAGGCAAGCCGGATGGAGAATGCCGTGTGGCTTCCGATGCCATGTTTCTCTGCTGGCATCTTTCCAGCATTTTTCTCCATCCAGCTGCTTTGTTGACGCTCCCAACACAGTGTGTCGGGCAAACCAGGTGGAAGACGCTCAGCTGCTTGATGTCGGTTCAGCCATCGGGACCCTCGTTGGCAAATAGGTTCATAAAGCCATGGGAACTTCTGTGGATAGGTGTAGTAATGGAGCAGCCCTCAGGAATGAGGACTTCCGGGTCGTCCGATGTATTACGGGTGAACGTTCCACAGGCGTGCGTGGAGAGCACATGGTACGAGCTAATCATCTCCGAACCCACAATGGCTACTGGCCTTGAGATCTCCTTGCAGGAATGTGGGAAAGTCTTTGGGTTTCAGGACCAAGTCTGAGCCTTTGAGACCAAGCCCCAAGTCCAAGTCCCTATTTAAAACAAGTTTTTTTCCCCCAGAAAAGAAGGAAGAGAGGGTGGGTGGGTTCTGAATCATGAGTCAAGGTTGAGTCACTGGGGGGGGGGGGGGGGAACACCCAAGTCAAGTCTTGAGTCGTGTCACCAAGTTGACAGCAAGTTCCACGACTCAAGGTCCCCCTCCGTGTCTCCTTGCCTCTTCTGCAGAAAACCCTCCCTCCACCTCTTGGCCCTTCCAGTTCTTCTTCCATGAATCCCTGCAGGAACACAGGCTGGCTTCAGACAGACATATTCGTGGAGTGTGGCGTGGCCGTCTTCCCCTCCCCTTTGAGTTATGTGTGAAGGGCAAGTTCATTCATACTTCTTCATGCTCCATAAGCAATGCACTCAAATCACCGGAGGTCACCAAACCAGGCTGCTCATCCGTACCAGCAGTTCACCCACTCACGACACATTCCACAGCAAGTCGGTAGATGAGTTGTTGAGTAAATAAGAATTTTAAGCCGTTGGTTGTAGGCATCTGAGTCATGCCAACGCTAAGATACGTCCAGATTGGAGGTTCCCGTTTTAACTGGGTAGGGTCTGTGCCCAAAAAGCAAGAGGAAGTGATGAACACTCAGAGAGTCATAAGGATATGCTTTTTATTGATTTGGGAGGGCACCGTATAAAGCAGTTTTAGTGATACACCATGCACCCAGGGCTTGGATAAATTGTTTGTTCACCTATTTAGTATAATTCTTTGATTCCTCCACCTCGCTGAGCGTAGACTTGTACTCCCAAAAAAGTAACTGTGTGTGCATTTTTCCCCAGGTTTCACAAACCTTGAAAGCCCCGGAGTATTCTGTGTCTAGGTAGACAATTCAGAGAGAGGCTGAGAATGTAGTAGAGGCTAAGAGAAAATGCCCAGGAGAGATCTGACAACTGGCCCTGTTTATTTTCTCAAAGATAAATCACACAGAGCTGTGAGGCTTGCTCCCAAAGAAGCGTGTGGCCATCGGGAGCTTTCGCCTTGCTTCTGATTTATTGCTTAACTTGGGTGCTTTCGGCCCAAGTTAGAATAGGAGCTGGTGGGCTGGAAATCTGGATTTGATGACTGTGGAGTAATTCTTTGCAAGAATGGTGTTGTCGAGTCTTGGGTAGGGAGGTAGCCTTAGGTGCTTCTGGATCTGTGGCCCAGATTTATTTCCTGTTTAGCCAGGACATGTAGCTTATAAAGTGGGCATTTAAAAATAAAGAAACGACGAAGGGAGGTTTGAGAAAGAGAAAGTTAAGAGGTTATATCCAAAAATTCCAGAGTGCGTCTAAAGGTTTAAATAAAGCCCGTGTCCACTACAGACACAAAGATACACATACGGTTTTTATTATTATCATGATGATTATGATTATTTCAACTTATATACCACCCCATAGTGCTAGAACACTTCTCCGAGCAGTTTACAATGTAATTATGCAAGGAACACTCCCCCCCCCCCCACCCTTCCAATTTACTGACCTTGGAAGGATAGAAGACTGAGTCAACCCCAAGCTGGCTACTTGATCCCTTTGGGATTGAACTCAGGTTGTGAGCAGAGGCTTGATTGCACTACTGCAGTTTAACCACTTTGGGACGGGGCATAATCTTGTGTGCAGACGAAAGTTACTTACTGTGCCTCAGAATCAGACATTGATTTAGAAAATATATACATATATATATACACGCCATTTCCTGAATCAGCATCTCTGGACTTCAAAGTAAACCATGGCTGACCTGGTAATTAATCATCACAGTCTATACATGTACAGTGGTGCCTTGACTTACGAACTTAATCCGTCCCAGAAGATGTTCGTAAGTCAAAACGTTCGTAAGTCAAATCAGCATTTCCCATAGGAATGCATTGAAAACCGATTAATCCGTTCCAGCTGTTTTTTGTTCTTATGTCGAGGCGCCGTTTGTAAGTCAAAGCATTAGTTCCCATAGGAACTAATGCAAAACCGGTTAATCCGTCCTCTACCACTAGGGGGAGAATTTTTTTTTTTTAATCTAAGATGATTTAGATTTTTTAAAAGGGCAGGAAAGGAGGGAGGGAGGGAACGAACACCTTTTAAACAGAACACCTTTAAAACCAAGCAGCTTTAAACCAAACCAAGCACCTTTTAAACCAATTTTTACATTTTAAAATTACAGTACCAGGCAGTCCAAAGTCCATTTCCCGTAAGTCAACGCTCCGTTCGCAAGTCAAAGCAAAATTTTGCAAATGGAGCTGTTCGTAAGTCAAAATGTTCGTACGTCGGGCCGTTCGTAAGTCAAGGCACCACTGTACATAAATCTGTGGCTAAGTGTTTCTCTGTCTTTATCTGAGGATGTGGACTGTAATCCATCAGATCTTATGCGAAAATAAATCTAGTATTTTTTAAGATGCCAGAATACTTTTTTTAAAAATTCACTATTTACATTGCCAATAAATGCATCTCTTTTCTTTGGCATTTCATGTGTGTGGTCTGGTGTTGACTGAAATCGTGTCAGACTGGGTATAGCAGAAAGTTAGGCCTGTCTAAGTTCATGGGAAGTTAGACCCAGGTATCCTGATTGCGGAACAAACCACACAGCTGCACCTGTTGAACTGCTTCCTGGATAAGGCAGTAATTTATAAGGTGAGGAAAGGACCTGCTGGTAGGCAACTTCTGATGTTTCTGAGAGGCTTGGCGTGGTCTCGGTTGTCTCCTCACTCCTCCTCCCTCTTGCTGGCTTACGGAGACAATGCTACGGGGAATTTTCTCAGTTCCTTATGTGCTTCTTTCATGCATGGATCCCTTCGCTGCACTTTCTGTTGAGTCTCTCCCAGCTTTCTTCTCCCTAGCGCCTATTGTGACCTCATTGATACTCTACTGTGACAGGAGAGTAATCTGGGTCAGTTCAAGCTGGTGAGCTCCAGCCCCTTGAGTCCCACGTCGAGCAAAGAAAGAGGGAGATGGTCCACCCTGCAGTGCTGCTTGCCAAAGATCAAGCTGTCTGCAGGGTTTGTGACTTTCTGGTATTCTGTCGTTTTTATGCAGAAAGGCGAGAGCTGGTAAGGTAACCGGGGGTGAAATCTCCTCTCTAGAGTCGTAGCATGCTGCAGCTGTCAGCCTTCCAGATGTTTCTGGAAGGAAGGAAGGAGAAACGGGGCCTTCTCGGCAGTTGCTCCTCGGCTGTGGAATGAACTTCCCCCCACAATTGATCTGGTCCCTTCGCTGGCGATTTTTTAAAAAGGCACTAAAAACCCTGTTATTTAGGCAGGCATTTCAAAATATTACATCTGCAGAGTCAGCCGAGTTCATCTAGCCGTAATTTGACCAGTTCCGTCTTTTGAAATGTTTATTTATGTAAATATATTTTAAAGCATTTGGATTGTAGTGTTTATTTGTATTATATTATTTTTATTTTCTGTTCTGTTGAACTGGTATTTTAACCGTGCTGTGGTGTGTTTTTGTTGTAAACCGACCAGAGTGGCCCTTGGCCAAATGGGCAGTATAAAATGAAATGGATGGATGGATGGATGGATGGATGGATGGGTGGGTGGGTGGGTGGGTGGGTGGGTGGAGAGAAAGAGAGGTGGATGGATGGATGGATGGATGGAGAGATAGATGGGTGGGTGTGTGGATGGATGGATGGATGGATGGAGAGAAAGAGAGGTGGATGGATGGATGGATGGATGGATGGGTGGGTGGGTGGATGGATGGAGAGAAAGAGAGGTGGATGGATGGATGGAGAGATGGGTGGGTGGATGGATGGATGGATGGATGGATGGAGAGAAAGAGGTGGATGGATGGATGGATGGATGGATGGATGGATGGATGGATGGATGGATGGATGGAGAGAAAGAAATGGATGGATGGATGGAGAGAAAGAGATGGGTGGATGGGTAAATTAATGAGTTAATCAATTCCCATCCTCAGTAGCCGCTTTAAATGTGGGGTGATAGCCAGGAATACCCAGAGATATTGGGATAGGAACATAGTACAGTGGTTTAGCTCTCTGGCTATGAAGCCAGAGGTTGGGAGTTCGATTCCCCGCTGTTCCTCCTTGACAGCCATTGGACTCCATGATCCATAGGGTCCCTTCCAGTCTTGTAGTTCTAAGGTTATTAATCTGAGTCAGACCCTTGGTTGGTCCACCTAATCCAGCATTGCCAATTCTGGCTGGCCGAGTTCCCCAGTGTTTGGGGCAGGATTATTTCATAGCCCACCTGGAAATGCTGGGGAATTCTATGTGAGATCTCCTGTGTGTCCGCCTCTCCCCAGTGTTGCATCCCATATCCTACCCAAGAGGTAACCACACCCGAGGCCCGATCTTGCTTCAGCTTCCAAAATCAAGCAAAATCTTGCACGGAGGTTCCAAAACATGGAGAGGGCACAGACCGCGGGAGGCTGTTGTAGATGAGTGCCACTGCTTAGCTGTCACGTTGTTGTATGATTTCCAACCTTAAATCCATCGCAGTGTTGACCTAGATTCCTCCATTAACGAAAGACATCTCTCCCTTCTCTCCCCCCGCCTCATTGTTCTTCCCCTCAGATTATCTCGCATGCTGAGGAGCTGTGGATTTATGGAGGGGCCTGGCCGCACCTTTGAGCCTTGCCACGCGCAACATCCCGCCCGTTGAATCGAGACCGCCGCAGCCCCGCCAGAAGCCGGCACCGCCAAACCTGGGGGCTTAACCATTCAGATCTCCCCTGTATGGCTCTTGCGGCCGAAGGAGGACTTCTGCTGGCTGCCACCCCAGCCTGACCTGCATCAGGCTCCCACTGCTGTGCCGAAATATTACACATATCCAGATGGGGTAACGTGACGGCGCAAGAGCGACGCCGCCGGTGGGGTTAACTGAATGCAGAGGCCTTTCTAAAGAGGAGAGCTCAGAAGGGAAGCCGAACGACGCCGAAAGACAACGACGACACCTTCTAATTACACACACACGCAGAAATTTTTTTTTTACTCCGCATCTACAACTGCAGGGTTTCGTTTTTTTAAATTGGATGATTCAGAGAATCCCACCTACACGTTCTCCCTAACACTGGGAGTTTTTGCACAAATTGTGTTAATTGGAGGGAAAGGAAATACCATCTTTTGCTGAACTCCCACCCACCCGGGTTATTTTTGATTGCCTTTTTTTTGTGCCCTGCTGTTCTTTCTCTTCAGGGTGTCTGTGTGTGTTTTGTTTTTACTTCAACCCCCCCTCCCGTCCATCTTAATTTTTTTTTCCCCCGCACCCCCAATCATGGCTCGTATGAACAGGCCTGCACCCGTGGAGGTCTGCTACAAAAATATGCGATTTCTCATCACCCACAATCCTACCAATGCCACACTGAATACCTTCATTGAGGTAAGTCGTTCCAGCCAGGTAGCAGGAACGTGTTGAATACGAACCACATGTTTATGCCAAAGGCAGCAAACCCTTAAATCAAGAATTAAGTACATAAGAAAATTTATCAATTGATTTTTATTTTTATACCGCCCATCTGGCCACTCTGGGTGGTTTACGGCATGAAAATAACAATAATAATCACAACACAAGATAACTAAAACATTCAGAATCAAAACAAAATAGACATTTTAAAATACATAAAGACGTTCAAAAATAGGTGGTAATTAGATCAGGTTAGAGGCTCATAGATCCAGCGGTTTCCAGAGATAGATTATTCTGAAAAGCCTGCTAGAGCAACAGAGTTTTAAATGATTTCTTTCAAATCTCTAGCAATGCTTTTCAGGATTTTCTCAGTATGGAGTGCTCAGTTCCAATTTTGTGGGGCTGTGCAGCTTGCCCAGGGCTACGCGGGTTGACTGTTCTCCTAGGAGGCACAATGCAAAATCGAACTCCCAACCTCTGGCCCCATAGCCAGATACCTACATCACTGAGCTCTCCAGCCAGCTCTATATTACCTCCAGGATTATGGTCTCTGTTACTCTAGATACCAGATTCTGGGAAACCAAGAAGGGGGGTGCAAACACGCTCATGTCCTGCCGGTGGCCTTCCTGGAGGCATCTGGTTTGTCACTGCAAGGATGCTCATGGGTTTCTCCTTTGAATTATGACCTTTCTTTGTGCCAAATGCAAATTGGAAATGTGGCTGAATTCCACGTTTACCCACTCATCTGATTTTTATCCCACCTTTCTCCCCCAGTGGGGACATTCCTCCAGGGCCTGTTCCAGAAAATTTGTAAGCCCTAAGGAGGAGACGGTTCCTGTTCTCTGCTTCTCAGGTCACCAAAACATGGAGAATTCCTGATACAGAAACTCTTGCAGTCTCATACAGCAGGAGAGGAAATTCACTGTTGGGTGGAATTCCCGTCTTCCTTTCCCATCTGAGCTTTCTTTGGGAGGTGCTTCCACATTGTTCGGTTTATGTGAGTCTCAGCAGCATGAGCAAGAGTGGGAATTAGATCTCAGATTGGCTGAGCACTGAAAAGTCTTGGCAGAACATAAAATGAATCTGTTCTTGTGGCAGACAGTTCCAGGAACTGGTGCCAGGTCTAGCGCGACTTGGACACAACCCCCAGTATGTCGTGCTAGATTTCACTTCACTTGGTCTGCTCTGAGGCTTCAAACGTGCTCTTAGTATGACTGTCGTTTGGAGTGATCAAGGCAAGATCTAGCTTTGTTCAGGGGTCATATAAGGTCCATGCTTCTGGAACTGCCCTGAATCGAGCAGAAAAGCAAATCCTGGGTTCACCCAGCCACAGAGGTGTTCGGAGTGATTTACGGTGGTTGTTGACAACTTTTGAATGCCATAAGCTAAATCCGGGAAGGCCTTTTCCTTCCCTCTTTGCGCCTCCTTTGGGGCACAATGTTATGAATCCATCCTGCTGCCGACACACCTTTGCTCACGTTCTGCAGACGGGTTTGACGTGAATATCCTAACGACAGCAGGGAGATGGTTCGGATGGGCTTGGTGGCTGAACCTGCTCAGACATGTCCAGGTGACGCCAAATGAGTTCACCTGCAAAGCAGACCAGGTGGCTGGTTTTGTGCTGCTTCCTTTTCCTTCGTGCGCTTTGCTTTTCCCCTTCTCTTTTGCTCTCTTTTCTATTCCCCCGGGTGCTTCTTTGGCCCCTCCAGAGCCGCTAGCATTTGCTTGACATCTCTTGCCCTCTCTTTAATACCTGGGCTCATGGCCAGCGTGCTGTTTTTAGCTATACATATGCCTTCCCTCCGCCCTGCCCCAGCTAGATCAGCTCTGTTGTCCACAGATGTTGTTCTGGTTACACGGGCAACTAGCTAAACTGTTGCATACCTACAAGGATTAAAAATAAATGCCCTTGTTTACTCTTGAGAGGAGCAGAAGAAGATCTTCAGCGTCCTCTGGCTGTACTAACTTGTCTCTAAAAGTAGCAGGGGCTGCAAAGGGATCCAGAGGTTGTCACCACCACCTCTGTGTTTTGATTTTTGCACTCCCATTAGTTCGTTTTTTCAAAAAAGTTGCCAATAGAGTTTGTTTTAAAAGCAGCCAGAATCCCCTTCCCTCCTGATCTCAGAATCCCCTTCCCCCTGATGGAAATTAAAAATGCCATCTCTGATCTTGTCTAGGTTGGCTGCCTCCACTTGTCCAGTTTAGAAGTGGCCTAGCCGATGTGCTTCTAGACCAAGTTCACAGTGTTAATGTTGACATTCAAAGCCCCGAACAGCTTAGGACCTTGCTGTTTGTCAGGATACCTCTCCCTCAGATCAACCTTCTGCCCCCCCCCCCGCCCCTGCCCCCAATCCCTGATGTTGTAGGTGGCCAGTGGCCCCCCTAAGGGAGGCCCGGATGTCTACATCTAGGAACTGGGCCTTCTCAGTGGTGGCCCCCTTCTCGTGGCACCCCCTTCTGGTGGAAGTGCATCGGGGGGGTGCCACCCTCCTCAGCTTTAGAAACCAAGTAAAGACATGGCTTTTTACTCAGGCTTTCCACAGTCTTGCCCCTACGTAGTTTTACTACTTTTAATTACTGACAGCCCGTTGCTTAATTACTGACGGCCCGATGTTCTTGCCATCGTCTTTTGTGTTAGGTAATGGCCTTAAATATAGTTAGTTGGGGGCGGGGGTCTTTTCTGTTTGTTATTTTAACCTGTGCTTATTAGTGAATTTTACGTTATGTTTGTGTTGATGTTTATTTTGTTTGTAAGCCACCCAAAATAGTGGATGCTGTAGAAGTATGAATAGATAGATAGATAGATAGATAGATAGATAGATAGATAGATAGATAGATAGATAGATAGATAGATAGATAGATAGATAGATAGATAGATAGATAGATAGATAGATAGTGGCTCAGGAATGATGACACAGATGATAGATAGATAGATAGATAGATGCATGCATGCATGCTGTCCAAGCTCATAAATTCTGACAGGCAAAAATCTCGCACAGCTTTCTCTGTATCATAATTGCATTGCCCTTATCTAAATGCTTCTGAGGCATAAAAAGTGCCTGAGAGCCTGAGTGGAAGGTTGTTGTGTTAGGCTGGAATAATAATAATCGTAGAACTGCAGAGCTGGAGGGGACCCTATGGTTCATGGAGTCCAGCCCCTGTCAAGGAGGCACCAGAGACCGAAACCACTGAGCTGCCATCAAAATCCAGAATGAGGAAGAACGCTGGCCTACAGCTTCCAAGTTTTGATTCAAGCTGGAATGCCAGAGGATAATTGGTTGTGTGCATGGCCTCTAGGAAAGAAAGAACTAGATAACTAAAGTATCTCCCGAGTTATCAGTAACACAGCTAGTCCAAGGTTAGAGGTTCATGTTAAATTCTGGAATTCTCAATTGCCAAGAAGCAGGAGGTATCGAGAATAATTGAACACATAGCCGGTATAGTGGTTAAGCAACTAAGCCATAAATTGGGTAGTCGCTGATGCAAATCCCATTTCTGCTGTTTTATTTAATCCTTCTATTTTCATTCTGTTTGTTTCTCTCTCCCCACCCCCTTCTCTGTTGGAGTCAAGGCAGCCTATAAGGTATTCCCAAATGGTCTGCCATTCTGGCAGTTCCCCAGTCCAGACCTGCTTAGCTTCAGCAGGGTGGTTACGTCCATCAATGGCTTACAGCCAGAGCTCGTACTGCAAAACATCAGAGAGTGAGCCTGCTGCCTGGTTCATTCTATGAGTCTCACCTGGTTATATGCTTTCAGGAGTGCAGTTTGTTTCTACATATTAATTTAGTTGCTGGCTGACATTAAATAAGAGGTATTGTTGTGCTTAGGTGCTGCATTACAGGTTCCCAGGGGCAGCTGGTTGGCCAGCATGGGGAACAGAAGATACAAGTAAACAGGGCTTTGGTCTGATCCAGCATAGCTTTCTTACTTCTTTGTTATTATTAGTCTTTGTTTTCCCAAAATAAAGAGTGAAAAACTGGGCAATCAGCTCATCCAACTAACCCAGTCTCCTTCTCTAATGTGACTGACTATGACTCTCTGGGAAGGGTCTTTGCTAGTCACCTAGTTCTTTTTAAGAGGAGATTTGAGGAGGGTAAGATTCGAACCTGGGAGACTGCACATAAAATTGAACTCCATCTCTTGAGTAGTTGCTTCTCTTCAAAGAGAAGAGGGTTGTATGATTTACTCCCCCATAATTATGTATGTTTCATCCCTCCAGTGTTTCTGCTTGCTAAATATTGATAGGGATGACGATGTAAAGGAATTTAGTTCTTTCGAAAAAGATATAAGGTTGGCCAGGGGATGTAGACCATGGGACAACTGCCGGCACTGATGTTCACGGGCCAGAAGGGTAGGTGGACTCAAAACCATCTGTTCTCCCTATCTTCTGTGCAGGACCTGAAGAAGTACGGTGCGACCACAGTAGTGAGAGTGTGTGAAGTAACATATGATAAGACTCCGCTGGAGAAAGATGGCATTACAGTGATGGTAAGTGCTTGAGCCCTGCTCTCTTGGTTGAGACCACCTGGCCTGATGGCCGTTGAAGCTACCTGTCCTCGTGCCGGCCAGGCTGTTGTTTCTCTTAGCTGCTCCTTGGTTTTCCTCTTGGCAGCTACGGGTTGGCTTCTCTAGGGTCTGTTTTCAAGAGGCCTTGTGAATCCACGTGGTCTTTGCAGGTTGGCAGCTGCAGGGCAGGGTGTCTCACCATGGGGGGAGAAGGCGGTGGTGTGCTGGCCCCTTCCTGTTCTGATAAGAACCCACTCTGTCAAAGAGTGTTAGGAGAACAGATTGCTGAATATAGTTATAAAAACAGACAGAATCATAGAGTACAGTGGTACCTCGCAAGACGAATGCCTCGCCCAACGAAAAACTCGCAAAACGAAAGCGGACTCGCAAGACAGCTTCTTCTATGGCCGTGCTTCGCAAGACGATTTCTTTTTCGCAAGACCGATGCCTCGCAAGATGGAAATAAATTGTTCGTCTTGCGAAAAGCGGTTTCCCATAGGAATGCATTGCTACTCGCGGAACGAATTACTTTTGTCTTGCGAGGCATCACTGTAGTTGAGTTGGAAGGGGCCTAAAAGGCCATCAAGTCCAACCCCCTGCTCAAGGCAGGAATCCAAATCAAAGCAGATCGGACAGAGGGGTGTCCCATTTCCTCTTGAATGCCTCCAGCGTTGGAGCACTCACCACCTCCCATAATTGTTTTTTTGCCCATTCCTGCCAAGTCTTCTGCCTTCACAGCCCCAGCATCTTGGGGGGTAGTGGCAAGATGGGAAAAATCTGTCACTTGGTATTATAGACGTTTGTACAAGTCTCTCGTGGCAGCCTAAAGGCTAAGAAGTTTTTTGGGGGGCATGAGCTGTGGACTGTAGCCCACAAGACGTCCCGTTGTTTTCAGCGGTGCTTGAAAACAACCCGGCATATAATCAGATCCACAGGGCTGGTTTTCTGGTTTGCTTTCTTTCCCCCTCCCTGCTTGTAATTAGCTCCTGATACTCCTGTACAACATGGGTGGACCGTGGTGGCCCTTGAAATGGCACTAGCCCTAGCCAATATAGGCAATGGCGAAAGATTATGTGGGTTGCAGTCTGGAAAACTGCCCAGACACAGGTGATACAGCATCCTTGAGAAACAAGGGGTGGAGGAGGCCAACCCTAGGGAACATGATGTCTTAAACTCGTGTGGAAGTTGAGTCATGGCAACTGGACTTCTTTCTTATTGGGCTGAAACATTTTGCTACTCATCCAAGTCGCTTCTTCACTACTTGGATGAATAGCGAAACATTTCAGCCTAATAAGAAAGAAGTCCCGTTGCCATGACTTGACTTCCAGATGACCTCACCTGAATGACTGAGAATCTTCACATATATGTTTTAAACAGGTATTTATTTATTTATTTATTTTATTAGATTTATACCCCGCCCATCTAGACAGATAGTCTACTCTGGGCGGCATTACAAAATTTAAAAACAATAGCACCAATGAACATGCAGGAATCCAAGATGTAAAAAATGTAAATATTAAGATACAGCAGGAGGGAAAGCCTGCCTAAATAGCCATGTCTTAAGTTTATTTCTAAAGACACCCAGAGAGGGAGCCAGGCGGATCTCTACGGGCAAGTTGTTCCAGAGCCGAGGGGCCACTGCCGAGAAGGCCCTGTTCCTCGTTCTTTCCTTCCGGGCCTCCCTCGGCGTTAGGCCCCTCAATCGCCCGGCCTGGCTAGAACGAGTGTCTCTGGCAGAACTGGGTGGGAGAAGGCGCTCTGCCAGATATCGAGGTCCTAAACCGTTTGTCTGTAGTGTGTTTGTCTGATGTGGAAAAGACCAAAGAGTTGCATGGCCCTTTCGAGAACTTGCTAGTTCTTGAACTAGCACCAAATGTCATGGATTGAAGTTCAGTTTTTCAAATACATCATGCGATTTAAGCTTGGATGCTTTTATTGAGAAACTTCAGAATTGATTAGAGTATTTCCCCTCTGATCGTAATGGCCAGGGATCATAAAGAGGTATTTGTCTCTTCATTTTCTTCACTCGGATTGTAGCAGGGTTACTTGTCTTGAGTTGTGTACTTGAGAGTTACTTGTCTTGATCAGTGGACCTCCTAAGATTGTTGAGTATACAGTGCTTTTGCACGTTGGTGTGGTATATCATTTATATGCCATGATTCTTTGAAAAACCCTACTGTGGCTTTAAGCAGGGGAAAGTAATCTGCCTCCAAGGATATAAGAAATTGTGGAAACTGTGGATAATGATAGGCACCAAGCCTACGGTATAGAAAGACCGCATACAGAATCCTGTTGCTTAGTTGCACCTGCGGGAGGCTGGTGCTGTAACTTGCTATGGCTTCTTGTTGGCAATTAAAAAGTTAGAGATCCAGCAGTGTTCCAACTCACCAGACTGGTACACACCCAGAAATCCAAGTGGAGTCCCATTATTTAACAGGAAGAAACCATGACAAATTACAGTGTTTGCCTTCCAGAGGCATAACTGGGCAACAGGATTTTGACCTAGGTCTAGATCAGTGATGGTGAACCTTTTTTTGAGCCCGAGTGCCCAAACTGCAACACAAAATCAACTTATTTATTTCAAAGTGCCAACACTGCAATTAAAACCCGAATACTGAGGGTTTAGTTTAGAAAAAACAACTGCTCCTGCACTGCAAGGGTGAAATACTTGTGTGTGTTTTTCTATGGGCGGTATTAACAAAGAAATACTTACCAGTCCTCCAATCCCCCTTTGGGCTAGACCTGTAATGGTCGCCATTGCACCCCTCCACTGGACCACTGCACCAGCAGAGGGGAGTGCCAAAATCCGGGATCAGAGGACGGGTAAGTATTTCTCGATGGCGACTTATGGCTCGTGTGCCTACAGAGAGGGCTCTGTGTGCCAGCTGTGGCACGCGTGCCATAGGTTCGCCATCGCTGGTCTAGATCATACCACTTCAGTCAGTCAGAGAGGGTTCTCATCCATGGAATTCTCTTTCATGGTGGAGAAAAAAACATGTTATGTTTATTTTAAAAATGGCCATGTTGGAGAAAGCCATACTAAGGCCATTTTCCCCCCTTGGCATGGTCTACTGAGGGCAAAAACAGGTTCAAGAGAAAGAAAGACAGGACAGAAATAGTGTTACTATAGCAGTATGTAATATTTGGAGCCTTCCCCTTTAGACTGGTGGTACAGTCCTATCACAGGATGCCCACTGAAATCAGAGCTAACATTTCTGCCTTCCAAGAGGCTCACATTTTGATGAACGAGGACTCCTCCTGGTGACACTCATTCATTATGGTTATGCCTTCAGCACTTCCATTCTGTAAACGTTTCAGCTCTAGGGTGTGTGCCATGTGGGTTCCTCTACTCCCTTGGAGAACAAGCGGGATGGGCATTGCCGATACATCCTGTTGAACCAGGATTGGGGGCCTTTGAGAAGAACTGTAAAGTACTTGATTCATCAGGGCTATGGTCTTGCTGGTCTTTGACCGTAATAATAAAGTAAGTAAATCATGGCTGTGGTCCTCCACAATGCCGAGTTTCATGTGCTTGACAAAGTTGCATCAACAGGATTTGGGATGAGCTGTCTTGGTGTGCATCTTGAAACTCCGTCCTCCATCAGCTTATCCACTTCCTGAATATTCCAGTTTGGCTCTTGGCTTTTTTTTTTTTTTTTAATGCATTTTAAAATCCGTGATTTGGGATGAAATGTGTTTTTAAAATAAAATGTTCAGCGAGATGCAAATTCTTGCATGGATTCTTTTTTAAGGGCAAGCTGATGCGAACATGAAAAAAGCTTACCGTTGAACTTGCGATGGGCCGGGCTGGTGTGGCCATTCCTAACTTGCCGGATCAATAAAATCAGCATTAGGATCCCATGTGCTTAATTTTGCTAGGGAGTGGAATGCTGGAAAGCAAGAAAGAAAACGGACTACCTAGGAACAAGTGTAGACATCTTTTTTCCACCGAGTCACCTTGGCCAGCCCCTTGGATGAGTTACGAGTGAAGTAGAAGTTTACCGGGGCCGTTTCAGCGCTTCTTGGATCAGGAACACGCCCCCTTTAGAAGCAGGTGTGGGGAGCAAAAAATGCCGGACATAACTGGTCAACTTGATGTGCGACTTCCAGAGGGAGTTTGTAAAGCATTTAAAAACGCTCTCAGAGGCCTTTCCCCTTGTATGAGTCACGCCAGCTGCTTGTGTTATACTCCCATGGTTCTATCCTATGGAATGCATGAAATTATAAAATTCCCTGTTTCAGCAGTTGGCACAACTGTTTCAGCAACGCAACACAACACAAAACCGGAGACTGCAAAAAAAAAAAAAAAAAGAGGGGAAAAAAACATAGATCTTTGCAAGTGTCTGTTCCAACCTCTTTCATTATAAATAATTAAAGGTGGTGTTAGGTGCGATTTTCCTTGCTTGAGGCGAGGGGTGGGAAAAGAGCCGGTTCTGGAGGCCTCTGAGGCAGAGTCTCTGCTTGTAGCAGAGACGTGCATTTTGGAGCATGCAACCTCAGTAGAGGTTGCCAAAAAATTTACCCCTCCGTAAGAGATGCAAGTCTATATTCCCGGCCTTCAATTTCTAGCTCGTTGGGAGACACAGTGAAGGATGGGCAGATCGCTCAAGTTCATTTTCTCTCATTTTTTTCCCCGTCTTCTGTTTGTCGTTTTCCTGCCTTGGTTTGCCATTTTTCGTGTGTGTATGTTTGGAAGGCATGTGCATTTTCTTTGCATTCATTTAATAGTCTCTCCCAGGTCTTTGGTTAGAAATGTTTGGGGTTAAACAATAAATCCTGCTCCGGTTCTCCCCCACCCCACCAGCCAGTATATCTAAAGGAATCATCCTGACTGACATGTATTTTTGTATACCTTTTGCCTAAAGCAGTGGTTCCAAACCTTAGGTAACCCAAGTGTTCTTGGACTGCAGTTCCCAGAAGCCTTCACCACCAGCTGAGCTGGCCAGGGTTTCTGGGAGCTGCAGTCCAAGAACACTGGGGTTATCCAAGTTTGGGAACCACTGGTTTACAGTTTTGTTGTGCATTATTGCAAGCACGCTGCCTGCCTGGTAGACTGCATTTTTACAAAAAAAAATTTAATTGATACACGTATTTTGTTTCTTTTTTTATTGGAGAACTGCATTGGAAAATTCAAGAAGATGTGACTTTTGAAATAACCGTGCTTTGGTTTGAGAAGTGCACGTTATGTGAGTTCACATTAAAATGTGAACTGGCCGGTCCCCAGAGGAAATCCAGACAGAAGCTTCTGAAAAGCAATTACTGGGTGATGTGAGAGACCCGTCTTTTCCCACATAGGGCAAGGTGTCAGGTATAATCACTGAGGCAGTTTTTTTTGGGTGGAGAAGTATTTATAACCTCGTGCCGTCCAGTCAACTCTGATTTATGGTGACCCTTTTCAGGGTTTTCCAGGCAGACAAAACTCAGAAGTGGTTTAACCCTTCCCTTCTGGGACCGTGCCGCTGGCCCAAGGCCACATAGGCTGGCTTTACTTTCTGGAGGCACAGTGGGGAATTGAACTCCCAACCTCTGGCTCCCATAGCCAGCTCCCTAACTCACTGTTGACTCTAACAGTGGCTAAGTGGATTCATTTTGATAGTAGCAATGGCAACTGAGAAGAGACTGGAAGTTGTTGTTGTTGTTGTTGTTTAGTCGTTTAGTCGTGTCCGACTCTTCGTGACCCCATGGACCAGAGCACGCCAGGCCCTCCTGTCTTCCACGGCCTCCCGGAGTTGGGTCAAATTCATGTTGGTTGCTTCAGTGACACTGTCCAACCATCTCGTCGTCTGTCGTCCCCTTCTCCTCTTGCCTTCACACTTTCCCAACATCAGGGTCTTTTCCAGGGAGTCTTCTCTTCTCATGAGATGGCCAAAGTAATGGAGCCTCAGCTTCAGGATCTGTCCTTCCAGTGAGCACTCAGGGTTGATTTCCTTCAGAACGGATAGGTTTGTTCTCCTTGCAGTCCAGGGGACTCTCAAGAGTCTCCTCCAGCACCACAATTCAAAAGCATCCATTCTTTGGCGGTCAGCCTTCTTTATGGTCCAGCTCTCACTTCCATACATCACTGTTGACTCTAACAGTGGCTAAAAATGGGTTTAGTTGGTAATGGTTTCCCCAGCCATTCCTGTGTACATTTACAAATAGTGTGGATTCAGTTTGATAGTAGCAAAGGCAACTGAGAAGAGACTGGAAGTAGCAGTGGTGAATTCCAACATCAATTTTGCACCCAGAACCAGATGACTAGAGAATACAGAATACTCATGCAATATATCTGTGCTAGGAAAGAAGGACTTCCTTGCATCAAGCAGCACCCGAAAAAGGATCTCGAAAGGGGTTATGTGTATTTTATAGGAAAATGTTCTCTATTTTTATTGCAGTGTACTCTTCTCATGTGCTGGGCTCCCTGTTGTTTTTGCCCTTTGAGGTCCAAGCCATGTGAAGCTTAAATACTGAGATCATGCAGCATATATGACAAAGCCGGCTTAGAGTACTCTATACATGTGCGTGGGGGGGGGGCTTGTTTGTTTTAACATGCTTGAGCGGTGGGAGTGGCTGACCGATGAGTCAATGCTCCAGTGTGCTGCTCTGAGCCAGGATTATAGCGCTAGCTAGGCACGCGCCAGCTTTTTGAGCCAGGCATAAGGAGATTTGCTGTCAAGGAGCAAAGACAGAGGAAGGATTTGGGTAAAAATAGAAGGCACACACAGAGATAGTGCCCAAGGATGCAATACATGGTCTTCTTAAAGATCTTTTATTTCTTGCCAAAAAAAAACAACACCCTAAGATTTTTTTTCAAGATGATTAAAAATAGCGTTTGCTCCTTCAAGTACACTTTTAATAAATTGGGCTAAATAAGGAAGACTTGCAAGATTCATTATTATAGTCTGCATATATAGATTTCTAAGAAAAGCCCAGAGATTGAACAGGTTTTAAACTCTCTAACAAAGAAACATTTAAATTGCCTTCACTTAATGTTAGTTGCCATGCCCATCAAAAAGCTTCAGGAAAAGGCTTGGAAAACGGGGGACAGTTCTTAAACTGGGAGGCAGGACTTCTCTAATAGTGGCTTCCGTTTATTTGTTTTCCTTTGAGGGAAAACAAACTCACGTAACTTGTCCTGTGCAGAGTTCAGAAAAGCTAACGTTTTAGACACGGTTCTTTTGATAGGTGAAATGCAAAATGTTGATGTTTCCAAGTACAGATGGGATTTTCAGATTTCTTGAACAACAAATCCATAATTCCCCATTCTCCTGAGTTCTATCTGACTTGCACACACCTTACAGATACCTGAATGTGGCTCACCTGGGAGAAAAGGCCTAAACTGGAAAGGGTTTAGGCCTAGCTCCAGCTGACTTCCTGCTCAGAAAGCAAGCTCCCAGCTAGCACTGGGGCGAGAAAAAGCAACTTGGGTGAAGCTAGGCCTAGCTCAGCCGCGACACCTTTCAGTTGTGACCTTTCTCCCAGGTGCATCACATTTATGATGCCTATTGATCAAGTAGAACTCCTAGAATGGATTGACAGGGTTTGTAGTCCAAGAAGCCAGAAAATCCTATCTCTATTCCCAAGTTCTATTTCTGTGACATGTTGAGGATCATAGAAGAATGAAGTTGGAAGGGGCCTATAAGGCCATTGAGTCCAACCGCTGCTCATGGCTGGAATACAAATCAAAGCAGATCTGACTGATGGTGGTCCAATTTTCTCTTGGATGCCTCCAGCGTTGGAGCGCTCACCAACTCATGAGGTCATGGGTTCCATTGTCGTACTACTCTAACAGTTAGGAAGTTTCTCCTGATATTCAGCCAAAATCTGACTTCTTGTAACTACTACCCATTGTTTTGTGCCCTGCACTCTGGGATGATCGAGAACAGATCCTGCCTCTCCCCTCTTCTGTACGACAGCCTTCCAAGGATTTGAAAAGTGCTATCATCTCTCCCCTCGGTCTTCTTTTCTGCTTGATAACTCCCATTCCCTAGAAAACCATTTCTGAAATAATCTAAAGTCCATTTTATTGCAGGAATGTCAGCAACATAGACAGAAATGTTATCTTGCATCTCTGGATCAAAAAATTATCTCCTCACGTACTCCTCCCCACTACCTCTGTGCTCACTGAGAACAAGAAGAAGATCCAGGTTATATATTCCGGTGATCACCCCCTTTAACCATTTTTGGAGATTATCATCCAAATGCTCAGTGCTATAGTAGGTCTGTTGAGTGCAAATGTATTCCAACATGTCTCCTCGTTGGGATTTTCATCTCTGGATTGGCCATGGTGTATTGGGGGAGAAGTATATTAGAACCCCTTCACGGATTGCTGCCTTGTCATGGCGAAGGGGCTTGAGTAATTCAGAGAAGCTATGGGCTATGCCGTGCAGGGACACCCAAGACGGACAGGTCATAGTGGAGAGTTCTGACTAAACGCGATCCACCTGGAGCAGGAACTGGCAAGCCACTCCAGTATCTTTGCCAAGAAAACTCCATGAACAGAAACAAAAGGCTAAGAGATATGACGCTGGAAGATGAGCCCCTCAGGTGGGAAGGCATCCAACATGCTACTGAGGAAGAGCGGAGGACAAGGACAAGTAGCTCCAGAGCTAATGAAGTGGTTGGGCCAAAGCCGAAAGGACGCTCAGCTGCGGACGCGCCTGGAAGTGAAAGGAAAGTCCGATGCTGCAAAGAAAATCCA
Source organism: Intellagama lesueurii (assembly GCA_037013535.1). Lineage (NCBI taxonomy): Eukaryota > Metazoa > Chordata > Lepidosauria > Squamata > Agamidae > Intellagama > Intellagama lesueurii. Next base: position 5,875,422 of record JBAJHW010000004.1, read on the forward strand.
GGAGGCAGTGGAAGACAGGAGGGCCTGGCGTGCTCTGGTCCATGGGGTCACGAAGAGTCGGACACGACTAAACAACAACAACATATTAGAACAGAAAAATACAGCCAGCGTAGTGGAGTTCTCAGAGAAACAGTAGATCTCAAGAGACCTGGGTTCAAATTTCTACACAGCTATGAAGCTCCTTGGGTGACTTCAGACCAGTCATGTCTCTCAGCTGGTGTCTTTCACAGGACCCAGGGATAATGGAACTAGGAATCACAGGGTCAAAGCCCCAGGGCTTTCTGATCAACAGGGACTGTTATTATAGCCACCTCCCTCAGGCTCCCATATGGATTTCACTTCAGTCTCACAGTAGGAGGGAAGGAAATGGGTTTTCCAGTGAGTATAGTGTTGCAAACTGTATCCCTGTTGTAATACGAAGTGCTTAAAGGTAGTTTGGTAATGAATAGGTAGTCAGCAGCCATTAGCTTTACAAAAGACCTCCTCCTTGTTTGTTGATAACGGATCAATCCAACTACTTGCATTTTAAAAATTTCCTTGTTGTGAATTGCGGGGATGGCTACAGAGTCTGTCATAATCAGCAGCTGCACTGCTGAATTTTCCACTGCACCACTAGAAGCCTTCAACACTAGCTGTGCTGCCTGGAGTTTCTGGACTTTCTCCTCCCTCTATTTCAGTGGTTCCCAACCTTGGGCCCCCAGATGTTCTTGGACTAAAACTCCCAGAAGCCTTCACCACTCGCTGTGGTGGCTGGGGTTTCTAGGAGTTGTCCTCCAAGAACATCTGGGGACCCAAAGCTGGCAACCACTGCTCTACTAAATCACTCCTATCTTAATGCAGTTGTGTGCCATTTGACTGGGTTGCTGTCTATGGGCTGAAGCTACAGGAAGCCAGATTTGGGCTGAATATCAGGAAAAACTTCCTAACTGTTAGAGCAGTGCAACAAGGGAACCCATGACCTCGGGAGGTGGTGAGCACTCCATCCCTGGAGGCCTTCAAGAGAAAATGGGACCACCATCGGTCAGATCTGCTTTGGCTTGGATTCCTGCCTTGAGCAGGGGGGTTGGACTCGATGGCTTTCTAGGCTCTTTCCAACTGCGTTATTTCATGATTCTCTTCCAGAGTTGGGCCAGAGGGAAGTTGTTGTAGAAGGCAGTAAGGAAGCAATGCCCTCAGACGCGTTAGTTTAAGCCAATGATTGCTTTTGTGTTCGTCTGGTGTTCTTTCTGCCAAGGATGGTGGCGAGGAAGGCTCATGAACCGGGAAGGCCGATGTAGACTTTTAATAAAATCTTTTTCGAAAGAGAGGCACACCAAGTCCAGCATATCGAGGGAGCTTTGCCCACCTCCGCAGTTGAGAAAAGTTCCTTGAACTCTTTTAACTCCCAGCACACCCTAGCCAACATGGTGACTGGGAGCTATAACCCAGAAAAGGTAACTCATTCTCAACTCTGGTCATGATGCATAACGAATCTTAAAAGGGCAGAGAGAGATCCTGCTCTCTGAGGCCGACGTCTACTTTTCTACCTCTAAAGTCAGCCCTTGCTTGAAAACCTTTGTCAGTCGATAAGCAGAGGAGGCGAGAGAAGGAAGGGTAAGAGGGGGGCTTTTCACGGGTACCTGTTGTTGAAACTCTCTTCTAGGATTTTCACAGGTCCCTCTTTCTTGGCTTAGGACCAGCGATGTGAGCGGAAACCTATGAATCTGGGACTTTTCCCATTCCACATGTCACTTCAAGCTTGTCAAGGAGCTCCATGATGACCTGCTGTCCTTCCTTTTTCTATCCTGCCCCCCCCCCCCACATTCTTGGCAGCCTTTCCTCAATGCCTTTGCATCCTTACACCATCTCTGACGTCACCCTGACCTTCTGAGATGTTCCAGAGCTTACCGGGAGCTTGAGGATGATCATGGGGGGGGACCCTGTCCCAAGATCTTACCTCTGCCGGAAAGTGGGGGCTCACCCATGTGGTCCTGCCTTTGGAGCTGGGAGCAGAATTGTTCCCCCTGGTGCTCTCCTTCGGGGGGGGGGGGGATCAGAGCACTTCCAAAACGGAAGGCACCCATCAGGAGCCAGCTTCTGCGCTGAGCTTCGTGCAGGAGAATGAGTGGCCATCCTCACCCTGGCTCCCAGTAGTGCGTAAAACTGCTAGCACTCCTTATTTTTTTCTTCCCGTTTTACCTCCTCCCTCGGGGGGGGGGGGTTTAAAATATCCCTACTCTTTGCCTTTCTCCTCCTACCGAAGTGAAACAAGAGCCAAATTTCGTGGCTGTGGACTCTTTGTGCGGGTGTTGGTGGGGGTTGAGTCCCACCTGGCTCTTGTTTCATAGCAAACAAGGCAGCCTTGTGGATTTTGGAAGGGGGGTTCCCCCCCCACGCTCTTATCTGCCTTCATCTCATTTTGTGGTTCGAAGGCTGAAATCGGCTGCCCCATTTACCTTGGATGACCTTTCCTTGGAAAGGAAGAGGGAGTTAAGGAAGGCGCCTCTGTGTTTCTCTCTCTCTCTTTTTTTTCCTCCGCACCTCTCTGTTTGGATTTGATATAAGTCATTAAGGGTTCTCGTTCTCTCTCTCTCTCTCTCTCTCTCTCACACACACACACACACACACACACACACACAAGAGAGAGCTCCTAGATTCCATCAAAAGTTCCCAAACAGTGTCTCACTGCCCAAAAAGCAGGAAAAGAGATTACAATAAAGAATGCCGCCTTAGAACAACAGCTTAGCTTCTCATTTCTTTTATTCGTGTTTTCGCTTTCTCTTCCCTCTCCTCTCGAGCAAGTGGGAAAAGCTTTGCTTCCTTCCAGACGCAGGCAAGGGTTTTTTCCCCAATCCGCCGCAGCAGGAGCCGCTCACAAGCGGAGCATGCCTTCCACGTTTGCGTAGCCAAGACAGAGGGGGATGGTATCCTAGACCTGAACTGTTTTACGAGCCGCCTGGTTGGATCGGTGCCTCGCGGATTACGCACAAGCCGTAGATTTATCACCACCCCAGGGAAGGCGGGGGGGGGGGGGAGAGCCGTCTCTTAAATCTAGCTTGGCCACAAGACAGTCCCTCCCGTTTCCTTGCTCATCCAAACAGGTTTTAGGGATTGTAGGCGTCCTTCCGAACTGGGACAGCAGGACTTCTGCCAGAACAAATGGGGATTTATGATGCAGAAGGTTTTGAAGCGTTGCCTGTGGAGAAATTGGTCCCAGGTTTGAAAGTTCTTGGCGGCTAGGAAAACCTGTCAGTCCAAGGTGGGAAGGGTGCAAGGTAGGGGCTACCTGTGAGCTTTGAACCAGAGAGAGCAAGCCCCTGCTTCTGAACCCACCCTAGAGTTTTAGCTCTCTGCCCACCCGAAATGCCCTCCAATCTTCATAGAGTCATAGAATAATTGAGCTGGAAGAGTCCTATAAGATGGTTGTCCAGTTTTCTCTCATTTCAGAGGGCTCTCCACCTCCTGAAGTAATGGGTTCTATTGTCATACTGCTCTAACCGTTAAGAAGTTTTTCTCTGATATTCAGCCTAAATCGGGCTTCCTGTGGCTTGTGAGCCCATGATTACGTGTCCTGCACTCTGGGATGATCAAGAACAGATCCTGCCCCTCCTCTGTAGGACAGCCTTCCAAGTATTTGAAAAGTGCTATCGTATCTCCCCTCAGTCTTATTTTCCCAAGGCTAAACATGCCCAGTTCTTTCAGTCTTTCCCCATAGGACATGTTTTCCAGCCCCCTGATCCTCCTTGTTGCCCTCCTCTGAACTTGCTCCAGTTTGTTGCCATCCTTCCTAAAGAGTGGTGTCCAGAACTGGACACAGTGCTCTAGATGAAGCCCAACCAGTGTTCCTTCTGCTGTATTAAACTGGGCACCCGCTTACCTGCTTTGTTCCCTTTGCTCTAGGACTGGCCGTTTGATGATGGAGCTCCACCACCAACCAAGATTGTGGATGACTGGCTCAACCTGCTGAAGACCAAGTTCTGCGAAGACCCTGGCTGCTGCGTGGCTGTCCATTGCGTGGCTGGCCTGGGGCGGTAAGTGAAAGCTTCCTTGATCTGGAGAGGTTCCTGTGATGCTGCCGTCTGTTTTCAAGACTCCCCTGAGCTGGGGATTGTTAGACTATTACTCTTGCAAAGATCATTTGTGAAGTCCAGACAGCAGCAGAAGTCACGGTGGGGCAGTATTGCCACTGGCCTTATCCCTTAGACCAGTGGTCCCCAACCTTGGACCTCCAGATGTTCTTGGACTTCAACTCCCAGAAATCCTGGCCAATAGAGGTGGTGGTGAAGGCTTCTGGGAGTTGTAGTCCAAGAACATCTGGAGGCCCAAGGTTGGGGACCACGGCCTTAGACAATCTGATTGAGTCCTGTAATGCAGTGGTCCCCAACCTTGGGCCTCCAGATGTTCTTGGACTACAACTCCCAGAAGCCTTCACCACCACCTCTGCTGGCTGGGATTTCTAGTTGAAGTCCAAGAACATCTGGAGGCCCATGGTTGGGGACCACTGCTGTAAATCACAGCTTGGCCTGCAAGAACCTTCTGTTCCTGCTGAAATTATTGCGAAGAGTTCCACAGCAGAGATGGAAGATTTTAGCATGGCCGCAGGATTTGGGCAGTTGTCCAAAGCGTTTATCAATCTCCATCTCTGTTCCAGAGAGACACCATGGCTAGGTGGTTAGCAGGATCGTAGAGACTGAATCCTTGTGACTGTAGGCTAACTCAGCCCCATACTTAAGAGCAGCTTCAGGGAGAGAGGGGCTTGCAGAGAAATGCTCTCCGCAAATCAAACCTGTCGCTGGAATGGGTGCATCAACCTGACTTCAGTTCAAGCTAAATTTCTTTGAAAAAGGGACAGTTCCCACGTACAGCTGTGAAATTCTGGGCCAAGCCTGCTTGCCTGTCTGGGTCTAGGTGTCTTCACTTCCCTGTCTTCATAGATGTTTTGCCTCAAACATGGAGTAAGGCACTATGTGGTACCTTTATATTCTAAATTGAAAAAGTGACAGCTAGGCTTAAGGAGGTGGGAAGGTAACCGTGCAGTTAAAGCTGTGCAGCTTTTCCATCCAGCTGAATCTACCCATGGGTGGTGGATTGTGGCTTCAACTGACAGCTGTTAAACGAAGGTTTAGATGATAATCTCTCGGGTGCTTTCATGGTGGCTTCCTTCTTCAGTAGAGGCTGAACTTGACGACACACAGACAGGTCCCTTTTAAAGCTTCAGTCTGATTGTTAGTCCTAACTAGAGTACACCCACTGACTCAGCTACGGAATGGTAAGCCAGTACTTGTGTAAATGCTACTAATTTGATGGGTCTAATCTCGTTGGGTCCCTCTGCTGGCTAGAGGCCAGGTCAACCATCCCCAGTCTTTTTCTCTCTAGATTATGCTGATTTATCTCACCCATAAGAACGGCTGGATAGCTCAGTGGTTTAGGCATGGTTGGGAGTTCGACTCCCCACTGTGCCTCCTTGAAAGGAGCTGGGCTCGATGATCCACAGGGTCCTTTCCAGCTCTGCAGTTCTATCATTATTATTATTAATTATTATTATTATTATTAATTATTATTATTATTATTATTATTATTATTATTATTATTATTATTATTATTATTATTATTCAAAAATATTCTAAAATTCCAGGCACAGTCAGTCAAAATTATAAAAACTTTAACTAGTATTATATAACAGATACAAGTTTTAACCAAAAACCAAAGTGTCTGTTAAATGTCGTTGCAGTATGTCTGCTGGCCCTAATATTGCCGGGTTTTTTGTAGCTCTGGGGGTGTTATCTCTGAGATCTGCGTTTCGTTGTTGTTATTCAAAAGCACCAGGCACAGTCAGTCAAAATTATAAAAATATTATTATCATCATCATCTCAAACATTGTCCCTGTCCTGTGTGCTCAGTTTAGCAGTCCAACATATTAGGCACCATCTTGAACGAGAGCTAGTCTAGGTGCTGAAGCTGAGAGTTTTTGCATCCAGTATGGGTGAAGCTTTGCACTTCCCTGCCCGGCCCACGGACTGTCCTCCAAAACCAGACAGGACTTCCTAAATGCACACACCTGATTTCTCACCCTTCTCACTTCTCACTTTCCTCTCTTTTCTAGGGCTCCTGTCCTTGTCGCGTTGGCCCTGATTGAGAGCGGGATGAAATACGAAGATGCCATTCAGTTCATTAGACAGTAAGTGGCCCCCTTGACTTCTCCCAGTAAACCTGTGAGCTGCCTGTACAGGTTATATGCATCTTCTGCTATATCCAGCAAGACTTCACTGGCGTTGGTGGAATCTACAGTACAAGAAAAGTTAGCTCACTCCCTTAAAGCTCTTCTCTCAACATGCAGTTCTCTTTTGCATAGAGGGGAATTCTCCAGCTAGGCATTCAGTCACACGCTCCACCCCTTGCGGTCTGAAATGGTGCGTTGTCAGGAGATCTTTTAAAAAGAAAACTTCAGGTTACCCATCTTTATAAGAGAAGAAGCCCGGGGCTGTTTCCAAGGGAGGTAGGATGGCCCTCTTGACGTGACACCCTGTCTTGGTTCCACCATCACAACCATTCCAGATTTTACCCTTTTAAACACCTGACCTTTTAGACAGACGGGTCGTTTGGACCACATTTCGGTTGGGATCCGTCTCGGGGTTTACATCGTGCCTTTTTGTCCGCAGGAAGACTTTGGGCTTACAATTCTTGACCTGCTCTTGTTGTCGCTTCCGCAGCGGAAGGGAGGCTGAAAAGCACGTTGTAATAGAGCAATGATCCCCAGCTTTGAGTCCCCAGGCTCTGGCCAGCCCAGCTAGTGGTGAAGGCTTCTGGGAATTGCAGTCCAAGAACATCTGGGGACGCAAGGTTGGGAACCATTGTAGAGGTTACTGTTTAGAGAAAACCAGTTTTTTGTTGTTGTTGTTGTTGTTGTTGTTTTAACGGGAAGTTTCAGAGCTCCTCTTGCTTTTTGGTGTACCTTCTGCAGCTCATTTGTTCCTAGCACATCAGTCTTCCGTAGCCATTCAGCAAAGAATGGGTGGATACTGCCTGCCCATTTCTGGATGAAATGGATGGATTGGGGGGAGGGGGCAGGTTTCCATTACTGCAAGCCCCTTGATTTTCATTAGCCTCCACTTCTTTATTCTACAGACCGTCTCACTTCTGGCCCTGTCACAGTTCTTATGAACGGAGACCCGCCGCTGGGTTTACCACATCATAGTAGAAGAGGGGCTTCATAGGATAAAACATTCTTCAGTACAGTCGTCAGATACCCATATAAAAAAGTAGTTATACTGGCAGACTAGTTGCTTCTCTGCAGGGATGTGTGTTGGTTGGTTGGTTGGTTGGTTGGTTGGTTTTGGTTGGTTGGTTGGTTGGTTTCAACTGGAGGAGAACTAAGACCTAGAATCCTGGTCCTGCATTCTTAAGTGGTACAACCCTGGCAAAGTTAAAACGGGATCACAGAGTTAATTTCAGGCCCTTTTGTCTGTGAACTGCTGGATCGCTCAGTGGTTTGGGTCTCTGGCTGCAGAGCCTGACGTTGGGAGTTCGATTCCCCCCTGTGCCTCCTTGACAGGGGCTGGACTCAATGATCCGTAGGGTCCCTTCCAGTTCTAAGATAAAGATGATGATGATGGGTTGCTCAGTGGCTTAGATTTCTGGCTGTAGAGCCAGAGGTTGGGAGTTTGATTCCCCAGTGGTGCCTCCTTGACTGGGGCTGGAATCGATGATCCGTAGGGTCCCTTCCAGCTCTGCAGTTCTACAATGGTATTATTATTATTATTATTATTATTAAATCAGCACAATGCAACCAAGTTGTCGTTGTGGCCGTTACTGAAATCTCGTGGTATCGGTTTTCCTGTCACAGGAGCATCTGCACCCCATGAGGAGGAAGTTTTCAGTGTGAACCGGGCATCGTTTTCCAGCAAATGATGTTAGGGATAAAGGGGAGGACTGAAATGAACTCTGATACCCAGTGCAAACTGGCCGAGCAGAACAGCCAGGGATTACAGCCCATCTGGCTGAACCGCTCAGCTTGCATTTTAAAAGTTTTGTGTGTGTGTCTCTGTGTGTGCATGTGCGCGCATGCGCACCTTTGGAGCCAGCTCTCCTTGCCAGCTGCAGCCCCGGTGTTTGCTCTCAATCCCTCCTCTAATCTCTTTAGCACTTTCTGTTCCAACATGAGAGTGGGGTTGTTCTGTGCCCTATCTGCTCTTGGCAGAGGCCTCTGCACATTAGAAGGGGGCGGGCAAGAATCAGGCAGCCCCACTGCTCCACCCCTTCATCCTCTCTCTGCAGCTGCTTGGACTGCCCCAACCTCAGTTAGTCCAGAAGGAGGGACGGACGGACAGACAGAAGGAAGGACAGAGGGGAGGGAGGGAGGAAGGACGGGAGGGAGGGAGGAAGGACGGATGGACAGAGGGGTGGCAGGAAGGAAGGACAGAGGGACAAGAGGAAGGAAGGAAGGAAGGATAGACGGACAGATGGAACCTACCTTTCTTCTGACAAGGCAACTCCAAGCAGCTCGCAGTGTTAAAAAAAGTAGAATTAAAAACACAATAAATTATACATTAAATTAACCTATCATAGCAATTAAGATACATTGAGTGATGGAAAACATTTATAACTTTAAAAACTCACCTAATCTTCTTCTTATCTGCAACCCATTAAAAGGATTAAGATTCAGCACAAAGAAAACCAGCATTTTGTGATCCATATACATTATACAAACCAGAGCAAACTTCTGCAATGCTCCGGCTGTGCTGCACTGGATCCAGTTTTACCAGATGCACAAGCACCAGCAGGGGGGGGGGGGGTGGTATTAAAACGTCCCCGCCTCCAATCTAGTCTAGGGGACCTTTCTTCAACCAGAGCTCTGGCAGCTGCGGAGATGTGGGCATGCCTTAAAACATGGTGAAGCAACCATTAAGTGCAGGCCGGTCTTTCCTGGACTTTTTTTGAGTGAAAACTGCCATTGCACAGGGACTGATGCCCAATGCCACATCCTGTGTTACAACATTGCGGGGAATATTTTTTTGTGTCCTTGTGGAATTGTAGCTACAGACAAAGCCGGCTTTTACTAAGCAGGCATGACTCGTATTGAGCGGCTCGGCCTTTGTGTTTATTGGTTACATTCTTAATACCCTGTTAGTTCTTCTTCGTGGTCTCTGTGAATGCACACAATTGGGTTATACTGCGCCTGCGCAGGACCTCTCGGAAACTTCTAGAGCTTAAAGGTATGTAATTAGTGGGACGTTCCCTCATGGAGCGCATGCTCCGCCTGCCAAAGACCTCCTCAGTTCCTTTTAGCTGCCGCTCAGGCCAGACCTTTCGATGAGCTAGTGCTGTACTTTCGATTTTGAAAATCATCTTCTATCGTGCCTTACGGCCAATTCTTCTTTCTTTTGACGTTCCCTTGTGAGTTTATCTTCCTTTTATACTCTCCCGAGTTTTTGCCTCTTTCCAACTCCTTTCCCTTCCCCTTCTTCCCGCTTCTTTTATGCCCCCCCCCCAGGGCCGTTTAAGCGGTGTGTGCTTTGCACAAACAAGATCCCGCTCTCCGACGGCCACAATCGTTGCCTCTTCTGCCTCGGAGAACAACATTAGACACATAGCTGTTTGGAGTGCAAAAAGCTTACAAAACCAGCTCTCAAATTAATTACAAAGGTTAAGATCTCACCTTTGGGAGAAATCTCTCCACCCTCCGGCTCCCACAATAGAATCAGGCTCCCCTCCGGCTCCCAGACAGGAACAACGCTCGATCCTGAGCCTGGCAACCCCATCTACGAGACCCAAAAAACAACCGAAGCCCTCGAGATCGAAGCCGACCTTGGCGTCGAAGTCCTCCAAGCCGAAGGACGTCTCTAAATCGAAGACAAAACCAAAACAAAAAAATCAAAGAAGTCTCCCCAGTCGGTCCATCCAGATCCACCGCAAATGACTCTCCCATCTCCTATTCTTGAAGAATCTTCCAGGGAAGCTCCAGAGACTGTTTCTGATATAGATGACATAACTTCTCCGCCTCTAGGCCAGCCTCCTGCTTCATTTGACAGCCTGTCACCTAGTGTTGGCCCTTCATTGGCTGATGCCCCATCCACCCTGGCTTCGGCCCATTCGAGCCCTGCATTTTCAGGGCGGGCAATGTCTCCACAGATGTCTGAACTTGAATCTCCTCCGAGGTCACCCCCTTGTAAGCGCAGAGCTAAGAAAAGACATCTCTCTCCCGAGGACTACGACCCGCCTCGCAGAGAGTACATCTACGTCCAAGAACCTTCTCGGTACCACCAAAGAGATCCCTATCCCATACAATATGAGGTATACCCTCATAGAGATGATATCGAAGGACCGGCTTATTATGACGAGCGCAAGCGTGTGCGATACGCAGTGGCCTATCCACGCTCTCCTTCAATTTCCCCCTCTCCTCCTCGACATCATGTCCGACCGTCGACAGCAGCAACCTGCCATCAAGTTGCAAAACCTTCCAAACCTGCTTTGAAACATCGATCTGTAGGCATCGAGCAACCTCCAGCCAAACGTTCCAAGACATCGGCTACAGCTGAACGGTCTCTACCTGCTCTGCCCTCATCTCACCGTCAACACCGTACATCATCTTTACATGTCACAACTACCTATACCGGTCCTCCCCCTCCGCCACCAGAATCTGACCTCGCATTATCACAGCCTACGACATCGGAAAAACCACAACATCGCTCCCCTTCTTTAGAATCATCTACCTCCAATAATGAGCTCTCCTCAACTACATCTCAGGAGTCACCTTCCAACCTTCCCGCACCAAATTCAGATGTGGCTGAAAATCACCCACCATCACCTTCAGAGGACTTCACCTCCTATAGTCAGATGGTGTTAAGAATGGCCAAGTCCCTTGAACTTGCAGTCGAGGAGCCTCCACCTCAAAAACAAGATCTAGTTTTTGATGATATTAGTCAAGATAAGGTACCCCCTTTAAGTCTCGCATTCATACCTGCAATGCTAGATCTTGTAAAGGAGTCATGGGATAAGCCGCCATCCTCCCTCCAAATTTCTCGGAGAGTAGAAAACCACTACAAGACACACGGCACTGACACCTTGTTCCTTTCGAAACATCCCACTCCGAACTCTATTATAGTTGAGTCAAACGAATCCCGCACCCGGAACAAATCCTCCGTGGCACCGACTAATAGAGAGGGACGAAAACTCAACATTTTAGGGAGACGGCTTTACTCACTCACCTCGTTTGTCATGAGGGTCGCGAATTACCAAGCTGCCATGGGGGCTTATCAGCACCAACTTTGGAACCGAGCGCTCCCCTTTCTCCAGGCAACCCCTGAAGAATCCAGATCAGATGCTTTAAATATCCATCTCGAAGCTTCCAATTTAGCTAAGCAACAACGCATAGCTTCTAGACATACAGCGGACGCAGCATCCAAATCGATGGCTACTTCCATCGCCTTACGTCGACACGCTTGGCTACGATCTGCAGGAGTCTCCGATGACACCAAATCCCGTATTGAAGACCTCCCCTTCGACGGTGCCGGTCTTTTTAATGACAAAACAGATGAAGTCATGGACAACTTACATAAGATTCGCAAAACAGCGAAGTCTTACTCGACTCAACAACCTTACAGATATCAACGCCCTCAATAGAGGAAACATCCCGCCCATCCTCCCCTCTGTCCGTCACTTGTCGTCTCAATTTATGTCTGACTTATGGGAACTGAGGAGGTCTTTGGCGGGCGGAGCATGCGCTCCATGAGGGAACGTCCCACTAATTACATATCTTTAAGCTCTAGAAGTTTCCAAGAGGTCCTGCGCAGGCACAGTATAACCCAATTGTGTGCATTCACAGAGACCACGAAGAAGAACCGTGGTTACAAGTAGGTAACCTCTCTTTCCTTAGAGGCAACTGGACGTGACCCAGTGGCTAGGGTGGGTTGATATGTTCATGTCTACCCTGTTTCCCTGAAAATAAGACAGGATCTTATATTAATTTCTGCTCCAAAAAACGCATTAGGGCTTATTTTCAGGAGATGTTTTATTTTTGTCATGTACAACCATCTGTACATTTATTCAAATACAGTCATGTCCTCTTCTTCTGGTTGCTGCACAAGGGTGGAGGGCGGGGATTCACTTAACTAGGGCTTATTTTTGGGGTAGGACTTATATTACGAGCATCCTGAAAAATCATACTAGGGCTTATTTTCAGGTTAGGTCTTATTTTAGGGGAAACAGGGTAGTTGTCCTCCCGGGCAGTGATGCATGTCCCACTGGTGGGACGTAGAAACTCTCTGTGAGGTGTAGGTTTATCCAAACAATGACGAAGATTTCACTCTCTCATGTTCTCTTACGAAGGTGGTGCATCACCACCTACCAGCCACCCATGACCTTCCGGTGTGCTTAATGGCAACTTTGGTCATTCTTAATTCCCCGTTTCCTACCTCCTTGCTTCCTGTTAACCCTAAATAAGAGAATTCAGACACATGTCCTTCTTGGAAAAAGAAGTCATTTTGTTCCTTTCTCCTACAACTTGTGTGTTCTTCATTAGGGGGGTTGGTGAGACGTAGAATACCAAAAGTTGAAACCTTTATTCATGAAGGTAATAAGGAAAGCTGGCTGGAAGTAGTGAGAAGGGATTCACAAGAAGCTTACTGGCTTACCCAAAAGGCCCCTTTCCTTTGCTGGTTGCCCCTTCCAGCGGGTTGCCTCCTGGAGACACAGTGTCCAGTTCTGTGAGCCCAAAGTAGACCACGAATCTACATGACCTGAAAATACCCCCAAAATCTTCTACAAGAAGCAGGGGGTTGGAATGGAAGAGAATTCCAGAGTCTTACTGAATAGGGTTTGTGGGTTTTGTTTTGGTTTTTTGCATTTTTCAAAACTGGTTGCAAAAAGAAGTGTGCCCAGCCAGTCAGCATTCACACATTGGCAAAGCTTCCTCCACATATTGGAAAAACAGTGCACACAAAAGGGGGGGGGGGTTGTATTTGTGAGAATACCAGAACAATGAACAGACATGAAATGCTTATGGTGGGTTAGAGTGTTTGAATTGGTGACAAGTATTTAATATTGGGGACATGTGTTTTTAAACGGCAAGCCTGTGTCCATGTGTCCATTCCCTACAGTTTTGCAACCCCATATGAAGCAAAGGTGTGGATCAGGTTTGGAGAAACACAACAGACCCCAGGAATGATCCGTTTCCCCCCCCCCCCCCAAACAGTAGCAGTTCCTTGATCCTGGACACTGTAGGAGTGTTTAGAGCAGTGGTTTTGCAACCTTGGGGAACCCAGGTGTTCTTGGACTGCAACTCCCACAAGCCTTCACCCACTAGCTGTGTTGACCGGGGTTTTGGAGACTTGCCACCTGAGCTACGTAAAGTTGGAAACCACTGGTTTAGAGTCTTCCAAAAGCATTGTCCGTTTCCCCTCTGCCTGGGCAAAAGGGTTTTGCTGGAAGTGCTAATACTTCCCCCTTCCCTCCTCTGTTTTTAACGTCCCCTTCCGTTTTCTCTTGCTAGGAAACGCCGGGGAGCCATCAACAGCAAGCAGCTGACGTACCTGGAGAAGTACCGTCCCAAACAGCGGCTCCGATTCAAGGACCCTCAGAACCATAAGAACAAGTGCTGCATCATGTAATAACCTCAGTCATAGCCTGTTGCCAAAACACACACACACATATACAAGGAGGGGAGGGACACACAAATCTACACCATTACACAACACACAGACTACATGCAGCTTGACCTCTGAACTCGTAGGCGACCTTGGTGCCACAGCTTTTCTTGGCAGTCCGGACTCCCTTAAGTTTCACCCAAATCTCAGAAAACAAAGGCATCTGAGTGCCTATCTCTTTAGCTTCCACAGGGTAGGAAACGATCTTGGTTCCTCTTGTCCGACACACGTCTTTGTGTTGACATGAAATGCCGATGTAATAATACACCCATTTTCCTATTGCTCCGCCAGGGCTATGGTAGGCAGAAGGGGGCCAGGAAGGGGAGGTCTGTAGCCAAAGCTGGGGGAAATTCCATTTTGGGGGACTGCCGCGAGTGGCCCTACTGGATGGGGATTCTGGGATCTGTAGTCCAAAGGCAAATTTTCTATACTGGGTCTCGATCCAGGTCTACCTCTAGTAGGTTAAAAAAGCCCAGATTGGGGTATGGTTGGATTTTCAGTGGGAAGGACTCGGTGGGAAATGCAAGAGAAGGAGGGGAGGGCTGGTGGGCTGGGGGGGGGGGGTAGGAGCAGCACTGATAGACTGCTCTGTGCCATGCATGGTTGGGTTCCCACCCTGGGATGGGCAGAGGCAGCCACCCGTCGTGTGTGATCTGCTGCCATCATTGTGGAAAGCCCAGGAATGGGGGCAGAGAGGCGTATCCACCTCCACCCCGGTTTGGAGGGCTAGAGTGAAGTGGCTGCTTTGGTTGTGCATCGGGGAAAGAAAGGGCCACTCGGTTAGAAGTCCCTGTGCTTCCACTTTGGGGTTCCTTTGGTTTCCCTTTGACGGAAAAAATCTATAGATCCACCTCTACCTCTCGCTTGAAAAGACTACCTGACCTCCAAATGCCTTTTGCAAGGGTGTGGTTGATGGGGAGAAGTTTAGAGAAGTTACTTGGGTGGACTCCTGCTCCCAGAATCTTAACACCAGCTGGCAGTCTTAGCTGGTGGATTCTGGGAATAGACAGTCCAAAAGAGAGAGAGAGAGAGAGAGCGTCATTTCCAAACACTGGAATGTGAGCTTCTCTTTGACCCAAGGGCAGAAGAGTTAAGACCTGTGTAGAATTGGGTTTGGATGCTGGAAAACGGGCACAGAGTAGAAGCAGGGTTTTGACCCATTCCTGTAGGACTGGATGTCACCTTCAGCGTGAGCACACGGTTACTTCCTGCTTTAGTCCCAGACGCCTAAATGGCTTCATGCGCCATTTCCACTTCCCCAGAGTGTGCTTTGTGGTGCGGCGCTTGGGTTGCAATGAAAGCAGAATTTGGCCTCTTCTCTTCTTCTTGCTCTGCAAGAACCTCTTAAGTCAGGGTTTACGTGGGAGGTCAACCTTCACTCTCCCGTATCAAGGCCGCGTTTTGCCACCATAACTGGGGCTGCGTGAATATCATCCCCTGTTCTCGCATTTTGCTGTTTACGCACACGTGTAGAGCCGTTAAAAGACATACACTGCCTAGCCTTCGGCAGTGCTTGGGGGGAAAAAACTACTTTCTTGGACTATGGATCCCAGAATCCTCCATGCGGCACTGGACTGCAGATCTCATAATCTTCCACCCAGCAGAGCCACTGACCGTGCGGGCTGTGATGGTCTGGCATTTGTAGTCCCCCCCCCCCCCAAAAAAATGCAGTATTGCCATGTTCTAAACCTGAAATACCTGGTGTGGTGTAGTGGATAGTGTGATGGACACACTATCCACTATACCTCTCAGTGGTGTACTCAGGAGTCCTGGGTTCGAATCCTCGCTCAACCATGGAAACTCGCTGGGGCCGTAGAACTGGGGAAAACACTTTTTCAATACCTCACTTATCTTGAAAACCTATTGGGATTGCGATAATTCGGTTCTTACAAGTTTGTTGTTGACGGCCCAAAAACCTGAGGCATTACCAGGTACTCCAAGCTGTGGGGGCCGTGCTCTTGAGTGAGGTGTCAGACCTGTTTGGCTTTGTATTTCAGAGAAGCATCTTCCTTGCTTCTCTAGACAGTCCTTCTATTTCTGTATTATGTGTTCCGTTCCT
This sequence comes from Intellagama lesueurii, assembly GCA_037013535.1. NCBI lineage: Eukaryota > Metazoa > Chordata > Lepidosauria > Squamata > Agamidae > Intellagama > Intellagama lesueurii. The sequence continues at coordinate 5,891,100 of JBAJHW010000004.1, forward strand.
GATTAACCTGCGCCAGCCAGTTGGAGTGCCCAGGGGTTAAAAAGGGGGGTATAATCTGAAGCAGGACAAGGAGTTGCGAACTTCAGGAGTCATATCCAGCAGGCAGTTCCACCGGTGCAGTTGTGAGGGTAGTTGCACTGTCAGGTATGCAAAGCAGAACGGTCTGGGTGTAAGTTCACAGGCATAACTTGACGCTATACCAAGAGCAATAGCTTTTCAGTCGATATATCATAAATGCTCCTCCAAAACTAAACCCATCTGCGGTAGAAGCTTAATCTCAGCAAATATAACTTAAGAAGGGTCTTTGGGCATCTTGAAGACAACCGGGTTTTATTTGGCATAAGACCACTTTAGTAGCACAGCAAGGTTGCAGCCAGCCCTTTTCCTTGCTACCTAGATTTCTGAGTGCAGAGAGATGTGGGAAGGAAGGAATTTATAGACAAGACATAGAATCAGAATGTTTGAGTTGGAAGGGGCCTGTAAGGCCATCGCAGCCAACCTCTTCTTCAAGGCAGGAATCCAAATCAAAGCAGATCCGGTTGTCCAATTTTCTCTTGAATGCCTCCAGTGTTGGAGCGCTCACCACTTCCCGAAGTCATTGATTCCATTGTCATACTGCTCTAACAGTTAGGAAGCTTTCCCTGGTAGTCAGCCAAAATCTGGCTTCCTGTAACTTGAGCCCCTTGTTATGTGTCCTGCACTCTGGGATGATCCAAAGCAGATCCTGCCTGTCCTTTCAAGTATTTGAAATGTGCTATCAGATCTCCCCACAGCCTTCTTTTCTCAAGGCTAAACAGGCCCAGTGCTTTCAGCTGTCCCACTGACACTTAAGCCAGAGAGCGAGAGGTGAAGAGTAAGTGAAGGAAGTTTCCAGTTGAAGTCCAAAGGTCTTTAACTGAGTGGTGAAGCAACCTGTTTGAGGATTAAGAATGTATATGCCGTGTGCTTACTGTACAGAGGAAGAGAAACCTGCGGTTGCAGCTATGAAACTAGTGAAGTGTGCGCAGCCTTCGGGGAAAGAGTACAGAGAATAAAGGAAATAGTTTGCCCCCCTCTGCCTGAGTGCCCATGAAGAAATCTCGGTAGACACAGAGAGAGCCGTTTTCGGAAGGAAGCCTGGCCGCCAGGAGAAAGCAGGCTAATCATGTTTTCTCGACCATTCCTAGGCTGTGAAGAGAGTCCAGAAGCTGCAAAAGTTTTTACTGAGCCTGGCTTTCTCAGGAGCATCTACGTTACACCTGGTGTGCGGCTGTTTTGTTTTTTGATTAAACAAACGAGATGTTATTAAGGATTTTAAAAACGCTTGTCCTTGTTCTGCTGTCTTGTCAGTTTGCCCTCCGGGACGTGGAACAGCTGCAGAGCGGCTTCACCGCCGGCTGTAGGCAAGGCCATGCCAACGCCGTACAGGGAGCAAGCCTTCCCGTTGCTTTTGTGACTTCTCTCTTCGATCACGTGGCAGCCCCAGGCTGTCCAAACGGTGGAGGTTTCACAAACCACGAGAAGCAGGGCACGGGTGTTTACCAAGCTTTCTTTGGGACCAGCCCGTGGAAGAGAAATCTGGAATGGGGAGAGGTCAAAGCAAGGACCCCCTTCCTGTGACCCACAGAAAGTGGCTTTCGATAGTCCAGCTCAGCCATTCTCAACCTCTCTTTTTGGCCACGGTCATAAACACTAAACAGCATGAAATAAATAATAGGCTGAATCAGGATTGTATAAATGGCATAACAAACCTTATCGGTTGGTGTGGGGAAAATTTGTTTCGAGTCTGTGCCCCCCCCTTTCAAATGTGCCAGGGGGCTCTGTGGCCCCTGTTAAGAATGGCTGGTAGCTAGACTTTCCCGGTTCTCTTTAAGGTAACGAGTTTTTCTCTTATTTTGCCTGGTTAAAGGTGGCCAATGGAGCCCTGGACCTCTGCAGGCAAGGTGTCTGCTCAGAGGAAGCTGCTCCAGCCCAGCATCTTCCCAGTGCATTGGACTACAGCTCCCATTATCCCCAGTTAGTATCCACCACCACACCTAGAAAGCATTAGGTTTGGAAAAGTGAAGCGTGCTGCTTACATACCGCTCCATAGTGCTTAAAGCACTCTCTGGGTTGTTTACAGCAAGCTACACTCTGTCCCCCACCCCAGCAAGCTGAATATTCAATTTACTGACCTCCGAAGGACGGAAAGTTGAGTGAGCCTCGAGCCGTCCACCTTGGATTGAACCTGGATCATGAGCAGAGTTTTGGCTGCAGGGCTGCAGTTTAACTACTGCGCCACGAGCCAAAGACAGGCATAGAGGAATCATTCATTAAAAATAAATATTCCGTCTTCCCCCTTATAAGGTAACTTTGCTGGCAATTTAAAAAAAAAAAGAACCCAATTTCAGTTGTTAACTGCTGATAGTGTGATTTTTGAGTGAGCAGATTGAAATTTCTTATGACTGCAATCTGCTGATGGCCTTTTTAAGTAATTTTTAAATGCTTCTTTGAAAAAAAAATCTGATGATCGATGAGTGAATTAAGAAAGACAAGAATGAACCTAGTAATATTGATGCTTCCACGTGAGAGGAGGAGATAAATGTATTCCAGCGTCAGTGGGCCTGCCTTACCCCTTAACGGTCTCCAAACTCTTGGCTTAGAGATGAGGAACCGAACGATGCCTCACCATTGATTAAAGAACTGGTAGATTACTTTTCCTCGGGAGAAGACAGGCCGCTTCCTTCCACGTCTCATGAGGTAGTTTTAAGGAAAGCATACATTGGAGATGCCCCTTCCACGTCCACACAGAAGGCACAGGACGACTGTGCAGTGTGTCTGGAAGGAAAGGAAGACTTCCTTCTACCCCAGTAGATATATCCAACAGAAGGCGAAGGCTGGAACCAGCTCTTGGTGTTAGTCCTGGTTTTATTTAACAGCTACCGTGCATGCCCTTTGGCTCCTGTGTTTGTCTCTAGCAGCAGGCATTCCTTCATGTTCCAGGTTCCCTTGATTCATGCCTCGCACCCATTATGGCCGGCTACCAGTGCTCCTGTTCACATTAGCCCTGCCCACGCATATCTTGGGGAGAACTTTGGCTTACCTCTCTTTCTGCCTCCTGTTGGAAGGGTGAGAAGGAATCCCGGAGGATTTCTAACTCCAGGAGTTTCCCACTTGTCAGATAAACAAACGAGAGATATCTCACAGCTGTGAGATGAGGGATGTGTTTCCCACGCCACGCCATGTTTTATTTGAGTTAAACTCTAAAGACACAGATCTCTCTGAGACGCATTGAGGTCAGATGGGGTATTAAGTCCAGTGTTTGGTCTGCTGTGGGGATGGGTTGGTTTGCTCCTTTTTCTGGCAATCACGCAATGTAATTATTGGGGCAAACCAAACCATCACTAGAGTGTTCCTACCCACCTCTTAGAGCCTCATCAGGGCTTTCTGCATTTTTGATGCAGGTAGAATTGTTTTCTAATACGTGTGATCGCTGGGAATGGACCAAAAGTGAGCCTTCTTGCCATCAAGGCTTCCAGTTGGAATTTCCAATGGTGTCAAGTGGCTTAATAAGTGAGTCACTTCAGGATAGCAGCAAAGTGAACACTTCCTTTACTCCTTGGTGGAGGGGTGAAGGAAGTGGGGGGGGGGAATTAAATTGAACCATTGCTGACGTGGTGCAGTGCATCAGTGATAGTCTACTGCAGTCTAAAAAAATTCATTTCCTCTACTCCGAGGAGCACAGAAAGTGTTCAGTTTGTCAATATCCTGAAGTGACTTGCTTGTTAAGCCACTTCACAATATCAGATATTTCAACTGGAAGGAGCTGGACTGGACCAAATTGGATCGATAAGCCATTTGGATGTGAGGATTGTACCAAATGTCATGTCAACCTGACACTTAAGAGCCTGCACCAGCCCAGTTCAAAGGAGCCTCTCTGATTGCACCCTCTCACGACTTTGTTTGGAAAGGGGGCTCAACTCTTTTGAAGTTTGGATTCCACTAAATTTCAGTGCAAAAAAGCAATTGTTTTCCCCCCAAGGTAAGAGCAGTGCCAGAACTACAGCTACTTCTGCATGAGACAGAATCCAGTGTTAAGTGTTTTTCTGAGATTGGACCATGTCAGATCACAGGCCAAGATTTAGTAAGACTGCATTTTTTATATATATATAAGGTGCTCTGCTTTCTGAGAAAACAAAATGGAGCTAGGCTCCTCACCTTGATTATGTTCTTTTCCTCGGTGCTGAGCATCTTTTTCCCCCCACTGCCAACCCCAGAGAGTGCTGTCCAGGGCAGGAATGACTGGTCTAGGAGCAGGTCATGACTCCCAACAGACCTCCTTTTCCGGTTCTCCTTTCTTGCTCTGTCTCTTTAATGGGGAGAAAATTGCTCACGTCTTCTAAGCAAAGCAGTGAACCCCGTTTGTATTTCACCGCCATGGGGGAATCTTCTAGGAAATGTTTTCTTCAGTCATACCTCCTTTCCCTCATCTGTGGCATTGGGTCGTCGGAGGCCAAAGGTTCAAGCCTATGAATGCCAGACAGGTCTTGGAGAAGCTGAACATTGAATCCCTCATTAAGAGAGATTCGGAGTTGTAGAATTACCAAGATCTGCCTGGGATTATAATTTCAAAAAGCTCCAGCCCTCATCTACATGATGCCAGTGTTGCAACAAAGCCTAGCCATTCAGCTGGTTGCCGTTCTTGTCTTTCCCCTGAGTGTAAAACCCCGAATTTTATAAAAACAAACAAACAAACCTTGCTTTCGTTGATGTTCTTCCCTGGACCATACATACCTTTCTTAAAATCCTCTTTAGGTCCCTTGACAGCCCATCATTGTACATCACGTCTTCAGGCTTTGAATTGACAGGCTCAGCCAACCAGAGACATACCAGCATTTTTAATAGCCTTATAGTGTGGAAATCTTGAATTCAAAAATAAAAGCCTGTGTGTATATCCTTTAGCTGGAAGGACTTTTGGGGAAAAAAAGATGTAATAACAAAAAAACAAATTTGTAATGCCTTCCTGCTTTGTGTTGGTGATCTTTCTCCCCCCCCCCCCCCCAACTTGTAGAGCAAAACTGACTGTGTTCTGTTGTCGTTTTTCAGGCCTCTGTGCTCTGAAAATGAAAATTCGGGGAATTTTGGACCTCAAAACCTCTTGGCCACTCTTTAATTTTGTTCCAATGTGGCTTGTAACACTGTCCAGGAATGTGAATTATGCACTTTGTGGCAGCAAAGACAACTAGCTGGTCCCTCTGATTAGGATTCGGGATGATGTTTGTTAGGATTTCCTGAAACTTTTCTTTTGTTAAGGCAACTCAATGAAATGTTGTTCAGTGATGTCTGGGTATTGGAAAAAAAGAACACCTCTCTGTCCACACGCACAAGCCTGATGGGTCTCGGGCATTGAGAACCGGTTTTACCCCCACGTCCACAGAAGGAGTAGGTCTAAAGTCCATTGTTAGTCCCAGAGAATGAAGTACCAAATAGTGAGTCAGCATCACCTACGTAGATCCCACTGATTCAGTGGATCTACTCTTGTTGGAAACAGCGATTGGATCCAGGCCCTTATTGTTGTACTATCGATGTAACTTTAATGGCTTTGAAAGGACAACATGAAGCACATGAGCCTCCACTCCTTGGACATCTTCGGGATATTTAAGAGTGGCTCCTGCAAGAGACAGAAGGCAAAACGGGAGAAGAAATTCACAACCTCTACTTCAGTGCTTCGCAACCTTGCCTCCCCAGATGTTTTTGGACTACAGCTCCCAGAGGCCTTCATTGCTGGCAAGGGCTTCTGGAAGTTGTAGTCCGAGAAAGTCTGGAGACCCAAGGTTGGGTAACACAGCTGTACTGCTTGAGTAATTCTTTTCCCTATAAACACAGTTCCTGCTGAGCTGGCGACGAGCTATTTTGAAGTGACTCTCCCACATGTCTCGGGTCATTGTGATACAGGACCTTTTACAACTCCCAGCTGGTTTGTCTTCTTTTCAACTTTACTAGTTGACTCCTATATTTTTTTTGCTAATATCTGGCCTTTGACAAAGCTGACCTTTGGCTTTGAGTGATGTTCCCAACTCAACCAACCTGATCCCAATACACCAGAGCACATGGCCCACCTCAGATCGTCCATTTAGCCTGCTAATGGTGTACTTCTTTCCAAATTCTTTTTTGTCATCTGTGGATGTGTAACAGCAGCAGTTTCCCCCAAAGGCACTGGGATCAGATATTCTCAAGAGTCATGTGGCTTAGGAACGCAGCCCAAAGCAAGTGGTAAATGCAGTAGGACCCCTGTAACCGCAGAATCAGCATCTGTCATTTCATTTATTTGCGGTCTGAAAATATTAAAAGAAAAAAAATCCAGAAAAATTCTTTTCACTTGTATTTCCAGAATTGGCCAATAGAGGGAACCAGAGACCATACTATGAATTCTTGTTGGAAAATGCATAGCATGGTCTCTGGCGTCCTCTCGTGGCCAGTTCTGGTAATGAATGTGAAATTTTCTTTTCTGGATTTTTTCTTTTACCATTCTCCGTATAGCATTTGCAATTATCCACTTTTTTCAGCATCCGCGGGGGGGGGTGCTTGGAACCAATCCCCCCATGGATATGGGAGTCCTAATGTGCAGTATAGTAAGGTGAAGTTGAAAAGAACTTTGAAGAGAGGCTTCAAAAGGGCATCCCGCCTATTCTTGGCTGTTGCCTAGCCAAGTAGGAGACCATCGCTGTTGCAGGAGGGAGCTGAGCACATCATCCGACCCATAGAATGGTTCTTACATTTGCACAGTTCTTGAGCGCCAAGGGAAAGAGTCACAAGGAAATGGCTCCCACATCACTGCCATGGAAAGCAAATTGAACCTTAGCGACCTCACTAACCTGTTGAAAAAATATGTTTTTGTCAAACAAGATTCTAGTCCCTGGTGTGGACTCGAGGGGAACACTTGCTCCCATGTGCTTCTGCCTGGGTTCAGTGTCAGTAGCACCAATTTGGGGTGAGTTTTCCTCCCGTTTTAAAAGTGTTTTCCCAAAAGAAGCATTGGCTCCCCCTCCCCATTTCTTCAGCATCATGGTTTTATGTGTCTCCTTCTTTACTCTTATGTGCAGTCTCAGTAATTCATAGATGAAGAACATATTGGGATATACGGTTGGTTTTTCTTTTCCTTCTGAGCCATAGCTAAGTTATTACTGTTAATGTTATACGCAGTGCTTTTATATCAGGCGAGGATAATTTTGGCATATACCAATGAGGTCTAGAATCTTGTCACTTTATAACCTTTTTAAAAAAAATAAAAATAAGGAAAAATAAAACTTGTCAGTTTTTGCTCAAGTCCTGTGTAAAACTTTGTGTTGTTTTTTTTAAAAAAAGTAATCACCCTTGAGTTGTGAAAGGTTTCCTTAAAGTGTACTAAGCTGAATTTTGCTTCCAGCCATAAAGACAAGGAAAAGTTTTAAAATAAAAAGGCCTCACTGTTTTGTATGAAAGTGGACAATCCTTTCCCCTTCTAATTTTCCCTACTGGGGCAGAAATGTACATTATAAGTAGCCTGTCATTAGAGTTGAAAGCACGTTGGTGTTGAAGACTCGTAAATTGGGCAGAGTTTCACATTTGAGAAATCAAACTTAAAAGGAACCCTGTGTTTAAGTTCTGAAACCAGTCACAGAATCCCGCTAATTTGTGAGTTTTAGGAAGTTGAGAGAATCCCGCTAATTTGTGAGTTGTCGGAATTGAGAGAAACTCCTGCTGCGACAATCACCCAAGTCTTGCACCTTCTCCTTGGTGTTTTCCAAGTGGTCTCCATTCCCCACTTGCCGCTTCCATTGCCACCTACACCATATCCCCCATTCCAAACCGTACCTCCCCTTCTCATGATCTCAAACCAACCAGTCTGGTACATGTGAACGTAAGAAGAGCCCTGCTGGATCAGGCCAAGGGCCCATCTAGTCCAGCTTCTCACCGTGGCCCCACCAGATGCCTCTGGGAGCACAGGAGACAACTGGATGTTGTTGTTTAGTCGTTAAGTCGTATGTCCGACTTCGTGACCCCATGGACCAGAGCACGCCAGGCCCTCCTGTCTTCCACTGCCTCCCGGAGTTGGGTCAAATGTAGTTTCAATGACACTGTCCAACCATCTCGTCCTCTGTCGTCCCCTTCTCCTCTTGCCTTCACATTTTCCCAACATCAGGGTCTTTTCCAGGGAGTCTTCTCATGAGATGGCCAAAGTATTGGAGCCTCAGCTTCAGGATCTGTCCTTCCAGGATCTGTCCTTCCAGACAACTGGATACCTTTCTCCTAATACCCCTCCCTTGCACCTGGCATTTGGAGGTACCTTCCTTTTAAGCCTGGAGATTAGACATCCCCATCATGGCTTGTCACCTGCAATGGACTTTTCCTCCAGGAATCTGTCCAACCCCCTTTTCAAGGCATCTAGGCCAGATGCCATCTCACCAGATCCTGTGGCAAGGCGTTCCACAGACTTAACAGCAATTAATAATGTGGGACTAGCACTTAAAGGATCTGTGTTCACAACACTAGAGCCATGGAAACTCAGACACTCTGGAGATGTTGCATATCTGGGAAACCCTACAAGAGTCACCAAAAATGACTTAAAGGTATATAACGACAACAGAAAAAGATAAACGTATCGTGTCGTTTGTTGCTTCACAGACACAGTTCCCACCTACAGAATGGGGGGAAAGAGGATGGTCGTCTCCCCACAGAGGAAGCCTAAAGCGCTAACATGGCCACACAAACCATGAATCCATTCCTGTCTGGGTCTGCCCTGGACCACCTCCCCATGTCTGACAGGTGGAGTTTCTGGGCTGGAGACCTCCCCTGTTCTCTAGCCTTCGTTCCCCTCTCAGCAACTGGAAAGGTTCTTTTGAGTGGTTTGCTTATCAACTGGGGTGGGGGGGGGGGGAGAGACAGCTTTTGCCCTTTGTCTCGCGATCTAAAACAATGGCACAAAAGGAACAGGTGAGGAGGTGGGAAAAGGAAAACAAACTTTTGCAAGGCAGTCCTTACTGTTGCGAGTTTCCGTGGTGTGCCCGTGTGGAAGGCAGGTGGCAGGTGAGAAGGGGCAAAGCCCGAGTGGATCTGGATTCCCAAGAGGAGTGGTTGATGGACTGGTTGTCCTTCCCATCTCCAACTGAGCTAATTCCGGGAGTCATCTTTCCATGTGATCCTTTGACTTGCCAAGCTTTTTTTGGGGGGGGGGGGATCTGGATAGCACAGGCAGCAGCCAATCGGAAAGGTACTTTGTTCAGGTTGATGGCTGCTGATTGCAGTCTAGTGGAGGCAACGTAGCTGCTGTGTAGGTTCTGGAACCATTGTAATGAAACCAGGCTCTGCATTGCAATAAAGGGAGCCTGGCTACAGTTCTGCCATATATATTGTTTGTCCTCTAGAACAGTGGTTCTCAAACTGGGGTCCCCAGATGTTCTTAGGCGGCAACATCCGGAAATCCTGGCCAGTACAGCAAGTGGTGAAGGCTTCTGGGAATCATGGGCCTCCAGATGTTCTCGGACTGCAACTCTCAGAAATCCTGGCCAGCACAGCTGGTCGTGAAGGCTTCTGGGAATGGCAGTCCCAAGAACATCTGGGGACCCAAGGTTGGGAACCAGAGGCGTAGAGCCCTGGAGAGTTGCTGACAGCAGACACTTTCTTGACTTCCCTGAAACACAATAACTTCTCTGCTCACATCTGGTTGGAACTAAGGAGGGCTTAGACAGTGCTGTGGCACTCTCTGAATTGATGCAGCATCTTGAGGCACAGCCTCAAACCACAGTCTTCTGTAGGACAGTTGTGATCCACTCCCCCTTGACCTTGCACGAGGCACCTTCCGATGGGACTGTAAAATGAGGGAAAAGAAAGAATGAGGGGAAGGTCTGTTCTCCAGCCAAATGCTACTTTAATAATAATAATAATAATAATAATAATAATAATAATAATAATAATAATAATAATTAGGCCACAGCTGTGGAGTGAGGAACCAAGGAACTGAAATTGCATCAGAAATTCTGGCTTGGGTGGAAGAGGGGAGAGTGCATTAGGCTGAGCATACCATAACCTCAGGTGGGGCATGAGCAGAGGGTGACCGAGTCCATTTTAGGGAAGAGAAGTTTCTTGCGGGAAAACACCAGTCCTGTCTCTTCCACACTAGCCTGCAAGGGATAATATAATTAAGACGGTTATCTAGCTGTTTATCTCAGCCCACTCAGCTGAGCATAGCATTTGTCATATTTAAAATAACCTGTTGAAATCAGTGTGGCTTAGTCGGTGGTTCTGCTCGAAGGATCACTGAATCTAAATGCAACTAATTCACCTTAAGTTTTGTTTCTTAGTTTGATGAATTTTTAAACCATTGTTCTGGGGTGGGAACGTTTACAGTATTAAAATATAAAGCAAAACAAAAGCAAAGTGCGCTGTTTATATACTGCCCTGTAGTGCTTAAAGCACTCTCTGGGCGGCTTATATTTTACAATTGGATTATGCAGGCTACAAATTGCATCCAGTGAGCTGTGGAATCAGCTTAATAACTTTGAAAGGTTACCCCTGAGCAAGCTCCCTAAGCCCATTGGGAACAAACTCGGGTCATGAGCAGAGTCTTGGCTGCAATACTGCAGGTTTTTTTTTTAGCAACCTCCTAAAGGTATCCCAGGGACGTGGTGGTGCTGTGGGTTAAACCGCAGAAGCCTCTGTGCTGCAAGGTCAGAAGACCAGCAGTCGTAAGATCGAATCCACGCGACGGAGTGAGCTCCCGTCGCTTGTCCCAGCTCCTGCCAACCTAGCCGTTCGAAAGCATGTAAAAATGCGAGTAGATAAATAGGTACCACCTTGGTGGGAAGGTAATGGCGTTCCGTGTCTAGTCACGCTGGCCACGTGACCATGGAAACTGTCTTCGGACAAAACGCTGGCTCTATGGCTTGGAAACGGGGACGAGCACCGCGCCCTAGAGTCGGACACGACTGGACTAAATGTCAAGGGGAACCTTTACCTCAAGGTATCCCACTATTGAGTTTGTGAGGGCTGAGCAGGACGTTAATGGCAGGATCTTTTGGAAGACATTCATGTGATCGCTATTCATAGGGTAGTCGGTCTCAAGGCCGGCTGGCAGAATATAAAACCCAAGATTTTTTTAAAAAAGTAGAGATTAAAACACTTTTAGTACATGAATTCAAATTCACACCGGAAGCAGAATGAAAGAGTTAAGCACTAACACAGTTCCTTAAAACTAACATTTCGGGTTACTCCTGAAAACACAGGGAAATGAGTCAATGGCCAGAATGTAGTTACAGATTTATACCACATTAAGTTATTGGTGGCAAATTGCTACTCTCTTAACAGTCAGGGGCATGGGGATGGACACAGACAGAGGAATGCTACCAGCAACTTGATAATGAGGAGTATTTGCCACTAAGACTCAAGGCAATTTCCTTTATAACAAGTCTAAATCTGCACTAGGATTCTGGCCATTCTGTAAAACAGGATGTGCTACATAGCAGCCTTGTTTCAGCTGTGGGGTTGAGATTAACAAAAAGAATGGACAGAGCAGTATTACTCCATGATGCCCTAAAATCCATTGAAATATTAAGTGTTTTAGTGCTTTTTGCTTAGTTTCCCTCCATGCATCAACCCTTAGTTCCTCTCCATGCATCAGCTGAACCTGTGTTAGCAGACGATGGAAAATGCCATCCGACGAGCATTGCCCTTTTCTGTGAAGGCTGTGGGCTAGTAGGCAGGGCATTTCAACAGCTGCGAAGCCCCATGTGCCAGCTCGAACGTACTTCTGGATAGCCCGTGTTGGTATCTCTGGATTTCACAGAACGATAATGCCCACCTGTTTTGTGGCTGGATGTGGACATGCATTATCAACATCTGTAGATGTGCCTTGACTTCGTTTCTTTTTCCCCCTTCCAGAGCATTGTGTGCCAGGAAGTAGAATTATTCTATCTGGCATTCTAATACAAAATCTTGCAGTTTGGAATGCAATTTAAAATAAAGAAATAAGTAAATCAGCCATAAAACGTTCCAGTGAGGGAGTGCAACAGATGACTCGTCGTGATCAAGTTAACCTCCCAGGCTCGGTATGCAAACAGGAGGGCAAGACAAGGCAAATTTGACACCAGGAGTCATGCTTTAATTTCCCTTGTTTGCATAATTGCTCCTTCCCAAGCACCATGAGCAAACATACGAAGCTGGAGCTAGCTGTTGGCTTTCCATTCTGCCATCTGCTGGGATCCTGCGCTCCAAGTAAGACACGCCTCTGAACTTTGTCCCATTCAAATCCTTGACAACAGATGGATCGTGCCACTTTCCCCCTGCTGTTATCTGTTTGGTGGAAACCTGAAGGGTTCTCTGCAGCCGGCAGGACTCCTCATCAAACTGGATGGCTGTGAAATGCTTTTCCGGGCTTTCGGTTTATGACCCTGGATGGTTACAGATAAGAAAACCAATAAAATATCTGCACGGCAAGGGGAAGAAGGGGGCCTTCTGCTGACCATGGATTTAACTCAGCAACCGTATCAGAAATTGTTAGATAAAACTGAAGGCACATCAGACAGGCACCTGATAATGGGCTTACCTGTTGGTGTGTTTCACCCTAAATGAATCATCCTGATTCCAATGTTAGTGCAAGGGTTGCCTTTACTGAATTCAGGTGAACAGCTGAAGAAAGAAGGTTGGTCTGCAGGTTGAGAAGTTCAGAGGAGGGCAACGAGGATGATCAGGGGGCTAGAAACCAAGCCCTATGAGGAAGGACTTAAAGAACTAAGCATATTTAGCCTTGGGAAAAGAAAACAGAAGGGGGATAGGATAGCACTTCTCAAATATTTGAAAGGCAGCCATACAGAAGAGGGGCAGGATCAGTTCTCGATCATCCCAGAGTGCAGGACCACTAATAATGGGCTCACAAGCTACAGGAAGCCAGATCTTGGCTGAATATCAGGAAAAGCTTCTTCACTGTTAGAGCAGTATGACAATGGAACCCATGACCTTGGGAGGTGGTCAGCGCCCCAACGCTGGAGGCCTTCAAGAGAAAATTGGACAACCCTCTATCAGATCTGCTTTGATTTGGATTCCTGCATTGAGCAGGGGGTTGGACCCGATGGCCTCGTAGGCCCCTTCCAACTCTATGATTCTATGAAAACAGACTCTGTGTGGGTGTCCATCAGGGGGAATAAAAGTGGGCACCCCCTCCAGTACCCTAAACCTATTGCTTAAACATGGACAGGCACATTGAACTATAGTGACACCTGCAGCATGCATGAACCACGCCAACATCACAGGCAGTTCTTTTCTATAGCCATGTTCTATCTGCCACTTCCAGATCTACACCCCACCATGCATTCAGATGGGGTGAATCCATGTCGCCGTCTCTTCCTCTCTGGAGACATGAGCTGACTTTTCAACAGGCGAGGCCTGCCTGCTGTTTCTACAGCCCTTGAAGAATTTCCCACACATACTTGCCACCTGAGCCAAGCTGAGGCTAAAAGGGGGCTTTGAATGCTTAGGTAGAAGAGTCCGTCTGTGTCACAGACTGCCGAGGCAGTGAAGGGACACAGCACCCAGGTGTAAAGCATCTGCTTTGCACACAGAGGTAACTGGTTCAGTCGCCAGCATTGCCGGGAAAGCAGGGGGCTGGGGAGAACCCTAACCCTGAAAATCATGGAATCATTCAGGAATCCAAATCAAAAGAAATCTGCCAGGTGGTTGTCTAGGTTTCTCTTGAAGGCCTCCAGCATTGGAGCGCTCACCACCTCTCAGGGTCATTGCCTCCACTGTCGTACTGCTCTAACAGTCAGAAAGTTTTTTCTGATATTCCTGAAAATGTGCCAGGTCCCTGCTCATCAAAGCGTATTATGGTCTGACCTGGTGTTGGCTAGGACAGGTAAAATAGTTTTAGTTCAATCTTCTCCCTGGCACTTGAAACTACCCCACCTCGAGCTGTTTCTTGCCGTCTCCATCTAGGAATGCTGTGCCCCATTGTGTTGTTACCTAATCCAGGGTCACCAACACAGAGAGGAGCAACTGCCCACCTCCATGGTGGCAAACATCATGCAATCAGAAGTCGATTTGTACAGAAGACGCTGAACAGAGGTTGGGGGAGGAGGAGGAGGAGGAGGAGGAAGAAGGGCTTTGTGGCAAATCCTCTGTTTCTGGCCAGGTCAGCAGGTCATCTCATTAATAAGATACTCTCAGAGCAATCGTTCAGCAGCGGCTACATGCAGTAACACCCTGTCTTTGTGATTTTCTACATGTTGGTGACACAACACTCATGAAACTGTTGGAGTTTTTACAACCTCACATGCTGCCTTATGGTTTGTTTGACTGGTAGGGACTTTCCTGGGGTGGTGTGACTGTCAATCTATCCAGCACTAGCCAATCGTTCCTTTCTGCCTCTGAAATCAAGGAGAGCACCACCTCTTTGCTGAGTGTTCCCTTTCCCTCTCTTTAGTCTGTTGTAAGCAGAATTGTTGTTTGTTAGCTTGCTGTTGAACTGTTCACAACTGTAAGTAAAGAAACATTTTTATTCTTTCTCCAACAGCAACAGCTCATAAATGTATTCTGACTGCAAATTTCTGACTCATCACACCTGGGATGTGTGCACTACATATACTTATAACCCAGTTTTCTCCAGTTTTTTATGTGCATAACATGGTTTTCTCTCAACATGCTCCAACATCTGCCCTAGAAACAACTCTCAGGAGTTCTGTTGACAATCAAACCACCACCACCACCCAGCAGACAGCTTATCACCCTGGCTATCGCCTGCAATTTCAAGTAATTAACATCTTGATACCTTGTTACATCCTCTTTTGTCAGTCCGTACCCTCTCCTAGTCATGGCTCCTAGGACAATGGAGATATGTATAAATATAGCGGACATGTATTTGCACTCTCTGCGCTTGAAGAAGTGGATTTTGATTAAATAAATAAATAAATAAATTATTTATTGTCATTGTAAGTATATACATGGTATACCCATACAACGAAATTCACACAGGCACCCAGAGACCAGACCCACATGCACACACATAAAAAATCTCCAAACACTCCCCACCCACTAAAAATCCCCCACTAAGAATACAAACATCTACACCGCAGGCCAAGTAACACTGTCCAACTATTCACTACTGGTGGTCTTTAAGCTCATTATTAAGTGCAATTATAGCTCTGGGATAAAAACTATTCAGAAAACGTGTGGTCCGAGTCTTCATTGTTCTATATCTTCTGCCAGATGGCAACAGTTCAAAAAAGTTGTACGCAGGATGGGAAGAGTCTCTCAGGATGTTGTGTGACTTCCTCAGACAGCGGGATGTGAAGATGTCATCCAGGGTTGGTAGCTGGAGCCCAATGATATTCTGGGCGATTTTAATAGTTCTCTGTAGAGCTTTTTTGTCCGCTACAGAGCTACTCCCAAACCATACCAGAATGCCATAGGTTAGGACACTCTCAATGGCGCTATGATAGTAGGACAGAAGTAAATGCTGAGATAAATTTAACTTCCCGAGCATTCTCAGGAAATACAGCCTCTTCTGTGCCTTCTTCACTGGCATGTTGGCATTTATAGTCCATGAGAGGTCCTCTGAGATGTAAGTGCCCAGAAATTTAAAACTACCAACTCTCTCCACTTCCTCGCCATTTATGTACAGTGGTAAATGTACATTTCTCTTCCTCCTAAAATCAATTATGAGTTCTTTAGTTTTTTTGATGTTAAGTGTAAGATTATTTTCTTTACACCAGAGTATCAACCCTTGTACTTCCTTTCTGTAAGCAGACTCATTGTTCTTGTTTATGAGCCCCACCATGTGATTCATGAAAGCTGACACTGAAAGAAACCTGTTTCTGTTTAAGGCGCCACAATGTTTCATCCTTGCTTTCCCCCCTCTCCCGCCACACTTTCACTTTTCTCAACATGCCACGACAGACACCTACTTCTTTGGAAACATTTATGAGCTGTTCCATAATACATGCAACAAAAGCATTCATGTCCCAACTTCCCTTAAGGCAGGGGTCCCCAACCTTTTTCACCCCGCGGACCGGCTGGGGAAGGCGGGGCACCCCCCCCACGCTCGTGCGCATGCGCGAACGACTGAGCGCACACATGCGCAAACAGCAGCGCAGCGCTTGTGCAGGCGGGCGCTCGTGCACATGCGCAAACGGCGGCACGGTGCTTGTGGTGGGGCGTGCTCACTCGTGCGCATGCGCAAATGGCAGCACAGTGCTTGTGCAGGCGCACGGACGCTCAGGTGCATGCAGAAACGGCGGCGCGGCACTCGCACGGGTGCGCTGGAGAGAGCACGCATGCGCAAATCTGCTGTGCGGGGGTGAGTGCGTGCGGGGGTGGGGCGGGAGGTCTGTCTCCGCGGCCCAGTCTGGCTCAGGCCACGGACCGGCACCTCTCTGTCACCTTTTCTCAAGGCTAAAATAATTTAAATGTTAAAGATGGAGCCAGTCTGGCCTCCAGTGGGAGAGAGTTCCAGAGGAGTCTGGGAGCAGTGACAGAGAAGGCCCTCTCCCGTGTATCCACTAAGCGCACCTGTGAAGGCGGTGGGATCGAGAGAAGGGTCTCTCCCGATGACCTTAACACCCAAGCAGGCTCAAAAAGGGGAATGCAGTCCCTGAGATAGCTTGGGCCCAAGCTGTTTGCCCTAGATATTTGGGGGTTAACATAGAGAAATCATAAAATTAAGCCGCCTGCCCGAGTGTACTAATTCCTGAAATAGCAGTGGCTTCTAAGTTTACAAGCTCTCCTGTGCCTTGATGGCTCAGATTCTTAAATAATAATAAAAAAAAATGATCAGGAAAGTGTTCCTAGGCTTTTCGGCATACAAACCCTGGGCCTGAAGTTTGAGATTCTTCCTCCGCTGCCTCCAGTAACAATGATCCCTGGATTCAGGCGCAGAAGGTTTTCCGAGGCGGTGATTCCACTTTCATCGTGAGTGGAGATGCTGAGGATTCAACCTGGGACCTTCCAGGCCTAAAGGGTGTGAACGGCTGGATAGCTCAGTGGTTTGGTTAGGAGTTCAATTCCCCACTGGGTCTGCTTGATAGGGGATGGACTTGATGACCTACAGGATCCCCTTTGGGCTCTGCAGTTACAAGATCATCATCACCATCCTTACAGGGACGGTAGGAAGAGAGGCAAATCAACCTTCATCATGAACAGAAACCTTGCTATGCAGGAGAAATATTTCACTGCAACTTGACCTTGGACTCTGGCCATCAACACTGCCAAACCCAACAGCTTGACTGAGGTGGAATTTTTTTGGTCATTCGGTCACTCAGTGTCTCTCACTCTGCTAAGGAAGGCAAAGGGGACCAGAGCAGCTCTCTTTCCTCTGCTTGATCTTTGTTCTTTGCTCCCACTACAACATCCATCCAGAAATTTACATCTGGCCAAGCTATCCAAGGGTGGAAAGACAAGGTCAAACGGAGGTTAAATCTCAGCTGGAACACAGTGTGTTGCCGGCACCGGAGGGAAAAACAGGGAGAGGAAATCTACCAGGCTCCTTTTGTCCACCCACTCGGCATGGAGGATCCGTCCGCTCTTGGAAAACGTGGCTCCGGATTTGAACCGATGTGGCTGCTGCCCACTTTTTTTTTCCAGGGATCACCTCTCTTGCATTTCCGGAACCATTCCACAGTATCTTGGCCAGCCAGAGCATGTTCGTCATGTTTTCGCTGAGATGGGACCCTTTCCCCATAAGGCCTCCGCACGTATGAAAGACCTTCCCATGACCTTTCTGTCTTCAACAGCGCAGCCTGCGAAAGGGGCTTTATTCAATGCCAGATGTAAAACATGTGGATAGAAGAGATACACAGACACTCGGAGCAGACCCACCGCACTCAGGAAAGAAGTTAATGTAGAGTTTTCATGGTTTCTTTATTTGAACCCATTTCCTTTTACATGGGTCTAACAATTTCATTCTTGAATTTATTTTTTACTTGAAGAAAGCCTTGTCTTATGCGGGTTACAACCCACCTTGAGCACTACCTAATAATGGAAAGGGAGCAAAACAGAGGAAAAAGAAGAAGGAATAATCAGACCAATGGCTTATATTGGGCTCTTTTCAGACTGAAGCTGTGGAATTCATATATGCAATCCAAGACTGATTTATTTGCACTAATTATTATCAGAAAATAATTATGATGTAAGCTGTAGGGGATATCCACAGAGCTTACCATGACTCTAAAGAGTCTGTTTATTATATCGTAGCTGGATGCCTTAAACAAGCACCATTGACTTCCATGTGCAGGGATAATCAAATTGCAAAGGTCATTCTTCAGCAGTTAGCCAAATCTTAAGAGATTGCCCACATCTTTGCTTCCATATTATAAATTACAGCCACCTCCAGTTTTTGAAAATAAAATTGCAATACTATTCTGAGGCAAGCAACTTATCACAGATAAAAGAGTTGATTTTAACAAACCAGATAATATACTTCTGGATAAGCAACAATGAAAAATACACCTTATAAAAACTAGAGTCCCATCAGAGACCAAGTTCAATTGTACAAAAACTACAAAAATGGCAAAGTACCAGATATTCAGGCAAAACACAATGGAAGAAAAACGAGGTCCGTCCCTTCCCCAGCAGCCAGAGACCTTTCCAAAATCTTCGGCTACCAATTTAAACCATTGCTGACAGCTGCTCGTTTGATTCCTGAAATTCAAAAATCAGTGATTTGGCAAACATGTCACTTCAACCGTAAATTTTTAGGACTTGGCTCCTGATTTTTAGGTTTTACCCTTGGGTCTGCTCACTGAGGGAGTGGAACAGGTAAAACCACTCCTTAAATATCCCATTAGGGTCACTATACGTCAGTTCCGACTTGACGGTACATAACTACTGTACAAAGGAAGTCAAAAAGCTACTAAAAACCTGGCTATTTAGACATCCCTTCCCTGAACAAACAACACTCTGATACAATAGTGCCCAATAATATAACTCCTATCATACTGCCATGTGTTTATATTTTTCTACGCTTTTAATTGTATTTACGTATTGTATTGTAATTTTATCCTCACTGCCCTTTTTTGACTTTTGATTTGCGCCCCTATGTATTGATGTTGTTATTTGCTATTTTGCTACTTTGTTGTTTTATGTTACTTGTTGTAAACCGCCTTGGCAGCCAGATGGGAGGGAGGGAGGGAGGGAGGTAGATAAATAAATAAAAAAATAAATAATAAAGTCCTCGAACAAACCTATCCATTTTGAAGGAAATCAACCCTGAGTGGTCACTGGAAGGACAGATCCTGAAGCTGAGGCTCCAATACTTTGGCCATCTCATGAGAAGAGAAGACTCCCTGGAAAAGACCCTGATGTTGGGAAAGTGTGAAGGCAAGAGGAGAAGGGGACGACAGAGGACGAGATGGCTGGACAGTGTCATCGAAGCAACCAACATGGATTTGACCCAACTCTGGGAGGCAGTGGAAGACAGGAGGGCCTGGCGTGCTCTGGTCCATGGGGTCACGAAGAGTCGGACACGACTTAACGACTAAACAACAAACAACAAAAGAAGATGTCCTTCCAGGTATGAACAATCTGCTTCACTTGAAACTGTTTTCAGAAATTGTAAGCTACCTATTTTCATTTGGCTTAGACACTTCCACGGGAAACAATTCATAGACACTAAAATACTGCTTCAAACTTAGACCTGGATATAACTGTTGGAAATGTGAAAATAACTCCCCACAACTTCTTCTTTTTTTCTACTCTTTGATGCCTCACCTTGGAACGGAGCTGCCCTACCTCTACATGGACCACTTTCCACTAAGGTTCAGCTTACGGGCCACAACTCAAGTTCATAACTTCGGAGAAAAGATTAAAACTCTCTGTGATGAGTAACAGGGATTAATTACTATTTGAAAAGTAATTTTCCAAACATTGGCATCTGATCCGTGGCTGAGCACATCGGGGGGGGGGGATGTGAGTGGCCCAGGTGGGAAGCAAATTCAGGGGGGGGGGCTTTGAGTTCCCCCACCTAGACTCTGCATCTTTTCTGCATCCTTTCTGCTTTTGCTTTGCCAAAGATGGGTTCCGAGGTGCCACCTTCTGGCTCTAATAAGCCACTGCAGGTAAGAAATTTTCCTGAACATTCAGAATGGGTAGCAGGTAGAAATCGAAGCATTTTCGGCCAGTTTTATTATTATTATTACTAATTTCCTCCCTTTACTCATTAAAGTTGTAATTGTTGTTATATTTATATAATAAGTTATAAGTAATAAGTTATAATTGTTGTTATATTTTAATTGTTTTTATTCCACTTGTTGTGAGCCGCCCAGAGTAGTCAAAGACTAGATGGGCGGGATATAAGTATAATAAATAAATAAATAAAAGTGGTTTTTTGTTTTTTTAAATAATCCGTTGCATTGCTCACAACAATGTTAAGAAAGCAACTCATCACATTATTTTTCCATTACTTTTAACATTTTAAATAAATAAAAATAAATAAATAATTTTGGGGGAGGAAAGGGAATCATTGAAGTTCCATAACAGAACAGCATTAAATGTAGAAAATGTCCAATCAAAATGCCCCTGAATATGACTGGAATTGTTCTTTTAAAAGTAACTAAAGTTACTAAAAAGTAACTCAAAAAGTCTGGCTGTTACACCAATAAAGTAAGTTGTACCTCCATTCCTGCTAGTGATGCTATTTTTGAGATGTAGCTTAAGGCCTGACGAAAGACAGGAGGTCATTAAGAACAAGAAATCTGTGAGCGCACCAGTGAACTGATTCTGGCCAATCTTCATACCTGAGCAATCCATTTTTACTGCCTTACCTGTAGATATCCAATCAGAAAGCAGCAAGTTAAGTTGCAAACTACAGGAGGTGTTAAAAAAAGGGTTTACACTCAGATGCTTTTAACCACTTAAGAAATTCCTGTAGAAATGACATGCTGTCTGTAACATGTAGTTTGGCCCAGAGGAATATGCTGTCTTTAATCTCACAAATCCACTCCAGTTTTTAATGTCAATTTCACAGAAGCTACCCAATCTCCTGAATGGTGTCCCCAAAGTAGGTTTAATACCTTTGTTAGCTCCAGTAAAGTTCAGACTAAATCCGGAGCGGATTCACTACATCTGTAAAATTAGTTTTGTCAAACCCTTTCTTGCCTGTTGTTATTACAGTCAACCCTCGACTTACGAACGGCCCTAGTTACGAACATTTCGACTTACGAACCGCTCTGATAGAAAAATATAGCCTCGACTTGCAAACTTTGCTTCGAGTTACGAACCGGAAAAAAAACACGCGGGAGGCGGGGAAAGCGCGAAATTTGAACTTTCAAGGTGTTCTGTTGAAAAGGTGTCTGTTCCCTCCTTCCCTCCCTCTTTTCTTTCCTTTTTTTTAAACCTAAGTCATCTTAGGTTAAAAGGGGAAAAAAGAAAAAAAATTCTGCCCCTAGTGGTAGGAACGGATTAACCGGCTTTGCATTAGTTCCTATGGGAACTAATGCTTCGACTTACAAACCGCCCCTCGACCTAAGAACCAAAAACAGCCGGAACGGATTAATTGGTTTTCAATGCATTCCTATGGGTAATGCTGATTCGACTTACGAACTTTTCGACTTCAGAACGTCCTTCCGGAACGGATTAAGTTCGTAAGTCAAGGGTTGACTGTATGTGCCGTCAAGTAGTCTCTGATTCATGGAGGCTTTCTTCCCTGCCCCTTCTTAATTCCAAGGTCTGGTGGACATCAGTTTGCAGGAAAGAGTGATAAAACTGAAGCTAAGCCGGAGGTTCTCCTAAAAGAAAGTTTCACTCAAACTTTGGAGACCTCAGGCTGCTCTCAGCAAACACAGTATGACAGACAGCACTGGCCTCCACCCTCTCTTAGACCCAGCCTCCCAGAGCCATCAGAATGATGTTAGGTAAAGGTTCCCCTTGACATTTAGTCAGGTCGTGTCCTACTCTAGGGTGCGGTGCTCATCCCCGTTTCCAAGCCGTAGAGCCAGCGTTTGTCCATAGACAGTTTCCGTGGTCACGTGGCCAGCGCGACTAGACATGGAACGCCGTGACCTTCCCACTGAGGTGGTACCTATTTATCGACTCGCATTTTTACATGCTTTCGAACGGCTAGGTTGGCAGGAGCTGGGACAAGCGACGGGAGCTCACTCCGTTGCGTGGATTCGATCTTATGACGGCTGGTCTTCTGACCTTGCAGCACAGAGGCTTCTGCGGTTTAACCCGCAGCACCACCACGTCCCTAATAGAATGATGTTAGAGAGGGTTTAAAGAGTAGAGTGGCCATTGTGGGGAGATCAGCATTGTGGTGGTTATCAT
Source organism: Intellagama lesueurii (assembly GCA_037013535.1). Taxonomy (NCBI): domain Eukaryota; kingdom Metazoa; phylum Chordata; class Lepidosauria; order Squamata; family Agamidae; genus Intellagama; species Intellagama lesueurii. The sequence continues at coordinate 5,913,342 of JBAJHW010000004.1, forward strand.
GGGTTAGCAAAGGGAGAGGCAAAGGGAGAGAATATGGAACGGAGTGCTGTGGTGTAAAAGTGAAGCAAGCCGTTAAGCAACTCCAGGGAAGAGTTGGTAGAAGTAAAATTCCATCAACCAACCATCATAGCATTGTTTATGTTGTATTTAAGCCTTGAAAATACAATGGTTCTGGGTTTTTTTAAAAAAACCTACCTGACACTGGCAATTTAAATTGCTTTCTGTTTAGATTTCTAAAAATCAGGTTCAAATCACGTGGTATTTAAACCAGTGGCCACGTTCACATGCACTGAATGGAAATCGATTTATTCCTGGAGATCTAAACTGGTTTTTGCATCTACACTGCTGAAATCGACTCATTTCCGCAAAACCACATTTAACTGAATTAATGTTAGAAGTGAAGTATTTTAAGAAGCCCCTGCTTGGCCAGCTGGAAAAAAAAACTTACTTTGCAATTCATATAAATCGATTTCACCCTTGCCTTGTGTGAACGACAAAATCGAAATTGATTTAAATGACGCTTAAATGTGGTTCTTATTGCCAGTGTGACTGCAGGCTCTGTCTATTTGGTCAGGGGAATCACTGGCGTCCAGCCACACAGTGACAGAACATCAAGAACACTCTGAACAACTTATCAAAACTTTTTATTTTATTTTTTTCCTTAATTCCACTTTCAAATGCTTTCCCATAAGGCCTGCACATGGGTTCACTACTGGGTTTTATCTGGTTTATTTTTTTTCTTTAACAAATGGTGGATTAATAAACCATTTTTATGTACTCTTCTTCTTTTCAAGAAAAACAGGGGGCTCACCGAGAGCCAGAACAAGAAATTGGAGAAGGTAACATTGTGAAGGCCATTCTCATAATCCTTATTTGCGTTAATATTCCTGCCGTCACTATTAATTTGGGAACGCTACTTTCAGGAAGAAAATGGTTTTGTTTCTTTGAAATGTGTCGTGTTTTATCACTGGAGGTGCTAAAGATTCAACATTCAACAGGAAGTTGGAGTCATTTCCTATTTCATCCATTAAGTGAAAGACCCAAAAGAAAATTTGCCATGAGGAAATGCTTAAGTAATATAAGATTATCCTACTAGGAGGAAGTATGATAAATCTTCATTAATAGATAAGCCATGTCCAACTGTTCCCTTTGTCCGCTAAACACAAGCTCATCTAAATTATGGAATGATCATTTTTTATTATACTAAAAATCATAACTAGAGTAGGCCCATTTGAATCAATAAAACTTATGGAGGAGTTGACTCAGCAAATCCTTCTGATTTAGTGGGTCTCCTTTCGTGCGACCCATTGTGCTAAGCAGCAGGAATTCAGCTGTTGTTTTCATTGCTCATCTTTCTAATAAAGTTAACTTCATCTTTTTAAGGATCACAGGTTTGTTGATGCACTCAGAGTCCCTGTAAGTAGGAGCCCATATATATATATATTAGGTGAGCTTTCATGGACAAGTCCACATCATCAGATTGGACAGGTCTGATGGGGTGGACTTGTCCATGAAAGCTCACATTAAAAAAAGATCAAAGTTAATCTTTAAGGTGCCATCACATTTTTGTCCTTTTTCCCTTTTTACATTTATTGTTGTTTTCACCTATAATGAGAGAGGGTGAAGCTACACCCAAGGCTGAATATTTGTGTCAGCTGTTGCGTGTTTCTAACTATTTGGCTAATTACAGTTTTATGCTCTCCTCCAGGCACATGGTACAGTGGTGCCTCGCTAGACGATTGCCTCGCAGGACGAGGAAATCGCTAGACAATGGCTTTTTGCGATCGCTAATGCGATCGCAAAATAATGGTCTCCTATGGGCGATTTTCGCTAGACGACGAGGTTTCCCCATTGGAATGCATTGACTAGCGGTCAATAGCTGTCAGTGCATTCCAACGGGGACCCGCGCTCGCTAGACGAGGTTTCCCTATGGACGATCTTCGCAAGACTACGACTTTTCCCTTGGAATGCATTGAAGAGATTTCAATGCATTCCAATGGGGAAACGTGCTTCGCTAGACGATGTTTTCGCAAGACAGCGATTTCCGCGGAACGGGTTAACATCGTCTAGCGAGGCACCACTGTACTTGAGAGGGACTATTGCTGAGAAGTACTGTAAGTGGTAAGAGGAAGTGTGCTGCTTCATTGGGGGGAAAGCTAGCAGAGGCTGGGTGTAGCGTTCACCCTTTGTTAGGTATAAGTCATGTATTATTCATGTTCTATGTAAATGTGGTGGAGAGGCGGAGCCGAGAGAGAGGTTAAAAGGCGGAGCCTGAGAGTCAGTCAGGAGTGAGTCAGTGAGTTAGTCAGAGTCAGAGGCAGAAGAGATAGAGATTGAGTTAGAGACTGGTTAAGATAAATAGATAGAGAAGGTGGAAATTATATGGCAAGAGAATAGTATGTACATCTGAAGAACTTCTGTGATTATTAAATTGACTTCACTTTAATAAATAAGTTTTTTTTGCATTCACCATACAAGTGTCTCATCAAACGTCATTTATCTTGTGGACTGAGGTAATCCACTGGTGGCAGTGAAAGGAAAACGACTGGAACCTTTGTGAGGACACAAAACGTAGGTGCCTCAAGGAGGTGATCGTCACACTGGGTCTTTAGCTGCATTCAGAGTTCCTGCAAGCTTCTGAGCACAAGCTCGTGAACAGGGTGAACAAACAGAGCATTTCACACAAGCAGAGTTAGAAGAAGATTGTTTTGCAAAGGATGTGGTCATCCGACATCATCGGCAGGTAACAAGTGCCTTAGAAGTGCGTCTTAAGCATGTGAAAAAGGGAGCTACAATCAAGACTTCTTAAGCGTTTAAGCTGGCACAAGATTACAAGGCAGCAACACAGCTATACTCGCCTTAAAAAAACCACATAAGAACATCTTCTAGTATGACCTGGAAAAAAACATTTTGACCCTTTACTAGTTTGTTTCATATCTTCGGGTCCTTCCTCTTCTTGTTTCCCTTGTTTTGAATTTTTGATCAGATGCTCCTTAGGGCAGAGGCCGGCAGGCTTCTACCGCATAAACCACCACATCCACCAATGGTGTCCAGTTGACCACAACGACATGGTTTTATGATCCGGATTTGGTTGAAGATCCAGAGAAGGAGGAAGGGCAACGGAAGATGAAGGCTCTAAGGGCTGGCAATGGGCTCCATGATCATCTCAGCAGGTGGGATACTGGCCGTGCTCCTGCACTGCTACTTCCACCCTTTAATACTTCTTTTATATTTCCTTCTTCAGTAAATAAGAGGGAGAGGTCTATAATTTGGCATCTCTTTCCAACACAGGCCCAGCAGGTGGCACCACAGCCCCATCCTAAACTTTGCTATGCTCGTTAGCTTGAGACTTTTTTAAAAAAAGACACAGGAAAGTATCTTTAATAATCAACTGGTGGCATGTAGGCTTATCCTCCATCTTTATCATAGGTTTGTTTCAAAATTGTTCCCAATATTTTCTTGGGTTTTATTCATAATAATGCTGATGTCTCTCAGTCCTCACCCATTGCCCAGAATCCTACTATTTGCATAGGCTGGCGTGAATACAACGTTATAAATCGCAACAACAAGAGATCATCTTAGAACCGCAGAGCTGGAAGGGACCCTATAGATCATCAAGTCCAGTCCAGGTCAAGGACGCAGAGTGGGGAATCAAACTCCCAACCTCCGGCTCTGCAGCCAGGTGCCTAAACCATCCCAGTGGCAAATTGGTTAAAGAATAGCTAATTCTATTCTTCATCATGAGCCAAGTCACACAACTGGCACATGACAAGGGATATAAGTGGTAACTCTGGAACTAGCAGCAATTTGCTGCTGTGATTGATAGCACTTCACTTAAATCGGCTTAACTAAGGAATAGGATGCTGGCCATTTGCACCCAAAAAGGTTTAGGGGTGTGGGTTTTGTTTTTCTTCACTGGCCTTGTTCTAAAACTTTGCTCGAAAGCTCGCTCCCAATTGCTGTCCTTTCTCTGGTCAAACCCAAGCTGTCCCTCTCGGATCAAAGTCTAAACCTCCCACCGGCTCCTGCCTGTTGCAGACCAGGCCTCATCAACACCTATCAAAAGTCCTTCAGGAATTAGAGAATGTGTTGAACCAGGAAAAAGGCATATCTAGTCCGGCATCTCATCACCCACAGTGGTCAACCCGTTGAAAGTCGTAAGCGTACAAGCCGAATTTGAGTGCAATCGTAACCCCCAAGTAATTTTTCCCAGTACAAAGAAGCATACCATCTCTGGTACTCCAAGTAACACAGAGCCATCGTGATGATTGGCCAACAGGGCACAGCTTTCTTTCCAAAAATATGTCTTAGGGTGCAACTATATAGAGAAGGAAATATGAATTCACTTGCTTTCGCTCACTGTGAAATTACACCAGAGAATTTGAGTTTGTTCAATTTAAATTGAACTGCTTGCAGTTCTTCTTGCAGCCCTGCAGGTGGCACTGTTCAAAGAACTCCATTAATAGGTTTTTCCCGTCTTGTCAATTTCCTACTTGGTGCTCTATTAGCTCATCATCACCATCATCATCATCATCACCATCGTCATCATCATCATCATGTGCTCTCAAGTCAATTATGATTTATGATGACTCTTTTCAGGATTTTCCAGAGAGATTACTTAGAAGTGGTGCTAGCCCTGCCCTGTGTGTGTGTGTGTGAACTCACCTTGTAAGAGGGGAGAAGGTGCTTTGTGTGTCTGTGTGTGCATGTGCACACCTTATCCACCCGTTCTGCACTGATTCAAGCAATCACACACTTTGAACAAGTGTAAGGATATGAATTTTTAAATTCCTCACGGGGAGGAAAAAATTATAGATTGGGGTGTGGCATTCTGGGTCCCACATTTCCCCATTGTGTTGTGTGATCAACAGGGAAAAATGAGAATCAGCCGGCCTAAACCTGTAGCATTTCCTGCATTTTTGGTTAATGTGGTTTTCCCCCCTTATTTCGAAACCACCCAAGTTGGAAGTGATTGCTATATCTTGTAGAAGTAAAAAAATATCCCAGAATATATTCATGTAAACCAGACTAAGTAGGACTTGAACCTTCCACTTCCCGGGTTTTAGACTTCTGGCCTAAGTAACTTCTTGGCGATCACACCACTGATTTTGATGGCAGTGTCCTGTCACAGGAGGGAAGTGACCGGGGGCAAGGGCACTGATTTCTAGAAGCAGAAATCTCTCCGAAAATAACTATGACAGTTAGAGATGGACACGAGCCTGAAAAAATGGTGGTTCGTGATGGTTCATGGTTGGCCACAAACCATGAACCAACTGGAAAACCGAACCAGTTCATGGTATTCGGTTTGTGCCCGGGGTGGTGGTGGTGTCTACCTGCTCCTGTTGTGTTGTTGCCATCATTCCACCACTAACGCTATCATCACGCCGCCACCTCCTCCTCCCCGGGTGCCATACACAAAGGCACGCCCGGGATCCTTGCAGCATGGCAGCGACCATGGCATGGCTTCCCTTCCAGGACCCCAGTTGCCACCTCTGTGCATGCGCTTGACCCCCAGCTGATTGCCCTGATCAGCTGGAAGGTGGGCACATGTGCAGAAGGCAGTGACCCACTTCTCCTCCAGGAGCCTGGATGGTACCTCTGCACATGCGCCCAACCTCCAATTCGTCACCCTAAACAGCTGGGCGGCGGGTGCACGCGCAGAATCAGCAGGCCTGGCTGCTGGAAGGGAAGCCGGTCTGTTGTCTCTGATGATGGCGGCAGTGGTGGCGGCAGCAGGACCAGGTAGGGAAGCAGAGGAGGTTGTGGGAAGGGGTGGGTGGGCATCCCCTTTTGCTGAAGCCAAATGAAGCTGCTAAGGGGAAAAGTTTGGCAAAACAGGATCCCCAAAGTGGGTCATGAACTGAACCATGAGCCAGTTTTTCTGGTTTGTCATTCAGTCTGTGCCCAGCTCTAATGCAGGTCTTTAACAAAGAGGAATCCAGAACTGATCACAGATTTCTGGATGACTCTTGTTAAAGCAGTCCTGAAACCAGCAAAATCAGGGAGCTGGACAGGGGACAGATTGTATTGGTTTTCAGTGTGGAAGGGATTGTTGTCACTCTCGAATTGGCCTTCTCAGCCACACTAGACGCTGTTCCCTCTATTCAGAGCACGTTACCATAGTCTCTCGAGACTGAAGGATGCCTACTGCCTTGTTAAAGATTTTACCATAAAGTTCAGCTTGGAGTTCCTTTCACAGACAAGAGAAATTCCATAATACCTGATCTCAGCGTCAGAGATAAAAATTGCTTCCGCGCTCCGGGAATACAATGCCAACATTCCTCCCATCCCAGAGCTAGTATGGGTACATCAAAGCTGTTTGTCGAAGAGGTTTGCCCTTTCCAATCTCCCAGAGCTTTTTTTTCCAAGAGTACTGAGGCGTCCAGCTTCAAAGTTAGCAAGGTTTTCAGAGGGGGCAGGTTTTTCCAGACTTCAGAGGCCAGAGGTTATGCTGTTTCATGTTTTGCTGAAAGTTGTTGGCAAAAGACTAAGCTACTCCCTGGGATGCTAGAGCAGGGGCAGAGCAAGCCGTAAAACTGCGATCACTGCTCGGGCAGAGTATGGGGTTATTTGCTTTCCATTCTTTTTTGAGACTCTCCAAAGAAGGGAGGGAGGGAGGGAGGGAGGGAGGAAGGAAGGAAGGAAGGAAGGAAGGAGCTGATGATGGGTGGAAGGAAGGAAGGAAGGAAGGAAGGAAGGAAGGAAGGAAGGAAGGAAGGAAGGAAGGAAGGAAGGAAGGAAGGAAGGAGCTGATGATGGATAGAACATAAGAAGAGCCCTGCTGGATCAGGCCAAGGGCCCATCTAGTCCAGCTTCCTGTATCTCACCGTGGCCCCACCAGATGCCTCGGGGAGCACATGAGACCACTAGAGACCTGTCTCCTGATACCCCTCCCCTGCATCTGGCATGGAAGGAAGGAGCTGATGATGAGTAGATGGAAGGAAGGAAATATCACAGTTTTACGATTTCCCCCCTGCTTTTTAGTAATTGTTGTGCTTAAGAGACAACTTGAACCAAGAGAAATAATTATTGACTAGATCTTCATATTTTCTATGAACTACGAAAGATCCTCAAGTGTAAGGATGCGTCACTGGAGACCAGGGTGAAGATCATCTATACTAGGCTAACGTCCTTCTTTATACAGGTATGGGGAAAACGACAACGAAGAAAACCAAGAGGCAAAAAAAACCTGATTCATTTGAAATGTGTTAGTGGAGTGTTTTGCAGATACCACAGGCTGCCAGAAAGACAGATCAGTGAATCCTAGATTGAATCTAGCCTGCCCTCTTCCTAGAAGCAAAAATGATTAAACTGAGGTAATCCTGCATCAAGCACATCACTGGGAGAGGCAATAATGCTGGGGAAAGTTGAAGACAACAGGAAGAGAGGAAGACCAAAGGTGAGGTGGCTTGACTCAATAAAAGAAGCCGTAGAATTAGGTTTGCAAGAGCTGAGAAGGGTTGCTAATGACAGGAACTACTGGAGGCCATTAATTAATTCTGTCGTCGTAAATTGGAAGCGACTTGATAGCACAGAACAGTAACAGAATATTCTGGGCTGAATGTTTAAGTACAGTATAACCCCCCTTATCCACAGAATCAATATCCACTGTTTCACTTATCCACAGTCTGAAAATATTAAAAGAAAAATCCCATTTATATATGGGATTTTATACACAGAGAGAGAGCATGGTCTATGTATAGCATTTACTATAATAACAACGTTCACTAAATATGGGAGCTTCATATTCGTATCCCTGGGGGTATGAATGCGAAGCATGGCACCACAGGTGCCATGGAGGTCCATTCCCTCCTTTCAGAACCATCCCAGTCCACTCACTGGGCTTCAGGTGGCTCAAGTGGCCATCATCAGCAACATCGCACCAATCACAGAAATAGTCTTACTGGGGCTTCCCCGCCTCCTTGTGCTGCTGACCAATCCGGCAAGGAGGCGGGATGACAAGTCTCCCCGCTCAGCTACTGAGTGGTCAGCACCACAGGGAGGTGGAGAAGTGCCAACGGGGCTACTTCTGCAATTGATGCGATGTTACCGACAACGGCTGGGCACACCACGCAAAGCCCGGTGAGTAGACCAGGATGGTTCTGTTGTTTTACTCAGTTAAACGTCAGGCCTTTTTTTATTCTTCTTCATTCTTCAGTTCCTTCTTTTCAGCTTCTTGAGTTGAGATGACTCTTCCGCGTTCTCAGGCTGTTCAAGAAGAGGTGAAGAAGAGTAAGGAAGTCTATTAAATGAGTGCTAGAAGTACATTCTTTAGACAGAACCTTGTCTCTAGGTTTTACCCCCTGTGGACTAGTTGATTCAGCCCATTGGAGGGGAAATCTCAGGAACAGAGGTGTGATTCTGAATCCCTGTTCGGAAAGAGAGAGGGAGAGCTTCAGAGGACAGGAGCTGTTATTTCTAGAGGAATGGTATAGCCTTTGGCTTAGGTAACAGAAGTTCAACACGTTTGTGTCAGAGAGGCATGGGAAGGGTGAATCCATGTAGTGAAATTATATCCTGGTACTAGAGATGGGCACAAAGTGCTTTGTTGTGATTCATATGAAGTGTGCTGAATGGCACCACAGGTGCCGTGCAGGGCCATCTCCCAACCACCCCCGGCTGGCTGGCCCACTCACTGTTTTTCATCCCGTCCTGCCTCCTCGTTGGAGTGGTAGGCTGCCTGAGGAGGCAGGGAAGGGCAGCCTGAGCTCCTACCCAGACCGGTGCACCACCAGAGAAGAAGGTCCCCGGCGGCACACGAAGAATAGTGAGTGGGTCAGCCAGTCGAGGGTGAATGGGAGATGGGCCCACATAGAACCATGAAACCCTTCGTACCCATCTCTAACTTGTGTCTTGTAACTTGTCTCTCTAACTTGTATCTGAATTTGTATTTTAGTTTAGGGCCTTACAGATTGTATACCCAGAACCATTTAAATTTGTTCTGTGAATCTTCTGCCTTGGGCTATAAAATGTCTGACGCTTTGTTCCTGACCCATTTTACTTTAAAGAGGCATTTACACTACATCTTTTTTTTCCTAGAAGCAACTCTTGCTCTGCATGATGGAACTTCTCTCTCTTTCTCTCTCTCTCTCTCTCTCTCTCTCTCTCTCTCACATACACACACACACACACACACACACCTACCTTTATGAGCTTCATTGTGTTTGCAATACTCGTAAAGAATATAGAACCCAAACCCAAGCTCTGTCTTTTTGACAAAGCCAACTGTCTCTAAAAATGCCTTAAAATGTAAAATTTTAAAGTAACTTAGTGTAACTCAGTGTTACTCATAAGTAACAGTTCTTACTCCTCATACTGGAAAAGTAACTTTGTAACTACAAATTGCTTTACTCTTTATCCCAAAAGTGAAATGTTCTTCTTAACCATGTTACCTATAGCTTACAAACTCCAGCTCAAAAAGTTGAGAAACATATCGGTTAAAGGAGGGATCAAACTAGATACTTCCTCGAATGCACGCAGGCATGCACTAACAAACTAACGAACTAACTAACTAACTAACTAACTCATTTGCTATGACAAACAGATACCTTTCACCTGTTTTTGGTGCTTACTTACAAAGCCCTCCATGGTTTGGGACCCCATTACTTGTTGGAGCACTTTTTCCCCAGGATCATCTGCCCACTCCACCAGATTCTCTCAGGCTATGTTCCTCTGGGTTGCCACACTATGAGAAGCAAGGAAAATGTCTACCAGATGTTGGGCCTTCTTCGTTGTGGCCCCAGCCCTTTGGAATGGGCTCCTGGTTGAGCTGCGCCAGGCTCCCTCCCTGCCTACCCTTAAGAGGTTGCTCTAGATGATGTTCTTTACAGAGGCTTTTAAGGGCACCCCCATATGAAGCTGCCAACTTGTCTTGTCTGTCCAATTGTATGGAAGTTTCTCCCTTCTACGTAAAAGTTGAAAAGGCTTCTCTGAAAGCTTAATGGTGAGAGCCAGTGTCCTAGAGCAGAGTGTCGGTGTAGGACCTGGGAGAGCGGGGTTTAAATCTCTGCTCAGCCATGGAAAGTCACAGCTGTGGGTCAATGCTAAAATAGTCGTTGAACAACAGAGAGCCTGTCCATACAGCATTTGTCCTGCTGCTCATTGTGCTGATGGATCGTGTTGGTCTGCTGTTTGTTTGTTTTCCCAACATCCACACATGGACATCACTTGGAGTAGAGCAATTTGCCTCAGCCTGCATCTTTTTGAACCTCCGTCAGGGGATTCTGCTATTTTGGTGTGGTTTGGAGGGCTCCAGTTTCGTCCATTCCCAGCAAATGTGTTTGTTTGGAATGGACGAAACTCGAACCTTGCAGCTCCTTCTGGTGTCAATTTTTGGGATTCTGAAGTGTCTTCCAAGATGCTTGAGGATATCGGAAACTGAACACTTGCCCTGATTATCTGCAGAGCGTCAGTGGAAGAGAAATTAATTTTTATTATTCTGCTTCATCATCACTGATGTAATGAATCACTTTGATTAAAGTTTTTAAAAAGCATTTGCCAGTCTGTGTCATGATGATCGAAACCGTGGCTCCAGGCAGATATACACACAAGCAAATAAAAATAATCTTTTAATTTAACCAAAATGATTCATTGCATCATTGATGATCTAGTAGATTTTTTAAAAAAATCACTTCCCCTGACCTCCTGCAGATGATCAGGGGAAGTGTTCAAATTGAGAGCAGAATGAGCTGAAAGAGCAATATGTAATTCATACAGGAGGAGCATGTCAAATGGCATATCGCTGCTCCCGCTGACCTCAGCCAACACCTTGTAGGCCTGTCCATCATGCACCAAAACAGCCAGTCTGGACCAGCCAGACAAAAACCCTGTGAGACGTCAGAAGCAACTTGATGCCACATAATAACAGCAAGACGCAGTTATTGACAGCAAGAGTTTTAAGGTGAAATAAGTCAGTATTTTGCGTTTGGGCCTATCTTCTCTTGGAATAAGGCTACCAAGAGCTTCTTCAAAATTTTCCTCTAGTTGAAAGTGGCCTGCTGCTTTTTATGTAAGGGGACCAAGGCAGAAGAAATAAGCTGGGCCAGATCTGCATGTTTTCATCCATATGCGGACTAGTTCTTCATTTGGGAAAAGACGATAAAACTCCATCATCCAGCTGCCAGTTAACAAAATGCCATTCACTTAGGTAATTCTGTTCTCTTAGACTGGAGTTGAACTCAACAGCATTTTGGAGTCATTCTTAACAGCAACAGGCAGATTTACACCTTCTTCCATTTCTGCCAACCATCACATGCCGCGTCTCCTTGATCTGTTTTGTGTCTCGTGTTGCTTATTAAAAGAAGAAGAAAAAGAAAAACCATGGAGATAATTTATTGCCATCACGTTTGGACAGAGGTTATGAACGGATGTTTAGTTTTCTGGCCGGCTTCCACCCTTCTCCAGTCCTGCTTCTCCTGTCATTGTTGACAGCTAGTTAAAAATAACTGTTAAAAGACTCATTGTGTTCATTTTAAGGAGCCTATGGCTTTGGGAATGTTCGGAGTTAGCAAAGCATCACAGAGAGATGTTTTTTAAAAACCCGGAAAGTGGTGGCTGCTCACAGAGCTGCGTAAACACATGAAGACTTACCTAAAATCAGACCACTGGACTATCTTATGTATTATCTACCCCAAGCGGCATCTTCCAGACATGTTGACCTAGATCTCCTATCATCCCCAGTCAGCATCCATGGTGGGAGTTGTAGTCATTGGACCAGATCTGTCGTTTGGAGAAAGCTGGTCAACTTCTCCCAAAAGACTTAGGACTTGCTATGGAAACAGCATTTCTAAGACTCTTTAACTGCAGATGCTGTGGGCTGGAAGTGTGGGGCCTTCTTAAGCCCAAAGCATTGCGAACAATTGTGCAGTCGGGTCCACGGGACCGAGTGCACTTTTTCGAGCACTGGCCAGCTGGATTGCCTTTACGCAGGGAAGGGAGACAAACACGTGGTCCCTCTTCCGTGGTATACACCTACCTCTGAAAAAGTCTCCCCCTGAAAACCCAGCCTGCCTTTCATGATTTTTATAGCATGATGCTTGGCCAAAGAAAGAGAGAGAGAGAGAGAGAGAGAGAACCTTGCACAGATTTATTTTATTTTATTTTATTTCCCTAAAGATCTCAATAAGGACTACAGATATTTCTTGCCGCAGACCTGGCTGCTCCCTGCTTTTTCCAAAACCTTCAAAAGCAATCCCAACAGACGTTACAGCGGCATCGAAGCACCTGCAGAGATTGTGAAACGCTATTCCACCATCGCAAGCCGTTGCCTTAAAGCAACGTCTCTGAAAATGGCTTTTCCTGGCAAAGGGGCTCGTTTACAAGTTCTGAAGTCCAAAGCAAGCAGACTTACAGATATGTCTGCCATCTTGAAATCCTCGGTACCCAACTCCAGGTCACAAGCAGGCCTAGGAAGCAGGGAAGAATCTTTGATCCTAAACATATCTTGAGTAAACTGCAAAATCATGGCCTAGGAACTTATGCTGAATGAAGCCAGCAGAGTCCCTCTGGGAACTGCATCACACACTGGGTAGGCGTCCGTCAGTCTCGAGAGACTAGGGTAACGTGCTCTGAATAGAGGTCTTGGAACAGCGTCTCGTGTGGCCGAGAAGGCCAATTCAAGAGTGACCATCCCTTCCACACTGAAGACAAATACAATCTGTCCCCTGTCCAGCTCCCTGATTTTGCTGCTTTCGGGACTGCCTCTTTGCCTCGGCCTGCTGGACAAGGGTCTCTTCAAATTGGGAGAGGCCATGCTGCCCCGCCTGCCTCCAGGCTGAACGCTCAGAGGTCAAGGTTTCCCATCTGTTGAGGTCCATTCCTAAGGCCTTCAGATCCCGCTTGCAGATCTCCTTGTATCGCAGCTCTGGTCTCCCTATGGGGCGATTTCCCTGCACTAATTCTCCATACAGGAGATCTTTTGGAATCCGACCATCAGCCATTCTCACGACATGCCCGAGCCAATGTAGACGTCACTGTTTCAGTAACACACACTGGGTGGTCCCTAGTAAATGGATCCCCCCCCTGGAGTTTTAAGAGGGGTGGGGACAGATGCAAATGACTCTCGCTTTGTCCTGCTTTATTTACTCAGTGTGCTTCCTTCCCCCCAAACTTGGGAGACTGGCTTGGATGCAACAGAACTGCAATGTTTAAGGCTGCCACTGATGATGATGGTGTCCAACTTCTGGGAGGAAAGGAAGAAGCTTTCAAGGCACTGAAGCACATTGAAACGGACCACTGACAAACCACTGTGGGTCGCATCCAGTCATGGCAAACTCACACACAGCATGTGTAGAAAAGATGGGAAATGGACCAGCATTCCCTGGATCTTCCTTGCCTTGAGGCTACCCACCCATTGTTTTCATAGCATCTCCCCGGAGCTGCCATTCTGCCTTGTATGGTCCAGTTTTCCACTACTGCCCTAACATTACACAGACCCAAATGCATGACTCCTTGACAGGCCTCTGTCTTGTTTTCTTCCTGAAACTCTTGTATCTTCGGTGACCTTTCTACCTCTTAGCATTATTTCTTTCCAGCTTCCAGGGATTTGCTATCCTCCCTTCCATCTGAAATCTCTGGTTCCTTTAAAAACGGAGACGAAGCCTCTCTCCTTTCTCGTGTAGACCTGAGGACAGTTGTGTGGGCATGTTTTGGCTTTGGCTTGTTTTGCCTTTTCTTTTCTTTTTCCATTTGTATGGTAGAATTTGATGTTGTTCGTGCACGGCTGCAGCTGGATTTTGTCCGTGGGATGCTGGACAGAGCTCTGGCCGCTGTGCGAAGCGAAGCAACAAAGCTGGACCGCAGCAGACAGCTCCTGGTCGAGTGAACCAGTGATGCAAAAGCCTCCCTGCTTTCTGGTGCAATCAGGTCTGTTTCCTTGTGGGAAGATAATATTAGGAGATCTGTTTTTGTAAAAGGGTGTTTTTGTAACAGGGCTGTACCCCAGATTTTTTAAAAAAATTGTTTTCCATATTTGGACCAAAGTGTATGAGGTCCAGATCAAAGTGAGGATTTGGTTCTGAAGTGGAAGGAAGGCAGGCACCCAAAGCTACGTGTCTGAAAGTCGATTGGTTCATTGAACCCTTTTAGGAGCTATCTAGTTTCCAACTTCCATACGTCTCTGTGCAAAAGCAATAAAGTTATAGCCATCTTGGTTTTCATTGCAGTTCAATGGCAGGCTTCATAAATCAGTTTCAATTTCGGGGTACAAATCAAACCGAACGGGGCACAAATTGCTCTGAACTGAATCAGAATGTGTTCCTAAATCCTGAAATGTCATCTGGATCAGATTAAGGAACTGGGCATGACCCTGTTTGGAAACAACATCATGTTTTCCAACATAAGCATTCAACAGGAGGAGAGCTGGCTGGCTGACACTGGAAGGGGAAATGCTAATGCTAAGTCAGGCTTACCATCATTGTCAAGTATCAGGAGGTGTCACTTGAGACCAAGACCAAGATCGTCCACATTCTTGTATTTCTGATCACTAGGTGTGGGTGTGAAAGCTAGACGGTAAAGAAAGTGGATAGGAAAACAGTTGAATCATTTGAAATATGATGCTGGAGGAAAGCTTTGCAGATATCCTGGTCAGCCGGAAAGACAAACACGTGGGTCCTAAATTAAATCAAGCCTGGATTGTCTCTGGAGGCAAAAATGACAATACAGAGCCTGTCCTACTTTCAGCACATCATGAGAAGACACAATTCTCTGGAAAAGACAATAATGCAGTGAAAAGTGGGAGGCAGCAGGAGAAGAGGAAGACCAAATACGAGATGGACTGACTCCTTAAAGGAAGCCACAGGCTTGTGTTTGCAAGAGCTTAGCAGGGCAGTTGAAGACAGGACATTTTGGAGAGTGCTCATTCATAGGGTCACCATAAATTGAAGGCGACTTGACAGCACATAACAACAACAAACTCAGGCTGGGCTGAATATTGCCTTAATGTATGACGCACTAAGCTGGTTCCGAAACAATAGCCTCTATTCTCCTGGAATTCTTTTCTTATATCCTTGTGCTTTATTTTAGCCAAGAATCAAGGTCAAACTAGATGATACACTTACCATGTGTTCAGAAGATGTGATCCCTCAAGTGGTGAAAAGTGTTTGTCATCATACATTATTTTCCTCATCTACATTTCTTGCACTTAGCTGCTCTGTTTTTGGGATTCAACACTGAAGCTAAATATGGGCTGGCTGTATCGGCAAGTCTGGTTGCCAATCAAACTGGTATATTGACATGTATAAGTATCTGGGAATTTGGCTAATTGAAAAGTGGGAGTTTAGCCATGCAGTAAGAGAAAATTACCAGCCCAGAGTAGCTTTTGTAAGGGGAACAATGTAATATGCAAAAAGGTATATTGTATAGTGCAATATACTTTTGGTTTTGTTGTACAGCATGGAATCATGGACCTGAATAAACACAACTTTTTTAAAAATCCAAAAAAAAATCTGAAATATAGTTTTGCTGCAGAATGCTATGAATTTCTTGGATCAAGATAGGGACCAACAAAGAAGTACTATAGTGAATGAACAAAGTTCAAGAAATTGTAAAACTCTCAAAGAGCAGAAAGCAAGAATACTTATGGCCATGTCATTAAAAATGAAAAGTAGAGACCGTTGCAGTGGATCATTCAAGAAAACAAGTGAGAAAAGAAAGGGCAGGAAGGAGAAGCACTTCTTGGCTGAAGAACCTGGGGGCGCGATTTGGATGTAGTATAACGTCAGTGTTTAGGCCTGCTGTGTCCAAAGTCAGAGCAGCCCTAATGACGTCCAACTTCCAGTAGGAAAAGAGAAACAAGGAGAAGAAGATTGCTAAAGCATAGATCTCTGGGGAAACCCAGTCGTGGGATGGGAAATGGATTAATAGGAGGAAATACACATTCTCCTTAACATGGTGTTTGAGGCTTAGACATATGTCATTAGTTACATCCGGCTGCTGAGCAGGGATATGAAATTAGATTCTCCCCCCCCCCCCATTTAATTACCCAGATATTTAAATACACAGCCAAAATAATCCACAAGTTAGATCTTCCTGTAAGCAATAAAAGGCCCTTCCCGGTCTTGATTGGGTATGATATTCCTCCATCTGTTCTGATGCAATGGTACAAGGTTCAATGACCATTCCTTATGATATTAGAGTGCTCTTCTGTTGATCCTGCATCTGTGGGTTTGCATGTGACTTTTTCCAGAGCTTGGATTCATTACATTTTGGGACAAATGTTCCCTGGATCCCTGGGCCACAAAAGCCGATCTCCCGTAAGATGCCAAAGACATCGGATTGCCCTAGTGCCATTTTGCTTTTCCTCCATTCGTTGCAAATCAGCTTGCTTTTGTCTTGTGGTTGGCCATCAGGAGACAACTGTAAGGGTTCAAGTGTGGGGCTTTGAAAGAAGTCACAGACCTGGAGAGAAAATATCATCACAGGAAGGACATCTTTCACTTTGACCTGTACTTTGATAGACTCAGCTATTCCACCAAAGACATGGCTTATCAACTAGGAACGTAAGGCAAAATGAGACTCAGAGAGCAGTTACACTAGGGGGAAAAATTGAATTGGGTTTAGCATACAGTATTTTAAATGATTTTTAAAAGGTGATGCACATGAAAGCGCAGATTGTTTTGACAGGGAATCATATTTGATTAGAAGCAAAGTATTTTACTCTTCTGCCAGAGGGTTGTTTAATTTAACTCAGGTGGCAAATCAGTTTGATTTGAATTGATTTGACACAGATGAACATCTCTGTCAGAATAAATTGTGTCTGTGGGGTTTGCCACTTACTGGTGTGCATTCCATGCTGCCTCTCCTTCTCCACCCTGTGTGTGTGTGTGCGCGCGCGCACGCATGCCCGCACCACATGCCAGCACACATCTCCCTCCTTCACAAGCCTAGTCAATAATGTCTCTGGTCAGTTTCAGCCCATCTCCTGTCTGTATCCCTGAATATGTGTCATGCTGTGGGGAAACCAATGCTTTTTTTTTTCCTGTCTGTCATTCTGTTCTACCACTATGTCAGACTGGAAGAAATTTTTCAAACAGTAAAATATAACACCACAGCAGCACCTAGTGGCTGTGAGAGATAGCAGCAAAAGGACAGGAAGGCACAGGACAAAGCCTCAAATGCAACAATTCTAAAAGCCTATGTAGTCCCCTCAACTGATATACAACACAGCTTAAAAATAGATTAAAAGGTTTCCCTAGAGAATGTACACACTGACACAAAAGCGGCATGACTGCCACAAGATTTTAAACCCAATTTTCTTTTTTTTAAAAAAAAAACCTGATCCATCATTCAATTTATTGCATTAGTGTATCCGCGCCCTGAGATTGTTTGAGCGCAAGGAACTGAAGCAGATATGAAGAAGCAGAATGGGGCAGCCCACTTCCAGGATCCCTGCAAGCTTAGGAAAGTTACTTTTTTGGACTGTTGTTGTTGTTTAGTCGTTAAGTCGTGTCCGACTCTTCGTGACCCCATGGACCAGAGCACGCCAGGCCCTCCTGTCTTCCACTGCCTCCCGGAGTTGGGTCAAATTCATGTTGGTCGCTTCGGTGACACTGTCCAACCATCTCGTCCTCTGTCGTCCCCTTCTCCTCTTGCCTTCACACTTTCCCAACATCAGGGTCTTTTCCAGGGAGTCTTCTCTTCTCATCAGATGGCCAAAGTATTGGAGCCTCAGCTTCAGGATCTGTCCTTCCAGTGAGCACTCAGGGTTGATTTCCTGCAAAATGGATAGGTTTGTTCTCTTTGCAGTCCAGGGGACTCTCAAGAGTCTCCTCCAGCACCACAATTCAAAAGCATCAATTCTTCGGCGGTCAGCCTTCTTTATGGTCCAGCTCTCACTTCCATACATCACTACAGCTTTGGACTACAGCTCCCTAAATCTCCCAGACAGCATGGGCACCATGATGGGTGGGAATTCTGGAAACGCCATCTAAAAACATAACTTTCCAAGCACTGGTTCCTGACATGTGGCTTGTGGGAGTATGCCCATGATTTATGTGTGAGTTGTCTTTGATGCTTAATTGTAATCCATCATCACAACAGGGTGCCGTTTACAAGGGTCAGCATGGTATACACTGAAAGGACTAACACAGCAGTGGGAAATGACTTTACAAAAAAAAATAATAATAATGAAGCAGCAATTATTCAAGTTATTTCAAAATTAGAATGGTCCAAAAAAAAGGCAGCTGAATAACATAAAGATATTTGAACAGTAAAGGTTTTTTTCCAATTGAAGAATACCACAGCCTGCTTTAATGTCGATTCTTAAGTTCAGAATGAAAATAAGTTAATTCACTGAAAGGAGCGAACTCCAAAAGATGAGTTAGCTCAAAAAAGAGAGAAATTTAGACAACCACCAAGCAGATATACTTTGATCTGTATTCCTGAACTTTATTATTCTACGATTCTATAATCATAAAAAGAAAGGGATGCATTTGCTAAGAACCTGGACAAGTTACTTTTTTGGACTATAATTCCCAAAATCTCTGAGCCAAGATCTGATCTTCCACCTGCTAGCACATTATGCTGGAAAAGATGTGAAGCAAACTAAGCTGCTAGTCCTGTTTGAGGAATAATCTGAGATTTTCCTGATGCAGAATTTGTTTCTTTATCCCAAAATACACACGGCTCAGGCTATGTTAAAATTCCCCTTTAGATTTTTAAAAAATATTGTTTCTTTCTGAGTTCTGCATTTCTACATGTAAGTATCGTGACTACAGCAGTAAAGAAGATAAGCAGGTAACAAGCAATAAAAATAGCAGGGCTTCTGACAAGAGGACATGAGCTGAAAAAGCTAGGCAAAGACGTTATGAAACACCCCATGTTTTATCATGAAAACAGATCAAAATTAAATAATATCATGACACGGTTAGAAGCAAATATATATTACCAGAAGGGAGCAATGGCCTTCTGACTCAATAAACTGGTAACGCCTGTAATAAAAATGTGACCGTGGGGCCTAGGCACAATACTGTAATGAAACCAGCTGAAGGAGCAAAGCAGATCTTCTCTAAAAGTAAACATCCATAGCGCTATGCTGTGCAAGAGTTGCAAAAAGCCAACAAAATCCAAAATCCAGCAACAAGCTGTTAAGGTCGATTAATGATGTTGATGATGGTCTCGGGATGCAGAAGACATGTGGGATGGCAGGAAACTCATAGTATCTTGGTGCTTAATAATAAATTGTGCCATCAAGTCAGTTCTGACTATGATTATGCTTTTTTTCAGGGTTTCCCAGGTAGAGAATACTCAGAAGTGGTTTCCCATTCCCTTCTTTTGGGGGCACCCTGGGGCTGTGCCGCTGGCCCAAGGCCACACAGGCTGAATTTTCTCCCAGGAGGCACCACTGGGGAATCGAACTCCCAATCTCTGGTTCCGCAGCCAGAGACCTAAACCATGGAGCTATCCAGCCAGCTATCTTAGTGCTTTCTGTGTCTTTTTTTTTTTTAATGCTGCCTGACCCTTGGTGTTTTGAATGTTTACTTTGTTGTTCCTGGTTAGTTTTGTCTCTGCGGATGCTTGTTTTCATCTTTATTTCTTAGGAGTGAATACATCTACCTTCATTTGGGTTAGAAACTGTTAGTTCCACTCCCGTCAATCCGACTCTGTTTCTTTTGTCCTCCTCTCCCCAGCATATATATTAGGCTTAGCTTAATGCATTTTGGGGCAAAAGACTCTATATTTGAGCTGACTGTTTCTCCCCATGCACCCCAGTACCAGCTTAGCCTAATAGGCATTTCTAGAGACGGGCATGAACCAAACTGGGCTGGTTCATGGTCCAGTTCGCAGATCTGGACGCACCCAGTTTTTTTCCTGTCGGCACTTTGTTTTGCTTTGGCAAAACAGGATGCCTCCCAATCCCCCCGAAGCAATAGATACCTAGAGAACATGTTGGAAACGCCCCTAACAGTTGCTTTGTGTTTGAGTGAGAAGCGGTTAATTGATGAAATAAGGTGTCAAGTTCTGGGATTTTCCCCTTGCCTGGCCTCTCTGAGAATGACAGTGAGCACAAGAAGGGGTCCATTAAACCATCTTGAATGGTGACGCTGGTGCCCTCAGCGTTCAGGCTGGGCTTTGCTCGGTAAAGCATGGCATACTTTTTCCTGCTGACAACACGGGCATGATATTGTGCAGCAATCTCTGGCCATTTCCTGGGTTTTTTGAATCATGGGTAGAGGAGCACAATATCCCACATTCATCACACAGGGGTTTTCTGCAGGACTGGATCCTGCAATGATCTCTACAGGATGTCTATGTAATTAACACTTGAACAGATCATTACTGCTATTCATAATGCCATTGTCATTTTGAAGGAGCATGATCACTGTCACCCACTTTTTCCTGTCTCCCTTGATCCTCATCCCTCTGCTCTGTTCTCTGTGTATATAAGCCTATGTAGCTTAACTGATACACGTCATGTGTTTGAGAAAGTGGGTTACACAATCCATGAAAGCACATGCTAAAATAAATCAGGCAGTCTTAAGGTGCCACTACTTGTCGTTTTTATTTTTCTCCTCGATGCTGAAACAGACTATCGTTAACTGTCTCTTTGAAGACGGCTCAAATTTCCTTCCATCGTAGCGGCTACAAACTGATGTTCTACTCGAGCAAGTGACAAGAAAGGGTGATTCATGAAGGAGCTGCTGATGGTACATAATGAGCTCAGAGCCTTTCACGAGGATCATAGATAAAACCAGCTTGAAGCTTGACAGCATCTCGGAGAACATTATTTGGTAAGGAAGACTTGGCCCTCATCCCAGTGAGCCCAGGAACAAGAAATGGTTGAAGTTAGGATGGGAAGAAAAACTTGTCTGAGGGAAAATACTCATGAAATATGAAACCGAGATTTCAAGAAATAGGTTTTGTGAATAGACTTTGTTCCCAACTTTGCTTCTTCACATCCTTTTCTGGATGGGCCAACATGTTTCCTCAGAGCCTGCAAGTAATGAACTACAAGTAAAGTAGTTATCATGCAACAGGGTACCTTTTGTAATTATAAAGAGGTTGTGATCCTATTGTCCTGGACGTAGTATAAAGTTATGCCTGCAGAAGTCCACAGGGAGTGACGCCTCCACAGTCTGCCTCATGTGCCTGACGGTGCAGTCGGTTGCACAACTGATGGACAACGGTGCAACTAGTTGAAGAACGGCACCTGCGGAATGGCTTGCTGGATACATGGATTTTGCAGCTGGGCAACTACATTTTATGCAGGCGTCGTTACACATCAGAAGACAGGCAAGCGGGCAGTCTTGGGCAGGGGAGGGTTAGGGGGTACAAGAGGTGGCAACATCACCCTTGCAGGACGTCCTGGGGATGGAGAGCAACCTGGTTTAATGTTAGTGTTATGAAAACCTTGCACCCCCAAGTAGAGGCCTTCTGTCTCACGAGTATGCAAAGTATTGGTTGAGAAGGACTATTCTGGAGGCCCAGTGTTTCTTGCTGAATAAAAGGTGAAGGCATCTTTGCAAGTGAGTCCAGAGCCTGGAAAAGTGGCTCTCTTGAACTACTGTAATTCTCCACCCTGCATGGCTACTTGTGCAGCTGGGTCTTACTTAACCAGACAACCAAGTCTACCTTACTTGGACTCATTACTTGGTTTTGACAACTGGCTTTTTCATTTATCTTTCCTATGGTTCCCTCTTCTGCTTCTGAATTCCTTTGGAGGCCTTGCTTGTTGTCCAGACCCGTCTCCTGGTTCATCCTCTAAGCTTGAAGCTCAGGTGCCTGGCTCTTGGTCAAGATGCAGACCGCTGCCCATGGCCCAGCTTGAAGAAAAACGGGGTGCCCCAGATTCTCCTCAGCTCCGGAGAGAACCAGGCCGTATCAGAGGTGGAACACCAAAGAGTGCAGGCTGCTAAACCAGGCTAAATCTGTCCACAACTTACAGGTTTTTAAAAATGTTTTAAGTTGTTTTTCAACTTGACTTTTTAATCTTAATAGATGTTTAATTGTTTTTTAAATATTATTTTAATATTTAATATTTAAAATATATAATATTTAAAAACTAATTAAATGTCTATTAAGATTAAAAAGTCAAGTTGAAAATCAACTCTCTCTCTATATGTGTGTGTGTGTGTATATATGTGTGTGTGTGTGTGTGTGTGTGTGTGTGTGTGTGTGTGTGTGTGTGTGTGTGTATATATATATGAACATATATATATATATATGAGGGAGCCGTGGTGGCGCTCAGGGTTAAACCACAGAAGCTTCTGTGCTGCAAGGCAGAAGACCAGCAGTCGTAAGATCGAATCCACATGACAGAGTGAGCTCCCCGTCGCTTGTCCCAGCTCCTGCCAACCCAGTTCGAAAGCATGTAAAAAATGCGAGTAGATAAATAGGTACCACCACGGTGGGAAGGTCACGCCGTTCCGTGTCTAGTCGCGCTGGCCACGTGACCACGGAAACTGTCTACGGACAAACACTGGCTCTACGGCTTGGAGACGGGGATGAGCACCGCGCCCTAGAGTCGGACATGACTGGACTAAATGTCAAGGGGAACCTTTACCTTTACCTGTGTGTGTGTGTGTGTGTGTGTGTGTGTGTATGTATATGTATACATATATATATATATAGTGTTTTTTTCAAATCTGTTGTCTTATCTGTTGAGCCTATGGGGGAAAGGTAGCACATAAATAATTTAAACAAACAAATAAAAATCTATACCAGTCAACCTGTCCTTTAGGCACACTATGACCCTTGTCTTCAACTGAACGTCAGACGCTGGTTTATTGGTGCAAGTCACCCACCTTTGCTCTACAAGGTTCTGCAGTTTGTATACACGGGTGTTGCTAGAGGTCAATAGCGCTGGACCAAAGCCAAGTCCCAGAGCCTTCACAAAGAATCCCGTCACGCCAAGAATGTTGCTGTTCTGAGGGGAACTGGCTCCCAAGCATTCTGCACATCACAGAGGGTACTGGAGAAGTGACGCAGTCTCACTTCACATGTAGTCTCCAGGGAATGTCCGAACAGGACGATGGAGGCTCGTGCGGCTTTTGATCTCCCTGAGCCCTCAATCTGGCATGAGGGGCCTGACTCCTCACAGGGCCTGCGCGGCATGCAAGTTCATTTCAGTTCACTTTGATTTCTCTCTCGGCCATAAGTCATAACGGAAAGCAATGTGCAAGAATGGAGAATTAGCTGAGCAACAGAAAGGAGGCACAGAGGGAGGGGAAACATCCTCCATCAATTCCTATCCCCTCTCTCCCCGTCTTGCAAGTTAAGAGATCCCATTGCTGGATCCTCTCAAGGTCAGTAAGGCTGGAGGAAATGACTCAGCTTGCTTGGTTCTAAGCCTCAAGTTCTTTCCTTCTCAAATATGAAGAAAGTTGTGGATTTGGGTAAAACCTTCAAGAACAAACCGTAGTGAAATTATCTGCCCATTTGCACCAGATAAAATCTGAGAATGCAGACATTCAAGCCTAGCTGTTCAGGGACTCAGCCCTCCAAGCCAGGTGAGTCTGAATGGACAAATTGGTCAGTCTGGGATTCTCCCAATTTTTTCCCATTCCAGTTATGATCATACTAGCAATTTCCTTGCAAATTAGATTTCCAAACAACTGAAAATAAATTCTCACATCCAGCCGGCTTGGTAAACACTGCAGCACCTGAAATGTCTCTGTTCTTGTGTTTCTATGCCACCAGGTCAGGACCAACTTATAGCACCCTGATGGGGTTTACAAGGAGTGGCTTTACCAGTTTCACACTGCGAATGAACTTCTGTGGCTCAGCAGGGATTTGAACCCAGGCCTCCTGAGCCCTCGTCGTTTACTCTACCCACGACACCACACGAGGTATTCATGAAAGGTTTCTAGAGTCCTTGAAATGTCTCACCACACAGAAATGAGCCTTTTTCAGGTCCTATTGCATCCAGTGCAATAAATGTGGTTAATGGGAGTGCCCAGTTATGACTGCTTTCTCTATATGACCAGGTGTGAGTTTGAAGAGGAGCAAAGCCTGCACATGAGCAGAAACCTCTCCTCTTCAGGACCCATCTCTGCTCTGGTGGGGGGGGGAAACAGAAAAAGAGGGAGGCGGATGCCTGGCGCACCCCTATAATTGTGTTCATGCAATATTTTGATTGAGCCAACCAACCCCAATCGCAATGTTGGAAAGAACTCCGAATGTTGTGGATGATTCTTTGACGTTTTGGCCAATCTTGATCAATGTCTTCTGGCATCGCAGTGTTCAGCTTTTTTTGTGGTTGGTTGGTTAGTTTGGATGGGACTGGATTCCCCCCCCCTTTTATAAACTGTCATGGGCTCTGCCCTTTTTCTGCACGGTGGTGCACCTTCGTCGTAGACACAGATATAATTAGCTTCTATATTTACCGTTGGTGTAACTATGATGTAGAATTCATATACAGTCCTCTTATGCTTAGCAAAACTCCAGAAGGCTAAGCCATCGGTCTCATACCTCAGGCATTTCTCCTTACAAAGCTAAGTATTTTTCACCCAGACTGTTAGCATTTTCTTTCAAACCAGTATGTCATGGCTAATGAGTCAAAGAGATGAAGGGCAGCGATTTTGTCCTGGCAGCTAACGAGGTGTACTGATGCTCTTCTGTGAAGGGGCCAGACCTTGCCTGTGACAAAATAACTTGCTACATCTGCTTTGAAATCCTAGCTAGTTATCTTGAACTGATAAGCATAAAATCGGAGAGGATGTGACCAGAATCCCATTGCCAGCTTACACTTGATTCATGTGAGTCTTGGCAGCTAATTGCCACTCATTAATCAGGGGCCAGTTGCATTCTTGTGTGTGCACCCAATGATGCCATTGGGAGTGCACCCAGGACCTCATTAATCAGAAACCATTTCCCCTGGACATGACTGATCTGGCCTCAGTGACAAATGCCTCTCACCTGGATCTCTGCCATGTGCTATACATGGAACTGCCTTTCACTAGGGTCATGACCCACCAAGCCCTCAATGATTTGGTTCCAGACCATTTGAAAGATCATTACCTACGCCACAGGAATGTCCCCAGTTGTAAAGTTCTCCAGGTAAAGACCTTTCTCTCATTCCCCAGTTTGTTAAGATCACAAGACAGGTACTTTTCGGTGGCTGCTTCTAAACCAGTGATTCTCAAACTTGGGTCCCCGGATGTTCTTGGACTTCAACTCCCAGAAATCCTGGCCAGCACAGCAAGTGGTGAAGGCTTTTGGGAATTTCATTCCGAGAACATCTGGGGAACCCCGGTTTGAGAACCACTGTTCTAGACTATAGAACCCGTTCCTAAGAGAAGCCCGCTTCCCCCCATTTTTTGCTCTCCTCCTGCCAGGAGGAAAAGACCTTTCAGTTCAGGCAGGTTTTAACAAGCAACTGGTGCCAAGAAAGGGGTTTTAATAGAGAGATGTTGTAATTTTATTTTACCTTTTGAACTGTGCCAAATGGGGCAGACTATCAACCAGCCCTTTAAGAGAAAAGCAAACAAAGAATTCCTCATTATTCCTTCCTGTTTCCTCCCATTTCTGGGAGGAAGTATTCCATTTGCCTCTTTTTTTTTAAGTGACGTAGCGCTTCTGTGTTGATCAAATACACTTTTTTAAAAAGTTCACTTCCTCTGCCCCTCCACCAAGGAGCAGAGGAAGTGTTTAATTTGCAAATACCTTCAAGTGTCTCTCTTCTCAAGTCAACTGACTATGTTGGCAAATTGAGAGCAGGATGCTGCAGACCAAACAGGGTCACTTGAGGTCCATATGCCATTTGGATGTAAGGATCACACTGAATGGCATACCGGACTTACTAGTGACCCTGTTTAGCCCCATCCAGCCCACTCTAAACACACCATATAGACAAGCAATTACAAAGACTCATGTGAGGTTGAAGATACATTGTTCTATACATCATTCAGATATGAAAGCCCAGCCCAAATAAGGAGCTCTTCCTGGGGAAACTGTTTCACGAGGAACAGACCAGATCATACGAGACATCTCCTGAAACCACGTCTCTGCGTTGTTTTGCATACCCTAAGGGTGTAGTCAAGATCTTGACAAACTGGAAGTCAAAACAGAACACAGCGAAGAAGACAGCCTGACATAGGAGAATTGTTTAAAGCGTGCATGACAAAGAGTTACTAATAGCAATCCTTCATGTTTATATAGGACCTTTCCAAGCACCAAAAAGACTTTGCATCCATTATTTTACTAATCTTTGCAAGAACTTTGTAATGTAGTACGATTAATCTGATATGAAAAGATTTGAAAGAGTGGATCAGAGGTCAAACTAGATGCTACAAGGATCCCTCTGGGTTTGGAAATCACAGGCTACCAGGGTGTCCTACTTTTATCATGTCTTATTCTCTTGTATGTGTATATATTCTCAGGGATGGATTCATTTCTTTTGCTCCCCATCATGCTCTCATCTTCTCCCTCTTCCAAGCATGTAGCTCGTGGTAGCATCCTCAGGTCACATTGTAGGTATATTTCATACAATTAATCCATTTCCTTCTCAGAATGAGATTTTTCTAAGATATACATGCCCATCAGACTTGCAAACAAATTTTGCTTTCCAGTGAATGCAGTCTAGAAGGGAATGAAAATCATGGGCTTTGACAAGTATTGGCTGAAATCCTGTTGTGTGACTTATGCCACCGAAGGCATCCCAGACAGGGAGTGACTTTTGGCAATTAAAAACTTCGTACATCTGTCCCGTGGCTTTTCTGACTCCCATGTAATCTCTTTCATGGAGTGGAAGCCGTGGCAGCTACAGGATGGAAGAATATTTTGGCTTACGTACCAAAAGCAGTGGTACGTGGTGGCGCTGCGGGTTAAACCGCAGAAGCCTCTGTGCTGCAAGGTCAGAAGACCTGCCGTCGTAAGATCAAATCCACGCGACGGAGTGAGCTCCCGTCGCTTGTCCCAGCTCCCGCCAACCTAGCAGTGCGAAAGCATGCAAATGCAAGTAGATAAATAGGTACCACCATGGTGGGAAGGTAACGGCGTTCCGTGTCTAGTCGCGCTGGCCACGTGACCACAGAAGATTGTCTTCGGACAAAGCGCTAGCTCTATGGGTTGGAAACGGAGATGAGCACCGCCCCCTAGAGTCGGACACGACTGGACAAATTGTCAAGGAGAACCTTTACCTTTACCTTTTTACCAAAATCAGTTGTCACTGCATAATGTTATGAGCAGGAGGAGATTTTTGGCAATTATAGACTTACTTACTTCCACAGATCTCAATGCAATGAAAGGGATTACACGGGAGATGGAAAAGCTGTGATACAGAAGGAGGAAGCTTTTATTTATTGAAAACTTTTCTTGCTAATGATGTCATCATGCTTCTGCAGACATAAGTTACACAACAGGATTGAAACCAATTTTTCACTACTAGAGGAAGGACTTCTTATAAAAAATTGCTAAATAAATTGTCTGGTTTGACTCACACACATACACACACTCTCTGAAGCTTACTTAGAGTTTCAATGAGAAAAGTTATTTTCCCCTTTATCCTAAATAGTCGCCATGCGTCTCCCTAGTGCCACTGTTGTGCACCCATGAAACACACTATACCACGTGTTACTATATTTTCTTATTAACTCTGTGTTTAATCAACTGAACATGTCCTCATGTCTTCTGAACATTTCAGTGACTTGTGTCATCTAAGAGGCCTGCTCTCTAAATAAGCAGCCAGATGAAATAATAATATCATGGTATCCCCATGACAGAGAAACTAGAGACCAAATTGCTAACATGTGCTGGATTATGGAGAAAGACAGAGAGTTCCAGAAAAACATCTACTTCTGCTTCATTGACTACGCAAAAGCCTTTGACTGTGTGGACCACAGCAAACTATGGCAAGTCCTTAAAGAAATGGGAGTGCCTGACCACCTTATCTATCTCCTGAGAAATCTATATGTGGGACAGGAAGCAAGAGTCAGAACTGGATATGGAACAACTGATTGGTTCAAAATTGGGAAAGGAGTATGACAAGGCTGTATATTGTCTCCCTCCTTATTTAACTTATATGCAGAATACATCATCCGAAAGGCTGGACTGGATGAATCCCAAGCCGGAATTAAGATTGCCGGAAGAAATATCAACAACCTCAGATATGCAGATGATACCACTCTGATGGCAGAAAGTGAGGAGGAATTAAAGAACCTCTTAATGAGGGTGAAAGAGGAGAGCGCCAAAAATGGTCTGAAGCTCAACATCAAAAAAACTAAGATCATGGCCACTGGTCCCATCACCTCCTGGCAAATAGAAGGGGAAGATATGGAGGCAGTGACAGATTTTACTTTCTTGGACTCCATGATCACTGCAGATGGTGAAAGCAGCCAAGAAATCAAAAGATACCTGCTTCTGGGGAGGAAAGCAATGACAAACTTAGACAGCATCTTAAAAAGCAGATACGTCACCTTGCTGACAAAGGTCCGCATAGTCAAAGCTATGGTTTTTCCAGTAGCAATGTATGGAAGTGAGAGCTGGACCATAAAGAAGGCTGACTGCCGAAGAATTGATGCTTTTGAATTGTGGTGCTGGAGGAGACTCTTGAGAGTCCCCTGGACTGCAAGGAGATCAAACCTATCCATTCTGAAGGAAATCAACCCTGAGTGCTCACTGGAAGGACAGATCCTGAAGCTGAGGCTCCAATACTTTGGCCATCTCATGAGAAGAGAAGACTCCCTGGAAAAGACCCTGATGTTGGGAAAGTGTGAAGGCAAGAGGAGAAGGGGACGACAGAGGACGAGATGGTTGGACAGTGTCACCGAAGCTACCAGCAGGAATTTGACCCAACTCCGGGAGGCAGTGGAAGACAGGAGGGCCTGGCGTGCTCTGGTCCATGGGGTCACGAAGAGTCGGACACGACTTAACGACTAAACAAAATCCTCTATCTGGAAAACTCTGAAAAGGGTCACCATAAGTCAGAATCGACTTGATGGCACATGGTGGTTGTTATGGTGTACAGAGACATGAACATTCTAAGTGTGAATAAATACATAGACATGAACAAACACCCGGATCTGAAGAGGTGAGGTCTATTCTGCGGTCTTGTTCTGCGATAACTCAAGTCCTGATCAGGCATTCCAATGCCAAAAGATTAAGCAAAGTTTGAACAAAAAAGCCTCCGTTATCTCTAGGCACTTTGTGCACAATCAGAAACATTGGGTTGTCAGGATTTCTCCATCCTATGGAGAGTGTCAATGGATGATGCTCATAGGGAGAGTGATCAGCAGTTACAGCAAAGGGCAGCGCTAAAGCACTCTCGTTCCTTACACGGTTAGCCACCACGCAGTGAAGTGCCTGAACATCAGAGACTTGCTCCCTGGAGTCAGCTGCAGCTTTCGGTCTGTGCCTCTCCCTTGTCTCATTACTTGTTCTTCTCCCTGATTCTGTTTCAGAGGGCAGGAATGTATGTTCTGTCTCTGTGTTTATTCAACACAAGGCAAGACCCATCTCAACGGAGATTTAGTCAAAGCAAACGGCGACCGTTTGACATAAAAGTGAAAAGAAACTGCCGCTTCGTATTCCTTGTGGTTTAAAATGTGTAAACCATGTCAACAGCTGCACAGATTCCCTCTCCAAAGACAAATAAACCCAAATCCGCCTGAAATGAAAGGAAACCACAGCAAAGAGACCTCCTGCTAGTGGAGAATTTTCTACATGATGCTTTAAAGGCACAGAAAATAACCTTTGTGGGATAGTCCATGTAGGAATTATTATCTTTTTCATATCTATGGTATGACAGCCATTTTCCGATGTGGGTTTCACATACCTGTGCCCCCCTCCCATCCCTCTTCTGACAATTTTTCAATCTCTGTGGCAATTATTTACATACCAGAGAGGGAAAAATAATGGATCTTTATTACATGATCAATGATAATTCTCAAGTTGCACATCGGTTTCTGCTGTCTACGATTGCCAATTCACCCTCCTTTTTTTCCTCTTAGTTCCACTTTCACAGTTTGCTAGCTAGGCAAAAATGCATCTTTAAGGTTGCTTTAGTTAGTTAGTTAGTTCATTCATTCATTCGTTCCTTCGTTCATTCGTTTATATACCGCCCCATTAGTGTAGATGCATTACTCTGAGCGGTTTACAATCAGCTTAAACAATAATATAAAAACAAAACATAAAATGATGGTCAACATATCTAGTGGCGGAAGTATAAAATGACATACGGCACAGGCGTATGCCCATAAAGAGCAGCCAAAAGAAAGAAACAGATTGTGCAAGGTTGTCAAAAAAGGCAGAGTACAGCAGTGTTTTCAAAGATCTTTTGAAAGATGAGAAGGAGGGGGCCAGACACAATTTCCCCCGCAGTTGGTTCCATCACATGGGAGCCACCACAAAGAAGGCCCTGCCTCTAGTAGAGGATTTCTTGGCTTCCCTTGGAGTGTCTACCTGGAGAGTCATGGCCTAGGAGGACCTAGTGGGTCGGGTGGATGACCTTAAGAAAAGGCCCTCCAACAAGTAACATGGTCCCAAACTCTGAAGGGCTTTATAGGCGATCATCAAATCCTCGAATCTGATCCGGGACGTAACAGGTAACCACTGCAGTTGAGCCAAGACCAGGGAGATGGGATCAAACCTGCGCCCAGTTGTCACCAGTCTGGCTGCTGGTTCCTGGACCCACTGCTGTCTCCAGAATGCTCATTTGAAAAATGAACATAAAAATGCAGCCTTCTTTCCTGTGACGAAGTGCCAAACAAAAGCAAGCTAGTTTGGAACTTCTGAAGCTGTGAAAGACATGGGAAAACAATCGTACTTCACTGCTTAAGCTAGCATTGCTCCTGTTTGTGAAGCGGCCTCTTACTCCGCTTGGACACCACATTGGAAAGAGTTCCTCTGTCCAATATCTGTGGTCCAGCTGTTGCCAAACACACAAGGCAGGGGCTGTGTCTTGTTTCATGGCCATTGGACAACTTTAATTATCATCATCATCATTGTCATCATCATCTTCGAACTGCAGAGCTGGAAAGGAGATCCTATGGGTCATCGAGTCCAGCCCCTGTCAAGGAGGCACCGTGGGGGGAATCGAACTCCCAAACTCTGCCTCCGCAGCTGTCTCTTGATCTTGTCTTGGGGACCACATGCCTTATGTTTATTGTTGTTGTATTTGTTGTTCATATTTCTTGGGTGTCCCCAAACCAAGGCTGGGTGGTACTTTTATCAGAACACAAAAATCTCAAAAATAGGCAAGCTTTTGAGTCCTGTGGGAATTTTCATCAGGGCTGAACATTATGGAGCAGTGAAGATGTAGAAGGAAAAGTCTGCAGAAGTCAAAAACGTGCCTGTTTGTGAGATCTTCATGGTCTAACAAAGGTATCACACACACACCCTTGTTTTCAGACTGTGTACAAAGTTGTTGTTTAGCCGTTAAGTCGTGTCCGACTCTTCGTGACATAATCCAACGCATGTTAGCAATTTGGTACCCTACGAAATCCAGCTTGTACTTCTGGGAGTTCTCGGTCCACATACTGCTGAAGCCTACCTTGTAGGATTTGGAGCATAACCTTGCTAGCGTGTGAAATGAGTGCAATTGTACTGTAGTTGGAGCATTCTTTGGCACTGCCCTTCTTTGGAATTGGGATGTAGACTGATCTTTTCCAATCCTCTGGCCACTGCTGAGTTTTCCAAACTTGCTGGCATATTGAGTGTAGCACCTTAACAGCATCATCTTTTAAGATTTTAAATAGTTCAACTGGAATGCCATCACCTCCACTGGCCTTGTTGTTAGCCATGCTTTCTAAGGCCCACTTGACTTCGCTCTCCAGGATGTCTGGCTCAAGGTCAGCAACCACACTATCTGGGTTGTCTGGGACATCCAGATCTTTCTGGTATAATTCCTCTGTGTATTCTTGCCACCTCTTCTTGATGTCTTCTGCTTCTGTAAGGTCCCTACCATTTTTGTCCTTTATCATGTCCATCTTTGCACAAAATGTTCCTTTAATACATCCAGTTTTCTTGAACAGATCTCTGGTTTTTCCCTTTCTATTATTTTCCTCTATTTCTTTGCACTGTTCATTTAAGAAGGCCCTCTTGTCTCTCTTTGCTATTCTTTGGAAGTCTGCATTCAATTTTCTGTAATTTTCCCTATCTCCCTTGCATTTGGTTTCCCTTCTCTTCTCTGCTCGTTGGACAGCCACTTTGCTTTCTTGCATTTCCTTTTCTTTGGGATGGTTTTTGTTGCTGCCTCCTGTACAATGTTACGGGCCTCCATCCATAGTTCTTCAGGCACTCTGTCCACCAAATCGAGTTCCTTAAATCTGTTCTTCACTTCCACTGTGTATTCATAAGGGATTTGGTTTAGATTATACCTGACTAGCCCAGTGGTTTTTCCTACTTTCTTCAGTTTAAGCTTGAATTTTACTATAAGAACCGGATGATCAGAGCCACAATCAGCTCCAGGTCTTGTTTTTCCTGACTGTATAGAGCTTCTCCATCTTTGGCTGCAGAGAATATAATCAATCTGATTTTGGTATTGCCCATCTGGTGATGTCCATGTGTAGAGTCGCCTCTTGTGTTGTTGGAAAAGAGTGTTTGTGATGACCAGCTTGTTCTCTTGACAAAACTCTATTAGCCTTTGCCCTGCTTCATTTTGAACTCCAAGGCCAAACTTACCTGTTGTTCCTTTTATCTCTTGACTCCAGAACATCTTTCTTTGGTGTCAGTTCTAGAAGGTGTTGTAAGTCTTCATAGAATTGGTCAATTTCAGCCTCTTCAGCATGGGTGGTTGGTGCATAAACTTGGATTACTGTGATGTTGAAAGGTCTGCCTTGGATTCGTATTGAAATCATTCTATCATTTTTGAGATTATATCCCAGTACAGCTTTTCCCACTCTTTTGTTGACTATGAGGGCTACTCCATTTATTCTACGGGATTCTTGCCCACAATAGTAGATATGGTAATCGTCTGAATTGAATTCGCCCATTCCCGTCCATTTTAGTTCACTGACACCCAGGATGTCAATGTTTATTCTTGCCATCTCCTGTTTGACCACATCCAGCTTACCAAGTTTCATAGATCTTACATTCCAGGTTCCTATGCAGTATTTTTCTTTGCAGCATCGGACTTTCCTTTCACTTCCAGGCACGTCCGCAGCTGAGCGTCCTTTCGGCTTTGGCCCAACCACTTCATTAGCTCTGGAGCTACTTGTCCTTGTCCTCCGCTCTTCCTCAGTAGCATGTTGGACGCCTTCCGACCTGAGGGGCTCATCTTCCAGCGTCATATCTTTTAGCCTTTTGTTTCTGTTCATGGGGTTTTCTTGGCAAAGATACTGGAGTGGCTTGCCAGTTCCTGCTCCAGGTGGATCGCGTTTAGTCAGAACTCTCCACTATGACCGGTCCGTCTTGGGTGTCCCTGCATGGCATAGCCCATAGCTTCTCTGAATTACTCAAGCCCTTTCGCCACGACAAGGCAGCAATCCGTGAAGGGGCTGTGTACAAAGACCACCTGGCAAACTCTCTCCCTCCCCATTTCTTGCGTGGGTTTTTCTCAAAAAACGACTCAGTGGCTGAAATCCAGTGTAAGGCTTATGGCATTATCAGCCCCAGTGATATTTTGGCACTAACGAATTTCCAACTGCCCCTTGAAGGAGGCTTCTGTGAGATTCATTTCATTGTTGGGAATCGGTTGTGGGCCACAGATCGTATAGGTGGGCCTGTATCCAAATCAGTAGGAGGGTACCCACTTTGCCCAGTCAGGCTATCTATGTCTCAAGTGACAGGAACAGATGCAGAAAAACCACTAAATCACATCTTCGGGGGAATGCAACCATGAAGGGCACCCCATGTCTCATCTGAACTGAGCTCAGTTTAATAACCTTCACTCAGTCCCTCCTCATAGGCAGGCACTGAGTCAACTCAATACATTAACTATCATACCTGATGAGCGTGAAAGTAAGAATTCGAGCTTCGTGGCATTCAGCCAGTTGCTAATAATGTACCCCCCCCAAAAAAAAACCTCAAGCTTTCCGTGTGCTGCTGAGTCATGATTTTACAATGCACCCAGTGATGTCAAACAATACATTTGCAAAGGCTCCAGGAATCCTGTCTGAATCTTAAATATTCTGTGACTCTGTTGTTCAAACATTACAGGGAAAGAGCAGAGCCACATCTGACAATCCCTAGGACAGTGTTTAGCTGGCACTTACAGGGGGAAAAATAAATATACTCTGCACTGACAGAGAGATCTACTCCTACCCTTATAGTTTTCAAGGGTGTGTGTTCTTCTTTCCCTGTGGGACATTTTATCTGTCAGTACTGTCTATGGACCATCCCGTGGTGGCGCTGCGGGTTAAACCGCTGAAGCCTCTGTGCTGCAAGGTCAGAAGACCTGCAGTCGTAAGATCGAATCCACGCGATGGAGTGAGCCCCCGTCGCTTGTCCCAGCTCCCGCCAACCTAGCAGTTCGAAAGCATGCAAAATGCAAAAATGCGAGTAGATAAATAGGTACCACCTCGGTGGGAAGGTAAACGGCGTTCCGTGTCTAGTCACGCTGGCCACGTGACCACGGAGGATTGTCTGCGGACAAAACGCTAGCTCTATGGGTTGGAAACGGAGATGAGCACCGCCGCCTAGAGTCGGACACGACTGGACAAATTGTCAAGGGGAACCTTTACCTTTACTTTAATTAACAATAGTTATAATCCCATGCTGTCAAGTCCATTCCGATCTCCAGCAACCCCTTCTAGTTATAGAGTATTCAGAAGTGGTTTACTATTCCCTTCTTCTGGGGGTGCTCTGGGTCCATGCAGCTTGCTCAAGACCACACAGGTTGGATCTTCTCCTGCAAGGCACCGTTTGGGAAGCAGACTGCCCAACCCCTGGTTCTGCAATGAGATTCTTCATCTCAGGGGCTCGTTCAGACGGGCATTTGTCCCACTATTTGGTATGCTGTGGGTGGGTGGGGAGATGGTTGATCTGCTCTTTTTTTGGGTGACCAGACAATCTGATCACTAGGGCAGACCAATCTGCCCCCAGCACTCCCTTACCCACACTGTTTTGAGCTCCTGCCAGGGGATTCTACTGCATTTTGGCATGGATAGGTGCACTCTAGTTTAGTCCATTCCCAGCACCTGCAATCATTGGGAATAGACCTAAGTTGAGTCTCGCAGCTGTCAAAGGCTCCTTCCAGTGTCAATTTCTGATATTGCAAAATGGCTTAATAAGCCACTTCAGGATATCAGCAAATTGAACACTTCCCCTGATTCTCTGTGGGGAGGCAGGGGAAGTGAAATTATTATTATTTTTTGCCTCTGCTAGACCATCACTGATGCACTGTATCACTTAGATTAAATTTTAAAAAAAATCTTTGGCTTTAAGCAAGTACTGATCAAAACTGTGGCTGCGGGTAGTTTCTCGATCAACACACAAGGCAAAGAATTTAAAAATAGATATATTAAATTTAAGTAATCACGGTGATGGTCCAGCAGAGTAAATAATAATAATTCCATTTCCCTTGCCCCTTCACAGAGGAGTAGTGGAGGTGTTCAATTTGCTGATATCCTGAAGCAGCTCATTTATTCAGCCATTTCACAATACCGGAAATAGGGTCACTTGAGGTCGATATGCCATTTGGATGCTAGGATCATGCCAAATGGCATATTGTTCCTCCCTCCGAGGTCAAAGCGACCCTATTTAGACTGCATTAGCCTATACCAAAAGGGCCAGTGTGGTTGCACCCTTCACTTCAGCCATTCACCCAGCTTAGGAGGACAACGAGATATAGCAATATTATGTGGTCAGATATTGGGCAATGCTGACTGTTTCCTATGCTGGACGTTGAGTCACCAGGTCTCCAGGGAAGGTCTGCTGAAACGGAGTAATTCCGTTTGGTGCTAGGAAGTTTTTTTCCCCCAACCGGATCAACGTAACAAGTGTGACCCAAGTATTATAATGGAAAGGAACTCATAAAGTCAACAGGAGCCAACTTTTGAAATGAACATCATTTGGGGGCACATGCAAAGACCTTTCCAGAGGAGACAGGAATAGTCCTTCAGAGATAATGGGAGAAGTGCCTCGTTTGTGCAAAGAGGGGACATGGAAGGAATTTCCCCTGAAGCTAGCAGAAGCTTTCCAAAAACAGCTGGTTTATATTGCCACTAGTCCCTGCTGGGACTGGTCGAACGACACAGTGGGAAGTTCCAACGTAAAGGAGCATCAGATGGGAAATAACAAGAATGTCTCAATCATGGTACAAAATGTCCATGATTGAGAAATTGCTTTCAGTCCTCTGTCCCATCTGAACACTTCACTTGTTTACCTGATACCAAATTTTAGAGCTGCATAATCCCAGTGGGGGGAGATAGACGCCACCGTTCTTCCACTCCACTGTATCTTCCCAGGCCTATTTTAATACCCATCTGTCAGGGTTCTCACACCCATTGCTTTAATCTCCCATGAAACCATTGCTATACAGATTTTCCTGACAGGCTCTCTTCCTCTCTCTCCCCCACGTCTTTCCATGAAGCAGTGACAATCTGCTCCCCCTCCACATGAAACAGTGGCTGGACCCCAGGAACCAGAGAGCTTGGGGAAATGTCTACTGCACCATCACTCGTGCAGTGCAGTTCTACTGGTTCACTTTATTCCTGGCATCAGTCTTTCACTGAGATGATATCCAAAGTATTTATCGATTTCTTAACCAAATGGAGAAAGGGGGTCTTGGAGTATTTGAGGGCAGGGAGAAACTCAATCCATGACCATCTTATGCTTTTACAGAAGGCTTTTCTACATAGACATCTCTTCTCTGCCACTTGTCGATGGAAGTTCATGGGATTTCCTGGGAATCATGTCCTGATAGTGGGTGGTGTAGCGCTCAACAGTTTCAGCGCTGTACTTTCCTATACTTGCACTGCTCAGGGTCCAGAAAGAATCTGCTGTGGTTCAGGAATTTGTGCACACTTTGTCACTTAAAATACTGCAGTTCTGAAAAGCAAAATGCTGAAAGTCTTGGGAACTACTATATTGTTAAAATCTAACACACACACACACAAACCACACCAGAAAATAAACAAAGGGGTTCAGATGGCTGAAAAACATTCAGGAAAGAAGGTAATTGTACAAAGTGAAATAAGAGGGATGTTAGGTGGTCATCATGAAAATTTTCTGTATGATCAGGATGACCCTGAAAAAAATGTAACATATTTTTCTTCTACAAGGAAAAATTCAGCTTCAGATCAGGATGCCCATATATGTATTAGAGCTTTGAAAAGTTATATATTTAGATATACTGTAACCTCCAAAATCTATCAGCCATGGCCATGCTGGATGGGAGATTCTGAGATTTGTAGCTTAAAAAAAACAACTGAACATTTCAAAGCTCTTTTAAGGTGCTTTGCAGTAGTTCCCCCCACCCCCCTTTTGATGTGTGTGATCATGCCAGGAAATCGTTTGTAATTTGGCCCACCTGTGGAGTAGTCCAGTGAGATCTATTTCCTCTTATCACATGACGCACAAGGAAATGTGCTTTGGCCCAACCCCAATCTGTGCCCAAACTAGACCTTTTTGGTCCAGCTGTAGGACTATTACTTTTGGGGCCAAAGCTGGAGTGTTCCCCCAGAAGATAGAAGGGTCATAGAATCCTAGAATCATGAAGTTGGAAGGGACCTATAAGGCCACCAAGTCCAAGCCCCTGCTCAATGCCAAGGATTTCTGCCAGGTGGCCGTCCAAATTTTTAACGAATGCCTCCAGTGGTAAAGCGCTCACCACCTCCGTCCAAGGTCATGGGTTCCATTGTCGTACTGCTCTAACAGTTAGGAAGTTTTTCCTGATGTTCAGTCGAAATCTGGCTTCCTGTAACTTGAGCCCATTGTTGCTGGACACATTAAGGTAGACTGCTCCCATCAAAACAACCCTTTCTATTGTGATCAGCCACATGCCTTACCAGCCTTCCGGTCACACCCTTTCTTAGACTTTCAGTGGACTTTCCCCAGTTCCTGCCAGAATTCCACAGTATTGTTTGTCACTGAATTTTACCAATATGGTCTTTTGGCACATCCAGAGGCACAGAATTATTTTTGAAGACAAATAACAGCCTGTTGCCCACATGCTGCCTACCAATGCTGCGTCTCCATGTGTGCGTGTTTGTACAAGTGTGCATACATGTACAACGCACATCCTTCAGTGTGCTCCTTCTTGGTAAATGCCACCCCTTTCAGAACCACAATATGTTCAGAAAACATGGGTAAAAATTTGAGAGCTCAGCCTCACTACGATGCCTTCAATCCGTTGTTGCAGTTTCCTTCGTCTGCTAGACATCACACCGCCTCTGTCTCTTATTCTCCAGAGCTGACGTGTACGAATGGGACTCTGGATTTCCAGGTCATTTCAAATAATTTATATTATTACAAGAATTTTATATTTAAACCAAACGCGTGTCTGCAAGAACAACAGCGGTACGAGATTGATTGAGGAAGAGGAAACAGGAAAACCTCATTTTCCAGCCATCTGCTCAGATGTCAGGGAAACCGCTACCCCTGTCTAGTTAAAACCTAAGACTTGTGTAACATAAAAGTGAAGGAGGGGGTGGCCAGCAAAGGTGTGTTTGCAGATGGATGGGGAGAATGTATTGATTTTGTATGGATAAAGGCGAAGGGACAAGGTTTAAACACATGGTTCCACAATTCTGAAAAGGAAGGGGCTCCCAGCAAGGGTAAATGGTATAAGTGGTTATTCCCAAATGGTCTCAGTGGTGAGGAGCACTGTGTAGGTTGGGGTTTTTGTTTGTTTGTTTGTTTTTTTAGTTTTGTTATTAGATGCAGATTAGTTATTTTAAAATAACAAAATGGCTGGTGTTAGAGGCTCCCCAAGGACCTGGATTTCTCTCCCGATTCTCTTGACAGCAAACTCAGTGGCCTCTCGGTCTTGCTTAACAAGGCCGAGCTGTCAGTAACTCATGCTTTGTCTCACTCCTCCCATCCTCCCCACTCTCCCAATTCTGTTCTGTGTCTGTATGACAACCTGTCTAAGCAGGAAAGAGAGCAAGGTTTGCCACCTCACACAGCTTTCCTCATCCAGCCAGGCACCATGGTCCTGCTAGCAATTTTAAATGATGTCGCTTCGGCGGAGGAGCAACAGTCACTTCGTCACTGAAAACGTCACTTCCGTTGTTTGGGCTTGGTCCTCTCTCTCGATGGGCACCCTCCTGGCTCTCAACAAAGCGCAAACTAGCCACTGGCATATCCAAAAATGTAAGATTTCGTTTGGCAGCTGGACTCATGTTGCTTAAGAAGACCGTAAGAAGGCTCACTGGCCCTCCACTCCGTTCACAGAGATAGGCTCCTTTTTGTAGAATGCAAACGTGTCCTTCCTGTCTCCGGGTCTCGAAGCACCTTGTTTAGTCGGATCCTTAGTTGTGTTTCTTTTTAAAACCTACCTCCATTCTTAGCTCCCTCAACCCTTCTGTGATGCGCCATGGGGGCGATTTTGATTTCAGGGAGCGGAGTAAACACTTTCTGAGTTTGGGTACAAGGTTTGCAGGAACGAAGTGGCAGATCCTGGCCCCCAAAATAGGTTCAGTGCCTTTGAAAGCCCCTGTAAAGTTTGGACCACAATCCGGAGAGGAGTAGCTGCCTCTGCAAAACTGGAGCCACCGTCTTCCACTGCGGGAAGCGGCTTAACACTGGCTCGCTCCTCCTCCTCAGCTTACGAGCTTTGATTATGGAGGTTTCTTGAGACGATTCTCTCTTTCATCCGTATAAAAAACAAAAAAGCAAAATAGGATTGGACCAGCTTCCTTTGACCTGTGTGTGCTCACTGAAATAAGCCTCAACCATAGACTTCGTTTCTGGCTATTTCTTTCCTTTCCTTTTTAGAATATTTGTCCTTATTGCTTTAACCAATTAAGGAAGTCTTCACTCAGAGTAATTATTTCATTACTCTGAATGATTATTTCCTAGTGCAATTAAGGCACTTAAGATATAGAACTACTGCTCAAAACAGCATTAAAATCTGTAAACCAAGGGTCGGCAACATGAAGCCCTCAACCAGGATGCAGCCCCAGAGACATTACATAGGGTTCCCAGGCTGTAGAATGCACTCCCTTCCGTTCTGTTGGCACTCTCGCTGCTTTTAGGAACAGATGTAAAAACACATCTTTTAAAACTAAGAAACAATCTATTGCGATGCTTTAACTGTTTGTATGCTTAGTTGATTGTCGTGGCTTTTCAGGTAGGGCTGGCTTAATTTTAATTTTATGGTGAAATTTCCTTTACTTGTTTTTTTTATTGTTTTACGAAGATTGCAGTCTGCCTTGAGCATCACCATGTAATTTAAAGTGGTGCAGAAATATAATAAATAATAATGATGATGATCGTTGTTTTTGAGGCCACTCTACAGCTCTGCCTTCCCAGCCCCCACGCATTCCAAAAATTTAATTTTTTAAAAAAAAGATCATTCCAAAAGGCCCCTTGTGTCTTTAGGAGACATGGTTGAGTGTGACTTTGCTGTGTTTTGCAGGCGGCTTTGTACTCCTGGTGATCCCATACCCTTAAATTTGAAATATATATATATATATTAAAAATAGCCACTAGAAGGTACAGGCAAGCTTCCTGAGTTTTCCTTTAACCAAACAGTCAAAATATGTTTCAGTCAACAAGAACCCATTGTATTAAGCTCTTTGGCCGTGTTCTTCCCTCTGCAGTCCTGTTCTCCTGCAAGTGTAGCTGCTGGACACCCAGGAGGTCTGGAAAGGCAGACGGGTCACCTGAGCAAGTAAATTATATTTAACTACAAAATAAGTTAAAAGAAAGCCAATCAAAGCAAAGTGTGCTGCTTATATACCATCCCACAGCAGTTAAAGCACTCTTTGGGTGGTTTACAATTTAATTATGCAGGCTACACATCCCCCCCTCCCGCCCTATGAGCTGAATACTTATTTTTCCAACCCAGAAGGAGGAGTCCACGACGAGCCAGCTACCCTGAGCCTGTCAGGATCGAATTCAGGTCATGAACAGAGTCTGGACTGCAGTGCTGCAGTTTAACCACTAATAATAATAATAATAATAATAATAATAATAATAATAATAATAATAATAATAATAATAATAATAATTATTATTATTATTATTATTATTATTATTATTATTATTATTATTATTATTATTATTATTATTATTATTATTATTATTATTATTATTATTCCCTGGAAATGACCCTGATGTTGGGAAAGTGTGAAGGCAAGAGGAGAAGGGGACGACAGAGGACGAGATGGTTGGACAGTGTCATCGAAGCTACCAACATGAATTTGACCCAACTCCGGGAGGCAGTGGAAGACAGGAGGGCCTGGCGTGCTCTGGTCCATGGGGTCACGAAGAGTCGGACACGACTTAATGACTAAACAACAACAAATTATTATCATTATTATAAATAAGCAATATCTCAGCTCAGACAACCCCCCCCCAAAAGGGAAAGCAAATGGACGCTTCCAGTGGAAATT
The DNA here is from genome assembly GCA_037013535.1 of Intellagama lesueurii. Taxonomy (NCBI): domain Eukaryota; kingdom Metazoa; phylum Chordata; class Lepidosauria; order Squamata; family Agamidae; genus Intellagama; species Intellagama lesueurii. Next base: position 5,954,714 of record JBAJHW010000004.1, read on the forward strand.
GCCAATTAACACCTTGTCAGGTCAAAGTCATCTTCTGCTGTTGGAGCTCCAAGCAAATATTTGACAGCTTCCTCTTCTATGCCCTTGTTTATGGCTTGGACAGCTACAGCGATTTTATCTGTGGAAACCAGCGGGAACCTGATCTGAAGAACTGCAGACCCAAGTGGATCAAAACATATTTTCCTTGCTCTGTAGTCACACACTTGGGGGGAGGTTACAGATGATTTCACTCGCCAAATCCCCTCTAATTCAATGGGTCTACTCTAGTTGCAGCTTACTGCTGGATTATATAAGAACTCACCTCTTCTGTTCACCAGAATACCAATTTAGTTGTGTGTGTTTTTTCCTATGTCTTCAAAGACATAAATTAACACAGTTGGCACGAACACTGGTTCAAATGTCATTTCTAAAATAAGAATTTAGCCTCCCATCTCCACCTCTGTATTGCCACCATTCAGCCAAGCCGAATACTTTTTTGGGAATGGTTCAAAGGTTAGTCTGTCCTCTACCATCCCATCACTCGTCTATTTATTTTCTCAGGAAAGACATTTAGCAGAACGAATGGTGGAGATTTATAGACTGCACTTGATAAGCATGGGAGCGAGAGGGCAAGCAAGGAAAATGGAGCCCAGAGGCGACACAAAACTATAAAACAGGACAAAAGTTGGCTCTGCAGAGCCAAGAAAAATCTAGGCTCCAAACTCAATAAACTGCAAACTCTAGTGCTGAAAAAGGAAAAGACTCCTCTTTGCCTTGATTTTTTAGGAAGCACAAACCTCTTTCTCAAAAAGGGACCGGAGACTAGGCATACATATATGCTGGTCGATGCAGCCTCGTTCAGTGACAGCAACGAATCTTTGGAGATCGAAGGCGAGCGAAAAATATTTGGCATTTCCTCAAGCCCAGTGTCTGTCAGGAACTCTGTTTATTCAGCTATAATATAAACAGGTGCTAAGTCTGCTGGATCAGACCAAAGGGTTTTATGTAGTCCGCCATTTTGTCTTCTGCAAGCCTATGGGAAGCCCACGGAGATCATCCTGTACTCAGCAGCCTTCGTTCCCTGTTTCCCTGGCAACTGTATGGAGAAGCACACTGCCCCTAACCCCACAGGTCCCAGATGGCCATTGTGACTAGTAGCCATTGAGTTTGTTTAATTGCCTTTCCGAAGCTCCTAAGCACTGGTGGCTGTCACCACATCGTGTCACAACAGATCCCATATTTCAGCTATGTGATGAGTGAAGTAAATAATTGAAGCCTGAACGTATGCCAGCTAAAGGAGCCTTCTTGAGTCAGACAATATCGCCGTCAAGCTCCCAGGCCAAATGGGTATAAAACCAGTGCCCTTAAAATAGTCTACTGGCTCACAGTGATTTCTTTCCCTCCCTCTTTCCTCTCTTTATTTTAAATTCCAATAATCCTAAAGTTAGGAAAGGTAAGGGAATATCCAGTGAGGCCCCATGCCCAGTCCATGATGGACTGAGTCTACTGACCCCCATCTTGCTCCTTCTGAATTTTGTTAAAACTCACCCTTCAAGTTGCTCAGACACCACAGATGGTCCTCCATGTGCCACCCATTTTATTTTCTAACATGTGGTGCCTTGCACAAGGCTGCCTGGATGTTGAATCCTGGATGAACGGGGAATCATGTTTCATGAGTCCTAAATTGACACCTTAAGTTCTAGGACACACTGTCTCTCAACAGTATTGCCTTCTCCAGAGTTTTGAGTAACAGCGTTCTCTTGAGCGAATTCTCTCAAACTGCAAGGACCAGAAAGAGATGGAAAAGGTAGATGTATCTCTGGGACACTTCTGAATGCAAGTACGGGTTGTATTTCTGAGCTTGTTCTCTATGGGCTGTACTTTTTTAGGATTATTTGGTATTTTTACTGGTCGAGTGCAGCCCCTCTAGTGCTGAGGGGTGACTACTGTGTAGGAGTGATCACTCTGTAGAGTGGCAGTAATGCAAGAAGAGGGAGGAAAAATCTTACACATTATTGTATTAGGAAATCTGTGCATAGTGCAGGAGCAAAGGTTGTCTAAACTTATTTACAGAAACCACCACTGCAGCTAGCTTCCAGTTTCGTGCACAGACCACGGAGTCTTCCTCTTTCTTTCTAAGTAGGAGAGCAAGAAGAAACAGGAGGTGATGTCAGATAAAGAGTGAGGAAGGATGGTTAAGACTAACAGCCTACATATTGGTTTGGAAAAAGCAAGTGGCTCCATTGAATCAGAACTGCAGGATTCAAGTACAAATTGACAAGCTCTCTTCCATCATTTTCTTTAATTCTACCTTAAACCAAATGAGGTGAAGATCTTGGCTCCCTTATTTTAGGGGCACAAATTCAGGAGTGAGAATTGCAGCAAACAAACACAGATTTTCTTGTCACCAGGGAAAAGGGATAACACAGAGAGAAGAACACCCCATCAAAGAAGTGGTCAACCACTGTGGAATGTTCATGCTGAAGAGCAAAAAGACCAGCCCTTTTTTTTCCAGCAGTAGCGTTGGAAGGAAGGAAGGAAGGAAGGAAGGAAGGAAGGAGTTTTGAAGAAAACCTGGTATTTTGCACAGAAAACTTGTATTTTGTACCTTAAAAACCTGTGTTTTGCATAGTAACTGGGTAAATTTGCACAAAACACGAGGCTTTTGTGCAAAAAAAAAAAAACCCTTTGCACAATTTTCACATAAAATCCAAAATGCAGGAGGAGGAGAGAGCACCTGAATTCTTATATTCTCACCCAAAAGCAAGAAAAACCTCTGACATTACTTGTTCCCGTGCACAGGCTGCTTTCTTACCTACGTTTAATAATGGGAAATTGTAGCTACTAATTATTGTACATTTATTCCTTTTCTTTAAAAGGTCTGAATAGAATCTTATATCCAGAAAATTCAGGGTGTTTCTTTCTTACCTTCAACAGCCTTTTCTTCTACTACTGCCATCCCTTGAAATGTGTCTGGCACTAAAATGCTGCTTTTTTGCCCATCTGTCTTTACCGTCAGCTTAACAGAGAAAACAGGAAGCAAGTGATGTTCTTCGTGTTATCAAGACCAGAACCAGTTTCTGGCGTCCGTGAGCAACTGCCAAGGCCCTGTACCCCCAAAAGTCCATGAAGCTATTGGAATAGAGCACCCTGATTGTAACAAGTAATCTGAGCCAAAAACAGGAGCAACATGTAGAGTGTTTTTCTCTATTGTCTTCTCTAGATCTATGTTTAGACTGCTTTTCTCAGGGTGTCTTCTTTCTCTCTTTCTGAGGTCATGTCCTGCTTTTTCTTCTGCCAGTAAATTAAAGAAATGGCTGTCAACAGCCTCCTATGCATAGCAACCAGTTGTAGAGATTTCTACAAGTTGTTTATTACCTTTTTTCCCCCTTTCTTCACTATCCCTAGATGGATTTCCTTAAGAAATAAACATAATGTTTTCTTCCTTTCGTGTAATACCACCTCTCAGAGTGGTTAGCCTCTTCATTAATGAGAGCACTATTTCAGTATACTCTGCTAGTAAAATACCAAATAAAACCTCATGGGAGCCAGATCAGGGTAACTGCGCCAGTTCAAAAGAAAATAAATGGCAAGTTTCCAGATCAGCAAAATCCCAGTCTCTGAGATATTAGGGCCAAAACTTGAGAGCAGAGGTAAGTCCTTTCAATATGATGAGGTAAAGGAAGCAAGGGTTGGGAAGAGCCCAGAACTGCTTTTCCACCTTCCCTGTCATGCTCCCAAATGGTGGGCTCAAGTGCATCAATCCACTAGCTTTCCCCCCGTATCAGTCCCTTTGCTCTTGGTGTATGGCACACCACTATTGTGCCAACACAAGATACATACACACACCTTTGTGCCAAGCCAGTAAGCCCTGGAGCCAACAGGGAATAGGTTGAGGGAAGATGTGTTGAACCTGTTGCAACCTTGCATGCAGCCTATAGTTTGTTTGGCTGGGCAGAACCTTTCTGGGCGGGAGTGACTGTCAGTCACTAACGGCACTAACCAACTCTTCCTTCCCTGCCTCTGATTCAAAGAGAGACCCTCCTTTGTGTTCAGTGTATCTCCTTCCCCTGAGTCCATTTAGAAATCGTCAGTCAGCCTGCTGAGGCCTGTTGCCTGAGAGCAGTCAGGTGTTTAGCTTGCTGTAGACCAGTTCAACTGTAAGTAAAGAAACATATTTTATTCTTTCTCCTACCAATATCTCAGAGTGAGTTATTGAGAGTGTAAGTGCCAGTTGATGAGCAAAAGGGGTGGCCTACTCTGGGGAACTTGAAGCTAATTCTGCTCTGAGAATCCCTGAACGTCTGCTACACAGCTAGAGGAATTTGCCTGAAATTCCAAACTATGCCGCAAGATGGGTATCCACATATCACAGCCACCGCCCGTGTGAACTGTCAAATTGTTCTTGCTCCAGAACCGCGCTCACTCCAAGACTTGTCTCTCCATCTGTAGACTCAGAGAAGCAAACCTTCATCGAATGCCTTCTGCAGCAGCTCAGATTTAGAAGGACTGGAAAGGGCAGATAATAGATGGATGGGCCCATCCAACTTGATCATCTTTCCTTCCTCTCTCTTGGCTATTTTAACGTCTGATTCAGCAGAGCTCTCATAAACAGCCACGTTCCCACTGGCTTGGAGAGATGGGAAACTTTCTATCTTGGGCCCAACAGGAATGTGCCGCCCTCGGTTGTGCCCTGTGGCTGAGCCGGAGAGCAGCCGGCCAATCCACACAGCCGGCGGCAGCGCGGGAAATGAGCCATCAGGAGGTTCTTCCAGGCTAGGTGAAAAGGTGCCCTGCCAAGGGAACGGCCGAAAACTTGGACAGGGGCCATTTTCTCGCCTTCCAGCACTTCGTGTTACTTTACGGAAAACATGGAGGTCAAAAGGAGAATGCCGGATTTCACAGGATGTGGGGAGAGCCCTGAGCTCCAATGGCTCATTAAGGGTTTTAGACAAATTCCTGGAAAAAGGCAGATCTCTCCCTGGCTGTTGGCTCTGGCTGCTGAAGAGAGCCTCCAGGTTCAGACGCAGCCTATATTTGCCTGAAGTCAGGTTGCTGAAAGACAAAGGAAGTGGAAAAACTGTTGCATTGATGCTCGGCTGCATGTAACGCACCACTCAAGAGATTTCCTGTCACAATCCATCAGGACTCTTCCGACATTTTTATCTTTTCTTTGTTTACTTATTTGTTTGTTGCATTTATAGGTCACCTTTCCTCAAATGGATGCAAAGGGTGTCCATGGCTCTCCTTCTTCCTACTCTATCTTGACAACAATCCTGTAACGTAAGTGAGGTTGAGAAATAGCTGCCATTGGCCCGAGACCACCCGTTGAGTTTCATGGCTGTGTGATTTGGATTTCCCTAGTCCCTGGGAGACACTCTTTAATTATTCCAAGAAAACTGAAGTAGCCTGTAAAAGGACCGTCTAATGGTGAGGGGATCATGGACGTGATAGTCCCCCATCTGCAAGGCCACCCGTTGCCCACCTCTAATGCATAAGTTCTCTGCTGGTGAGGGGCTGAGGAATCCATCATCAAATGACAGCAGCACATCTTGAGCTGAGCTACAAAGCAAGAACAGTCAACATGGGAGCTCAGCTATATTCTCAGGACATAGCAAATCTTTGGGGCTGGGCATGAGTGTGGGTGTATCCTTCCAAGTTCCAAGGACATGTGCGTGCAGCTTTCAGTCTCTGCAGGTGGCCCACTGGGTGCCATCAAGTTGCTCCCAACTTATCACAACCTTATGAATGAATGACCTCCAAAATGTCCTGTCCTCAATAGCTCAAGTCTTGCAAACCCATGGCTTCTTTTATTGAGACAATCTATCTCATGTTGCTTTTGTGTGTGGTCAGGTCGACTCCAACTTATGGCAACCCCATGAATGAGTGATCTCCCAAAGGTTCTGGCAAACAACAGCCCTGCTGAGCTCTTGCAAACGCAAGCCTGTGGCTTCCTTTATGGAGTCTTCCTCTTTTCCTGCTGCCTTCCACCTTTCCCAGCATTATTGTCTTTTCCAGAAAATTCCGCCTTCTCAGGATGTGCCCAAAGTAGTTTCAGAATTGTGGCCTCCAGAGATAGTTCAGGCTTGATTTTATCTAGGACCCACTTATTGGTCTTTCCGGCAGTCCAGGAAATCTGCAAAACTCTCCACTCCGGCACCACATTTCAAATGAATCATTTTTTTTCCTGTCAGTCCTCTTTATTGTCTGGTTAGGGACGTGGTGGCGCTGTGGGTTAAACCGCAGAAGCCTCTGTGCTGCAAGGTCAGAAGACCAGCAGTTGTAAGATTGAATCCACGTGACGGAGTGAGCTCCCGTCGCTTGTCCCAGCTCCTGCCAACCTAGCAGTTCAAAAGCATGCAAATGCAAGTAGATAAATAGGTACCACCTCGGTGGGAAGGTCACGGCGTTCCGTGTCTAGTTGCGCTGGCCACGTGACCACGGAAGATTGTCTTCGGACAAATGCTGGCTCTACGGCTTAACGGGGATGAGCACCGCCCCCTAGAGTCGGACACGACTGGACTAACTGTCAAGGGGAAACTTTACCTTTACCTGTACTTTCATAACCAGACATGGTGATCGGAAAGACAAGTGTGTGGATGATCTTGGTCTCCAGTGACACATCTTGATATTTAATGGTCTTTTCTAATTCTTTCCTTGCTGCCCTTCCTAGTCAGTCTTCTGATTTCTTGGCTGTTGTCTCCATTTGGATTGACGATTGAACCACGGTATACAAAATCTCTTACTATTTCAATTTCTTCATTGTCGACATCAAAGTTGTTTATTTCCTCTGTACTCGTGATTTTGGTCTTCTTCATATTCAACTGCAGTCCTGCTTTGACACTTTATTCTTTCATGTTCACTAACAGTCATTTCAAGTCCCAGTTAGATGGTGTTATCTGCATATCTTAAATTATGGATGTTTCTTCCGCCAATTTTCACTCCTCCTTCATCTGAATCCACTCCAGCTTTCCGTATGATATGTTCTGTGTACAGACTGAACAAACAAGGGGATAAAACACACACCTTTCGGACAACTTTGTCTGCTGTCTTAACAGTAGCTTCTTGTCCACAATAAAAGTTTCACATTTTATTCAGTAAATGATTGAGTGAGTAAATGCAGGTGCAGCTCATGCACCAGGATAGGGGTGCACCTTCCATTTGAACTTAAAACATTTGCCTTCCACTGGGTCACGTTGCCACAATTGCTTCTTTATACTCTTGAAAAGGAAATGAAGTCTGATATAATTTCCCTGGACTTTACAGTAGCTCTGAAAAAGCCCAAATCTCACTTACTGACTGTGAAAGTGTCAGTTTGTGACCCAAAGTTCTGCTCAAAACAAATTAGATGTCAGCTTTTAAATATTCTGAGCATGGTCCAGCCCCCACTAAGCATGTTTTTGGCCTGGTCCATTTCAAGGAGAACTTGAACGACGCACTTAACCTCCTTCAACAGAAAGGAGTGGAACTTAAAGTTATTAATGGGGGCTGGATCATGCCCTTCCTTTTTAATCATCCTGGTCTTACTGTTTCTGCCAGGTGTCCTTTTTGATGCATGTGGTTTTGCAGCCCCTTTAAAAACAGTTTTAAAAGGTTGCTTCACAAGAGCTAAGCCTGGGTGCTGAGCTTTTTCCAGACTTCCAGCAGAAGCCTGGCGAGTTTCCCGTCCTTTTGAAGGTCTGAAGGTTCCATAGTCCTCGTGTTGGACAACCAGATTTATTGCCACATGCCAGGGGACAATCTGGTCTGTAATCATGCTTACAATCACTATGGACTGAGATGTTTCACATACATTAGCTTGGAAATCTTACAACCACCCTACGAGAGAGGCTAGCTTGGCATTACAGAGGGGTTGCATAACATTGAGAGAATATTATTGGCTTGGAGATGAAATTTGAGCTGGAAACCCACGCAACGAGAATGATCAGGGGACTGGAAACCAAGCCCTATGAGGAAAGACTGAAAGAACTGGGCATGTTTAGCCTGGAGAAAAGAAGACTGAGGAGCACTTTTCAAATACTTGAAAGGTAGTCGTACAGAGGAGGAGCAGGATCTGTTCTTGATCACCCCAGAGTTCAGGATATGTAATAATGGGTTCAAGCTACAGGAAGCCAGATTTCGGTTGAGTATCAGGAAAAACTTCTGCTGTTAAGAGTAGTATGACAATGGAACCAACGACCTCAGGAGGCAGTGAGCACTCCAACACTGGAGACATTCAAGAGAAAATTGGACAACCATCTGTCAGGTCTGCTTTGATTTGTATTTCTGCACTGAGCAGGGGGTTAGAATTGATGGCCTTACAGGCCCCTTCCCATTCCATCATTCTGTGATTCTGTGATTTGACGGGGCCTGCTGTAACATTAGATAGAGTGAGGCAGCTGGCTCAGGTGGCAAATTCACTACCCCCATGCTTTTTATTGTGTTCATATATTTTTTTAAAAAAATCAGAATTTAGGGAGATGCCTGAAACCTTTACAAAGCCTAACATTTTTCTTGCATCTTTGGCCAATGGGAACGTTAGCAAAAATCTACAGAACAATCTATGACTCAGATGGGCCTCTTTCTTCCTCCACAATTAAAAATCTGATGTTTCAAGTTGTTTTCAGCATTACTCATTATTTGTCTTCAACATCTCCCACGATTCATAGAATTAATTTATTTCTAGTGTTCAAAGCTTGGCCAAGTTACTTTTTTTGGGGGGGGGGACTGTAACTCCCTGAATCTCCTAGCAGGGAAATGGAATATTATGGAGTTATAGTCCCCCCCCAAAAAAAGAGTAACTTTTCCAAGTTTAGCTTATTTTGGAGGTGATTCATGTCTTGCTTCACTTGTTATTGCCTCTGGGAATCCATTCAGAGATAGTGCAGGAGAACGATATCTCAACTTGGTTACAGAAGCCCCTAAATTAGCTTCCACTGGGGTATTTCAGCTTTGTGCTGCTCAAACATATATGTAAAACAAACAAACAAATAATACAGGCTCACTGAATTCAAGGGGATGCACTCATAACTGAGTAAGTATGCATAAAGTTACCATCTTAAAAGATTTGACATGTGTGCGGATTGTGGAAATATTATTCTTTTGGACTATGACTCCCAGAATTTTCCAGCCTGCATGGCCAAGATTCCCATTCTAGGCTCTCAAAAACGAAGACTTTCCGACTTTGCATGTGTCATATGAGATCATTCTCCAGGTGTCTGCAGTATAAAGTTCTTGGCATTTTTAAGTGACAGGTGCCCCTGCCCAGTATCTCATTGTTAAATAACATTTACTCCTTTTCTTTCTTTGTTATTCTTTCTCCCTTACACCCATATCCGAGAGGGAACTGGCTGCTGATATTCTTTTACAAATAATCAACTTAAAAATAGCCCTTATATTTTTCTATATATAGCAAAAGGCCAGAACCGTCTCAGTTCATCTGCATTTTTCTCAGTCTTACCAACAAGAGACATAATCCACTAAGGGAAGTAATTCTTGGCCGTCTGCCCTACGGGAAACTACGTATGAATATGCACTGTCTGAAGGGTTGAAGATCTCAGAACCCCATGTATTTCTACAGACCTGTGAGAAGGATCTGGCTTTACTGATGTGAATCCTGCCTGCATGTCAGAATAGAGTGCAGCAGAACAGACAGAACTAACTGCTCTGGGAAATTATGTTTCCGTTGCAATTGAAAACATTTGTTATCACCTCTTGAAATCAATTCAGAGATAGTACAGGAGGATGATTTCTAAACTTGGTTACAGAAGCCCCTGAGTTAGCTTCCCTTTGGTTATGTGTCTTAACAAAAGAAAAACCAAGTGGCTTCAAAGAACAAGGTGGAAATAAAACAATTCATATCCCAACTAGTTTAAACCTAACTAGAACAGAATGTGCTGATTTATCAAGTTTCCATTGATGGGGATCTACCCTAGTCAGAATTAGCAATTGGATTTAAGATGTTAGACCAAAAAGAAAGAAACAGTTGATCATTCCTACATCTTTCTGAAGAGGATGTTCCATAAATAGGATGTCAACACCTCCCCAGTCTTTGAAGGTAAACACATCAGTAAAGCTGATCTGAAACTTCACATAGACCTTCTTCTACGTGAAGAAACGTCTTCCAGTTGAGGTTCAAGGTCTACCTCAACTGGTTGTGTTTAGTTGCAGTTCATCCCAAGGGAGTGTTAAGACACACACAAACGTATTTCTAAAAAGAGAAAAGCTCACCCAGTTGAGCTTCCTAAGCCAGTTTAAAGTTTCCAGTCTCCAAAGACATCTCCCCACGTATAATACATTGCTTTAGTCTAGCCTTCCATGACACATTGACACATTTACTCTTTCAGATAGCTTGACAACAACAAATTGAAAGTTATATGGTTAACCTGTGGTTAGTTCCTTTTGGGGATAACAAGAGCATAGCTAAATTACATTTCAAATAATGTAAAGGGGACGAAGAAAGTTACTTTATGGGTGTAATGAGTACCACTTTCTACTACTGTTCAAAACTTTCTAAAGGTCTTTTGATGTATTTTAGAAGCATTTTAGCAAGGCTTTTTCCAAGTTTTGTGCCCTTTACTTTTTTCAGTATTACAGGCATTACAGTTAGTTTTTCAATACTGAAATAAATAATGCATACAAATTTCTTTTTTAAAAGTAACTTTCCAAGTGGTGCTTTTTCTTTGAGGTAGAAGACAGATATGGTGCGCCATCATTGCATCCAGATTCATGTTGCAATAAATTGCGCATATGAAGACTGCCCAGCCCTGACAACCTATGTGGGTTTTCTTTTGAGCCTAGAGGCATTCCCTTTTTTGGACTACAACTTCCCTGAGCCACCCTGGCAATACATGGAAGTTGTAGTCGAAAGAGGAAAACACGTCGAAGCATTTTTTTTCCTTTGAAAACTCAACTCTAAATCCAGGTTTTCTGCCTGCAGACAACAATATTGACTTCCTCTTATTTTATGCATGTAACGCGATCACATTGTGCTGAGGAGGGTGGCTGGAATGGAGTAATTATTTAGAAACAGGGGCCAGAATCCTGTGGGTGATTTATAGGAGCATGTGCCCTGTTGCGCAGTCAAGTGGGCACTCCTCTGAACAAGACCAGCACCTCACGAGGTAGCAGGGATGGGGCCTCATGCATTGCAACTCGCTGTCGAGTCTGACTTAAGTGGCATTGGCAACTTGACTCGGACGCGACTCGAGTGTTTTTTGGGAAGACCCGGACTCGACCCGTGACTTGGACCCATTTTTCTGAGTCGTGTTCTTGAGTCCTTATTAGGATGGGTCTCTTTACCTGTTTAGGCCACGACACGAACCTCAAAGGCAGCAGACCCAGCTTCCCTTCCAGAAGCCAGCCTGGGGTTAGTCTGTGGAACTCCTTGCCACAGGATCTGGTGAGACGGCATGTGGCCTAGAGGCCTTTCAAAGGGACAGATTTCTGGAGGAAAAGTCCATCGCAGGTGACAAGCCATGATGGGGATGTACAATCTCCAGGCTTAGAAGGAATGGACCTCCAAATGCCAGATGCAGGGGAAGGGGTATCAGGAGACAAGGATCTCGTGGTCTCGTGGGCTCCCAGAGGCATCTGGTGGGGCCACTTGTGAGATACAGGAAGCTGGACTAGGGGGGCCCTTGGCCGGATCCAGCAGCGCTCTTCTGATGCACTTATGTTCTTATGTTGCAAGCTGGCTCCTGCCTCTGCCCACACCCAAAGCGGCCCACCTGAAAGGCTGGTGCATGCGCAGAGACAGGGGCTGGCTCCAGGAAGGGACGTTGACCCGCTGTCTCTCCACATGCTCATGTGCCCGCCCGGCATCCCCTTCAAGGCCCACTGTCAGCACGCATGAGCCCCGCGGAGGGTGGGGCAAATGACTTGAGACTCACGACTCAGGCCCAAAGTCTCGGACTCAGACTTGAGACTCACGACTCGAAGGTTGCCAACGTGCCGGTGGGGTAGTGGCAATCTGCCAGGATAAGTTATGCAGTTTAACCTCCACACAAAAGGATTCTGACCTCCATTTTATGGGTTGTAACGAGAAGACTGCAAATCGTCGGGACCCTGAAAAAGTCTCTCTATTCTTAGCAAACTATGCTAGAGCCACTGAAAGCTTCATTTCAGGAGCTGATGAGACCCAGAGCTGGTAGAAGAGGGGAAAAATGCTTAAAAATAAGCAGAGGTCACTATGAAGAAAAGAATTAAACTGCCTTTGAAATTTAAAGCTGTTGTAATAACATTTCTGGCTGAGCGCAATAAACTGGAATGTTTTAAGGTTTAAGGATGGCAAAGAGGTGGAATTCATTACAGAAGGCTAACGCCTGAGGAGAGGATTACCACGTAAGTGGGTGAGAGCATTTCCCCCTGTGCCAGAAATTAATCCAGCAGCCTTTGTATGTGCATCTGATGCCATGTTTAGCCAGTTTTATTCCAAACAAATCCTCAGATGAAAGCCGGAATTGAGAAGAAATTAACATTGCAAGCTGGGGTCAACTGCATTATGTTGAGGGGAAGCAACCGAATGAGCTCAACTCCTCATGTGATGAGAGGTCTAAAAACGGTATTCCTCCCTCCATCACAGTACTAAACCTCCATCTGTGATATAAACAATGACGTTCTAGTTTTAGAACTAAAATAGATTCTAGGAGTGGTGTTTCCTTAGTGATTAGAAAAGCGTTGTTTGGGCGCAGCCTCCCCCCTAAAAAGATGCACATACTGTACCCCACTGAAGGGTATGCCAGTACAGTGGGAACATACTCCTCTAATGAGCACCTCTTATATCTCCTATGAAGAGGTTTTTTCAAAATGCTTGTTCGATTTAGCGCTATGTCAGATGAGCACTACAGTTTCACAAGTTGTTATATCAATTCAGCACTATGTTACTTACCAAAATTTAAAGAAAAAAGACATCTCACCGCCAGTGAACACACCCTCCATGGCATTAGGAGAGATATTAATAACCTTTGACCTGCACTGCTGGAAGGGACCCTATGGATCATCAAGTCCAGCCCCTCTCAAAGAGGTACAGTAGGGAATTGAACTCCCAACCTCGACAATTGCACATGCCAGAAACAACCCCACCCACCCCCAAAAAAAGCAATACAAGACTCCTGCTAGCTGAAAAACAAAAACCAAGGAATGCCCATGGAAAAAAGGCTTACTTGAGATTAGGGCACATTGTGTATTGATGGAAAATACATCGAATTTAACTGTGCCAGCTCTGGCATGAACTAGGAAGTAAACTGCAATGTAGTCGTACTCTCATTTATGTTTCAGCTGGAAAGGAAAAACATCTAACAGTTATATCGGTATTAGATGGCCCTTTAAGTTTACATTATGTGACTACAAAGCTATACCAGTAAGAGGTAACTCACACTGAGTCCAGACTGTTAAAGCTGAATCAGTTAGTTGATTCTGCTAAATCCTTCTGAAGAAGGATGTGCCTTAATTCAGCAGGTTATGAGCATGTCTGATGCATCAGAGAAAAATCAAAGATCGTAATGGTAGCAGTGGGCAGGACTGGGGAAAGGGTCCTGATTCAATGTAAACAATTCAATGTAGGTTCCAATAATTTCTAAACTTAAATGCAAAGATTTAAGTTTAAATAAAAATTTAATTGAGTTGACCACACTTTAACCAAAATATCTTCACATTGTCTGGGTTAAAAATCAAACCATCAGTTCCAACCTCTGAATAATAATAAAGAAAGAAGGAATAACGACGTGATGCTCTTTGATTGTTAACATTACGAGCCCTCCATCAAGTAGAACACTGGAGTTGGCCAGTTTCTGGAATGTTCCCACCAAGCCCCGAGAATCCCCTCTTTGATTTCCTAACACAGCGAGAACAAATGGGCAATCAACAAACAACACCCATGCATGGGATATTACACACACAGTTTACTGGACAGACGCCCCCACACAGTCCACGATCTCCCAGTCACAAAGACCATTCTAAAAGCAGGCATATTTAGACCTCCCTTCCTGCCTGTTGCCAAAGTTTTTTGGATGCTCAGAAAAGGACGCTGACGTCAATGTCAAAGTAAACCAACGAAGCCTGCCTGCCGGAGCATCAAGTGAGCATTCTGGAGTAAGGGAAGAGACCGCTGGAGCTGACTCGGTGATCTGGAAGGAACAGCTGGGCTTTCTCAGCCAAGCAGAAGAGACAGGTAAGGACCATGGTCTTTGCTGGACAAAACAAAGGAGTGCAGATATTTGTGTGAGAGAGGGAAGGAAGGAAGACTCTCTGGGAATATTCATCTTTTAGAGATAAGAGACCAAGTGCTAGGAAGAAGGCTTTGACTCGTTTGGTCACCGGCACATGTGACAGCCACATGCCGGTGTTCTTCCATTAAGTATATTGTGTGTTCGATGGGTCCCCAGAGAATTACACATCTCTGAAAAGAAGAGACAAGACTCGTTGGAGATCAAACTGTGGGAAGAAGCTTAAGAAAGAGCAATGGGGAGAAAAATCATCACAGCTTGTGCCATGATTCCTGGGTCAAACGGTGATAAGAGCTATTGCTAAATTCAAAGGTACCGCCACAAAGAACATGTTTCTTCGGGGGGAGGGGGGATTTTAAAGAAGATTGTGGACTGAGCTTGGGGTGATTCTCTTTCTGGATTACATCTCCCAGAATCCCCCAGCTATGCTGGAGTCCGAAAAGGGCATTTTGTGTGTGTGTGTGCTTTGATCATGAACGGCTAACGAAACTTACGATGGCTAATAGGGCTATGCCATTTGTGGTTGTTCAAGAGAACCAAGGAATTTAGCTAGCTGACACCGTCTGAATGATGACCATCATATTCTGGGTGATGTCTAATGAAACAGGATTTAAAATAGGATTTAAAACAAGACTGAATGTTGGCATGTCATAACCTGTATTCCCAATGATGACTTAAACCAGACTTGTGAAGAGGGGGGCTGATTTTCTGCAATGGGTTCGTGCCCTCTTTTTGCGATCCAGAAAAAGACACATAGTGCAAATCAGGTGCCAGGAGGTTCTCGAAGACATGCCAAAAAGGGGTGTGTGTGTGTGCAAAATTGACAGACAGGTGCAAAGAGAGAAAGTTTTTGGGATCTGGTAGCATTCACAGAAGCATGTCTGAAGCTTCTGAATGACTCAGAAACTTGGCTAGCTTAATTCTATTATTGGTGTGATCAGTCACAGTTGCTGTTATTGAAAAAAAAAAACAGGGAGGGCTTTGAACTTCTTTATCATCATTCTTGATCAGTTCCTGATGAGACTGGATGCAAAACAAAAAACCAAACCAAAGCGTGCTGCTTTTATACCGCCGCATAGCGCTTAAAGCCCTTTCTTGGTGGTTTACAATTGAATTATGCAGGCTACACATTGCCGCCACCCCACCCCACCCCAGCGAGCTGGGTACTCGTTTTACTGGCCTCAGACAAATGAGCGGGGGCACCCACATCCCTTCAGTGCTTGGAAGTAATGTATGGAATAATGCATACACAGAGTTTCATGGCCTGGCCATGCACAGCCCACTCACATACCTGGCAGCCATGTCACTCCTCCCCTTGCCAACGCGGTGCCCACAAAACAGCACATACCACCTGCTAAAATCTCCTCTTTCACATGACTCAAGGGCAGAGGAGTCTTGCCTTCCATTTAATATGGGCACCTTTGTTACCACCCAGAGGTCTTGCTCCTCCGCATCAAGGGGAAGGTAAAAGTTAAAGATTCCCCTTGACATTTAGTCCAGTCGTGTCCGACTCTAGGGGGCGGTGCTCATCCCTGTCTCCAAGCTGTACAGCCAGCGTTTGTCCGAAGACAGTTTCCGTGGTCACGTGGCCAGTGTGACTAGACACGGAACGCCGTTACCTTCCCACCGAGGTGGTACCTATTTATCGACTTGCATTTTTACATGCTTTCGAACGGCTAGGTTGGCAGGAGCTGAGACAAGCGACGGGAGCTCACTCCGTCGCGTGGATTCGATCTTACGACTGCTGGTCTTCAGACCCTGCAGCACAGAGGCTTCTGCGGTTTAACCCGTAGCGCCACCACGTCCCTAACCATCAAGGGGAACCTGGGCGCAATCAGGCTCTCCGTTCACAGGGAGCAACGGTGCTCACTGCGTTGACACTACACGGATCCATGCCTCTAGCAATCTGAGGCCCAAAGGTTGTGTGTGGCCCCCAGCAACCCCAGTCCTCCTAAACCCCCCCCCAATAACTTTATCATTTGCGACTAGGGCCCTCCAAGATCCTATGTTCGTGTGCGTGTAGGGGTGTGTTTGTGTGTCTTTGTGCACAATAGCATCCCCCTGCCTCTACGGAGTTTCTCCATTGTATCCTGCAAATGATAGCCCCTCCTGACACTCCAAAGGCACAAACGGTGTAGAGTTGTCTATAGGATGAATCAGTGGTAGAGGGGAAGACTATAAGGTGCAGCACCCTTCACGCATTCTGTCTACACCGGGAACAGTTTATCTGAACCACTACCATTTCACTGTCACACTGAAGCCGCTAGCGAGTTCCGTTTCCCCTACGCAGAACTTCAAGCCATTTTCTCTGGGTTTTTCCGACACTCACCATCTGGCCAGGATGGTGGTCACTGGATAAGGCGGCTCCCTCAGGTCCAGCATGGAACTAGTTAAGGCTCCCACGATGGGAAAATATGAGGAATTAATTCTCGGGGAAGACAGTGGGAAGATATTGTTGTTTCGTTTCCTCTCTCTGGTTCTTCCCCCTCCTTACCCACGCAAGCTTTTCTTTCAAACTTCGAGGCTGACTAAATAGGCATTTAACCTGCTGTTTGTTCCACTGCCGAGACAGGCTGGTTCATTCCTAAAGACGGCAATCAGACAACATCTCTATTACAGCAAACTAGCACACACACACCCCGCCCCGAGTAATCCTATCTGTACCTTTCTGAGCCTCTGTCAGGACTTCTACTTTTTCGGTGGAGGTACAATCGCTCTGGTTTGGATCGGTTCCAGCGCATGTGATCACTGGAACTTATCCAAAGCAAGCCTTTCTGTTTGAATTGGCCAAAATCATGAAGTGGCCTCGTAAGTGAGCCACTTTAGAATATTGGCAAATCAATCACTTCCTCTGATCCTCAATGGAGGAGCAGGGGAAGTGAATTTATAACAGACCATTGGTATAATGGAAAATTGCTGATGCATTGCATCAGTTTTGCATTTTTAAAAAAAAATCTTTTCTTTGCCTTGTCTTAAAGGACAAATTGAGGGGGGGAAACACCCACAGTCAAATCCACCCCATGTGTATTTTGTTCTTTTTTTATTTTATAACTTATGTAGCACATCAGTGATGTTCTATTACACCATCTTAAAAGAAATTCACTTCTGCCTTTCCATCAAGGAGCAGAGTTCAATTTGACGATACCGTGAAGTGGCTCACTTATTAAGCCACGTCATGATAATTGAAAGAGCCAGAGCAAATTGAAACAGCCAGAGCAATAGGGCTTCTTGAGCTCCGACGTGCTATTTGGAAGCAAGAATTGCACCAAATGGCATGTTGCATCTCCACCTTGTCCTAAACAACTCTATTTAGTCTGCACCAGCCCAGTCCAAAAGAGCCTGTGTAGTTACACCTCAATTGTTGCACAAGGGGTGACTTGCAGGGGAAGAGTAGCAATTGGGAGGAATGAATCAGAAAATCATACAATCATGGAGTTAGAAGGGTCCTCTGAGGCCATCAAGTCCAACCCGTTGCTCAGTGCAGGAATTCAAAGTAAAGTATATCTAACAGATGCTTGTACAATTAACTCTTAAATGCCTCCAGCATTGGAGCGCTCACCACCTTCCAAGGTAATTGGTACCATTGTCATACTGCTCTAACAGTTACAAACTTTTTCTTGATATTCAGCCTAAATCTGGCTTCCTATAACCTGACCCCATTGTTGTGTGTCCTCCACTCTGGGATGATCAAGTATTTTAAAAGTGCTATTGTATCTCCCCTCAGTCTTCTTTTCTCAAGGCTAAACTGGCCCTGTTCTTTCAGTCTTTCTTCCCAGGGCTTGGTTCCCAGTCCCCCGACCATCCTTGTTGGCCTCCTTTGAACTTCCAGTTTGTCTGAATTCTTCTCAAGGTGTGGTGTCCACAGAAACGGAAAAGAGAAAAGGAGTGGGAGAGAGAAAGAGAAGGGGCAAAGATAGTTGGCAGGAAAAGTGAACGGGAGTAAGATAGACAAGGATATGACCCCGTTCTAGGCATGTAAAGATTGCTTGCTAAATGGTTCAGTCCCATCAGCTCAGAGTGCAATCAAACAATGAGAAAAGTGTGCATCTGGATGCACTGGAAAGGATCATTTTGCTGGGAGCAATCTCCTTTAAAGCAAACCTTCCATCCATTGGGGAATCACACCAACTCGGCCCACAAAAGCGGAAGCCCTACAGAGGGACCACAAAGGTTCAGCTTCGGCATGGTCTGGAGCACTATTCCCAGTACACTGTTTGATCACCAGGAAATAGCTGTCACTGGACCACGACAGAAGCGGTTCAGAATGTGAGCTACCTACCTATGGGATCCCACCTTATGTTGTTTTGACTTTATGGGAAATGTTGGCGAGGGTTTTCCAAGTCCTTTGAGAATCCTTCTCTGCAAACAAAGAGCTAGGAAAGGAGAACCATTTTTTTTAATCAATAAGATCTCCATAATTTTTGCGCTTACTGTCTGTGCATAGGATCCTTTCCCTTGGAGAAGGAAAGCAAACACACACCACCACCACCACCATTACCACCACACAACAAGGGACTGATGGTTATAAAAGATGCAGACAACTTCTCTGGTGGCTTCTCAACTTCCCTAGAACCATGGTTCTCAACCTTGGTTTCCCAGGTGTTCTTGAACTAAAACTCCCAGAACCCTTCACCACTAGCTGTGCTGGCCAGGGCTTCTGGGAGCTGCAGTCCAAGAACACCTGAGACCCAAGACTGTGGAACTACCGGCCTAGAAGATGAACCTTATTGTTCTTCTTCCCTTCGTTGTAAAGACGTCAACAAAATACCTCATCCTCTCAAGTAGCAGGGGACGTAATTTTCCAGTTCCTCGTCCTTAGAGGGCAGGTGTTTCTGTTGCTCCATATGACATGATAGCACCAAAGGCGTATGCCCCCCAGCTCCCTACCCAGTTCCTTCCCTTCCCTTCTTTCTTTTTAGCACACAGACGTGGGGTCCATCATGTTATCTGGAGCAAAGCAAGGAGTGGAGCACTGGCATTGTAACTCATGAACCTTCTTGTGACACAAGCCTGGGCGGCAGGGGTGCAAAATCGGGGAAGAAACCTTCCCCTCCCAGCCCTTGCCTGCCCTTCCTCTGTGATGCAGCAAGAGCTTACACCCTAGACCTTGGCCCTGAACTCATGAGGGTTGAGATGCTGCCGACCAAGAAACCCTTTCCTCCAACACTATTTTCAGTTCCAAGCAGTTGGCTAACAGGATTTCTGCTTTCCTATTAGGGTAGGGTGTCTGTTGGAGTCTTTCTTTCTTTAATCTCCTTAACTTTTCTTCAACAGTATGCTCCTTTTTTTGTTTACGCTATTCTTGTGAATGAAGGCATATGTTTCAGCTGTTCCAGTGTACATTTAACGGAGCTGTCGCTTGCAGTGTTTGAAAACCTTAAAATAAATAGTTTAGAAAGGAAGAACCGTTTTTTTCCAGGGTGATCTGGATGGTTTCCTGGAATATCAGCCTGTTTTTCTGGTTGAGATGCAAAGGTGAAAGGAAAATATTCATATGCAAACATGTACAGTCCCTACAGTTTTGATGGTGGCTGTAAGTCCATTAGGGTGTCAGATCCTGGTCAGGAGAACTGACTCGCCCAGGAGTCCTACGAAGATTGATAGCAATAGCTAGGTTACGTCCATAATCTGATGATTACGCTGCATCAGATTATGGACATAACATAGTTCTTTATTCCAAGCCTTTAGCCCAGGCTACACTTTATTAGAGACAAAGGGATTGTGGCCCTACCAATGTTCCCCCTCCAGCTGAATTCACAGCCTCATAAATTTCATAGGGAGAAAAACGGGAAGGAGCAGCAGGGAATAGCAAGGAGTTCTCCCCGGCTCTAACCGTTGGCTGCCATGCCTTCTGCCCCACCACCTCCAGTGAGCACCGGCCACCACTGAATCCTACTATCAGAAACCAGTGACTCTTCCCTAATTGACTTCAACACTTTTTCACATGCCTATTTGACTTTCCACTCTTCTGCTTGGATTACCTCAAGATTGATGATGGGGAAGACCATGCTGCTACAGTCCCATTGCCACCAGGAAGGTGTGCAGTTGCATCCCAAATCATGGGCTCACCCCTGAGAGAGAGCTGCCCTCTCTCTCAGGGCCATCCTGTGCCTACAAACCAGACAGGAAAGCCCCTGGATCCAAGAGAAAAGCAGTAATTGAACCAGTTCCCTGTGAGTTCTTAACCCTCTGGTCCCCATATTTGAGGTCCGATATATTTTGGAGTTACGAGTCCCAGAAGTCCTAGCTGGCGCAGCCAAAGCCCAGATTTGCTGGGATTTGTAGTCCTTCTGAGGCCCCAGGTTTGGAAACCTCAGTCTTCGCCCACCATCACTGAGATGAAAGTAGCAGAAGATAACTCGGGCATTAGATAACAACAAGCAAAAGGTTGCATTAGTAGGACACCAAAAGCCAGACATGAGTTTTTCGAACTCTCTGTACCTCTTCAAGCTTTGAATGGGTCCTTAGCTCAGTGGGAGAACATGTCCTTTGGAGGCAGAAAATGCTCTGCTTTGTTCTGAGCATCCCCCACTAAAAAGCATCCCAGTTTGGAGATGATGGAGAAGTAGTTCTGCTAGAGGCCTCGGAATGTTGCGTGCATAATTTTTTGTGAATGTTCACAGCATGTGAGGAGGAGATAAAGTGCTTTTCTCTGTCGTAGAGTAGGTTCAATCTACATGTGTGAGGGATCAGACCAACTGCAGACCCACAATAAAGCAGGAGAGGCAGTTAAAATCGAATCATGAAGCTGTTATTGAAATAGTTACAATCAAGAGGATAATCATCATCATTTATTTGTTTGTTTGTTTGCTTGTTCGTTCGTTCGTTCATCCACTCAATTTGTATCCTGCTCCCATTAGTGTCAAGGCCCTATTCTAGTCGATCACAACGGCATCATTGTGTGCCATTAAGTCAATTCTGACTTATGGTGAGCCCTTTTCAGGGTTTTCCAGGCAGAGAATACACAGAAGTGGTTTACCTTTCCCTTCTTCTGAGGGCACCCTGGGACTGTGGAGCTTGCCCAAGGCCACACTGGCTGGCTCTACTCACAGGGAGGCACAGTGGGGAACTGCACTCCCAATCTTTGGCTCCACAGAGCTACCCAGCCAGCTTACATTCAAGACAGTAAAGCCTAAAGCCTAATTAGATACATGATTTATTTATTTATTTATTTCTTACATTTTTATCCCGCCCATCTAGTCACTCTGACTACTCTGGGCGGCGATCCAGGAGAGTATACAGCGAAGGAGAAAGAATATGTCTGTTCTTTACAAATACATGAGAGGAGGTCAAACTGAGGAAGACCGATAAGGGGATCCCTGAGAATATCTGTTTAACAATAGGTGCAAGAGGAAACTGAGGTCAGCGAGTCAATGACAGGCCGGTCTTTCTCCTGGCATCTGCTCCCCATTTTTGGCTAATAGGGTTGGATAGGTGCTAAGCGTCAACGGCATGGAAAAGGTCCCAGATTTCACTTCTCCAGCTTTGAAAAGCCTCACAAGGTCTCCCCAAGATCCTGCAGAGCCATAAGAACACAAGTCAAAAGAACAAATCATTTGTGCTTTCTACAGATTTCATTCCTACAGGTTAAAAACAGTGGTCTAAAAATTGACTTTCTCTTAGAAAAGTTACATTTTGACAGTAACTCCCAAAATTCATGCTTGCCAGATACATATATATATATATTAAAAAATAGCTTTTCTAAGCTCTGTTTAAAAATATTTCAAAAGACAATGTAGATCGTTAAATCTCACATTAGTCAGAACTAGAGATGGACACGAACTGCCGGTTCGGTGGTTCGTCCTGGTTCGTTTACCGGCCAACAGGTGGGCACCCGCTCAGAGGCAGCACCCCAGCTTTCCTGCCCCACCTCCTCCGGGTGCTGCCTCTGAGTGGGCAACTGCCAGAGGGGGTGGGGCTTGGAAACCCCAAACACCTGTTTAGCTAGTAAACAAACTGGGATGAACTGCCCGAGTTGTGTTTCATGCTCATCTCTGATCAGAACTTGTTTCAAAATTGGATTTAAGCCTATAGATTGTGTGTTTTCATTCCTTATTGCTCTTTGCAACCTTTGTCTCCATGTAATGGAGTGATGAGTAAGTTTTATAGATAAGTAAGATGATTGCAGAAGAGGCATGAGAGTCTTCCCAACTTACACACACACACACACACGGACTGATATTTTGATATGTTTCTCCTGTGATTAACTGATGGCTCAGCACATACAGGGTTGGAGAATTACACACTAAAATCAGTTCTAAAAAAATTTAAAATTAAAATTAAAAACTTCAATAGAAGCAGCAGACAAATTGCAGCTACCCATGAGAAGTCATTTTCCCCCATGGGGAAAAGCCAAAGCTATAAAAGCCTTTATTGCCCTGGTTGTCTGGTCCAGGGACGTCAGGAAGAAGTTTCACAGTTTGGAAGCCTTCAAAGAGAAATTTCTTTCTCCAGTAGCTTTACAATGAATTTCAGGAGTGAGGGGCCCCTGGAGAAGGGCTTCCGAAGAAGGTCTTAACAAGGAAGCAAGTTCGTGTAGAACACAAGTCGGCAACATGGTGCCCTCCAGACTTTTTTGACTACAAGTCCCATCATAACCAGCCACCATGTCGAATGGGCAGGAATTGTGGGAACTGTATTACTAAATACATGGAAGGCACCAAATTGCCCTTCTTAAACGTTTAAAAAAGCAATTGAATCGCACTCTAATTTCATGAATTAATTTTTAAGGACTCACCTAAGGCCACCTAGTCTTTTGAAGTGGTTGACGGGGGAATCTGCACCCAGATCTCTCCCCAGCTGGATACTTGGGACATTTCCAACACACTGTTTGGTGCGGCTGCGCACTTAATTTTAAACTTTGTCTGTAATTTCTTTGGAAAGCTCTCACTGCTTGCAGCCGTGTTCCAACGGTGGTTCCTTTTCCACTCCTTGGGCAGTTCCCATCTGGCGTCGGGAGCCACAGGGAGATCATGAGCTGTCTCCTCTCCCAGACCTGGCATCGGTCAACAAAGAGGCCTGCAAGCCTGGGAATCCAGCCTTCCTTTGGCAGAATCTCAAACCCGAGCCTGAAACTTTGCAGCTGTTTGTGGCTGGGCACAAAAGTTCTTTCTGAAAAACAGCAAGGAGAAGATGGGCCGCAAGGGAGCGTCACATACCCCCTGTCCTGTGTGCTGAAAAGCAGCTAACAGTGGGTGTGGTTGGGTAATACAGGGAGGAGAGCATCAGATTTGCAGTGAGAACAGGAAGATTCAGTCATAATACCATACCAAGGCAATCTTACTCACGCTTATGGGGGAGTAAGCTCCACTGAAGTGAAGGAGCTTACTTTTGAACAGAATCAAAGAAAAGTGAAGTTGGAAGGGGCCTACAAGGCCATCAAGTCCAACCTCCTGCTCAACGCAGGAATACAATCAAAGCATCTCTGCCAGGTGATTATCTAAGTTTTTCTTGAATGCCTCCACTGTTGGAGCACTCACCAACTCCCGAGGTAACTGCTTCCACTGTCGTACTGCTCTAACAGTTAGGAAGTTTTTCCTGATATTCAGCCGAAATCTGGCTTCCTTTAACTTGAGCCCATTGTTGCGTGTCCTGCACTCTGGGATGATCAAGAACAGATCCTGCCCTTCCTCTGTATGACAGCCTTTCAAATATTTGAAAAGTGCGATCATATCACCCCTCAGTCTTCTTTTCTCAAGAGTAAACATGGCCAATTCTTTCAGCCTTACCTCATAAGGCTTGGTTTCCAGCCCCCGGATCATCCTTGTCGCCCTCCTCTGAACTTGTTCCAATTTGTTCGCATCCTTCTTGAAGTGTGGTGTCCAGAACTGGACACAATACTCAAGGTGAGGCCTAGCCAGTGCTGAATAGAGGGGGACCAGCACCTCGCGGGATTTGGAAACTATACTTCTATTAATGCAGCCTAAAATAGCATTTGCTTGAGTATCTTGAGTATGCATAAAGATTGCGCCCTAAGAAGCTGATGAAAATCCCAGACGTCAGACCGTGTGGGAAAAGAATCCCACTAAGGCTACCACTTCCATGTTAGCCAGAATCCTCTGGGTGTTCACATAAAGTCTGCATAGTTTGGTGTAGCTAATTGTGCCTAAAGGATGAGATGCGGAGATGCATGTCTGGTCATGCAACCCATTGCATAACTGAGAGGCTTCCCTGCATCTTGTCAACTAGCCACAATTAGCTGCAGCAATTTATGCAAATCTTATCCAGATGCCAATGGGATCCCAGTCATTATGTGGAATTCCCTGATACAATGGGGGGGGGGGGAGATTCTACTGTATAATTTTACACCAGCAGAAGCAAGATAAGGTCACCAGCCAGGTCCTGTAGAATTGAATTTCGATGAACTGAAAGTTCCCTTTGAGGTTTCAAGGCTCCCTGAGGCTCCCTTTTGCCCTGGGAAGCCTAAGGATGGGGAAGGGGAGCCTTGGAATAGTCTAAAATTGCTGCTGGATCGCCGCCACCAGCATCAGGACCATCACTGATGATCCAGTGGCAAATTTTCACTATTAAATGCTTGCCCCGTCACCCGTCACGAGGCTCCTAAAGCCTTCTGCTTTGGGTTCTTCTTAAGGATAAAAATATTTCAAATATGAAATAAAATATGATAAAATATGATAAAAATATATATACACACACACATATATATACATATATATATATATATATATATACATATATATATATATATATATATACACACACACACACACACACATATATGAAATATATATATATTTGAATATATATATATATATATATATATATTTGAATATATATATATATATATTTGAATATATATATATATATATATATATATATATATATATATATATATATATATATATATTCAAATATATATATATATATTCAAATATATATATATTTCATATTTATTTATTTTATTTCATATATATATATGAAATAAAATAAATAAATGCCCCAGGTCAAAAGAGAGCCCTAGGGAGGGAGCTTCCGGATCTGAAGGGTAGGGATAGAAAATGTTCAATTAATTTAAATTAAATGTTATTGGTGCCAGATGATGATTTATGCTTCCACAGCATAAATGTACACCAAGAGGCATTGTGTCTTTGTTGTTTATTATATGACCTTTCCTTATTCTTAATTTATTATTTACTAGAAGAATCATCTTCCACTTGCTCTTCTGTGCTCCCTCTGTCTCGCCCCTTCCATCCCCTCCTAAAGAAGGTCACCATGTGAACATCTCTGGAGATCTTATAAAGAAATGAACCATCCAGGTCTGCTGTTACTGCAGGCTACAGAACCATTTTAATTAGCTAGAATTCATCTGTGCATTTTAAAAACAAAACAACCCTGTGGCATAAACCCGTAGGGATCCCTGAGTATCCATGCCAAGTTTCACATGGCTGAGTTTCACAGCCCTGGAGCAACGCTGAACGTTTTCTCTCCCTACTCCCCGCCTTTTTTTTCTTATTCGTTTAGAATTTAGGGCAAGCAGCCTCCAGAGTAGCAAAAGAGCAGGCCAGCAGAAATAGCTTTCCTGTTTCCTCTCCTTTTCCAGCTCAAGACCACCCACTCAAGACTGGTCTTGGGGAAAGGTTGAATTTTTTTACAACCTCTCTTCTGTAAAATCAGATTTCCGTCCAAGGAAATATAGAAACAAGGAAGACCACCCTCTTCTTGCCTCATCAACTGGCACTTACAGTCTCAAAAGCCCTCTCTGAGACATTGGTAAGGGAAAGAATGAAAAGTTTTATTTAGTCACAGTTGAACAGATCAGTATTGAACAAAAAAGCATGTAGAGCAACAGGCCTCAACAGACTCACAGCCTGCTTACAACAGACTAAACTCTAACTGCAAACTGCCATCAGATTTTTTTTAAAAAAGAGGGGAAAACTCTCATAAGCAGAGAGGTGGGGCTTTCTTCAAACTCAGTGGCAGGGAAGGAACAATTGGTTACTGCTGGATTGATTGACAGCCACTCCAGCCCAGAAAGGTCCCTCCCGGCCAAACCTACTAAAGGCAGCATGCGAGGCTGAAATAACTCCAATGTTTTCCAGCTCTCATTTCTCTTTCAATAAGACTGATGAATTCCTCTGTCAAACAGCATCTCTCTATGCAACCATCTCAGGCTTTCACAACAGCCTTTCATGGATGGGAAACCTGCAGCTCTCCAGAACTCGTTAGACTCAAACTCCTATCAGTCCCAGTTCATGTGGCCCATAGTTAAGGATGATGGGAGCTGTAGTATGAAGACATCCACTGGTTCCCCATCCCTGAGAGACCCTCTTGATGATCCCAGTGCCTAGCTAAGAGCAGAAGGCTGTGTAGGTTTCCTCACTGAATCAGCTTACTTCCCATTGAGTTCAATCCGACTTCTTCCCACATAGATTCTCCATAATTACATAGAAACCAGGTTTATTGAACTCCTCAGGAATATAGTACTGCAGCTTTAGGGGACAGCACCAACTGGGAGATTCGGCATCAGAAGACTTACCAAGTTTGAACTGCATGATCACCATGAAGTGGTATGATCAAATAATAGGATGTAGATAGACACCCCAAACTCCATTCTTTTGCCTGGAATGTCCTTTGAACAGAGTCTTCCACCACCCATCCTGGCATAAATTCATGATCCTACAGCTTTGGGGTGGGCAAGTGTAACCATTCCCATGTTTTGGAGTACAGCATTGGAGTACTTTGACCTCCTCCCACTGAGCAGTGGGCAGAGCCATATTAACCCACGGCCCCTAGGCTTTCAGGTATTTCAGGCCCCCTCCAGCACTTCAATCTTCCACCCCACTACAGCTGACAGCTTGACCCTGGTACAGTAGGTACTAGACCGCAATACATAGCCCTATGTCCATTTTGAGGTGCTCCTGGAGAATTCCATTCACAACTTCTTAAACATTTTTATTGCCCAAGTACAGTAGAACTCTTTGGGAGAGCACATTCTCATAGAATCATAGAATCATGAAGTTGGAAGGGGCCTATAAGGCCGTTGAGTCCAACCCCCTGTTCAAAGCAGGAATCCAAATCAAAGGATATATCTCAAGGTCACTGGTTCCACTGTCGTACTGCTCCAACAGTTAGGACGTTTTTCCTGACATTCAACCAAAATCTGGCTTCCTGTAACTTGAGTCCATTGTTGTGTGACCAGCACTCTGAGATGAATGAGAACAGATCCTGCCCCTCCTCTGTAGGACAGCCTTTCAAATATTTGAAAAGTGCGATCCTATCACCCCTCAGTCTTCTTTTCTCAAGAGTAAACATGGCCAATTCTTTCAGCCTTTCCTCCTAAGGCTTGGTTTCCAGTCCCCTGATCATCCTTGTCGCCCTCCTCTGAACTTGTTCCAATTTGTCAGGATCCTTCTTGAAGTGTGGTGTCCAGAACTGGACACAAGACTCAAGGTGAGGCCTAACCAGTGCTGAATAGAGGGGGACTAGCACCTCACGGGATTTGGAGACGATACTTCTGCCAATGCAGCCTAAAATTGCATTGGCCTTTTTTGTAGCCACATCACACTCTTGGCTCATATTCAGATTGTAATCTACAACAATTCCAAGATCCTTCTTGCTTGCAGTATCGCTGAGCCAGGTATCCCCCATCTTGTAACTGTGTGTTTCGTTTCCGGGGATATAATTTTGGGGTTATAATGGTTCAGTACTGTAATATTTTGAAGGGATCGGCCCCTCGTTCCTGCAGGGCCTGTAGGCTTCAGCCTAGTCAGCCTTACGAATAATACGTCCTTGGCAGGGGGTTGGACCCAATGGCCTTATAGCCCCCTTCCAACTCATTATTCTCTGATTCTATGATAATCCTTCTCCGCTGACGAAGCTAGTGAAATCTGATGGGAGATGCAGCCCTCAAAATGGGACAGCTCTACAGAGTTGCCCCTTTCTGGCATCTCTGTAGAGGAGGCCAAACAAGGCAGCGATGTGTGCTTTTAATCTATTTTGTTTTGTCTAAAAATAAAAACCATGGGAGAGGGCCACGGAGGATCACACGAAGAGGGTGTCATGGTTCAAGAGAAAATGGCTCATGCCCATGCAACTACTTATCTCAACATTTGTAATAACACTTTTTATTGAACCGCATTGTTTTGCCTTGTTTCCGTTATGTTACACAGTTCCTTGGGAGGGATGCAGCTTTTTAAAAAGGAACCCAAACTAGTTGTGAACAAGAAAAATATGTAGAACCAACACTCGGCCATCTCTGTTTCTCTGTATTTTGAAAGTGAACTATGTAGGCTTCTGGCTGCTCTATGCCTGCGAGTCTTCCTTAACCATCAACCCGATGAGACAGAATGTTCAAAAACATTCAAACTGATGCAGGAGTCAGTAATGGAATGGTTGGAAAAAAAACACCATGCAGTTGTTTATGTGGGTCTGTGGGAAGGCCAGAAGAACAGCTGAGAGGGGGAAAAATTACAAAGAAGTATACACAAATATACACAAAACAGGTTACACGTTATGGGAGATAGAGAGACCAGGGGTTTGGGAGGAAGGGGAAAAAAGAGGGGACAACCCCACAGTCTCGAGTTTAGAAATGTAGGGATCACAGAATGTTCATAGCCAGAACTTGGAAAAAAAATATTTTTCTCGTGCTGGCCAGGAGATTCTGGGAGTTGTAGTCCAGGAAACTAATGTTTCCAAGCTCCGCCCAAACCTCAGTAGTAGTATATGTTCCTCACCCACGATACCCAGGTTCAATGCACATGACATTAGTAGAGATGGGCACGAATCCGTTCATCCCAGTTCGTAAAGGCAGCAGCACCCCTCCCCTGCCTCCTCAGCTGATCAGCCCCTCACCAGGCCCAGCTGGCTTGCTTTTTCCACCTCCTCGGCTAATCTCCCAGTCAGAAGCAAGAGCACAGACTTCTCAGCCCCGCCTTTTTCTCTGAGTGGCAGATCAGCCCAGAGGGGCGGGGCAGAGAAGCCTGAGCTCTTGCCGGGATTGGAAGATCAGTTGAGGAGGTGCAGGAAGTTAGCGTGCTGGACCTGATGAGTGGCTGTTTGAGCCAGAGGAGGCAGGAGAAGGGAGCAGCAGCACTGGTGCTGCCCCCTTGATGAACTGGGATGAACTGGGACAAACTGGAACGAACCGGTTTGTGCCCGTCTCTAGTCACTAGTCATCCTGGAAAGCCACTAACCATCCTAAGCTTAGTGGACAGATACTGACTCACTGCGGCCAGAATTACACAACCGTTTTAAGTCCATTCCCCCTCAATCCACAGCCATCTCTGGTGTTCATAGGATGTCAGCCTCCTCCCCGGGTTAAAATATCTGCTGTTTGAGAGTTTTTTTCCCTCAGCAGCACAGTCAGACTCTGTTTTTTACTTTCGATTAACTCTGCAGCAAAAGGGGAAGGTGTGTGCTATACACGGTCATGTTGGAAACTTCTTAATCTGCTTTGATGTGTTTTCCCCCCCTGACCCGCAATGCAATATTAGGTGACTGACAAACT
This sequence comes from Intellagama lesueurii, assembly GCA_037013535.1. NCBI lineage: Eukaryota > Metazoa > Chordata > Lepidosauria > Squamata > Agamidae > Intellagama > Intellagama lesueurii. The sequence goes on from JBAJHW010000004.1 coordinate 5,984,363, forward strand.
CGGAACAACGTTGACTCTCCGCCTCTTGGAGATCAAAAATGGTAAGGCATTTCGCAAAAGGGCACAGTCCAGCTGGAGTGATTTATTGTCGCAATTTATAGCATTTCTGCAACATGGCACCATTTTTCAACCTAGGGTGCCTGATGGGATTCTTTTTCCACAATGAGAGCCATAATAAATACTGCAAACCCAGTTGTTTTGGTGAGCAGCTCCTAGAAATCCGTGGGCTTCTCTCGTTCATCTTAATTGGTGTCACAGAGGGCATTCTCTTGTATACACTCCCCAAGCAGTTAAGGACGCAGTCTGTTTACTCAACCCATTCGGAGACGCACAAAAAGCCATTTATCAAATGGTGGCTGCTGGGACTAATTCTGTGATAACATCCCCCAAGGCAATGTGCCGCCTGTCCTAGCAAAATAAGGAAGTTCCCTTGTTGGATTAGATCAAAGGCTCGGCTCTTCCAGAATTGCTTTCTCTAGCCAGCTACCCTTGCATGGTTTATCCAAGAAAGGAACTGCCTCTCACCCAGCATCTGGTAATTGGACATACACTGCCTCTGAATTTAGAGCTTCTGTACTTAGCTAGGATGTCTATTAATCATCAATCAATCTGCCCAGTACTGAGCAATCAGATTCGGGTTCATAAGAGCCTGCCTTCCAAATATCAGAAAATTCAGTTTGGACTACAAGTCTCAGAACCCTCTGGCTATCATGACTACAGAGCTGCAGTCCCCCTGAGACCAAAGTGGGAGAGGAAGGACAGATGTAAGTAAAGATCAAACTGGCTGTTGTGCTTCCCATGGAAAGAGAAGCAGTGATCTTTAAAGTGGGGAAAGACACCTGTTTATCATAGGGCAGGCAAAGTTTCCCATTTCTTTTTAATTGTTGCTAACTGATACAACACATCAGCAATGCACCACTGGTGTGTTTGCAACAGTTAAAAAGAAATGGAAAACTTCCTTTCCCTTTCCCTTCACAGGTGAGTGGCGAGGAAGCTTTCCATTTCTCAAGCTCATTTAAGTGGCTTAAGCAAAGGGACAGCCAGCCAGGAGTTTTAGTTTGAGTCCAGTGATCACACACACAGGATCCAGACCAAAACAGAGAAATCCTTCCTGCACACAAAAAAAAACCCAGTAGCCTCTGATCAGGGGCAGGATGGTTTGCAATGGTATGTACTTCATCCAGCTGCTAGAAAAAGGCACAAACCAGCCCATCCCCAACGTGGACCAAACTGCAGGACAAACGTCTATCTGATCACACCCTCAAGAACCAGATGTGGCTGACCTGGCAGACTTAGCAGCTGAGCTGCCTGCACTTCGTCTGGGATCGGCCTGATATCCTCTCATATCCTGCACCCTAAGCCTGACTGTGGGAATTGTCTGTGGCCAAACTGCTGTTCGTTATGCCTCCAGGCATAATGCAGACTGCATAACTTTGGGGAGCAAATTGCCTCAAGTTAAGAAATCAGCATAGACATTGCCGGTTGCGCACCAAGGGGTCCAATGCGGCACATAGCACATAATGACTCCGCTGAGTTTGTAACATAGGACAGTTCACCTCCCAAGTGCTGTTTGGATGATTCCAATGAAACGGTCATGAGGATTTTGGCCTCTGTAGTTCATTTACTTCCATACCCAGATTGGGCCATAGGATTCACTGTGCCTGACGGTACGCATTGTTGGTGTGCAGCTGTGTGTGATTCGCGACAGGGAATCGCCTCTTGCACTACTGTAGCTATTAGAGTTGAAGGAAGGAGAGACACGTGGTGGTCAACAGCACCCACTCCAACTGGTTACATGGCTGGCACCCAAGGACAGCAGCTCCCAGCCATGACAAGGTGCCACCGTTGTAGCTGAGCCCATAAAAGGAGGTGGCAAGGCTAAACAAGGCTTTGCTCCCTTCCAAAAGAACTGACATAGTTTGATAAGGATTGGGATTAACTAGAGCTGCCAGATCGATCATTCATTCATTCATTCATTCATTCATTCATTCATTTAAAACATTTATTGTTTGTTGTTTAGTTGTTAAGTCGTGACCAACTCTTCGTGACCCCATGGACCAGAGCACGCCAGGCCCTCCTGTCTTCCACTGCCTCCCGGAGTTGGGTCAAATTCATGTTGGTAGCTTCAATGACACTGTCCATCCATCTCGTCCTCTGTCGTCCCCTTCTCCTCTTGCCTTCACACTTTCCCAACATCAGGGTCTTTTCCAGGGAGTCTTCTCTTCTCATGAGATGGCCAAAGTATTGGAGCCTCAGCTTCAGGATCTGTCCTTCCAGTGAGCACTCAGGGTTGATTTCCTTCAGAATGGATAGGTTTGTTCTCTTTGCAGTCCAGGGGACTCTCAAGAGTCTCCTCCAGCACCACAATTCAAAAGCATCAATTCTTCAGTGGTCAGCTTTCTTTAGGGTCCAGCTGTCACTTCCATACATCGCTACTGGAAAAACCATAGCTTTGACTATGTGGACCTTTGTCGGCAAGGTGATGTCTCTGCTTTTTAAGATGCTGTCTAGGTTTGTCATCGCTTTCCTCCCAAAAAGCAGGCATCTTTTAATTTTGTGGCTGCTGTCACCATCTGCAGTGATCATGGAGCCCAAGAAGGTAAAATCTGTCACTGCCTCCATATCTTCCCCTTCTATTTGCCAGGAGGTGATGGGACCAGTGGCCATGATCTTAGTTTTTTTGATCTTCAGCTTCAGACCATTTTTTGCGCTCTCCTGTTTCACCCTCATTAATTAAGTTCTTTAATTCCTCCTCACTTTCTGCCATCATAGTGGTATCATCTGCATATCTGAGGTTGTTGATATTTCTTCCGGCGATCTTAATCCCGGCTTGGGAAACATTTATAGCCCACCCTATATCACAGGATCTCAGGGTGGGTTGCAAAGCCATATAAAAGTATTTAAAACACAAGATGTTTCAAACAATTTAACATCAAACAGTTTCAAACACAAAATCAAAGCATTAAAACCATTGCAGTAAAACCTGTGCAGGCTGTTATCCCTAACCCCCAAAGGCACTAATAAATAAATGTGTTTTGACTTGGCAGCCAAATCATGCCAGGGTTTCCCCAAGCCAGATGCTAAAAGGCACTTTCCTGGGGGGGGGGGGACCCAATTTGTGGGTGTATAACTTGGACGTTTGAAATCCAATCTTCACCAAACCTGGAGGGATGGTAGAGGAGAGAGAGGGGGGAAGCTTCTCTGTGATTTTAGTGTCTTTAGGTGCTTGGGGGCTGTTTTGTAGAGTTTTAAAGGCAAAAACAAATTGACAAATCAATTCATCGATTCATCAGAAAAAAATCGTAAATTCTTTATTCATGATTTATCAACCTTGGTGAATCACAAATCGAAATGAGTTGCCATTTTTCTGATTCGTACCCACCTCTACAAGAGAATCAAATGATCTGGCATATCAATTTCTTTGAGAATGAGCCACAGATTTTCACGATCCACACAATCAAAGGCTTTCTTATTTTATAACGTTTGATTCTAAAGTGATGCTAATGGGGGGGGGGGGAGCTAACTTTTTTTGTCCACTTTAAGGCACCTTGAGAACAGATGCTGAAAACCAACAAGACGCAAAATGATGGATGCATCAATAAATACAAATACTCTTTGTGGCTTAAAAACTCAGCAGTATCCCTGCCACTTCATATATTTCCAGCGGACTCAAGGCAGCTAGCCAAAAGTTCACAAAACTATTTGGAAGCAACGCTCACTAAGGACAAGGAGTTTGGGTTTGTTTCTTATTTTTTGGTTCCCAGTACTTACTCCACACTCAGCCACCACCCCTTTTCTTTTCTTTTTTTTATTCCCAATGCTATATTTAGAAGAGAGGGGGAGAGAGCGACAGAGAACCAATTTTTATTCTGTTGTGCATTGCTTCCCACTGTGAATATCATCCAAGCATCTTGAATGAAGGAGCTCAACTCCAGCTGTGAGCTGAGCTCTGTTTTTGGCATTCGTTCCTTTCAGAGGCCACTCATGGGTAAGTGTGTCTTTGCTACCCGTCTGTTCCCCTAGGCATAGAGCCTCTCAACACAGGCATTTAGTTATGATATACGGTTCCCTGAGAGCACTGTTTGGCATGGGGGAAAAGACCTTGTCTGCTTGTGTTTCTACTTACAATGATCCAGCCTTCCCCTTTAAGAGCTGGCCCGTATCTTTCTGGCACTGGGCTAGGGCATGCCATCTTTTTGGCGTGATTCATTGAGATACAAAATAGCTCTTTGTTCTGACTTGGCAGGTGGGTACCAAGAGTTAAACTAGATGCACTGAAAATAAGGACCTCTTAAGCACTGGTTGGATCGCACCAAACCTCACAGTGTGGACAGGCCCAGTTTTTTAAAGACCTGGCGGTGTGAGGAGTCGTAACACAAGACATTAATGCTCAGTGCTCTTCGTTTTTCATATATTAGCCACAGAGAGAGAGAGAGAGAGAAACACACACAAAGGAAAATCAATTGTTATTAAACAGTGCTTGGTCATTTGTTATAAGGGTTTATAAATGGGACCAACTAGCATGGAACCCGAGTGTGAGATGTGAAAGCAATGGCCGTCTCTCAGCTCTTTGGACCCATTCTGGATCTCATCCATGCCCTGTGTTAAAAGGTCACATCCCATGATGGATGAGATGTAGTGGATTGAGAAAATCAAACGGCATGGGACATGGTGGGAAATGGGGCATGATTGTGGTAAAGGTAACTAGTTCCCATTACTTGATAAATTGTAGGCTATTGTCATTAGAAATTACAACATTGGAATGGGAAAGCAACTTGGTAGGTTAGTTGTGCTGCTTCTTCATTTCCTGTTGTCATTTTTTTAAAGAGAAAACTTGAGAATTCGAAGGCAATGGCATAAAACTTGATCAATTCAAAAACAAAAAGTCTTAAAATGTTTGGAAAGTGTGACATTTGTAGGTAAATAGAAACATTACTCATTACTGCAATAGTGTAACTACTTATCACAGCCTTTTTGAGATGTAACTTTGCTATACCCTCATCATACCAGAAAGTAACTCATTCCAAGTAATTTTGTTTCTTCTATCTTATTAGTCCCAAGCTCTGTTTCCAGAGAAGGAAATACTTACTTTTGGAGGACTGTGACTCATATATATTTGCTTAAAACTCCTAGACCAATTAATTTTTAGAAACAATAATAAAATAATAATAATAATTTTTCTCATCAGTGGCAATTCCACCCTGATTGCCCAGTATGTTCTAGATGAGGATATGTGGGACTGCCTTATATTGAATCAAATCAAGGATCCACCTTATCAACTCTGACCTGCAGCAGTTCTTTCCAAGAGAACCACTTTGGCTCTTACAGCCAGACTGATTATTTTCAACCAAGTTGTTACCTGGTGGAACGATAGCTTTAGCAGGCTGCTGGAAGTCCCAAGTTCTAATTTTCCAGGAGCAGGTCATGGAAAGCAGCATGGTGTAGTGGCTAAAGTGTCAGACACGGAATCAGGAGACCTGAGTTCAAATCCACGCTTGGCCATGAAAACTCATCACAAGAGGTAATGGTGAACCACTCCTTAAACATCTCACATACCTCAAAATAAATATTAGGGTGGCAATACGTCAGAAGCAACTTGACGACACATAATAACAAGTAGGTCTAAGAATTACAGAGGTAGTAGGAAAAGTCAGTGGGAAAGACTTTTGCCGGACAGTCATTTACATGTGAAATAGGCAAAACCGGGCTGAATATTGCCTGAGATGGCATAGTGGAGCTTCTTCTGTGAATATCACAGCTGTCTGCTAAAGACATGGAATGTGGTATTGGAAATGCCCTGTGAATGTCAGCTTTCTTTTTTAAAATAAAATTTATTCACTGGATGATGAGTTTTGCTGGGTGATCCATGAAGCTTTTGTCTGACTTTGCATAGAGAGATGTCGAATCTGTTAAGGAACATTTATCCTTTTATTTGTAATTTCTAAACGGTTCTTCCCCTTTCCCTGTTGATGGAAAGCACTCAGTGTTGCAGTCCTCATGGGTTGCAGAGCTACACTTAGAAGGGTATGAGGAAAGTCTCGTGGTGAATCTCATTTTTTGTGTGTGTGGTCAAAGGGTACAACTTTTGGTGCTTCTTCTTCCGCGTTCTCACAGCTTACAGAAGTGGCATAAATTCAGCAACATGCCATCATCTTTTATTTGCATCATCTATCCGATTTGGAAGATTCAGATCCGTAAAAATCTGTAAGACCTGGGTTTGGGGCAGCCAAAAATCCATGCCATCGAAGCGAAAAGGTTAAGATCTAGACTGTGCCTTTCTGAGCCAGCTGGCCGTTGAAGTCATAAAAGGTGATAGACGTTTGCCATCAATTGTTCTGAGCTGAACATAGAGAAGAGTTCCCTTGAATGCCAGACACCCCCCCTCCTCTCTGCTTTCTTGTATCACATAGAGCAATGGTTCTTCAACTGGGGTTTCCAGATGTTCCTGGACTGCAATTTTCAGAAGCCTGCACCACTTACTGTGCTGGCCATGATATTGGGGAATTGCTTCCCAAGAACATCTGGGGACTTAAGTTTGAGGACCACTGTCATAGAGTAGCAGCAGGTGGCTTCCATACAAATGGCAGAGCAACCAGGGAGGGAAAGGCGATTCAATCCTTTCTTGCTCAGCCATGGCTTCGCTCCTAAGTGGCCTGCCCTACCCTTTGTTCTAGCTGTCATAAATCCACTGCCACCCAACTTCATTGGATGACCCTGGACTCTAGCATTAGGACAGAAGGGGAAAAAAAACTTTGCCATATCAAAATTTCTCCATAATGCCATACACCTTGTTTGGTGTTTCTTGCTAATGGGCTTGCACAGACTAATGTGGCTACAACTTCAAAGCCTTCATTTATGTCTCTCTTTAGGTTCCCTTCATTTTTTAAAAAAACAACCCTTGAGAAAAGAAAACAGAGGGGGAATAGGATAGCAATTTTCAAACACTTGAAAGGTAGACATAAAGAGGAGGGGCAGGATCTGTCCTCAATCATCCCAGAGTGCAGGACATGTAATAACAGGTTCAAGCTACAGGATGCCAGATTTTGGCTGAATACCAAGAAAAACGTCTTAACTGTTAGAGCAGTATGACAATGGATCCCACAACCTCGGGAGGTGGTCAGCGCTCCAATGCTGGGGGCATTCAAGAGAAAACTGGACAACCCTCTGTCAGATCTGCTTTGAATGGGATTCCTGCCTTGAGCAGGGGGTTGGAGTCGATAGCCTTCTAGGCCCCTTCCAACTCCATGATTCTATGATTCTCTAACCCCTCTGATATTGTTATCCTGTCCTTTTCTAACCTATTTGCAGTTGGGTTATGCAGTTTTTGCATCTGTGCTGCACTTGCGACTGTAAATCTTTCCTGATGGTATTTCACCCTTATTAGGCAGTTAACAGTTTTATATAAATACTATAGCTGTCTGGGGATTAATGTGACAAGAGGATGTTTACAGCCTATGTGTTCACCACTGTGTCCCTGAAGTAAACATCTTTTATTTCAGGCAGGATGGCGAGATGTGATCTTGAGGTGCAGGTGGAATTCTCGTACAAGATTCGGGGTCTCTTTAAAGCGTCATCCATATGGTGACAAGCCACACTCAGAGTCCGAAGGCTGTACTGCCGATCTAGGACTAAGGAGAAAGTTCAAGGCCAGGAGGAGGATGCGCTGTTTTCTGTTCTTTCTCCAGAGTTTAGAAAAGTTACAATTTTAATGTAAACTCATGGCTGGTGTGTAGTCCAAAATCATAACTTTTCCAGCCTTTTTCTTTAGCCCAGTAAGAGAAACCACAAAGAAAGGTCTGTCAATGGATATTAAGAAGTGGGTAGAATCCTCCAGAGCCAGAGGCACTCTATCTGAAACTGTTTATTGAGCTACATCAGTGATGCCCAAACGTGGGTCCCCAGATGGTGCTGTTCTTTATATTTATAGCCCATCTTTCCACTATTAAGTAGCACTCCAGGTTGGCGTACAATCATAAAACGCAATTTAAAAACAAGCACCGGTTCAGTTGTAAAATAATTAAAGTCACATAGATATTAATTAAAGTTGCCGCCCAGAGTAGCCGAATGGCTAGATGGGCGGGATATAAATATAATAAATAAATAAATAAATAAATAAATAAATAAATAAATAAATAAATACAAACAAGACTTTAAAAGCCATTAATATCAGCAAATGTGTAATCAGTTAAAATCAACCCAATAAAGTAAGCATTGTCATAGACCAGTTTTTTGGGTTTTTTGTTTGTTTGTTTGTTTGTTTGGAAAATGGTCTTTGCTCCCTTCCTGCTGGGTTATGTGTTGGCTTCTCGGCTCCAAAGGTTAGTGGATTATCTGGATCCGTTTCAATCTGGCTTCTAGTGTTTCTGGGATGGTTTCTGGCTGTGTTTCTGGGATGGTTTTGTGGGCACACTGTTTCACAGTGTCTCCAGCCCTCCCCTGAGGGAAGAACTCAGAAGGTAGTGCACTGATCGATGCCCTGAGGGTTAGCTTGTGGTGCCCCTCAGGGCTCTGTTTTGTCCCCCGTGCTTTTTAAGATACACATCAAACTTCAGGGAAAGTCTGTCCAGAGTTTCAGAGTTCACTGTCACTAGTATAAGGATGACACTCAGCTCTATCACTCCTTTCCACTTAACTCAAAGGAAGCTATTCCTGTTCTAAACCACTGTTTGACATCAGTAATGGACTAGATGAGGGTAAAGACACTGGAAATTAGGGCATACTTTGACTTACACGAAGGGACGTGGTGGCACTGCGTGTTAAACCGCAGAAGCCTCTGTGCTGCAAGGTCAGAAGACCAGCCGACGTAAGATCGAATCCACGCGGCAGAGTGAGCTCCCGTCGCTTGTCCCAGCTCCTGCCAACTGAGCAGTTCGAAAGCATGCAAATGCAAGTAGATAAATAGGTACCACCTCGGTGGGAAGGTAACGGCATTCTGTGTCTAGTCACGCTGGCCACGTGACCACGGAAACTGTCTACGGACAAACGCTGGCTCTATGGCTTGGAGACGGGGATGAGCACCGCCCCCTAGAGTCGGACACAACTGGACTAAATGTCAAGGGGATCCTTTACCTTTACCTTGACGTACACATAAAATGGCTGATTGTCTGGACTGTGGGGTAAAACTGTGTGGGTTGTGACCCCATGGGGTGCAGTCAAGAGCCACACGGGACTTAAAACCATGGATTGTCCAGCTGTTGTGCAAGTATTTTAAAGAAAACAGATACTTCATTGGGAAGAAATTATAGAACACAACACAGCTAAGATTTCAGAGGGACTTCACTACAAATAGCCTTATACCCATAGAGATTCTGAAGGGTTTATGAGTGTCGGAAAAGGAGACTTTTACTATGCAGTATAACTACCCCAACCTTACTAATAAAATGTTTTTACTAGTTCTTAAGTGTGCACTTGGATACATACAGTGATGAGTGAGGATCTGATTCTACCCAGCTAAGAGTGTGGGTTACACCTGTGGAAAAGTCCATATTTGAATCAGGTTCAACATATTTTAAATAGGTTTTTTTTTAAGGTGACTACACAATGCACAAGGAAGTGTGGGTTGTTATGACAGGGAATTGTGCTATTTAGATCAGAAGCAAAGTATTTTACTCTTCCACCTGAGGGTCGTTTATTTTGATTCAGATGTCAAATCACTTTATTTTGAATTTTTCTGGCATGTGTGAATGCCTCTGTCAGTGTAAATTGTGTCTGTGGGGTTTGCCACGCACTGGTGTGCCTTCCGTGAGCCTTCTCCTTCTCCAGTCCACGTGTGTGTGTGTGTGTGTGTGTGTGTGTGTGTGTGTGCGCGCGCGTGCATCCCTCCTTTACAAGTCTTGTTCCAATCAAGTTGACATCAATTTTGTCCACTTTTTGCCCACCGCGATTGCCTGATGCAATGCGAAGAGGTGCTCATGGGGGTGTCAGTTCCCCTCAACTGAGTGCCCCTTGTCTCCAAAGTAGTTCTTTTAAAAAAGAGAAAGTTTCAACTTAGTGCCTGAATGCACTATTGCTAGGGCACTTAGGAGAACAGTAAAAAAAAAAGAGAGAGAGGAAGAAATTGCCAATTAGCATCTTGTTAGCACATTAAAGCAGCTCTTGTTGTTGAACTCTGTGCAAATCAGGTTCTCTGCCTCTGCCCCTGCTGACTCTTGAAAATTTCAGCTGGACAGCTACAGCGATTTCACCTGTGGAATTCCTGCAGCTGTGAATCCCAGTGGATCACTTGAATTGTAGGATTGTAGAACACCTGAACTGCAGAAGTGTACCTTTTCTGTACTTTTATTCCTCAGCTTGCTATGGGCACAGAGACACTTTCTGCTGCAGTGTTATGTCCAGCTTTGCATAGCAAACCCTAGGATTATAAGGAAAATCAAGTAGATTCCACAAGCCTGAAGCCAGCCCAGCAACAACAAAGCACATGTTTATATGCAGAGGATTTTGGTAGCAAGGCATACTCTACATTATAGGTATTCCATCATTAGACACTGAAATGTATTAGTGTTCTAGAGACATGACTGCATGATTATACTTACAAGCAAACCCGGTGCTTACCCTTTGGTCTTGACATCCAATCACAAAAGAAAGGAAGCTAATTTGGGAATCAAAGATATGAAAAGCTCCTGCTGTGACAATCAGATATTTTCAGCACTTAAAGAATCCCCTCTTCAAATGATGTGTTAGAGAGCAAGGGTTGCAAATATCATCGAATCATAGAATGATGAAGTTGGAAAGGGCCTATAAGGCCATCGAGTGCAACCCCCCTGCTCGAGGCAGGAATACAAATCAAAGCAGATCTGACAGATGGTTGTCGAAATTTCCCTTGAAGGCCTCCGGCGTTGGAGGGCTCACCACCTCTCAAGATAATTGATTCCATTGCTGTACTGCTCGAACAGTTGAGAAGTTTTTCCTGATATTCAACAAAAATCTGGCTTCCTGCAACTTGAGCCCAATATTATGTGTCCTGCAGTCTGGGATGATTGAGAACAGATCCTGCCCCTCCTCTGTAGGACAGCCTTCAAGTATTTGAAAAGTGCTATCACATCTCCACTCAGTCTTCCTTTCTCGAGACTATACCAGTTCTTTCCATCTTTCCTCATAGGGCTTGGTTTCCAGCCCCTTGATCATCCTTGTCGCCCTCCTCTGGACTTGTTCCAATTTGTCAGCATCCTTCTTGAATTGTGGCGTCCAGAACTGGACACAATACTCAAGATGAAGCCTAACCAGTGCCAAATAGAGGGGAACTAGTACCCCACGGGATTTAGAGACTATACTTCTGTTAATGTAGCCTAAAATAGCATTGGCCTTTTTTGTAGCCACATCACACTCTTGGCTCATATTTAGCTTGAGATGTGCAATTCCAAGATCCTTCTCACTCGTGGTATTGCTGAGCCAAGTATTCCCCATCTTGTAACTGTGTGTTTGGTTTCTTTTTCCGAGGTGCAGTACTTTGCACTTATCCGTGCTGAATTTCATTCTGTTGTTTTCAACCCAGTGCTCAAGCCTATCTAGATCATTTTGAATTTTGTTCCTGTCTTCCAGGGTATTAGCTAGTCCACCCAATTTTGTGTCGTTAGCATTTCCTGCACCCTCTGATCCAAGTCATCAATAAAAATGTTGAAGAGCACCGGGCCCAGGACTGAGCCCTGGGGTACCCCACTTGTGACCTCCTCCCAGTTGGAGAAGGAGCCATTAATCATCACCCTCTGAGTACGATCCTGTAGCCAACTGTGTGTCCACCAGACACTTGATCTATCCAGCCCACCCATAGGGAGCTCGCTCATCAGAATATCATGGGGCACTTTGTCAATATGGTTAAAATGAAGCTTGTGATAGTTTGATCCCAGGTTTTGGAGATCATAGCCAGCTTAGTGTGCTAAGCCTGTTCTAGGATGGCTACATGTACCTTCACTTTGAAGCCAGGCTTGTGATGGTTTCTGATGGCCAAATTACAGGTTAAGGAAATGCATATTTCTTGCTATTATAATGGTTTCCTTCAAGGTGCCCAGTGCCACTGAAGAGTCTCAGTGCCTGAGCAACTGGCCTTGCAAATGAAGGTTGTGTTTCCCTTCAAGTGACCTAGCAGGAAACAAAAGGCACGCTAATCTGTAACATGCAGAGCAAGGAAAGCTTATGCTAGGACAAACAGATGTCTTTTATTTATTAAAGGAGCTCCGCTGTTAATGATGTGTTAACTGTATTTTCTGGCTTGCCCCCTAAGGAAAGCTGTGCTGGGTGAAACCAAGGCCAGCATCCAATGTGTTTATTGCACTGGTAGAATCAATGTCTGTGAATGGAAGTTTGAAAGTTAGTGGTTTCCTCTTGCAACCAGCACCCTCAAAAAAGCTACTACAGGGGGCTAGAAAACCTGCTGGAGAGGAATATGGGGAAGGTGGCCGAAAGTGCAATGCTACCCTGGGCATCTCATTAGATTTAGGCCTGTCTGATCCAGTTCTTCTGTCCAGAGAGAGACAAAACGCTATAGGAATAACCCACAAGCACGCAGCAACACCTCCTGTGTGAGTCTCCCAACCCGGGAGGTAACAAGCAGCACACACGGCCAATAGTTCTGCAAAATAGCTCTGAATGGAGATTCTTGCCCAGTTTTCTCTACCACAGCCCTTTTTTCCATGCCTTTTTGGCATACGCAGGGCACCTCGCTGTGCCAGTTTAGCACCAGCGTAGCCGGTCTCCTTGCTTTCCAGAAATGTAAAATACCATATTTGGCCAATCTGAGCCGCAGCTCGGCAGGAACTGGCCAAGGCACAAAGCGAACCATTTACAAAAAGAGAGAGAAAGAGAGGAAGAAAAAAGGTTTAACCCTTCCTTTATAAATACAATGATAAATCACAAGAAGAAAATTTAAACACAGAGGGTTTGCAAAATTAAACTGGGGCCCGAGGTGGGGGGAGGTTTTCCTTCAAACAGCAAGAGCAATGAAGGAACAATAAAAGTCCGCTCGGCTGCTGTGATTCAGGATTAAGAGACTGAGAAAGCCAAAACATCAACCCAGACTGTTTATTGGAATTACACTTGTTTGTTAATTCTCTTTATTGACTATCCTCCAGTAGCTTCTCTCTCTCCGTCTCTCTCTCCCTCCCTCCCCAATCTTCCCCAAAATACCAGCTTCATTTCTACTCTCATGCATGTAAATACTGCGAGAGAGATCTTATCCATAACAGTTATAACTTGGGACTCTTGAAATAATGCAGTCTGGTTGGAATCTAGAATCTAACATTCCTAATCCTTCCTAACAGAAGTATTGTCTCCAGATCCCATGAAGTACTAGTCCCCCTCTATTCAGCACTGGTTAGACCTCATCCAAAGTACTGTGTCCAATTCTGGACACCACACTTTCAAAAGCATGCCAGCAAACTAGAGCAAGTTCAGAGGGTGGGCAACAAGGATGATCAGGGGACTGGAAACCAAGCCCTAGGAGGAAAGACTGAAAGAACTGGGTGTGTTTAGTCTTGAGAAAAGAAAACAGAAGGGGAATAGGATAGCAATTTTCAAAGACTCGAAAGGTAGTCATACAGAGGAGGGGCAGGATCTGTCCTCGATCATCCCAGAGTGCAGGACACGTAATAACAGGTTCAAGCTACAGGAAGCCAAGATTTTGGCTCAATACCAAGACAAACTTCTGAACAGTTAGAGCAGTACAACAATGGAACCAATGACCTCGGGAGGTGGTGAACGCTCTAACGCTGGAGGCCTTCAAGAGAAAAATTGGACAACCCTCTGTCAGATCTGCTTTGATTTGTATTCCTGCCTTGAGCAGCAGGTTGGACTTGATGGCTTTATAAGCCTCCTCCAACTCCCTTATTCTATGATTCTATGATTAATCCCTTAGAAGTAGGGATTAATTATATATCATTTTAGAGAGAGATCATTGTGCTGTGTGTGCTTCTCTTCTGCTGAGCTGTCTGATATATCTGGAAATAGGCACAGGGACAGAGAGGTGACCCTCTGATCATCTCCATCCTGTGCAATGTGAAACACTGAATCCAATTCTCTCCTCCTGTCTCCTAGGTGCTGGTAAAACGGTGTGACCATGGAGGCCTCCAGGAATTCCACAGGGCCGTCCAATTACACTGACCTGCTGTTTCACAAATTCGTCCACCTGGATGGAGAACTGTCAGATGCCTTTTACACTCTGTGGGTAGTACTGATGGTGGTCAACGTCATCATTTTCCTGGTGGGTGTAGTGTTGAACTCTTTGGCTCTCTACGTCTTCTGCTTCCGCACCAAAACAAAGACCACCTCGGTAATCTACACCATCAACCTCATTGTCACTGATTTGCTGGTTGGCTTCTCCTTGCCCATCCGGATCATTGTGCATTATAGTGACAGGAACTGTGAGAACTGCATCCTCATTCACATCTTCACCTACTTCGTCAACATGTATTGTAGCATCTTGTTCCTCACGTGCATCTGCATCGACCGGTATCTCGCTATTGTCCAGGTGGAAGCCTCACGCAGGTGGAGGAACCCCAACTATGCCAAAAGCATATGTGCTTTCATCTGGGTCTTTGCTACCGCGGTCACTTTCTCCATCCTCATCATGGCCATGAAGTTCTCCTACTGCTGCATCGCCCAGATCTTGCCCCTGATGGTCTGTGAGTATTTCTTCCCTCTCATCATCATCACCTTCTTCACCACCAGGATCATGTGCGCCCTCTCCAAGCCGACCCTCATGCAACAGAGCCGTGAGAGGCGGATGCGAGCTGTGCAGCTCCTGATCACCGTCCTCATCATCTTCATGGTTTGCTTCACTCCCTTTCATGTGCGCCAGCTGGCCATCTCCATCAACCCAGACATGCCCTACAACGTCAGCTTGATTGTTTACCATGTCACCGTCACTTTAAGCAGCCTCAACAGTTGCATGGACCCCATTGTCTACTGCTTTGTGACCAATAACTTTCAGTCGACCATGAAAAACATCTTCAGGAAGTCTGAACCTGAGCAAACCAGTGGAGACATAATCAGTGTCAACAAGAACTCAGGTTCCAATGCTCTCATAGCCTTCACAAATGCAATAGGGAGCCCTTTAGGTTTGCCTTCACCAAACAGTACCGTGAGCTCCTAGAGACAAGAGTACCCCACCGTACATTGCTGTAAATGTCGTCAGGCTATGTGGTACTGTTCTCTTTTTCTAAGAGTACTTTGGAACATCACATCCACCTTCCGAATTCCTGGGGTTCTCCAATGACACTATTCACCTATGTACAACAGCCGGATGTGTCATCTGGGAACCGATATTGCGTCATTTGCCCTCGTGGGCAGATTCCAGGATTGTGTCCTAGGATGCATCTCCATCTCTAGAAACTCTGGGGGGGATGGGGGCAGAGACGGACAATGACACATTTTGATAGGTCCCGTCTGCTTCTCCATGACCACCTGGAGAACCAGAAACAAAGAAGGATTGAGATGCTGAGACCACAGATGGTCACAAGGAGGGCTGACGAAAGAGCATTTTCAAAGGAGAACAATACAGGAAGGCTGTATGGATGGCTGTTGGGAATTGGGATGGGTAGTTCTAGAGGAACCCCAATGAACACCAACAAGAGGTTGAACAATTAGGGCTAACTATGCTTTAGAAGCACTGAGCAAAAACTCCATTTCTCAAGTGTGTTGTGGTCTATTAGGAAGAGTAATCTAGGGCAATCTAGGGGCAAAGTAGACGTTACATGCAGTCAAAAGCCCCAGCATCTCAGTTCTGTACTGAAAAGACAACATCTGGATCAGGACTTTCCAGTGATTGCCAATGCCTCAACTCTTTTCTGTCCATTGTTTTTCCCTGGTAATCCTCCCCGACCTACATCCACTTGTTCATTGAATGCAGGTAGCTACTGGGAGGAAGGAAACCTGCAGAGAATAGAGCCAAGCATTGGAAAGTATTAAGAATATATCTAATGCCTCTATGGAAAATATACAGGGAGTCTTTCAGCAAAGAAAAAGGCCATTGGGTATTTCTATCCTGAGACTGTGTGTACTGTATGTTGCAGAGTTTTGAATTTCTGGTTAAATTCCTTTTGCTACACAGTAGAACTACAGAGACTCACAGAGGAAAATACCTTCTAGTTCCCCAGATAGGCCACCTCTTTCTCATGAACTGGCACTTAAGGTCTCAACAACTCACTCTGAGACATTTGTAGGATAAAGAATAAAAATGTTTCATTACTCACAGTTGTGAAGAGATCAAAAGCGAACTAACAACCGACAGACGAAAGAGAGGGAAAAGAACACTCAGCAGAAAGGCAGGATTCTCTTTGAATTCAGAGGTGGAGGGAATGATTGGTTAGTGCTGGGTAGATTGACAGTCACCTGAGCCCAGAAATGTCTCTCCAAGTCACTCAAACCACAAGCAACATATGAGGTTGTAAAAAAATCGAACAGTGTATGTTTCATTCGTATAAATGTTTCTGATTTTTCTATTCCTAAGTATAATGTCCTCTGTAGCATTTTGTGTTGCAGAATTTTGAATTTCTGGAAAAATTCCTTTGGTATACAGTAGAAGTACAGAGATTCACAGAGGAGAATAGCTTCAAGTTCCCCAGACAGTCCACCCCTTTTTCATCAACTAGCACTTAAGGTCTCAAAAACTCACTCTGAGGAATTTGCAGGAGAAAAGATAAAACATTTCTATACTTACAGCTCCGAACAGCAAACTAACAAACAACTGACTTCAACAGTCTAAAGATAGAGAAAGAGAAAACTCAGCAGAGAAGCAGGGGTCTCTTTGAATTCGGAGGAGGGAAGGAACAATTGGTTAGTACTGAATAGACTGATAGTCACACCAACCCAGAAAGGTCCCTCCCAGCCACACAAACAAGTAGCATGCAAGGTTGTAAAAATTCCAACATTTTGTTCACAAATAGAGCTGCTCGTATAACATTAAAATGGCATCATGAGCTATCAGAATTGGGTTTCCATGAAAGCAGAGATGATTTCACATCCAGACGAACCTTTCTAACCATAAGGAGAACCCAGCAATGGCTAACCCTCCTGCTCAAAGCAGAAGTAGGAAGGTTTATAAGGAATATGACTGTTAACTGTTCCTGCAGAACCCAGGACTTGCAGGGCTATGCGGTAAGACAGAAATGCAAGCATAGAAGCATATCCGGGGAAAGTGGGAAAAAGCAACACAGAATGCTTTGTGTGACCAAATGGTTTTGAGACACGTGAGACACAAAAGCCAGAACTATTTATAATGAGGAAAATGACAAACATTCATTCATCGCTGTTTAAAGTGTCGGGTTATTTCGCTCATTCCTGTAATACTCTCGGCAAGGTGCCTTGCTGTTCACCTCATCTTTACATATTAGGGAAACTGAGCCCCCATTTTACGAATTAAATAAACAGAAGCTGACAGAATGTGGCTGGTCCAAGCCGTGCAGTACAATGGCTGCTAAACATGAATTCCCACCTCAGTGTCTTAAGTCACAACACCATTTCACTCCTCCAAATGTATATGTGAACAAGGAAGGATTTGGAAGTCAGTCCACAGATTGACCTTCATCCAGGGCTGTCACATTTATGGGACAACAAAATCTAGAGGTGAGTCTATTAGTGAGTGTTAGGGCCTGTCCAGACTGTAATTTTGGGTGTGGGGTCATTTTGGGCTACAAAGGGTCTGTTGAGGTGCCGGGGAAAAGTAATGTGCCATTTTGCATGCTCCTCCCATCTCCACAAAAAAACCCTTGTAGCCTGATTAGCTGTCAATTAAGCACTTCCCCTGATCGTCTGTGGAGGGTCAGGGGAAGTGAAATTAGTTATTTTATTTTGTTCCTCTCTCCCTCCGTCAGTGCTGTTCTTTTTTCTCCTTCCCCCCCCTTCCGTGTTTCCCTTCCCTCATTCTACCCCCACTTTTTCCCTCAAACTCTCCCTCAGAATTTGCAGCTGCTGGAGGCTGCTATCTCCTGGCTAAACTGAGCATGCCAAAACAATGCATGCCCTACTGCTGGGCCAGAAAGGTGTGTCAGCTCTTAAAGGGGAAGGATAACTCAAACAAAGTAAAAATGTGTGCAGATGCGGTCTTTTTTTCCGATCCAAACCGTGCCGTCAGTGATCCACGTATCATATCTATATGACACTGTGGACAGGCCCTTAGTAAAAGTTGCAGAGAAAGAGTGATTTGCTGGTTGCTTCTCAACAAATTTAGAGCCTGGGGTGGGGGCACAATGAAGATGCCAAGCAAGGCCTGCTGGCTCAAGACACAAACAGAAGATGACAGCCCAGTCTTCTTAACTCTGCCAGACCCACAGACTAGATCTCACTCACAAGGAACATAACATACAGCAAAAGCACAAAGAATGCTTTTTGCCATGGGAAACGTGTATGCTTAAAGAGCATGTTCACTGTTTTTCCTAATCCACCCCAGAACAATTTCCAAGGGAATTGCAGTGTTCTTGGTCACCCTTGCCCCCCCCCCCTCCTGTGGCTCCTAATTTCTGTGCCTTTGTGACAATATCCAGCTCTCATCTGTAGTGTTTGGCTGATGGTGTTTTTTGACATAATCAGGCTGTCATTTGAGGTCACAGCCCTTGAAGAACAAGCATACATAGACTGGAATGGCAGTGCTGAAATGGGTTCTTATAGGTCATCTAGTCCAACCCCATCCTCCATGGAGGACATCCAGAGCTTGGTCACCATGACCATATGATTCTTCAGTTTCTGCCTGAGGATATCCAGCAAGGGAGAGTCCACTCAGTCCTCTAATAACTCACTCCATTTCAGCAACTCTTCTTCTTGTTGTTGTTGTTCAATATATATATCTTCCATAGCACTCTCTAGGTGGCTTAAAACATAATTATGCAAAAACAACTTACCCCCCAGTGAGCTGGGTATTCATTTTACTGACCTTGGAAGGATGGAAGGCTGAGTCAACCTTGAGCCAGCTACCTGAACCCATTGGAATCGATCTCATGTTGTGAGCAGAGCCTTGACTGCAGTAGTGCAGTTTAACCACTGTACCACCGGGCTTATTGTCAACCTTGATAAACTTTTTTTAAAATGTCTCCTAATCTTCAGCCATGTTCTATCCTGTAAATTAAGGTCATTGCTTCTAATGCTGTCCTGTAAGATCAAGAACCTCTGGACGTCCTCTTAAATGTACTTAAATAAGTACATTAAAATCTGTGGAAGTTGTTTTCTAGTAATTTTGTGTGCAGAACTCCTCCAGAGCTTGGCCACTAGCTATGCTGGACTCTCAGACATGCAAGCCAAATAAGTAATTGTTTCCTACTTCTGAATGGAGCTGTGTGACTCAAAAATGTTGTAGCTTTTACAACCTGTGTTGGGCATTTTGAAAAATTGCATGGGGTGGGGAGAGATGTCCATTTTTCCCACTTCCTGCCACTATGTTGCTGCTATTACACCCCTCTTTTTCCCCCTTAATCTTACCCCTGATGGATCAACAATCATGATTCAGGCTTCCTGCCACAATGATCCCAGCGATTCAGATAACATCGGGTGAATGGGAGGACATCATACTGCTGCATATCAAATCAGACCAAGATATGTGATGGTAAAGCCATTTAAGAGCGATGGTAATGTTTCCTCAGTTAATCACAAGGATAATCCCAGCCAATCATGGATCGCACAGCAGAAACACAGTGATGAAAGGATATCATCAGAACACGCTGTAGCTATTAAGATTTGTCTTCCTGATAGAATCGGTGACGAAAGCCATTGGAGAAACTCAAAACAGAAAACAAGAGAAAGCATTTTAAAGGAACAAGCAAACATTTCCACGACCAATATTAAAGCTTGTTTCAAAACTTTCTGAGAAACTGTAGTTTCAATCAACCTTGATAAACTTTTTTTTAATGACCTCATGTTATCTGCCCTCTCTCTCTCTATGTTCTTCTGTGTGACAGTCAATATTTTTGATCCAATGAATGGCTACAATACTAATCAATCAACCAATGAAAACAAGAGATGATTGGGGGATTCTGTTCTACCAGTTACTTTGTTTGGAGCTATATAGCAAGTATAGTCAAGGGTACTTATAAGAATCTGGGATTACAAGCACCCAGTTAGCTAATTCAAGAGATGATTGCATTTGCCAAGAACTTCGGGCATACCTCGTCTTGAGTTCAGTTTCTGTGCATCATGCATGAACAGGAGACAGATAAGTAACTTGTCGGCTCAGCTACACATGAACCTCAGCAGCCTAGAATGATAGACAAAGCGTCCTATAGCCCTGAGTGCTGACATTTGTGCACCAAGCATAGAAAAGTTACTTTTTTGGACTACAGGAGCCAGACTCCCCTGTCTATATAGAGTGGGTAAGAGAAATCTGTTGTCCAGAAAGTACTGTTTCCGAGGTTTGACAAGAATTCACACTAGTGCAATCCTCCAGGTGTGCATTTTGCTCACCTCCACTCCAGATGAAACAGGGAGAATGAAGAGAGCAGTAGCAATAATACTAATAGCATGCTGTTAAGTCGATTCCAGCTTTTGGCAATCCTTTCCAGGGTTGTCGGCGTATGACGTGGTTTATCCATCCTCCCTTGTGGGTAGTGCTCTGGGATCATGCGAGGCCACACTGGTGGATTCTTTTTCTGGGAGACACAGTAGGGAATCAAACAACCAACCTCTGGCTCCATAGCCAGGTGCTCCCACCCACTGAGCTACGGATGCTCCCTCTATGAAAAGGCTAGAAAGCAGTTTCCAAAGAAGTTGCCATGTTAGTCTGTCCCAACATGTTAGGAAAAAGAAAAGGAAAGAAGGGCAAAATCCAGTAGCACTTGAAAGGCTAACAGATTTATTTTGATGTGAGCTTTCGGGATCCAAACTGCCCTTCATCAGACACACGGACTCCAAATGGACTTTGATCCACAGAAGCTCACACAGAAACAAACCTGCTGCTTGAACAGAGCTTCTACCTGCCCACCCTAAGACCTTCTTTTCAACATAAAGTCCACCCATTCCTGAACTGGCAGGACTCAACCAGCAGTAGCAGCTTAAGAGGAAAATATGAAGAAAGACAAGAAAATTTGGCGATACCTCTAAACCTGAAGAGCTGCCGGTTTGTCCTTTGGCATACTGAATTCCCTCACTGTGATCAGGCTTTAATCTCATTCTGTAATTCATGGCCTTGCCATGTTCCGAAGTGACATGTAACAACCCCCCAGTATTATATACATTATACACATATATACATTTGCATGTCCTTTGCAATGGAATGGATGCTCCAGATATTCAGAAATTTGAATATCAGGCAGACTCTATGCCCACATCAGATCGGAGGGGGCCCAGGTCGTACTGAGTTTCATAGACTCATAGAACCATTGAATCGGAAGGGGCCTATAAGGCCATTGAATCCCACACCCTGCTCATTGCAGGAATACAAGTCAAAGGAGATCTGACAGATGATTGTCCAGTTTTCTCTTGAATGCCTCCAGCATTGGAGTGCTCATCCCCTCCTGAGGTCATTGGTTCCGTTGTCGTACTGCTCTGACAGTTAAGACGTTTGTTCCTGGTATTCACCCAAAATCTGGCTTCCTGTAGAGCTTGAGCCCATTATTACATGTCCTGCCCTCTGGGATTCCTGTCCCTCCTCTTATGACTACCTTTCAAGTATTTGAAAAGTGCTATCAGATCTCCCCTCAGTCTACTTTTCTCGAGGTTCATAGGTTTCCAATCCAGATCTCCAGATTCAACCAGGGGAGCTGTGCTCAAATCTTCTACCAAGTCTTGGGACCTCAGTATTTAATCACAAATTGAAGCATTCTCCCATGGGCCCGGAAAAAAAGCCCAGCAGATATGAGTGGGAAGAGGAGAAGGCTGTCTGTCATCTATCAGGACTTGTGGCAGAAAGAACACCATGGTAAACATTTGCCATCAGTGTTTATATTAAACTCCATTAATAGCAGGAGATTAAACAACTGGCAGCCTACAGTTTTCTTCATTTTTCTGACAACATAAGGACAGCTGAGTTTCAAGCCAATGGAAAAAAAAGAATGTATAGGCAATTTAAAACCAAACCCACCCACGTGGAGAGAATGTTGTGCTCATACAGCCATAGGTCTGTCCCCTTAGTTCATGGGAAAAGTCGTTTGCCTTGAACAGCTCTACAGTGATCCACGTTTCAAGGAACAGTGGGACAAGCTGCACCTGTTGAATGCCAAGGAGCTGTTAAAAACACAGAAATGTTGGAGGTGGGGTAGGTTTATTGGGTTTAAACTTAATCATACCTCACCTCGGAGGAGCCTCATGGTGCAGTGGTTAAACTGCAGTACTGCAGTCAAGGCTCTGCTTACTACCTGAGTTTGATCCCGACAGGCTCAGATAGCCAGCTCAAAGTTGACTCCTTCCGAAGTCAGTAGATTGAGTTCCCAGCTTTCTTGGGGGAAGGCAATGTGCAGCCACCATAATTAAAAGTTCTAAACTGTCCAGAGAGTGCTTTAAGCACTAGGGGGTGGTATATAAGCAGCACACTTTTGCTTTGCTTTGCTTACTCGAGAGCTTGGAAATTTTCCTTTTTATTCTTTAGCTCCCAGAATCCCCCAACAAGCACAGCCAGTGGGAGATCCTGGGAACTGTGATGCAGACAAGTATCTCTCCCAAGCTTGTTTTTAGCCCGACACTGAGTTGATGAGTCACATTTATAAGGCTAACTGGGCACTGTTTCATTTGATTCCTCAGACAAATAAAGCTGCTACAGCAAAACATCACCCCACTCCTACCAGCTTCTGAATTACAGAATGAGATTAAGGCCTGACCTCACTGTGAAATTTGGTGCAATCCAGCTGGTCCTTATCTTCAGTGCAATCTCGGTTAACTCTTGGTACCTGTCTGCCAAGTCAGAACAAAGAGCTATTTTGCATCTCAATGAATCACCCCTAAAAGATGGCATGCCCTAGCCCAGTGCCAGAAAGATCCAGGACAGCTCTTAAAGGGGAAGGATGGCTCATTGTAAGTAGAAACACAAGCAGGCGAGCTCTTTTTTTCCATGCCAAACAGTGCTCTCAGGGAACCATATACCATAACTATATGCCAGTGTGGCACATGTATGTAAGGCTGGTTGTTTACTGCTCCTCAGCTCAAGAGACTGATATATTTTTCCTAAGGCAAGAAAAATCCCTGTGATTCTTTTTTTTTTTAAGCACTATTTTCAAACAGTGAAATTGGCTGCCAGAAGCACAGCCATGGACCCAAAACCTGTACGGTTTTCCAAATGGGTTTGAAAAATTCATGAAGAGTGGGAGGCGCAGTGGCTGATAATCTGGATGGGCAGATTTATCTGCCCTCCAGAGTGTCTCTGCCTGATTTATATTGTTTGGGAAACAAAACACCAAGTGGCCAAGCCTTGTCCTGAAGACACATGGGTCACCCTGCCCTCAGACACAGACCGATTTCCCTCCCAAACCTGCTCTCAGCAGAGGCACTGAAGCTCTGTTCGAAACATCCCGATGTGAGTTATCCCTTGTTTAACCCACATGGGCACCTTGTGTTTACGATATGAAATGGATGCTCTCGGCTGCCGAAACCTTTGGCCCACCATTTATATACAGTGAGCTTGGGTAGCTCTGCCTCACTCCGTTTCAAAGTCTGGGTGGTATAAACAGATCAGTCCGGCTACAGTTTACACCAATGAGTGACCATGGGAGTTATGCACGCTATTTAAACATACGTGCCATGAGGAACGCTATGTCTGGGAATTGCCCATGTAAGAATCTCAGCTAATATACAAGTCATGCAATACTATTTTAGGATTTATTTTATTTATTTATTTATTTATTAAATTTATATCCCGCCCATTTAGACAGCGTCTACTCTGGGCGGCTAACAATAAAAAAGACTAAAAACAATCTAATATATCAAACAACAATTTAACAACAAATACAATATCATTCAAGATGGGAAAATAGAAATCAAGCGGTGACAGGAGGGAAGGCCTGCCTGAATAGCCAGGTCTTGAGTTGGCTCTTAAAAACACCCAGCGAGGGGGCCAGGCGGATCTCGGGGGGGAGACTATGTAATCATCCATGTAATTAAATTCTATTTAATTAATGTGAAACATTAGACACCTTCTAACAACAATTGATGCTTTTGAATTGTGGTGCTGGAGGAGACTCTTGAGAGTCCCCTGGACTGCAAAGAGAACAAACCTATCCATTCTGAAGGAAATCAACCCTGAGTGATCACTGGAAGGACAGATCCTGAAGCTGAGGCTCCAGTACTTTGGCCATCTGATGAGAAGAGAAGACTCCCTGGAAAAGACCCTGATGTTGGGAAAGTGTGAAGGCAAGAGGAGAAGGGGACGACAGAAGACGAGATGGTTGGAGAGTGTCATCGAAGCGACCAACATGAATTTGACCCAACTCCGGGAGGCAGAGGAAGACAGGAGGGCCTGGCGTGCTCTGGTCCATGGGGTCACGAAGAGTCGGACACGACTTAGCGACTAAACAACAACAAAATAACAGTGGTGGTCAGACTCAAGTTATCTTGAACTGGAGATGCCATTGGACTCCGGGTCCCAGCATTCCTCATCTTTAGCTGTGCAGGGTGAGGACAGATGGGAGCGGCAATGGCACAACATCTGGAGGGCTGCATTTTGTCCGTCCCTGCTTTTAATCCCGTACCGATGCAAGTTAGCAGGGATGTCGGCAAGTCTTTGGGTCCAAGTCCCAAGTCCAAGTCTTTGGTACCGAATCCCAGGTCCCAAGCCCCAAGTCCGAGTCCCTGTTAAAACCAAGCTTTTTTGCCCCAGAAAAAAGGGAGAGGGTGGGGTGGATTCCAAGTCAAGAGTCGAGTTTGAGTCATTGAAACAAAAACCCAAGTCGAGTTTGAGTTGAGTCACCAGTGCGATTTAAGTCCGGCTTGACAGCAAGTTCCGTGACTCGAACCCTATCCCTGCAAATCAGAACCCTGGCTATCAGGCAATCACTTTATTGAACAAACAAACAAAAATCAAAAACAGGCTACCTTTTGAGTTCTTCATGAGGCTCAGCTTTGCAGAGCTGGGAGTGGGAGAGAAGAAAACAACTCCCAAAAATCATCCTTCTCAGAAGCTGGGGCTAGGACATCATGAGTAATGGATTTATGAAGTCTGATCTTTGTGTGTCATGGAGGATTTGATTGATAAACATAGCTAATTAGCCCTCTCTCGTTTTTTAAATAGAAGTGTTCTGAAGGGTGTCCCTTTTAAAGAAAAGGCACAACCAGACACACGCTGATCTAACTACTGATGCAAGGAAGGAAGGAAGGATATAATATGGTATGTCAATCATGTACAAATCTCAAATGAGAGGTCAGTTTCCAGGCTTGGATGTTCTGAAAGCACCGTTCAGACCTTTCCTCTGAAATAACTGATTGTTGCCTAGCTAGATATTTCAGTAAATCTACAGTGACTTTTCTTTTCTTTTTGTATACATTCGTTGTTTTTTTCAGAAAGCTGCAGAAAATACAAAGCAGAAGGCATTTCAGTAAGATATTAAGCACAATAGCTTATTTGTTTATTTATTTATTTATTTATTGATTTGATTTGATTTGATTTGATTTTACATCTCATCCTTCTCTGAACGTTGTGCCGAGGTAGCTACCCGGTCACAGTCTTGTACGTTATGATGAGCAGTAGTGTATTTCCACTTCAATGGTAGTCATGACATCTAGTTGTGGTGATACAGTATTTGCATTAACATGCCATCTGATGTCTGAATTTGCCATACGTAGACAGGTTCTTTTGGAGCGGGCTGTTGTGGGCGAAATAGGGTTGTGAGGGGTCGGACAGCAGTGCAGTATACCATTTGGTGTGATCCTCGCATACAAGTGGCATGTCAGAGCTCAAGCCGTCCTGTTTGGTGTCTTGGCCCTTCAATTTCCTATATAATGAAGTGGCTTAATAGCAGGGGATTGGATTCGATGGTCATATAGGTCCCTTCCAACTCTATGATTCTATGCTCCTGATCATTCGAAAGACAGTTTGGTGAATAGGAACTCACTCTGTCCTGCCTTGAGTGACACTTCCCTAAAAATATAGGTTCACAGTTTTCATGTACTCCTGCATTCAGCCCTGAGTCTGCATGCCTGTATATTAACTATATGACTTACTATATTCATGCAAAGGTTAATTTTCTTTAGGGAAAAGGAGAAATGTGAAATGGTATAGAAATGCTAAAGGTGCCAGCAGAGTGATTATTTTCCATTTCAGAGTCCTTCAACAGTCTGTAACGGATGACATATAAGCATAGATAAATAGACTGAAGACACACATAGTGGAGAAAAGTCTTTGTCTGAGCTAAGTACTGTATGACAGAAGAGTTTAGGTATACACAGTGGCTGAAAGCAAGATGGCCAGAAGGAACAAGAATACAAAAATTACAAGTAGAGAAATTTGCCCATATAGTTGCTATCTTCTAAATAACAAACGATAATGCCACTCTTAAGAGTTTTCATCAACTAAGGGCAAAAGCACATGTTCAGAGAAATCCTTTTCTAGAAGAAGTGCTCCCTCCAGCGGTGAAAAAGGTGTAATTGTACAAAAAGGAGAAAAGCGTGTGCCTGCTGACTTATCTCTCGAACCCAACCAATACCTTTCATTGCATGTCTAATCGTGGATTCGCACATAATGTCCTCCCATGTTAGTGGTGGGAAAATAGAAAAGCTAGAAAGACAGTTTTCTCAGAAATGCTTGAAAATCTTTTCCTGTGCTGAAGTCTGATATTGAAAAAGGTTACAATGTTGGCGATGCAGGTGTGGTGAGGCTATAGGAGTTATCATTCCAATTAATTCTTTTAAAGTTAATTTCTAAGCTTTGGTTGAAGTCAGAGTTGCTGAAGGATCAGAAGATTTGAATGACTCTTGACAAGTCTGGTCATTTATTAAGGTCACCAACAAAGACCTTCTCAGTAGCTGCACACCAGTTCTTTTCTCTGTAGGTTGGTACTCCAGAAATACCTTATTTCATTATGTCCTTGCTATTACAGTATTATAAAGTACCATCACTGATGCTAACAATTAGCATTTCAAAAGCAGTTCATCTCTTTTTAAACAATATATTTGGTGAACACCCAAATAGGGTTTATTTATGTTAGGGGGCAGAGCAAAGGGCCCAGGGGTGTAAATGGGGTGAAGCAACAAGCCAACAGACCCTTTGTTGTTGTTGTTCAGTCGTTAAGTCGTGTCCGACTCTTCGTGACCCCATGGACCAGAGCATGCCAGGCCCTCCTGTCTTCCACTGCCTCCCGGAGTTTGGTCAAATTCTTGTTGGTAGCTCCGATGACACTGTCCAAACATCTCGTCCTCTGTCGTCCCCTTCTCCTCTTGCCTTCACACTTTCCCAATCTTTTCCAGGGAGTCTTCTCATGAGATGACCAAAGTATTGGAGCCTCAGCTTCAGGATCTGTCCTTCCAGTGAGCACTCAGGGTTGATTTCCTTCAAAATGGATAGGTTTGTTCTCTTTGCAGTCCAGGGGACTCTCAAGAGTCTCCTCCAGCACCACAATTCAAAAGCATCAATTCTTCGGCGGTCAGCCTTCTTTATGGTCCAGATCTCACTTCCATACATCGCTACTAGAAAAACCATAGCTTTGACTATGCGGACCTTTGTCGGCAAGGTGATGTCTCTGCTTTTTAAGATGCTGTCTAGGTTTGTCATCACTTTCCTTCCAAGAAACAGGTGTCTTTTAATTTCGTGGCTGCTGTCACCATCTGCAGTGATCATGGAGCCCAAGAAGGTGAAATCTGTCTCTGCCTCCATATCTTCCCCTTCTATTTGCCAGGAGGTGATGGGACCAGTGGCCATGATCTTAGTTTTTTTGATGTTGAAACAGACCCTTTAGACACTCCCATATCACAATTACAACTGGAGAAAAAGAAAAATTAAGGAAAATGTTTAGTGCCAACAGAACAGGAGAGCTAGGTAATTTAGAAATGAACCTCACTCGCTTCTTTCACCGTTTCAGGACTTTTTCATGGCAGCTGCAGCAGGGGGGGAAAGAAGGTAAAACAACAACAACAATAAACAGGGTAAAAGTAAACAGAAGGTCCACCCCATATAGCTTTGGGCCAGCTGCACCGTCCCAAGGCACCCCAGAAGAAGGGAATAGGAAACCACTTCTGAGTGTTCTCTATATGGAAAACCCTGGAAAGGGTCACCATGAATCAGGATCAACCTGATCGCCTGCAATTATTATGATTAGTTATGTTTTAAAGTTACTTTTAATTAGCAATTTTAGGTATTTTTGCAGGCACTTTGACCAGGAATTTTTCACAAGTTTACATCATGCCTTAGCAATCCTGTCTTCTTTTTTTAAGCAACAAAAAAAGGAACACACTAAGCAATGAACCAAGAAGCTGCTTGGATTTTGCTTGTGTTGTTTGGCACTGCAGCATGTGCAAAAGGATTGTTTCTTACCCACTGTCATGTGAAATGGGAAGGTGTAACACTTTATACTATCATGTATAATAGGACACTATTGCTTTTAAAGATTAATAATAAGCTGCCATTCTCAGTTCGGCCATGGTAGATGATGCTATTCTGATATCAGGACAAGCCGAGTTGGGATTTGTACATTGAATGGAAGAGTGTTCTCATATGTTTTGCCTCAGGCAGCCAAATAGCTTGGGTCAGCTCTACTCCAGGCTGCATCAGGCTATAGTGTCTGATCTTTCATACTCCTTGTTGTTCTCTACTTGACCAGCAGATGGTGGCCATATAACAAGCTGCTTTATGATTAATTTACCAATTCTGCTTGAAGTCTCCAGCTACTCATTCTCTCTCTCTCTTAAATCTTAGTAAACATAGCTCTAAAATGTATAAATGTATTGTTTGTGCTACTGAACAGAGTTTAAGAAATTTATCCTTCCTGACCAGAACTCAAAAATTGCCAAAGCCTGCATCACCCCACCGGCTGACAAATTCTGTATTCCCCAAAGTAACTTTTTGTAGTTCAGAAAATGGTTCGATAAAGGCATCATCCGCTTCTACATTTTCCTAATTTGGGTGTTTGATACCACCTGGTGTCTAAAAGCTCGTTGTGACATCTGACACTCTCTTAGAATTGTAGAATGATTTGAGTTGGAAGGAGCCTATAAGGCCATTGAGTCCAATCTCCTGCTCAGTGCACGAATCCAAATCAAAGCAGAACTGAGAGATGATTGTCCAGTTTTCTCTTGAATGCCTCCAGCTCTGGAGCACTCACCACCTCCTGAGGTCATGGGTTCCATCGTTGAACTGCTCTGACAGTTATGAAGTTTTCCCTAATATTCATTATTGGTGAATGCTGACAGATGGACGATTAACCCAGCCTAAAAAAAGTCCCGCCCACTCAAAGAAGCTAAAGGCAGGATGCGAGGTTGTAAAAACTCCAACATGAACTCTACATTTCCTGGTGAGACTTTAGGCAGTGCTACTCCAGGGCAATGGTGGCTGCTCCTCCTTGCGGCTGGTGGGGCAGAAGACACAGCAGCCAATGCTGGAGATGGCTAGGGGCAAAACCAGGTATTCATATCTGCAGGTAGATAAGCAGACAGATAAACAAGCAGGCATTCATGGCTTCTCACCCACCACATCCATGGGCTCCATAACTTGGTGGAAGAGTAGGACGAAAAACATTTTCTCCTCTTCAAAAAAAACACATTTACTTGTATTGCACATTCACACCCACAGAGTATGAACGTGTGGGCTTGGCTGGAAAGGAATACAGATGAGTGCTCAGTATGGACCCAGGCAGGAGGGGGCTGGCTAGCTGGCAGACTTGGGGTAGCCAGACCCTCGAGTCGGGCAGTACCTCTTTTGCCATAAGGGAACAGCCAGCTACATATAAATTCAGAGAGCCCTGGATCCGTCATGGTCCTGGAGTGTTTGGTGACTCCTTAGTTACCAGACTTTAAATCAGCAGCTGACTGATTTCTGGGCAGGAGGTGGCATAAAACATTTTCTCCAAGGCCTGGGCGGCAGCTGGCAGACACCCAGGCTAACCCTGCCCTAAAGCCCTTCTGAACCGCCTCGTTCTTAATCCTCCAGAGAATGCCAGCCAACAGCAAGACAGCACGGGCAGAGGTAGAAGGTTTATTGCCTCTCCCTTACCTGGCCCTCACCTTCAGCTCACCTTTTAAAAAAGAAATTAGGATCTGGATGAATGACAGGCTGCAGGTGAGGCCCGAGTGAGCGGCGTCCAGGCAGGAGAAATGGCCAAACCCACAAAACTGGACGGGTGGGCAGTGCCCCCACACCAGCGTCTCGCTCGTGCAAAACAGCTTTCGTGAAGAGGACTCCTCAGCCCAAAAGGCTGCCCACAAAATGTCGTGTGGACCTTCATAAAGGCACAAAATAAGCAGCCTTTAATCTGACAACGCAAAAGAGGCAGAAGTACTCCTCAGAGGTTGGGAAAGCTGCCTTTTTGGACTACAGCTCCAAGAATCCCCCAGCCAGCCATGGCCGCTGAGAGACCAGAGGGAGCTGGAGCCCAAATAATGAACTTCCCCAAACCTTGCTGCTTCTCCATAATCTAGAGAAGCCTGGAGACGGCAACTGGCTTCTTTCATACCATTTGCCTCTTGAAGAAATGATATGAGGTCGGCTCTCTATGTCAGCTCTTAAACGCTGAGAACAGAACTCAGACCAGTCATTCAGTGGTCTCAACTCTGTCATTCAGTGCTCAATGTCAGTACCTCTAGATCACAGTAGTGAATACACCGTAAAAAGTTAATAGCTGATCGGCCCAAGCATTTGTTGATTCCATGTATACTGCTCCTGGACATGGGTGTTCAGATTTATCATATCATAGAATCATAGAATCGTCGTAGGGTTGGAAGGGACCTTGGAGGTCTTCTAGTCCAACCCCCTGCCCAAGGCAGGAGACCTCACACCATCCCGGACCTCATACCCTCTCGGACAGATGGCTCTTCAATCTTTTCTTGAAAACCTCCAGCCATGGGGCACCCACCACATCGGGAGGCAAGCTGTTCTGCTGCTTCATGGTTCTCACCATCAGGAAATCATCTATAATAATGTGTAGATATTTGCGTGTTCAGGTGTTTAAAGCATTTCCCATCACATGCCTTCATAGGCTGTAACAGCAGCCACTGCCATAATGACAAAAGAATTCTGGGATTTATTCTATATCTATAACTATACCTATAGATATACCTATAGCTATAACTATCTTTGCAGTCTCTGACCTCCTAAGACCAGTTCACACCAAACACAGTGACTGAAATCCTCTTGTTCAGTTACTCAACAAGCGTAACATTTACAGATGAATTGTCTCAAGTCAAGAAATCTCACATTTCTTAAGTTATGCAACTAATAATGTCTGGGGAGATTTCTTAATTGAAACAATTTTGCCGTTAAAAGTTATGTCAAGACTTAAACTATTGTGTGTATAGAGTGTAAAAATAATTAAGCGGGAGTATGGAAAAAGCCACCCTGAAGGTGAAAGTGCTTTTAAAATCCAGGCTTGAACAGTAGTTTACTATAACCATTGCAAAACAATTAGTGAACTTTCCAGCCGAGCAAGGTTGTTCTAGAATAACAATCTTGACAGTAGAACCTGTTTATGTTACAACTCGTAAATATGGAGATGGCATTTGCAAGTCTTATAGTTTGCACGCTCGGTGATTACAAGGTTCTGGTGTCCCAGAATCTTGGTATTACAAGATCCTAGTGTTACAAGGGCTTTATGCTACAGAACCTTATTCCTCTAAGCTCTGCAAACTTTTCATCAAAATAATGATACTATCATCATAGTGGCAGCCTGGCAGATTTTAAGTTACATACCCTTGGAATTCCAATATGTGCAACAATAATTGGTTTCTGTATTGAAAAAAAATTGGTAGCCCTGACCCCTGGACCTCCAAGCCCTGTAGAAGGGTTACTTATAAAGTGATAAAGAGAAAATAAGGGTATAAGTAATGGTAAGAAAAGATAGTCAAGTGCAAGGAGCACAAGATGCCACGAGGGTACTGTTAGAGGGTAGAAATCTCTGCTCTGGATAGGGTAAGATTTTTTCCTCTAGGCTGATGTGATTTTATAATTGCTTATACTCTAGTTTAGTCTTTTAATTACATCATCTGTTAAGAGACTTTTCATAGATGTGACTTAATGGACAGTTAAATTTTTATATCTTATAAAGTATGCCTCTGTAACACCATGTTATTATTAAGTATTTTGTAACATTTTAAATACCGTCTTATTATTTCCCTACTTAAGCACCATATTAATTTTTGTTAGAACATTTTAAAGTTTTTATATTTTCAATTTCGTTAGTTAAGTTTTCATAATTATATTCCTATAACATGGTATGATGTATTTATAGTGATGTTGTTGTTGTTTTGGATGAACAATTTGAGGATTTTCAGAAGAAAGGAGAGTTTTAAGGTACAAAATACTTCTCAAGTTAAAATCACTCCTTTTGTGGCATGACTGCAGCTTTTGAAAGCTACGTTTACCATTTATGGGGGAGAGGCTCACTAAATAAGAAAGAGAGAAATCACATGGTTTCAGGGTTCCAGTGTTGACACATGCTGTGCTTCCTGCTGCTGTCTCGTGCTCTGTTGTGGATATTGAGGTGAGTACGTGGTGCTGTGCCACACGCCAGCACTATGGAGCAGTCTGGGTTTTCTAAAGTAGCTAAAAACAACTAATTTATAACTAATTTAGTCACTGATTGAATTACTTTTAAAGTAATTTATGTTACTTTTAATTTGTTACCTCTTAAATGATGAAAAAATAAGTGGAGAAAAGTAACTGTACTACTGACTAACAACGTGGGGGCGTCTTCAGAATGTAACTGGAAGTAACTCCTTTTTAAAAGTAACTTTTAAAAGTAATTTCCGAAACCCTGATTCTACAGTGAAGAACTTGGTGTCTACTCCTGGATTCATCCCTCAGCTTGGATGCCCTGGTCTCGGCGGTGGCCAGGAGTGCATTTGCACAGCTAAAGTTGGTGCGCCAGCTGCGCCCGTTCCTTGAGACGTCGGATCTGGCTACAGTGACACATGCCTTAGTTACATCCCGTTTGGATGACTGTAACGCGCTCTATGTGCGGCTGCCTTTGAAGACGGTTGGGAAACTTCAGCTGGTGCAAAACTGAATCCCTGAACCACATTTTAGCAGATAATTTTAATATTTTCCATGTTTTCATGTTTTAAACTTTTAATTTTATTTTAAATCATATATTGTTTAATTTGTTTTTTTAATATTTAACTTATTGTGTTTTTTAATTGTGTGAATTTTAATGCTGGGAGCCGCTTTGGGTCCCTTGTTGGGAGAAATGTGGCTTATAAATAAAACTAATAATAATACTAATAATAACTGCATACCTTCATTATTGCATCAGGTGGGGCAAATACTTCTTGTTCCTTGCCCAGCACCCACTGAAAATAATTTTCACAGGGCATCTTACAAGGGGCTTTCTTCCATTCTACACGTAAAGTGTCCAGGCACTGGAGAAATAATACTATAAATGTGCTGTGGAGATTTATGTGTCTGTTTATTTTGATTGTGAGACAGAGGAAGAAGGAAGACTTATTTGGTGAAATTTCTGCAGCATGCGAACTATCGTAACCCATTGGTTCTGTTTGAGAACACTTCATCCGCTTGGTTTTATTTTGGGTTGCCTCAGAAGGTGGAACACCCACAATGCAAGCACATTTTGGACACTGAGGAAAATCACCCTCTCACAAAGTGGGCAAACGTAACCCATTAACTATTTCCTCTTCAGCAAAATACCACAAAGCTCCTCCGCCCAAGAAAACCACTTCCAAAGCTAACAGAGTGGGACAGGTTTTCTGTGACCTTCCTTCTCCTAAGCAACGCTTTTCAAAATACAGAAACTTGACAAATCAATGACATGACCAGGAAATCTAGGCATAAGCAGCAGCTATAAACAACCACACTGCTCTCTTTTTGATATTGTTGATCTGGACTTCTTGTAATTTTTGTCCATTGGGTGACAACAACTCCTCTTCTTCTTCTGGAGGTTGAACTGTCCTCGGTAGCTATTTAGACTTTGCATATGGCATCTTTAATCTTTGTTGTATTGCATGCAAGCAGATGCTCCCAGGTACTTGAATCAAGGCTCCCGGGTTCTTGAGTCAAGGCTCCCAAGTTCTTGAATCAAGGCTCCCAGGTTCTTGAATCAAGGCACCCAGGTTCTTGAGTCAAGGCTCCCAAGTTCTTGAATCAAGGCTCCCATGTTCTTGAATCAAGGCTCCCGGGTTCTTGAGTCAAGGCTCCCAGGTTCTTGAATCAAGGCTCCCAGGTTCTTGAATCAAGGCTCCCAGGTTCTTGAATCAAGGCTCCCAGGTTCTTGAATCAAGCAGTTCTTTTCCTTCCTGTTGTAATTCCCCCTCTTTTTTTTACCTTGAATGATCAGATGCAACAACCTATGTTTTTCTTTCTCATTCCATGACCAAAATAGTCTAGCTTTCTGTCCTGCATGTTTTTAATGATTTCCTTACCCTTATTTATTTGCACTAGTGTTTCTTTTCGGGTCCCTTATCAGTCCAAGAAGTTCTTAGCATGTTGCATCCTGCAATATATCCACACTCAAATGCTTCTTTTTTCACCTGTGTTAAAGTCCCATGCTCTTTACAATAGAATCAAGATTGCTTAGCACTGTATAGTATTTGTTCTTAAAGACATTTTTTAATTTAATTTATTTAAAATATTTTTACCTTCCTTAAGAAGGACCCAAGGCAGCTTAAATCATAATCACCCAAACTCCTGAATAGGACAAAAAGCTGATCCCACAGCTATAAATACTCAACTATCCCACAAACTGCACCAGAGCACAGACAGAGTTCTGACTCCTGTCCTCTGAAGATGCCGGCCACAGAGACTGGCGAAACGTTAGGAAGAACAACCTTTGGAACACAGCCAAACAGCCCGAAAAACCTACAACAACCATTGGATCCCGGCCGTGAAAGCCTTCAAGAATACATTGCAGCTTAAATCGTTAAAAGCAATGCATTCAAAGGAATAAGGCAGAGGCATCCACATAAAAAGCTGTATTTTCCTTGCATTCTTCATCTTAAGGAAATGATATCAGCAGAAGACACCCTACTGAATAGACAAAAATGTTAACTCTTTAGTACAGTAGGACTCCCATAGCCACAGGGGATTGGTTCCAAACCCCCGCATGGATGCTGAAAAACACGGATAATAGCAAATGCTATATATAGTATGATCTCTGGCTCCCTCTAGTGGCCAGTTCTAGTAATTTCATCATTAAAAATCTTTTAGGGGGATTTTTTTTTAAATATTTTTAATATTTTCAGACTGTGGATAAGTAAATCTGCGGATAAGGGGTTCCTGCTGTAATGACATCAAACCAGTGCATAATCTGGGTTCATTTTCTTTCCTAGATCAGCCTTGCTCAGTCAATGACTAGCAAACACTGTACTCACCAGCCTGTTTAACAGGCATGCTGGCTGGGTTTTCTCACTCCACAGGATTTTTTTTCTCCTCTTCCAAATAAAGAATGATGTTCTACATATGTATATTTCTGATGGCATCATCATTTTTTAAAAGAAATGACTTTTTGGGCAGCCTTCCAAGCTGTGCAGGGTCTGAAACCAGCCTGGATTACATAAATCATTGATAAATTATGGTGTTTGGCATGAAGGATGTTAAGGAGAAGAGGTGGGGTTCTCTTGAGGATTACTGTCAGAGCAAGTCAGGAGTAAAAGTCACTGCCATCTTTCTGTACAGATGTTTTCCTCATTTTTCTTGGCCACTTATTAAACATGTTTTATCTTCCCTTTCGTCATGAAGATAAAACATGTGTCATAAGTGCCAAGAAAAATGAGGAAAACATCTGTACAGACAGATGACAATGACCTTTACTCCTGACTTGATCTGACAGTAATCTTCAAGATTCTCCTCTTAAATATAACATCTTCCAAGGACATGAAAACAGCCCTTTTCTTAGTAACATAATGACTGTGCAGTGTGTTGGTTTTTTTAACTGTATAAATGCCCAGTGTGTTGCATGTGAAAAAACATTCAGCAGTTCAAGTTCTGCCAGCAACCATTAACAGATTAATTTAAGAAATGTGACAGAAGATTTAGTTGGTTGGTTGGTTGGTTGGTTGGTTGGTTGGTTGGTTGGTTGGTTGGTTGGTTGGTTCGTTGGTTCGTTCGTTCGTTCGTTCGTTCGTTCGTTATTACACTTTTATACCACATCATCTGGCTGGAGACCACACTGGGCAGTATACAGCAAGAGCAAAACACAGTTAATAACCATAATCATAATAAACTGCGATAATAACATCATAAAATACAGTGAAAACAGATTAAAAAATCAGCGAATAAAATTCAGAATTAATAAACATTAAAAACAGGCAGCAGCGATAGGTGTTAAGTATACATGCGTGTGTGATTTTATTAACAGATATTAATATTTAATATTGCTATATTTACAAATATTGCTAAATAATGCAAATTAAATGCATATCAGTAGTAGCCAGGTCTCTGGCTGTGGAGCCAGAGGTTGGAAATTCGATTCCTCACTGGGAACTTCAGGGAGAAGAGCCAGCCTGGGTGGCCTTGGGCCAGCTG
The DNA here is from genome assembly GCA_037013535.1 of Intellagama lesueurii. Lineage (NCBI taxonomy): Eukaryota > Metazoa > Chordata > Lepidosauria > Squamata > Agamidae > Intellagama > Intellagama lesueurii. The sequence continues at coordinate 6,020,874 of JBAJHW010000004.1, forward strand.
CACCGTCCCAGGGTGCCCCCAGAAGAAGGGAAGGCTGAGCCACTTCTGAATATTCTTTTCCTGGAAAAACCTGAAAAGGGTCACCCTAAATCGTAATTGACTTGACAACACATTATTAATATTAAATGCTTATTAAATTACAATATTTAATCTACATCTAATATTGGGTGGTTTTGTTTTGTTTTATTCTTTGTTGTTTTTTGTTATTAAAAAATTAATGAGCAACCTTTACAAAAATAGTACCTATGTCCATATATACACAGCCTGGCTACTGAGAAACCTGTCATGCAGGGTCCTCCATCTTAATTCTTCCATGCCTTGAAGAAAAGATTTTAGTGACATTGCTTTAAGCTCTTAAATCCTTCTTGACCTTCTCAGTCTTGAAATCCATCAACATATTAACTTGGCAAGGGACATGTTTTTACTATAATCTTTCATGCTTTCTATTGTGTTGTGGGAACAAACAATCTACAGCACTTAACCAAGAGCAATTCCAGTATGAGGAACAAGGCGCAGTGTGACACCCACAGAGAGACACCTACCTACCTGTCAGTCTTTACTCTTGCATTGAATACACACACACACCCTTGTTTTGAACTGACGACTTCACTGTCTATCTGAAGGTACAAAAACTCCTGATGTTCCCCATTATCTGTCACTGCTAACCTCACAGGAGAAAACAACAAGATGTCAGAGAAACAAGGAAGTCACATCTGAAGTATTTGCAATGTATCTGGGAGGGTGGAACTGCGGATGTTGGTACTGCAACTGCTGCTACAACGGAAAGAATGAACAGCCATCTACAGGAAGCGGCCTTAACATGATGATGATTATGTCCAAATATTACACAAACAGATTATAAAGTTAGACATGATAGAGGGTCAAAAGTAGTGCACTGGTCATTATGCAAAAAATATATATAACTTGCCAGCCTCCAAAAACCCATGGGAACATCAAGTAGAGAAGGTGTCAGAAAATGACATCAAGATGTCGTGGGATCCGAACTGATAGACACCTTGAGCATAACACACCAGACATAGTAGTACCTAGTTTCCCCGAAAATAAGACCTAACCTGAAAATAAGACCTAGTATGATTTTTCAGGATGCTCGTAATATAAGCCCTACCCCAAAAATAAGTTAAGTGAAACTCCGCCCTCCACCATTGTGCAGCAACCAGAAGCAGATGACATGAGTGTATTTGAATAAATGTAGATTGTTGTACATTAAAAAAAAAATAAAGCATCCCCTGAAAATAAGCCCTAATGCATTTTTTGGAGCAAAAATTAATATAAGACCCTGTCTTATTTTCAGGGAAAAAACGGTAATAGAACAAAGAAATGTCTGGATCATTGACACTGCAATTCCAGGGGATGCCAGAGTTGAAAATAAAGAATTGGGAAAACTAGCAAAGTACAGAGACCTGGCAATTGAAACATCTCACCTCTGGAAAAAACACACTTCAGTGGTCCCCTTAGTCATTGGGGCTTTGGGAACAATATCAAGAAATTTCACGCAGTATTATAAGCAGCTACTCGGAGGGTGATGATTAATGGCTTTTTCTGAAACTGGGAGGAAGTAACAATTGGCTCAGTCCTGGGTCCAGTGGTCTTCAACATTTGTACCTCATGAGATTTGGAGACTATACTTCTGTTAATGCAGCCTAAAATAGCATTGGCCTTTTTTGTAGCCTCATCACACTGTTGGCTCGTATTCAGGTTGTGATCTACGATGATTCCAAGATCCTTCTCGCTTGTAGTATTGCTGAGCCAGGTATCCCCCATCTTGTAACTGTGTGTTTGGTTTCTTTTTCCGAGTTGCAGTACTTTGTATTTATCCCTGTTGAATTTCATTCTGTTGTTTTCAGCTCAGCGCTCAAGCCTATCCAGATCATTTTGAATTTTGTTTCTGTCTTCCAGGGTATTAGCTATTCCACTCAATTTTGTGTCATCAGCAAATTTGTTCAGCATCTCCTTCATACCCAGGTCCAGGGCATTAATAAAAATTATAAAAACATTGACTGATATTATATAACAGATACAAGCTTTAACCATAAACCTGAGTGTTAAATATCAATGTAGTATATATGCTGTTCCTCATACTGCCATTATTTGTAGCTGTGATTATGTTATTTCTCAAATCTGCAACTGCTTGAAAGGGCTGTCATACAGAGGAGGGGCAGGATCTGTTCTCTATCATCCCAGAGTGCAGGATATGCAACAATGGGCTCAAGTTACAGGAAGCCAGCTTTTGGTTGAATATCGGGAAAAACTTCCTAACTGTTAGAGCAGTACGACGGTGGAAACAGTTACCTCAAGAGGTGAGGAGTGAGTACTCCAACACTGGAGGCATTGAAGAGAAATTTAGACCACCACTGGGTAGATATCCTTTGATTTGTATACCTGCATTGAGTAGGGGGCTTGGCCTTAACTTCATTATTCTACGATTCTATAATAAATGCAGAAACAATGCATTTATTATAGAATCAAATGCATAAGTAGGCAGAACTTGGAAACGTAAAATTCTGGACTGCATCTCCCAGAATCCATTAATTAGCATGATGGCTGGACATGATCAGCTGAGGGATTCTGACACTTATAGTTTCTAATTTCTCACCCTGGCAAAATTTGCCTCTTCCTATTGAACTATAATTCTTGTTATCCTTCTTTGTTATGACACGTCCACTGCTTCCTGTGAATTCTTCATCCTCATCATTGTGTGGCATCCATTCAATTCTTTCTTCTAATGACTCTTTTCAAGGTTGCCAAGCAGAGAATGCTCAGACGTGGTCTGCCGTTCTCTTCTTCTCCGGGTGCCTTGAGATTGTGCAGCTTGCCCAAGGTCACCCAGGCTGGTTCTACTTGCAGGAAGGATTGGCGGCTATTGATCAGCCCTTCTCCCAGAAAAAGACCTGGAAGGCCCCAAAAGCTTTCTGCAGCCAGTCCGCGCAATCCAATCAGGCAGTAAATTTCTTACAGATGATGACACAACAGATCCTGGTATAATCCAATGCTTCATAAATGCCTTAAGAGATTATAGCATCGTTCCCTGTCCCTCTCTCTCTTTCTCCCTGGGAAGAATTGCATCTCTGCAGAATAAATGCCGGCAACAATCTCGCATAAGAGAGACACAGCAGAATTTCCAAAGTGCCTCTTTTGTGAATCTGGGCAAGGGCAATTACATAATCACGGCCCTCCATCTATCAGATGCAATCCTTTTCATTAAACAAAATGGCCTGGAGAAAAAAAACAGACATGTGTCCATTCTGGGAATAGGCCAGAAGATGGAGATCTGATCAGCTAAACAAAAGTTTAACCCTTAAGTGCGTGGTGGGACTTTTGCTTTTCATCTGAAGCATGCCTGTTAGTCCCTGAGACTAGGCTCCATATTTCTTTCTTTTCTAAGAAACGATATACGTTTATCGTGAGTCCAGGCTCGACAGGCAAAAGGTCCTGAATTCAGCCCCTGGCATCATCATCATCATCAGGAAAAGAATATCAAGGCTGGCAAACCCACTTGCCCAAGGTAGCAGATACTATGCTTCAAATTGGAGTAGACTGTTCCTCAAAAATAGAAGAAACTTCTGTTTAAAGCAAAATGGTATGGTTGAAGATGTACTCTCAAATTCCAGACAACAGATTAACACTCATCAAAATAGACATAGTAATGCACCCTTTTCATGTAAGATGTGCAATGGCTCGCTTGGCAGGAGCATGTGGGAAAAGGACCTACGGATCTTTAGCAGAAGGAGAAGCTAAATGTGAGTCATCACATCAGTGTGATGCCATGGCAAAAAGCAAAGAAATAAATACAATACACAATTACATCCAGAAGTACAGCATCCAGATCAGGAGAAGGGAGTGGTGGTACTCAATTCTGCTTTGGTCAACCCTCATCTCAAATGAACTATGTTCAGTTCTGGGCATCATTGTTGAATAAAGATATAGAGAACTTGGACTTTATCTAGAAGAGGGTGACCAAGACAGTAAAAGGTCTGGAAATGAAATCTTGTGAGGGAGCGAGGTTGAGGGGTAACAAGACAGGATGGCTGTCTTTCTGTTTTCAAAAGACTGCCCCGTGGATGATGGAGCAAGCTTACTTTTGTGGCTCCAGAGGGTAGAACCCAGAGGATGGATTCAAATTGTGAGGAAGGAGATTTTGCCTAAATGTTAGGGAGAACAGGAAGAATAGAACGGCCTGAAGGTGGTGGCCTCTCCTTCATTGGAGTTTTTTAAGCAGAGGCTGGATAGCCATCTCTCAGAGATGCTTCAGCTGTGGGTTTCCTGCTTTGCGGGGGGTTAGATTTTGTTACCTTTGGGATCCCTTCTAGCTCTACAACCCTCTTCAAGTCTTGTCAACTAAAAGCCATGGCTTCTTTTATTCAGCCAATCCACCTCACATCCAGTCTTCCTCTTTCCCTACTGCTTTCCATTTTTCTTAGCATTATTGTCTCGTCTGGCTGCAAAAGCTCCAAAGTACGTCAGCCTGGGTTTCTTCATTTGGGAAGCACGCCTTTACATGGTAATGGAGTCTGAATGTGTCAGGGAAATTGAGAGGAATTCCTTCAGGAGACTAGAAAGTGGACATCCAGCCTCTTCAGGAATTAACATTTGTATCAGTAGAAAAGATTCAGTAGTTTCAACACCACTGAAGATGGAGAAATTCTGGAAGGGCAGCTATTGGTCAGTAGCAGCAGTAATGGAAAGTGATGCCAAGAGGGGACTTTTCATAGAGAACACCAGTGGCATTTGTGCTGGCAAAATCATCACCCATCCCAACCATTCCTTGAAAACTGTGACACCTAAGGAGGCCGAAAGAGCTAAAACCAGGAAGGGGGTTTCTCAGGAGAAGACCCTTCCCTCTGGAATAAACTTCCTACAGAGCTTCATCAGGCTTCATCCCACTCAGTTTTCAGGACGTTAATTAAATCTGAACTGTATAAATCTGCCTTTTACTAGTAGTAATAATAATAATAGAAAATTTTACTAACTGACCTGGGATGTTCAAATTTATTTCAAATTTGTTTAATTTGTTTAAATACAGGATTTATCCATTCAGCTAGGGACAGGGTATTTTACTGTATTCATTGTATTTTGCAGGCTTGTTTTATGACTGTAATCAACATGCCCCGGGAGCAGGATTGTGGCTGCAATTGGAAGAAAATGGGCAGCAACACTAGCGCAGCCCTAATGCAGCACTATGTGCCTGCATGCCCGCATGCCCAGACGGCTTAGAGGGAACGTTGATTGTAATTCTATTTTATGGGTGGTTGACTATCTAGAGAGTGTTCTCGCTAATGGGGTGGTACAGAAGTCTAGATAGATAGATAGATAGATAGATAGATAGATAGATAGATAGATAGATAGATAGATAGATAGATAGATAGATAGATAGATAGATAGATAGATAGATAGATAGATAGATAGATAGATAGATAGATAGATAGATAGATGCAGGAGATGGCAATGCTAAAACAGTTCTCTAGATTTATATCTCAAAACGTCTACAATGAAACATTTCAGACGAGATGCGCGTATGTACCCTATTCACATATGCACATGCCCCAGTGGGGGGAAAATCAGAGTGACAGGAAAAGAGCAAGGAGAGAGAAGGAGAGATGGAGATTCAAACAGGGAGAAAGAGGGTTTTGAATTCAAGCACTGGCTCACTGCAGGAGTTGCTTTCTGAAGCCTTGTCAAATAATCTGGACAAACAAGCATCAGTCATGCAGAAATTACATATGGAGGCCTTCGAAGAAATCCAGACAAGAGGGTCATTCAGAAACTGTATGAGTGAACCCAGTTCCAAAGGAAGGGGGCCCCATCTGAGTAAATAAATATAGTGAAATATGACTGTTGAATCACACGACTCAGGATAAGGCCACTGACACATACAGGAGATTTGCCGGGAGGTGACCTGTTTCCATGCCACTCTGTTATTCTTTATGACCATTTGGATTTAATTTCCACCCCTCCCCAAAATTAAATTAAATAATGCTAGGGAGTCAATGCCAGCTCCCAAAAGACTGAGGTCAAGCAGAAAGACCTCCCAGGTCTGTGTTACCTGGAATACCAGTTCACAGCACCTTTTTGCACAAATTCTGTCTTGAGGGGCCACGCCTTCATGGTGGACCACATGCCTTGCATGTAGATTGTCATTTTCTGGCTTCTGCAGTTAGAAGGATGAGGTCGCTAACCAGAGCTTGGAATTCTTACCCTTGTTTCTACTACGACTCCCAGAAGCCCCGGCTGGGGAATTCTGGGAGTTCCAGTCCCAGCAAGTAACAAGACAGACATCTGGCTCTTTCATCACTGACTTTTTAGAATTTTAATTTTATTTTATGGCTGGAATCTTTTCCACATGCATGGAAGGTTCCCATTACTTGCTATAATGAATAATGAATTCACGAATAATGAATTTATGATTTTTTCTGACGAATCGGTGAATCAATTCATCAATTTGTTTTCGCCTTTAAAACCATACAAAATTCCCCCAGGCACCTAGAGACACCAAAATCACAGAGAAGCTTCTATTGACTCTCCTCTACAATCCCTCCAAGTTTGGTGAAGACTGGGTTTCAGACATCCAAGTTATACACCCACAAAGTGGGTCCCCCCAGGAAAGTGCCCTTCAGCAGCTGGCTTGGCAAAACCCAATCATCACCAAACTTGGCAGGACTGTAGAGGAGAGTCACAGGAAGCTTCCCTGAAATTTTGGCATCTCTAGGTGTCAGGGGGGCATTTTATAGCCCAAAAAATCAACAAATCGAAAATCACAAATAATTCATTGATTCTTATTTGTTAGTGGGCATCAATTCTGATGAATATGAATTGACAGTTTAGCAATTTTTGATGAATTCTGCCATTTGTTTTTTTAATCTGTGCCCATCTCTAATTAGTGGTAATGAGCTACAGCAAATTATGCAAGCTTGACACAAACACCAGCCGGATTGGTGGTCTGTGTTACTTTGTCATAATTGAATGTATTTAGCTGCCCCATAAGAGAAGCTTTGCAAGCCGTTGAAAAAGAATATAGCATTAAATTTTAGTATTAATCAATGAAGTTGATTGAAAACTATAACACAAGGTTTGTGTTCTTTTTGCAACATGGAAAACCCCAGTTTCTTAGAGAATGCCATGCTGGGATAAGGTGTGCTCCATCAAGATGATGAAACTGCTCACAGTATATTCCATTTGCATATGACATTCAAGAGTATGGTACAATCCCCATCTGGCTTTCCCCATTAATCTGTGTTAATGAAGAACATTGCATGCAGCTGTCTGAATGATCAATACTATCGGTGCATGAATATTCAGCAATTATATTGAACTGCAGGTAAAGCCTTTCTCTCGCACCATGCAGTGTTTTGGCTCACTGTGTTAGAATTACAGTGGTGCCTCGCTAGACGATTGCCTCGCAGGATGAGGAAATCGCTAGACTATGGCTTTTTGCGATCACTAATGCGATCGCAAAACGATGGTCTCCTATGGGCAATTTTCGCTAGACGACGAGGTTTCCCCATTGGAATGCACCGACTAGCGGTCAATAGCTGTCAGTGCATTCCAACGGGGACCCGCACTCGCTAGACGAGGTTTCCCTATGGACGATCTTCGCAAGACGACAACTTTTCCCTTGGAACGCATTGAAGAGATTTCAATGCATTCCAATGGGGAAACGTGCTTCGCTAGACGATGTTTTCGCAAGACAGCGATCTTCGCGGAACGGATTAACATCGTCTAGCGAGGCACCACTGTACTTGGTATTTTAGTGACAGAGGCCAATGACCTAGTTGCTAAGCTTGTGACTAGAGATGGGCACGAAACACCAGTTCGGCAGTTCGTGCTGGTTTGTTTTTCATCTGAACAAGGTCTTTGGTGCTTCCCAGCCCCGCTTCCTCCAGCAGGCGCCTAATCAAAGGCAGTGCTCTGGCTTCATTTGCCCTGCCTCCTCTGGATGCTGCCTCGGAGTGGGTGTACACCAGAGGGGGCAGGGCTGAGAAGCACCAAACACCTGTTCAGATCAAAAACGAACCTGCACAAACTGCCAAACTGGTGGTTCCTGCCCATCTCTACTTGTGACTATTGAATGGAAGTAATCAAGACTGAGAGGAAGAACTATTTATTGACCAAAGTCCTATAGGGGAGAAAATGTGTATGTAGTAATCCAAGAGGAAATGATCAGTCACTTTGGGTGTGATCAGACAGCTGCAAAGGTGCACAGCGGATCACACCAGAAAGGGCCACTTCCATGGGAATGATCTCCATTCAAGCAACCCTTCCCTCTGCGGCGGAATGGCTCTAGCATCGCCCCACAAAATATAAACCCTACAACTGGACTCAAAAAGCTCCAGCTGGGGCATGGATCAGGGTTGCCCTTCCCTGTGGATCGTAGGATTGTTGCAAAATAGATTGCCGCGGACCGCTCCACAAGCAGTCCTGGGATCTGTTTTCTCATGGGATCAGAAGTCTGTAGAGCTGGCTCCTTTGTTTGCATGTCTGCTCAGTCAATGAGGCTCCATGAAGTCAATGCAACCCAACCCCAATGTTGTAAAACTGAGTGAAGACAAAGTTCCCCACCTGTCTTATAAAGTGCCTGCAGAAGCACGCCCCTGCCTAGTCCGTCTGAGGCATCCATCCAAGCCCTCTTGTGCGGGTCACCCCAAACAATGTTGTCAGCTACAAGTTCTCAGGTTTGGTTCTGGAAACAGACGTTCTACTTGTTGTGTGTTGGAGAGCTCCCTGATTTCCCATGGCCACAGGACGAACTAAGGCTTCACTTCCACCATCCTGGAAATATTGTTAACATCTCTGTGGCCAGATCAATGGATTCCTTTATCTAGCTCTTTGGGATCTGCCCAAGAAAAACTGCTTAGGAGCCACTCGAGGAAGGAAAGGAAAATAAAAACAGGATGATGAACTCTTGGTTGAGAAGCAATTACTCTCCTTAAACCATTAAACAAACACAAGGCTGTGTGTGTGTTTTTCATCCTTACTTCAGGGCAACAAGCGTGTCAGTTGAGTGGGTTGGCAAAGCAATTTGTGCTGCCAGTGAGTCATCAGAGTCGGTTTGTGAGATGCTAATCCCAGCCCTGCAATCAGGAGAGAGCAATGTTCGCTTTGCACTGGTGGGTAAATTGCAGAGCTTAGAAAAGTTGCATTTTTGTACTACGATTTTGTACTCGTATAACCACTGGCATCTCCTAACTCCCTGTACAAGATATCCATCACAAATCTTTTGCATTACCTGTTTGGACTACATCTCTCAAAATTCCCCCAGAAGTGAAGCCACTGAGGAAGTCTGGGAGCTATAGTTTTAGAAAGAACATTTCCAAACTCTGGACCTTCTACACCAGTGGTGGGCGCCATGTGGCCCAGGGCTCCACGAGGCCACTGAAGAACACCCACCACCCTGACACCCCCACATTGGTTAAAAACTTTGAAGAAAATGAGTTGGCTCAAAAAGTGTAGGAGTTTTTACAATCTCACATGCTGCCTAGAGTTTGTTTTGCTGGGAGAGACCTTTCTGGATCGGGGTGACTATCAATTTAACCAGCATTAACCAATTGTTTACTCCCACCTCTTTTTCTTTTCCCTCCGTTGGAAGCAAGTAGTTTAGTTTGCAGTCCATCTCTTCACAACTGTAAGTAATGTTTTATTCGTTCTCCTACAAATGTGAGTTATTGAGACTTTAAAGTGCCCGTTAATGAGATAGGGGTGGACTCTGGGGAATTTGAAGCTAATCTCCTTTGTGAATCTCTGTATTCTACTGTGTATCAAAAGGAATTTTACCAGAAATTCAAAACTCTGCAACAAGAAGTGGGGTGGGGAGAAATTTTGTCTGTTTTGGGAGAGGGCCCCCTAGCATTCTGGGACTCCCTACATAACGGCCTAAGGTAAAGGTAAAGGTTCCCCTTGACAAATTGTCCAGTCGTGCCCGACTCTAGGGCGCAGTGCTCGTCCCCGTTTCCAAGCCGTAGAGCCAGCGTTTGTCCGTAGACAGTTTCCGTGGTCACGTGGCCAGTGCGACTAGACACGGAACGCCGTTACCTTCCCACCGAGGTGGCACATATTTATCTACTCGCATTTTTACATGCTTTCGAACTGCTCAGTTGGCAGGAGCTGGGACAAGCGACGGGAGCTCACTCCGTCGCGTGGATTCGAACTGCTGATATTTCGACCTTACAGCCCAGAGGCTGTAACCCGCAGCGCCACCACGTCCCTATAGTAACTATACTATACATACTATACATGATGGCCTAACACAGATTTAAAAAAAACAAAAAAATTGTGGCCATATTGAGCAACAGGTGGCTCTTCCAAATGAAAACAAACCTTTTTAGTAAGAAAATAATCAAGGACCTGGCAGAGTGGCTATCTAAGTTCCAGGCATAGGCAAATTCTGAATGTTGTCCCTCCCTGCTCCTGATCTCACAATAGCAACTACTAATTTTTGACCCAAACTGAAAGCTAGCCTGGCTTGCTAATACGGTGACCTTTTAGGCTTGCTTTGTCAAAAGGCTGTGAATTCTGTAGGAACAGAGTAACAACATATAGAAGAAGTAATATGAACCAATTGTGTACGGGAGGACAGGAAAATAAAAAGGCCAGGCTGTGTTTCCCTAATTATCTTTTTTAGATCTACATGTAAATTGCTACTAGTAGGCTTCCTTCTTCTTTTTCAAGCATCACTTTCTGCTTCTGTCTCTTCCTAGCTATAGGGAAAAAACCTCACCCAGATGCTGTTGAACAGAACTGTGCACAGAGCAGCCATATGTTATGGGAGAAAATAACAATCTCGCATGCAATCTAACACTGGGGTTGAGTGAGAAGGGGGCTTCACCACCTAATATAACTATGCCTTTCCACTGACCAATTGTTAAAAGTTCTTTTTCCCTTCTCTGGCTTGCCCATCCTCTCTTCCTATTCATTTCTTTCACTTCCACTGCTAACGTCTCTTCCTCTCTGATCTCTGACAAAAGCAGATATGTAATTTTCTGCTCTTGACTTCTCAGTATGTGGTTGTATGATGAACTGAGTCTCCCTCATGGCTGAAACTGAAATTTCTTTTTTCCTTTCTTCTATACTTCTGACTGTAACTAAAGATAGAGCCTGTAAGTAAAGATACTTTTCTACTTAAGGTGCTTTTAATGTGATTTTATTATACAGAGTCATCTCTGAGACATGAGCTGTTCTCCTACCCTTTCTATGTGAAGTTGTGGTTTGTACTTTAAACCCTGCTAATTGTAAAGAAATAATCAATTTCCACAACTCATGTACAGGATTCCATAACCAGGTTTAAGGCTCTTTCTCCTGTTCTTTCCTTGAGCATGTTTCCTGAAGTTAGAAGCTTATGAGATTCCAAAGTAGTTACTCCCATTCAACAGCCATAAGCTTAGCGCTAGCTTTCTGCAGTCTGTGAGCATAAATCCTAAATATTCTTACATATCCACAAATTCTTGTATGAAATGAGTATTTTACGATGCCATAAGGATAGTTTTGTTGCAGCAGGCTTACACATAGGGTTGCTAGGTGCTCTTTGGTTAGCTACAAGGAACACTCATGATGGCTGTTGCCTAAGACCAACACTAGTGTGATTTACTACTTGTGAAACACCATGTTATTTCCTTTTAACTCCCTCCTTCTAAGTTTTATTGAATGCTCAAGCAATAATCAGTGTGTTGGTCTTTAAGATGCTATGTGATGTATTGTTGTTTCTTGTTTTGTCATTAGAAAGTCCAAGAGGAAAATAAGCAACAAAAAAAAAAAAAGATTACTTTTGATGCTGCCCAGAACAATTAGCTTCAAATTCCCAAAACTGCAATCTCACTGCAAAACCATGCCCTCATTTTTAAAGTGTTCAGGAGAAGCCCAGATGTGGCTAGCTAATTAGTGCAGAGCAGTTAGGTTGAAAACTGTCACCATGGCAGCATAAAGGATGAACATTTCTCAGCTGATTATAGGATTAAACTCTGGCTGCCACAGAGGAACTAATTTTCATTTTTAATTGTTCCCTTCCCGCCCCCCAGCCGTCACAGCAATGTTTATGTCAGAGTCCAGCAAAATCCCACAAAGACACTGGAGAGAGGTGTTGAGAGGGTCAAGAGGATGAAGGGCACTTAGTGAACAACAGCTGGAACGTAAGCAAAGCATGGCCTGCACTGTTTAGAGATCTCACACTGAAGAAGGAAGAAGCTCAGCTGGAGGGGAAAAGGTGGAAGCAGTTAGAAACTCAGATTGTTTAGAAATGATGGTGCTATGGCCACTAATGTATGCTTGTATCGTATCTCCTATTATGCTTTATTGTTTTTGTCATTGTTATGTACCGCCAAGTTGCCTCCGACTTATGGTGACCCTATAAATGAACTATCTCTAATGTGTCCAGTCCACAACTGCCCTGCTCAGCTCTTGTAACTCAAGCTTTATGGAGTCAATCCATCTCAGATTTGGTCTTCCTCTTTTCCTGTTGCCTTCCACCTTTCCCAACATTATTGTCTTTTCCAGAGAATCCTGCCTTCTTAGGATGTGCCCAAAGTAGGACAGCATCAATGTCAACCTTTTTGCCTCCAGAGATAATCCAGGCTTGATTTGATCTAGGACCCACTCATTTGCCTTTCTGGTAGTCCGGGGTATCCACAAAGCTTTCCTCCAGCACCAGTATTTGAAATGAATCTATTCCAGTATTTGAAACGAATCCATTATTTTCCTGCCAACTTTCTTTACTGTCCAGCCTTCGCACCAATACATGGTGATCGGAAACACAAGAGTGTGGATGTGACTCGTTCTTTTCCTCGCTTTTTAATCTGCACTAAATTCAGATATGCAGGGTGGTGGCGCTGCGGGTTAAACCGCAGAAGCCTCTGTGCTGCAAGGTCAGAAGACCAGCCATCGTAAGATCGAATCCACGTGATGGAGTGAGCTCCCGTCGCTTGTCCCAGCTCCTGCCAACCTAGCCGTTCGAAAGCATGCAAATGCGAGTAGATAAATAGGTACCACCTCGGTGGGAAGGTCACGGCGTTCCGTGTCTAGTCGCGCTGGCCATGTGACCACGGAAGCTGTCTTCGGACAAACGCTGGCTCTATGGCTTGGAAACAGGGATGAGCACCACACCCTAGAGTCGGACACGACTGGACTAAATGTCAAGGGGAACCCTTTACCTAAATTCAGATATAGAAGTATAAATCTTAAGTAGTAGAAGAAGGAGGAGAGAGAGAGAGAGAGAGAGAGCATGCAGTGCATGCAGTTCGACCTTAACTATTGCACAGATTTGAGAAGGTCCCTTCTTTTGAACTAATACGTCCCAGATCTCCCTGGGTCAGGCCAGCCAGGGACTTCTGGGAGTTGTAGTCAAAAAGGCTAACTCTGTCCAGCTCTATTGTTACTACCTTTGCCTCTCATGGCTGCACCTCAGTTCTCTTGTGTTGCCCAGAATTAGGCTGCTTAAGAAGTCCGCTTCTTTCGTTACTCCAGCAACATGACCCTTCCCCTCCTAAAACATCCAGACTGGATTTCCACTTGTGTTACCATGTGTAAAAACGTCCCAGGAGTCACCGTGTTAGTCTCGAGATGCTGCAATGGTCATTGCTATGTTTGTTGCAAGAGATAGACACACTGTATCTGGTGTAAGCTTTTCTGGACTCCAGAAAAGCTTGCACCAGATACTTCATAAGATGTTCGTGGAGTGCTGGCAGCTACCCTTCGTTTGGTGACTCGGCGGATGACTGTAATCAGTGGGACCACAAGGAAAAGAAATACAAAAAGAACAAAAAAGTGATAATTCCCGTAACAACAGACTTTTCCCTGAATTTATCAAGATATTCAGCCCTCTCTGCTATGGCTTAAATCACAATGAAAGCTTTTTAATCACATTTAAAAGTTTAATAGAACCTCTCAATGCAAGGATATCTGCATTATCACCAGCTCTTGCTTATTAAAGGTCATTGCCATTGTCTGTACTTTCTGCACTTCGGTTCTGACCTTGGTGGTTGCAATCCTCCACCCACAGACTGGAAAAAAAGGTATCAAAGTTTTTTTATTTCATGCCATCAAGCTTGGCACCAAAGAACCGTCCCTTAGGGTTCATCCACACAAATTGTGTGGCCTGGACTGAAGCAAGTTGGAAGGGCATCCATTTTACAGACAGATCCAGAACCAGACACTCCAAGCTTCCGCGCCTCTTTTAATTTTTCCTTGAATGCCATCTGGATTCTTCCAAATTGAACTGCTATACCACGGGGCATCCCCTCGCTTCTTCCTCCCAGCTCTCCCCCTCCTCCCTCCTCATGCCCTCCCCATTCTCTGCCCCATCTCCACCCATCGTCTTTTTCCCTTCCACAGCATGAGGTACTCGTAGAAGTAAGGCATGCCCACGGATGACATCACAGCTGATGTCAAAGGGGTTCAGATAGAAATAGACAAGGCTGACACATTTAGAATGAACCCCCAGCTGACTGACTGACAGACAGACAGACAGACAGACAGAGATCACGTTTCCCAGTAAAGAAAAACAATTCTGAAATAGAAAGGAAGTGGAGGGGATCAATTTGAGTCTCCAGTAATCTGAATCCATAGGAAATGGAAGCACCTGTTTCATGGAAGCAAACAGGATGTGTGGGTGAGCCCTAAGAAAGAACATTTCGAAGGTAATTCACCAGCACCCAAAACAAACAAACAAACAAACAAAAAAACCACCACCACCATGTTTTCATTTCCAACGCAAAGGAAATTCAACATGCAACTACACATTGGGGAAAATAAGAATAGATCCACCATGAAGTTGCACCTGGGAAGCTAGGTTTCCCTGTGTGAATTCACTTTAGCCAACTATCCAGGAGTCAGCAGAGAGAGAGGAGGAAATTGGCAATCAGCTTTATTTGTTAAGGTAGCCCTGCTGTGGCCATCTAGATCTGAAGGAGGCATGGCTACATCAGAGCTACCTTAACAACTCATTACAGTACTAATTTCCTCCTTACTAGGTCCTTGCTCCTTTTTCCCTCTTGGTTTACTAGAGCAATGGCACTCTTTTAAAAGTGGGTGGCGGAGGGAAAGGGGAGGAAGAGGAAAACAAGCACCAGGTTTGGAAAGGAGAGGATTCAATGGCAGCCAGTTTCCCACCTGCTGCCCTGCCTCACTGCTGCTGTCACTGGGTGGAATGGTTTGAAGGAGCCCTTCATAAAAGGGTCAAACTGTATGCATAGGGTGGTTGTTGTAGGTTTTTCAGGCTGTTTGGCCGTGTTCCGAAGGTTTTTCTTCCTAACATTTCTCCATTCTCTGCGGCCGGCATCTTCAGAGGACAGGAGTTAGAACTCTGTCTGTGTTCTGGTGTAGTGTGTGGGATAGTTGAGTATTTGTAACTGTGGGATCAGCTTTTTGTCCTTTTCAGGAGATTGAGTGATTATGGTGATCAGGGTGTTTTTTGTTATGGGTGTATTGTTGTGATAAGGGGGGGAGATGATCTGTCACTGTGATTGAAGATGGCCACTGGGGAATTCTGGGAGCTGTAGTCCAGGAACCTATCATTGCCAAACTGTGCTTTTGTTGTTTTGTTATTCTCAAAACGTAATCTCAGTTTTATGCCAGTTTCATTTGAGATTATTCCCACACACTCACAAAGAATCATAGGAATTGTATGTTGGTAAAAGAGTTAACAAACCTCTTTCCGAGATGCCTAGCACCCCTTTCATGCTAAAAGTTTTTCCAATGTATATTCATTCCAAAGCCAGTTGTGGCATTCAGCTATTCAAAGTAGACTTCAGCCAACCTCCTAATTCTTTTAATATTTCACGCCTGGGGTGCTGACAAATCAACCGAATAAATGCAAAGAATGTGTCATCTAGAATAGGAAGAAAGGAGGCCAGCCGCTCCTCCTTGTGCACCGATGGAGAAATGGCCGCTGGATCATGGTTTAACATGCCCTGTGAGTATTTTGTTCATGTTCTACTAGGGAATGTGCAGCTGCTTCTTAGCAGATGTCATCGTCCAGAAGCAAATCTAGTTTGGCAGGTGCTGATCGATCAGTGAGGAAAGAACTCTACCTTCAGTCCTCTCCCAACTGAGCTGACTCAGAGAATTTAAAGACATTGGAGTGGAGTGGAAATTAAATGGGTGTGACATGACCGGTTGCTCTAAAAGTATCAGAGGTGGTCCATGCCGTATTATATCTCTAAGTACCTGTTTCTTGGAACAGATCAAAGTCAAAGGCTGTTGCCTTGAAGTTAAGAATGTAAATATCCAGAACTATCTGCCTGGCTGCACTTCAGGAAAAGCTGAAAATTGAGGGGTACTTGGCTCAGTAATACTATGAGTGAGAAGGATCTTAGAATTGTTGTAGATCAATATGACTGGCTGAATATGAGCCAACAGTGTGATGTGGCTGCAAAAAAGGCAAATGCAATTTTAGGATTCATTAACAGAAATATAGTCTCCAAATCCTTTGAGGTACCAGTTTCCATCTATTAAAACACTGGTTAGGCCTCATCTTGTGCACTGTGTCTGGTTCTGGACATTGCACTTTAAGAAGGATGCCAACAAACTGGAGCAAGTTCAGAGGAAGGCAACAAGGATGATCTGGGGACGGGGGGGGGGGGACCTTAGGAGGAAAAACTGAAAGAACTGGGCAAATTCAGCCTGGAGAAAAGAAGACTGAGGGAAGATAGGATAGCACTTTTCAAGTACTTGAAAGGTAGTCATACAGAGGAGGGACAGGATCTGTTCTTAATCATCCCAGAACATGTAACAATGGGATGAAGCTACAGGAAGCCAGATTTCGGTTGAATATCAGGAAAAACGTCCTGTTAGAGCAGTACGACAATGGAACCAACGACCTCGGGAGGTGGTGAGTGTCCCAACACTGGAGGCATTCAAGAGAAAATGGGACCACCCTCTGTCAGATCTGCTTTGATTTGGATTCCTGCCTTGAGCAGGGAGTTGGACGCAATGGCCTTAGAGGCCCCTTCCAACTCCATTATTCTACGATTGTATAATTCTATTATTCTTGCCTGAAGGTGGAGACCACTTTGCATGCAGAGCTAGGAACATCTGAACCACAGCGACAAGGGATAGAAAACAGAGAATTGCCGACACTCTCATGCTCTGATGAGTTTCCAGAAGCATCTGGCTTTACACTGCTGGGAACAGAATGCTGGGTTGGACCGACCTTAACGAGCTTTAGAAGAGTCTGTCACCATGTGGTGCTCTCCAGCTGGGTTGGACTGAAACTCCCATCCTTTCCAAGCAACAGGGTGAATGATGCCAGGAAAGCTCAGGAAAGCAACCTTTTTCGTGCTAGATTTCTCAGAATCCCTTATTTATTTATTTATTTATTTATTTATTTATTTATTTATTTATTTATTTATTTGTTTGTTTGTTTGTTTGTTTGTTTGTTTGTTTGTTTGTTTGTTTAAAATACTTTTACCCTGCCTTTCTCCTTAATAAAAAGACCCAAGGCACCTTATGTCACTAAAAACACAGCATTAAAAGCTAAAAGCAGTCATAGAACCATCGAAGCATTGAGTTGGAAGGGGCCTCGAAGGCCATCGAGTCCAACCCCCCTGCTCAAGGCAGGAATCCAAATCGAAGGAGATTTGCCAGTTGGTTGCCACTTATTTAAATATTTAAAACGAATTAAATAAGCATCATTATATTAAAAATGTTAGGTAACGACGTTACTAAAACAGAATTAAAAACCAGCAAAAACGCAAACCGTCCCATGTTGACCTTCTCTTAGACAGTCTGCCACTAAGGGAAAGCCTGCCTGAAAAGAAAGGTCTTCACCTGCTTGTGGAAGGACAGCAAAGAGGAGGCCAGTCTGGCTTCCAGTGGGAGGGAGTTCCAAAGTCTGGGACCAGCAACAGAGAAGGCCCTCTCCTGTCTTCCCATCAGACACGCCTGTGAAGGTGGAGGGAATGAGAGAAAAGCCTCTCCAGATGATCTTAACACAGCTCATACTGGGAGACACGGCCTTTGAGAGAGCTTGGATCCAGGCCATTTAGGTCTTTATAGGTTAGAACCAACACCTTGAATTCAACCTGGAAACAGGTCAGCTGCCAGTGGAGCTGCTGTCATAGGGGGCTATGTGATCCTTGTAACCAGCCCCATGTAACAATCCAGCTGCAATGTTTTCAGAGGGCTACAAAAGCTCACACGTGATTGCACCCAAAAGCATTGCTTTCATGGGGCCAACCTCCTTTAAAGCAATCCTTCCGTCTCCCGGTGAATCACTCCACCCCAGCCCCCCAAAATAGAAGCCTTACAATTGGGCTAAAACCCACCCAGTGTAGGGTTGGAGCACATTTCCTCATGTCTCATTGGATCACTGTGAAAGAGATTGCACTGGACCGATCCACTAGAGGTCCAAATTTTGACCTATTTCCCTGTGTGATCACACCTTTGGGTAATAAGATGTCTCTTGTCAGCCCTGGAGTGAGATTCCCAACCTGCTCCCAGCATACACACAGACAAACTTACTATTAGCCATTTCAGATTCCCCTAAAGCCAACGAGGTATGGTGCTTAGCACACTGGACCAGGACCGTGTTGAAACCACCACATGGCCATGGAACTTAGTTGGTAACTTTGACCTAATAATGCTCTCTTGTGCCTTTATTTACCAGAATGGTATTTGTTTGATCCTTTTTCATATTTATATATTATCTCTTTTCTCCCCCGCTTTAAATATTGTCTTTTAATGATGTAAGCCACCTTGGGTCCTTTTTAAAGGAGAAAAGCAAGATGAAAACATATTTTAAATAAATAAATAAACCATATACACAATCTTGAACTCCTTCGAGGCAAGTGGAGATACACGTGTTAATTAATCAGGATAACTCATCGTCCTAATGACACGTCTTCCTTGAAGATGCATGTCATTTTTGTTTTGTTTTTATCGGCTAAAGAGAGCTGGTTTTGTTTTGATTTTCAATTGATTGATTTTTTTAAAACTATAATCTCACCGTTTCTCATTGAACC
This sequence comes from Intellagama lesueurii, assembly GCA_037013535.1. Classification (NCBI taxonomy): domain Eukaryota; kingdom Metazoa; phylum Chordata; class Lepidosauria; order Squamata; family Agamidae; genus Intellagama; species Intellagama lesueurii. The sequence continues at coordinate 6,039,833 of JBAJHW010000004.1, forward strand.
CAATAAAAAGCTTCAGTTTATTTTATTTAACATATTTTCACCCCACCTTTCTCCTTAAAGGGACCCAATGGGGTGTTCCATCATTAAAAGGACAATATTTGGATGAAGGCTAATGTTAGAGCTGACCAGAAACATTTTGCTTGCCCCAGGTGGTGGAGTAGCAACAAAGGGCCCCTATTTATTGGCTTTCTTGGGTTTTTTTCCTCTTTAGTTTTCCTTTTTCTCCATCTTCAACTTCCAAATTTGTTGATTCAATCATGTAATTGTTTTATGATATTTTTGATAACTAATAGTGATACTTTTATATGATTGTATTTTATAATGTTTTATTACTGTTTGTAAGCCGCCCCGAGTAGACTTCGTCTACCTGTGTAGAAATCAAATAATAAATTAAATAAATAAATAAATACTTATTTATTTCCTTAATTCAATTCCATCCCACCATTCTCCCCTTGCAGGAGGGCTGTGAATGGTCCAGAGAGTGTCTGCCCTGATGGGGAGGTGCAGAAGTCGAAAAAAGCAATAAAAAGTGGCTTTACCCAGGGCTCCCCACTACCCTGGTCAAGAGGGATTTCTCGAACAGCCAACTCAGCTCCTTGGTTCCAAAAAAAATCATCATAGGGCAGGAAAATCCTCAGTGGCCCTGTTGTCTGGAGGATTGTGGGGTTTGTAGTCCTCCCCTCCAGAATGGTTTCCAACCTCTGAGCAGTCTTTAAGTGTAGATGCCCCTCCGGGGGTCATCGCACGTCCATCATATATTAAGCCAGCAATTATTTTCTTTAAAAAAAAACACACAACAACACTAATATGTGTTACTGGTTTCATCCATCAGCGAGCGGGGGCGGAGAGCTAGGAGGGGGGGGGCGGGTTGAGGACTAGAGAGGGGAGCATCTCCGGATGGAGAGACCTGCCAGTTGACTCCTGAGAGGATCTCTGTGTCTGCGAGAACTTCCAAACGTGCCCTGCAAGAGGAGATCGGGGATCTGGGGGGGATCTGGCGTCGGGGGGGGGGGGGCGGCGTCTTTCTAAGTCCAGCAACTCAGTGTGATGCAGAGAGATGCAGGCACGGGTCCTCCCGAACAGGGAAAGAAAAGCGAAAGGTGAGTCCCTCCGTCCGGGCGGCTTCTTCTTTAGAGCATCTTTACCTGGGCCGGAGAGATAGACCTTGGGGAGGGCGGGAGGGGGCAGGATTGGATCCACCACCTCCCCTCCCTAGTCTGAGCGTGCGTCCCCACCCCGCCCCACCCCACCCCGCCTGCCAAAAAAAGGGGGAAAGGGAAAACATCTGGCTGAAAGGAGCCGCGCCAGAGAACCCCGGGCTCCGGTTACAGCGGCGCGCCGGCAAAGCTGGCTGCGGTCCTCCCGGGGCTCCGCCGGCGATGCAGCGCGGCCTCGTTCCTTCTAGAGGTTGTGTAACTGCGGGGGAGGGAGGGTGTGTGTGTGAGAGAGTGTGAGTGGAAGGAGGCCAAGGCTCTGGCGAGGAAGGGGGTGTTCAACGGGAACCAAGCAAGGTCAACCCCCCCCCCAGAATTTTTTTTTTTGGGGGGGACACACATTGGGTGTGTTTGTGCCAGCTGTGAAAATTTGGGGTTTTTTTTCCAGGTGTGTCTTGAGAGAGGGATGCTGAGCGGGGGATTCAGGTCACGAGGGACCAAGGAGCCTGTTTGGGGATAGGGATGCCAAAGAGCAGGAGAGGATGATAGCTGTTCTCATCACTGAGTGGCAAGTTTCAGGGGTCCCCTGGAAGCCCCATGGGGACGACGCTTTTATTTATTCGGTATATGTAGATAGGCTGCTTGGATAGCTTGGTGGTTTAGGTCTCTGGCTGCGGAGCCAGAGGTTAGGAGTTCGATTCCCCCCACTGTGCCTCCCAGGAGAAGAGCCAGCCTGGGTGACCTTGGGCCAGCTGCACCGTCCGAAGGGTGCCTCCAGGAGAAAGGAAGGGGGAACCACTTCTGTGTATTCTGTACCTAGAAAACCCTGGAAAGGGTTGCCATAAGTCCAAATGGCAATGAATTTGAATTATAATTAATTATATGTAGATAGGGCTGCAGAAACTGGATCAAATCCTGATTAGTTCCATTGCTTGCACTGTGTGTTCTCATACCCTACCAGAATTGAAATCCCCCACTAAACCCGGTTTGTCAAAACAGCAGAAGTGGAATGATCCAGCATTTGGAAAAATTACTTTTTGGACCACAACCCTCAGGAATCCCTCCCTTCGGGAGGTTGTGATCTAAAACGGATTTCCCCCCAAGCTCTGGAATTGTCCACCACTAACACCTTATTATTATGCTACTTTCTTACCATGGTTTGCAAGTTGTTTGCATGTCTTGAAAAGAGTCCAAAATTAAAAGGCAATAAAATGCACCGCAGAAAATAAAACAGAGAACTAAAACGATGGTGCAAATGACAGTGTTTGGATTCATAAAAAGCCTGTAACAATCACCTTCACTGCCCACTTGAAAACAGTCAGCAAGAGAACCAAGCATCCTTCTGTTAGGAATCTATATCCAATTCTAGGGCCCACAGCAGAGAAGGCCCTGCTCCACATACCTTCCCGCGTGACCTCTGTTGGTGGCAGAACTTGGAAAAATCCTGAACAGGACAAGAGATGGGTTGGGCAGGTTCCAAGATGTTCTGATCCAAAATCATTTAGAGCTTTGAAGGTCAAAGCTAGCACCTCGAACCGAACCTAAGAACAGACCAGAACAAAAGGAAGCCCATCATGGATCAAGGACATGTGATTGGAAAGGACAGCTGGATAGCTCAGTGGTTTAGGTCTCTGACTGTGGTGCCAGAGTTTGGGAGTTCAGTTCCCCACTGTGTGCCTCCTTGCAAGGGGCCGGACTCAGTGACTGGAACTTCCTTCCAGATCCGAAGTTCTAAGATGATCATTATGACTAGCTCCCATCAGAAACCACACAGCTACATCTCAGACTAAGGGCAACCCCACATAAAATGTATCACAGTTGCCTAAGTGAGAAGTTTGATATGCCTTTAATTGAGTTGCTGTTTTAATCGTATAATCTACCTAGTGAACATGCACCAGAATATTTTCCTGGTACATTTTCTGACCCCACTGGAACCCCAGTGTACTGGGGATTGACTGTAAGGTTAGCAGTGTGGCTAGGTTTAAGGGCTGGAATTCATGTACGCCTGTCATATTTGCTGAATGCACTGAGAATTTCAGTGTCCCTCCCAAATGGAGAATATATCCATGCCATTTTTTAAAGTGAACCATATACTGTATACATATTAAATTGCAATTCATCACATTAGAGGGGACAAAAAAATAAATGAAATTAGGAAGGATAAAGGTTAGAAGCACACTGCCAAGAACAACGCTTGCTGATTTTTGTTAGAAAACTATCCTCGTTGGTACCTTCTCTTGTTTTCTTTTCTCTTATGTCTTTTTTTTTCTTTCTCTTCTACCTGTGAACTTGCCACCTATGGTTATTATATTCTGTATTTAAATTTTTCTTCTTCTTAGAGTTGCTTTTAGTATTAGCGATGCTAATTTTGAGAGTTTGTGATGTTTTTCAATGTTGTCTGGTGTTACTTTTATTATTGCTTTTGTATGTTTATATTATGTCATTTGTACGCCACCCAGAATAGTGGCCTTACCACTAGTAGGGCAGGAAATACACACACACACACACACACACACACAGAGAGAGAGAGAGAGAGAGAGAGAGAGAGAGAGAGACATCATCTGCCCCTTTCTGCAATCCTACAGATGACTCCTGGGAGAAACTGCCAGTTGGGCAAGCTCTTCCACCCAGTGAGATGGCATCTCAAGTGATCTTTCGTCTCCTTGCTAATAAGGCAAAGCGGTAATGTACCAAATTCCTGAGCAAAGCAGGAAGGGGTGTGTGTGAAGAATTGGCGAGCATCTCCTTGGCTGCCTCTCGTCTTGCAGGCCCCCGCTTCCAGAAAAAGAGAAAAAGATGCTTGCCAGCTGAGAATGCATTTCCCATCTCCAAAGTTGGCAAAACAGAGGCTAAAGGGAGGGAGGGGGGAAATCATCGTTATATCCATAAGTCACCCTGCTATTTTAATGCATGAAACCTATTTTACTGGAACATCTCAATGTTTGCCATAATCCTTGGCGAAAAGAAGTGTAGTTATGATCTCAGTGACATACAACAGTGTTCCCACCCTATGCACACACAGGAGCGGTGATTGAAAATCTCAGTGAGGATAACAGACATGCCTTGTAAATGTTTTGCTTTATGCCCAGTTAGACTGTGTACACCCTTTTTGTGGGACTGCCACCACACATGGCTTCCCTGAAGACATGACGGCACCCCCTTTCCGAAGGCTCGAGATAGATCATTTTAAAGCACCTGTCCTCATGAACAGCTCAGTGGTTTTAGCCTCTGGCTCCAGAGCCAAAGGTATGGAGTTCGATTCCCCCCGGGCCTCCCTTACATGGGCTGGACTCCATGATCCATGGGGTTCCCTTCCAGCTCTGCAATTCTAAGATGATGATGATGATGAAGAAGAAGAAGAAAACTTTCCTCCACCCTGACACTTTCCAAATGTGCTATAGGACCCATCATCCCCAGCAGAGGAATGGCAGTCTGGTGGGGGGGGGGACTCAGAAAAATTGAGGTGGGAGGATACCATTTTAACTCTTCCCCCCCCCCCCCCGATGGACACATTTTCAGTTTTACCAGCAGAAAAACTGAACGCTATGGAAAAATCTAGAAAATAATTTGACAAATCTCCCCAGCTCCATCTGGAATAGGTGAAATGCTTTTAAAGACAAGGTTTTATTCACTTAAAACGCCAAGAACTCTATAGTCTAAAATTGGAATGTAAAGCCGTTTGCAGATTCAGAAAACAATGACTCCTGGATGTGGGTGTAGACATCCCCACAGTGCTTGGATGCAAGATGTGTTTCGGCACCCGGCAGATGCTGCAGCCTTCATGAGAGGAGCATAGAGGGGGTGGTGGCCCTTGGATGCTTGTGAATTTTGTGTTCAGCTCTGTCCTCTGGACCTCAACAGATGGGAAACCTTGACAGCTGAGCGTTCAGCCTGGAGGCAGGCGGTGCATCACGGCCTCTCCCAATTTGAAGAGACCCTTGTCCAGCAGGCTGAGGCAAAGAGGGAGTCCCGAAAACAGCCAAATCAGGGAGCTGGACAGGGGACAGACTGTATTTGTCTTCAGTGTGGAAGAGATGGTCACTCTCGAATTGGCCTTCTCAGCCACACTAGACGCTGTTCCAAGACCTCCATACAGAGCACGTTACCATAGTCTCTCGAGACTGAAGGATGCCTACTACTCTGTCCTTAGTACAGGGTAGGAGCAGGGTAGGACAGCATCGAGAGTTCCTGAGATCACACCCACCCCATCCCTGCCCCTTGGAAGGTCACGCCTCATCCAGCAATAGCGTTTTGGTTTGTTTTTTTTAACAAAAATGAAAGCAGGGCTATTGAAAGGATCCCCCTAGTGACCAAAAATAATTAAATAATAAAAATTGCTGGGCAACTCAGGAAATACATCCCTGGGAACTACATATCGTTCACACGTTGCATGTGACCTATGCCAATACATGGTATATTCACAATTTTGCTGATACAAAGTTTTCACATTTTTTTAAAAAAATTAAATTTCCTAAATATGTCAGTTTAGGAGATGCCCGGTGTGGGGGGTAGAACAAGGATTCAGGGGTAGAGATGGGCATGAACTGCCAGTTTGGAAATTCGTCCAGGTACGTTTACCTCCGCAACAGGTGTTGGGTGATTTGGCAGCCCATCCCGCCTCCAGCAGGGGCCCGCTCAGAAGCAACATCCCGGCTGCACTGCCCCACTTCCTCTGGGCACCGTTTGTGAGTGGGCACCCACCCGAGGGGGCAGGGCACCCAACTGCCCCGACATCTGTTGTGACGGTAAACAAACTAGGATGAACTACCAAACTGGCAGTCTGGGCCCATTTCTACTCAGGAGGCCTGGGTTAAAATCCCTGCTTAGCCATAGAAACTCACTGAGGGAAGAAATGGAATGGTAAAGTCTATTGATTTCAAAGAAGTATGGAATTTATACTTTGAATATGTCTTGTTGACGGGGAAAGGGTATAGGCCAGCTGAAGAATCAATGTATTTTTTTGGAGAGGAATGGGGTGAAAAGTTGTAAAATAATATTATTGGTTACCTAGTCCCGAGGGTGAAGGGGGCATGGGTGGGAAATGTTTATTGTGTATACTGTGTAGTTACTACTGAGTTTGCATTTTAGTTTTAATTTTGTTATTTGTAATTTTCTTTTTTCTGTCAATTAAATTAAAAAAAGAGGGTGTGGAACTAGTAAAACCACTCCTAAAATATCTTGCTTACCTTCAAAGCCCTGTTAGGATCGCTATACGTTGGTTCTGACTTGATGCCAAACACGTCTGATTATACCAGCTTCATATGCTTCATGGTCGGTATCTTACCAGACGTCTGCTAAGTGGGAAGTTTTACCAGTTTTACCAGTGCAGAAACACCAGTTTGCACTGCTCCTGCAAGCAGAATGTGGGTCTTTGTCACAGAGATCACCACTTGTGCACAAGCAGCCCCAAATCCCATGTTACTCTGCTAGTGAGACTTTGCACTCAGCCGAAACTCAGGAATATTCTGGGCGTTGCTAGAAATGAAGCATTTTGTATTGCTAAAGCAATAACGTAAGTGTAAGTGTGATCTGAACATTGATAGTGAGCATATTTTATTCCCTCCCCCGTGTGCATTCTTCCTAAGAGGAAAAGCGTCCCCCACCTCTTCACCACCTGGCTTCATGATTTCCAGAAATGTTAGATTCCTACAGCTAGGGAGCCCACTGTGATCTGAACACATCTGTCAGACACCATCAGAAACAGATGATCGAGGGAAAGGAGGAGGGCAAAACGAGAAGAGTCAGTTTTGTGGACTCAGTTTTGCTTGTGCAAGTACTTTGTAAATACCTTTGTAAATACCCCTATAAGGCTGTGACGACATGGCTGTAGCTGTAAAATGGATATTATATATATACTGGATTTTGAAGACAGCGACCAGTAGAAAGGCAATTATCTCTTTGTGTACAAGATAAACACAGGCTTGTTGGGTGGATGCTCCCCATAACTCTCTAATCAGTATATTATTGTCCCAGTGCTTTAGTGGGTACTTTCCATTTACGGCATGTGCTCAAATTGTGATATGATAAGAGGGTCTTGTCATCATGTTTTCTTCTCACTGGGCAACTAACACCTTCACAGTCATCTGAGCTTCTGTAGATCTCTTTGGGGGAAGAAAGAACAGTCTATTAATACACCAGTGCCAGTGATCGGACATTAAATATTTGGCCCAGTTGGGTGACACCGACATGTGAAGTCCTCCACGGCCTTATACAGAGACCAACTAGTGGTCTGTTCAATTTAGTATTGTCAGTTCTTTAGCACTGGATTTACTGCAAAACTAAGGATGTGTTCAGACAAGGAAATAGCTTGCATTTTGGACCGCTTGTGGTGGGTGTGAGTTATTGCTCAGTGATCCCATGGCATATGGACAATTGTGATCCACCCTAACCTTGATCCTTCCCCTTGCTGGACCTTTCGGGTACAGTAACTAGGGTAGTCTTTTTTAGGGGCTGAGCTGGAGTGATTCCCCAAGAGATAAAAAGATCATTTTAAGGGAGATTGCTCCCAGCAAAGCAACCTTTTCTGATGTGATCAGACGTGCACTTTTCTTGCCGTCCGATCACACCTTATATAAGTTACAATTAGTGTCTCAAATTATGAGGTGCCTCTCAGTTAAGACTAGAGAGCCTGCTTCAGACCCATGTTTGACTTCATCAGGGAGATTCCTGGGAGTGCATCCCAACACGGATGGGAATGTGAGTTGCAGGACTTGGCTGTCAAGTTGGATTTAAGTTGCACCGGGAACTCGACTCGGTGTTTTGTTTTGTTTTTTAATGACTGGGACTTGACTCATGACTCAGAACCCACCCACTCCCCCCTCTTTTTTCTGGGGAAGAAAAGCTTGTTTTTAATAGAGACTTGGGCTTGGAACTCGGGACTTGGTACAAATTGCCAGTCCGGTAGTTCATGTTCATCTCTAAGCGCTTGACTCCTAGTATTTATATCAGGCTAACCAATCCAGGGTCCCCATGCTGCCAGCCAATGGCAGAGTCTGATATTGCCCCTGCTGTTCTCCTCTATGCATGAAGACGTTTCTGAGATCAGAGCCCTTTTGAACCCAAGCAGCAAAAGCTGCTCGGCCCAGAATGTTCCTCTTTAGGAACATGAAAAGCAGCCTGGCGCAAGATCACGCCACTTCTCCTTCCACTGCAGTATGGTCTAACTGGCAGCAGCTCTCCGGGTTCCTAAACAAAGGCCTTTCCCATCAAATGCAATCTGATCCTTTCAATAGGCAACACGAGGGATTGAATTGGAGACCTTCTGCCTGCAAAGCACATGTTCGTACCACTAAGCCACATCTCCACACCTAGAAAATTCCACAATGCATGCTCAAGACCACAAAGGTCTAAATGCCAAGTATGGAGTCACAATGACATTAACGGTGTGACAGCATATTTCCCTTTCATTTATTTTGTGTGTTTTTTTAAATCCAAATCTGACCTGTAGAATGAAGAGTTATATTCCTGGCACTTTATGTTGTGGAACAATTTGTCCTTAGGGTGTCCGTATTCCTGCTAGCAACTTGGCATGTCAATTATATTTGGGCCTAATGCATTCTCTCTGAACTTCCCATTAATTACTAAGTTTCTGAAGGAGCTGGATGTTCCCTTGGCCTAAAAGTCATTTTATCATCTATGTATTATGCAGGCTCCTGTTCTTGTCTCTGCTCCTTGTTCGGTATTTCAGCTGATTCTAATTAACCTAAAGGATATGAAAGTCTTAAAACCGAATCTCAAAAAGCATTGCTTTGTTGACTGTATGAGACATAAAGATTATGTTCAAGGGTGGAAGACAAAGACATTGCTAAGGAAAGAAACTCAAATAGGGAGAAAGCTTTGACACTGAGGACTTGCTAGGCTGTATACGCGATCTATCCGGAATTGGTCTAGGTGACAGGCCTCCTACTAATATCTCACCTGACCAATTTGCAGCATTTTTTAAATCTAAAGTGGAGGCCATCCGCCGGGATCTCTCTCCTTTTTTAAATACAGTGGATCGAGCAGAGATGTCCAGCGCTCCGCCTTGCCCGGTGAGTCTTGAATTTTTTCAGCCTGTGACGCCAGATATGGTGGACAAAGCGCTTGATCGCTGCCAGGCCACCACCTCCTCTCTTGACCCTTGCCCGGCCTGGCTAATCAAAGTAGCCAGGCCTGTAACAACGGAATGGGCTACTGCGATAATTAATGGGTCTCTCCAGGAGGGCAAGGTTCCCCTTGCCCTCAAGGAGACACTCATTAGGCCCATTAGAAAGAAACCAAATTTGGCGGCGGACAATATTGGCAATTATAGGCCCGTCGCCAATGTTTCTTTCCTTAGTAAAGTGGTCGAGAGGGTGGTGACTGATCAGCTTCAGGTTCATTTGGATGAAACCAATGCCCTGGATCCATTCCAGTAGGGCTTCAGGCTGCGCCACGGCAAAGAAACTGCACTGGTCGCACTGTTGGATGACCTGTTGAGGGAGGCTGACCGGGGCAAAATGTCCTTGTTGGTCCTCGATATCTCAGCCGCCTTCGATACCGTCGACCACGGTATCCTCCTGGGGAGGCTCTCCGAGTTGGGAATCGGTGGCCTGGCGCTTGCCTGGCTCCGATCCTACTTGGAGGACCGTCCTCAGAGAGTTCAGCTAGGGGAGAATGTCTCGGCCCCGTGGAGTCTCAATTGTGGGGTTCCACAGGGCTCGATGATCTCCCCAATGCTGTTTAACATCTATATGAGGCTGCTGGGTGGGGTCATCAGGGGGGGGTGGGGCATCGTGCCATCAGTATGCTGATGGCATGCAGCTCTACATCTCCTTTTCACCTACTTCAGTGGATGCTGTTCTGTCCCTTCAGCGTTGCCTGGAGGCCGTACTGCAATGGATGCAGGGGAATGAGTTGAGGCTGAACCCGGACAAGACGGAGGTCCTGAGGGTGGGTGGCCCCTCCATTGGCGGCTTGGGAAACTCCCTCACTTTTGGGGGGGTGACTCTCGCCGCGAAGAGTGAGGTTCGCAGCTTGGGAGTACATCTGGACCCAGCACTCACCATGGAAACCCAGGTGGTGTCAGTGGTCCGCTCCGCCAATTACCATCTGTGGCGGATTGCCCAGCTGCGTCCCTATCTTGATGGTGGGGCCCTCACCACTCTGGTCCATGCACTTGTAATCTCGAGATTAGACCACTGTAATGCGCACTACATGGGGCTACCTTTGAGATTGATGCAGAAGCTTCAAATGGTGCAGAATGCGGCAGCCAGATTACTTAGTGGAACGAGAAAATTCCAGCATATCTCTCCCATTCTGGCTGCTTTGCATTGGCTGCCCATTCGTTTCCGCATTGACTTCAAAGTGTTAATGATGACATACAAAGCCCTAAACGGTTTAGGCCCTCGATACTTGGCAGAACGCCTTCTCCCACCTAGATCTACTCGAGTCACTCGCTATAGCCAGGAAAGACGGCTGAGGGGCCTGACGCCGAGAGAGGCCCGGAAAGAAAGAACAAGAAACCGGGCCTTCTCGGCAGTGGCCCCTCGACTTTGGAACAGCTTGCCGCCAGATATCTGCCTGGCACCCTCGCTGGGTGTTTTCAAGAGCCAATTAAAAACCTGGCTCTTCAGGCAGGCCTTCCCTCCTGCCAATACTTGATTTCTACTTTTCTTGGTTTTTTGTTGTTATCTTCCCATCTTGATTATATTATTATTGTAGATTTTAATTGTTGTTTTTAAATCCGTTTTGTGCACAATATATTGTGAGCCGCCCTGAGTAGACTCCTGTCTAGAAGGGCGGGATAGAAATCTAATAATAAATAAAATAAAAATAAATATACACTAAAGCAACTAAGCCAATTCTATAGAACAAGAGATGTGAAAAGTTGGGCTATCAGTAGTTTAAGTCACAGATAATTTTCCAGTGGAGCAAGCTGTATTTGACACATACACACGCCAGGGACTATGTCACAATTACTGCTGCTGCCAAACTTAGGTGGCTGCTGCTTGGGTACCCAGCTCCCATTCCTGTTGCTGCCAAAATTCTTGTACCTTAACTTCCACTCCAAGTAAGCACAAGGGGTGAGCACCACTCTATGGGCAAAATCCTGTTGCCATCAATTTACATTGGCATAACCTGGATTGGGTGCCAGAAATGATTAATTTAAGTGAATCATAGAATCACAGAGTTGTAAGAGACCACAGGGGCCATCAAGTCCAACCCCCTGCCATGCAGGAACTCCATCAAAGCACTCCCGACAGATGGCCATCCAGCCTCTGCTTAAAAACCTCCAAAGAAGGAGACTCCACCACACTCCGAGGCAGCCTCTTCCACGGCCGACCAGCTCTGACTGTCAGGAAGTTCTTCCTGAGATTCAGGTGGAATCTCTTTTCCATGTTGAAATGTTGGGCACATCATAAGAAGGCAGGATTGTGTGGAAAAAGACGGCAGCAGGGAAAGGTGGAAGGCAGCAGGAAAAGAGGAAGACCAAATATGGGATGGACTGACCATCCAGGAAGCCAAAGGTTTGAATTTACAGGAGCTGAGCAGGGCTGTTGAGGACAGGACATTTTGGAGATCATTCGTTCATAGGGTCGCCATGAGTCAGAGGCGACTTGACCAAAAACAAGAACAGCAGGGAAGGACTGCATGCAGCTGGCTGTTCATTTGACCAAAAACTGATTCTAAAAATGAAGGAAATCCACACACACACACACAATTTGTAGGGAAAAGATTTGCAAAAGACAGGATAGAATGTGGGATCCCAATGGACTGTTCCACAGCTGACACTGAGGTTTGGATAAGCTTGCTTCTGCTGTGGGAAAGAAGCCTTAAGCAAAGTTGTTGTTAGTAGTGGTGCTGGTGGTGGTGGTTTCCAATTATATTCCAGGCAGCATTGGCAGAAGTAGGGTTCCGGCGACCTGCACCAACTAGGCGAGGATAAGAGATTGGCGAGGCTGCCTGGCAGCACCTGGGTCCCATGGTTTAGCAAAGGATGCCTTTTAAGTAGAGTAATAAATTAGGTTGCCAACATGTTATTTGAATTAGAAATCAAATCAAGGGTTTTCAGTAAGAGCAGATTGGAATGGTGGCTTGGAACAAAACTCAGCCCGGAGAATATTGGGCACCAAAGCCTGGGAGTTATATAAGAAAGAGTTTCGTGGCACTTTAAATATGTTAAAGATTAATCGGTTTTATTTGGCATAAGCTCGGATGGACTGTAGCCCACCTCATCAGATACACAGAGCATTTCCAGAGCAGGCGCCAAATAAGACATGCTGGCCTTTAAGAAGCCATAAGACTCTTTGTTAGTTCTGCTGTGACTAACAGACCCCCGAAATATCTGCGCTTATATGGTATTTTTAAACAAAGCAAATAAAATAAAGTATAAAACCAAAGGGCCAGAATACTCAATAGGATGTGTTTTTTCTGCCCATATCTAATGAGGATGACAGATCCTGAAGCTGAGGCTCCAATACTTTGGCCATCTCATGAGAAGAGAAGACTCCCTGGAAAAGACCCTGATGTTGGGAAAGTGTGAGGGCAAGAGGAGAAGGGGACGACAGAGGACGAGATGGTTGGACAGTGTCATCGAAGCGACCAACATGAATTTGACCCAACTCAGGGCAGTGGAAGACAGGAGGGCCTGGCGTGCTCTGGTCCATGGGGTCACGAAGAGTCGGACATGACTGAACGACTAAACAACAAAAATGATGGAATCCTTAAGGATCCCATTATACCCATTAGGGGCTGAGCATCAATTTGTGGGCTTGTGACTCTTTGGTCACACCTATATCCACACCTAATTCCTGGCTGGTAGACCTCCGTGCCCTTTGTGAGTTTAGTGTGGCTTATTAGGTTAGGCTGCCAAGTCCTGTCTTGTGTATGCAAACACACAACTCAAAATATGAAGACTTGCTTGGGTTTTCCCACACATTTTGGCTTGGAACGACCAGCTCCCCTTGCTTGTCCTCCTGAAAGAGGCAAGACAGAAGTGCCTCAACAGAATCAATACAATCCTCTCAGATGACTAAAGTAAGTGTCCGCCAGGCTGTTACGCTTAGCGGGCCTCAAGTGGCCAAAGGAGATACAAATGGTATGGTCTTGTTTTGCAATTCTGTGGTTACCTTTTTAGAGCTTCTCACTTCCCATTTATAGAGTTGGCTTTCATCGGAGGAAGATGTGTTAGAAACTTCTGCTTACCAAGAAACACATTACTAATCACAGGAACACAAAACTGCTGTGTCAGAAGTTCTGGTTGTTGATGATTCTCTCTTGGACATCATCATGGCATTCTTCATGTTGGGGGCAACCGCTCTAAACAGGAAGAGGCTCTCCAGCCAAGTAGCTCTTCTTCTTCCTGGACTCCCCCCCCCCCCCCAATTTACTTTTCCTTGCATAATCAACTGTAACAAGCTGTGTTCTACTTTTCTGCATGCTATGTGTTCATCATTTCTTGGTATGGATCCATTCCCTTTAGTAGTTTCTGACTGGTAACATTCTTGGTCCAGGAAATCTTTAGCTTCTTGTAATAAATCCATACTTCAAATACTTTTTTTAAAAAGTAGTAGTTTATATTAGAGTCCAGAGACCAGTGAAAAAACGCATAGCCAGTTGTGCATTTTTGTTGCACATTGTATTCATTATCTTAAGGTATGTCCTCTGGGCCATCTGTGTTCAGACTTTTATTGTGTGGCCAGATTCCAAGGTGCTTTTTATTTTAGATCCTTAACAACATTTCTCGGGCTGCTTGCTTTTTACCATGAACTTGGCTTTCTTAAAGTTCATTTTTAGTCTAACTTCATTGCTTAACTTCAATGACTTAATTGAGTAACTTTTGCCGACCATTTAAATTGTAATACTATACTGTGTACATTAGCCATTCTCAACCTTTTTTTAGCCATGGTCATAAACACAATATGAAAAAAATACAGACCAAATCAAGATTGTATAAGTCGCATAACAAACCTTGTAAGCTGGTGTGTGAAGAACTGTTTCCAGTCTGTGGCCCCCTTCAAATGTGCCAGGGCCCCCCACAAGGCCCTATAGCCCCCATTGAGAATGGCTGGTCTACATAATGGATCGTGTTGATAACCTTCCCACCAACCATAATATCATCATTTGAATCCACAAGTGCTTCTCTACAGATGTTCTCAGAGTAGAAATTGAAACCTGGCAAGGGTGTACATCTTCTCTTTGTATCTCAATGTCCTTTGTAATCTGAGTTCCACCGTTCACGGCATTTTTTCTTGTTGCTGCTGATACAGGTTGCCAATCATATGAATCTCTCTTTGTGTGCTCTGTTGGAGTTTCTCGTAGCTGCTAAGGCAGACGTACATATCCATGTTCATGTAATGGCATATCTCCCCAAGTACATGTAGACAAAATATGATCAGTTTGATACTTCCAAGTCATCATCTGATTTTTACCCCTGACATCAAGTAGCAGAGATTTATTGCTATCCATCATTAGCGGGCACTGTTGAGCATTGCTTATTTTTAATATATATATATACTTTCATTGATCGATGGACATTAAAAGGAGTTTTGCTTCTTCTCTGGGTTTTCTATTTCAGAAATCAAAACCAAAATGAGTAAATTTTAATTTATTAAAAGAAATTAAAATCAAAAGGGCCCAATCCTGTTAACCAACGTTGCATGCCCTAGGGCAGTCTCACCGCAATTTTCTCCCTCGGGTGGGCTGTCCTTTGCACAACCGGCCACATGTCCAATTTCACAACCAGCCTGCCACCACGTCCACAAAGGTGAGCCCTCTAGAAGGAGGGAAACCCTTGCATCGTTGTCCTTCAGGGGTCAAGTAAGGAAGCGGGATTGTGGCCAAAATCTTTAAAGCATTATCAGGTTTCTTATCTGTATACTTTCAGGCTCTGCCAACCTATTATAGAGGCTACATGAAAGCAGGGACTTCTTCTCTTGAGAATAGCCACTGAGACCATGAAGAACACAACAGTCATGTGGGAGGCAGAGCTAGGTACTTGCTTCTAAATGAATTTACACTGCTGGCTTTGGTAGGGTGTTGAAGAGGGCTAATGTCTGCTGCACCAGTATTTTGCACACCACAAACATACAGGTACTTATTCCCCAGCCCTGCATTCTTACAGTGAACCCAGGCTGGAGAACCTAGCCAATTAGGAAACACGGTGAACACATGCTGGAGAACCTAGTCAATCAGGGATCCTCGGCACCAGGTACAGGCCGCTCTTCACACATGACTTGTATTTTGCAGGCAACAATAGTGTGACCACAGCTTAGATGATTTCAGGACCTGTGAAAAAGACCTTCCTCATGAAGATGGCTTATGAAGCAAGCAATTCAAGTAACTTCATGGAAGGTTATTACCTACACCCAGCCCAATCAGATCTCCATAGCTTGCTTTCTACATATGTGACTTTGAAGTCCTTCTTTTTGCAAGGTTACTGTGTAGGAGTAAGCTTGGTTTCTTTTATAGATGCTAGTTTTGACACAATATTCCTCAGCCCGTGGAACTTTCCGTCCTGCAAAATCTCACACAGCAGGGTTGACCCAGACTCTAAATGGTATCTGCACTGACTTGCTCTCTCACAGGCCATTTTTAGCACTCTCAGTGTGCGCTTGAAGAGAACCAAAAAGGCAAATGGCTTGATGGCCGTTGTCCTGCAGCGATCTCAGCCTTTGTTCCCAATGCCAGCTGGCCTCTTTATTCTCTGAAATACATCTCTTCTGATGCTGTAGAGACAGAAAGTGGTCAGAGGAAAGCGACACCCATACAGGTCTTTGCTGTTTTTATTTAGGAACCCAAATAACCTGAATGCACTACCGCCACCCCGCGCTTGGAATTGTCACCTGCTTGCCCCATGCGGTAGTGATGCCTACTGGTTTATGCCACTGTGCTGGACTGAAACGAGACTAAGGGGTGGGTCCAGAACTTGGTTATCTTTACAGATTGTTGTTGTTATGTGCAGCCACACTTCTTCTTAGGCATCCTTCAGTCTCGAGAGACTATGGTAACGTGCTCTGTATGGAGGACTAGGAACAGCGTCTAGTGTGGCCGAGAAGGCCAATTTGAGAGTGACCATCCCTTCCACACTGAAGACAAATCCAATCTGTCCCCTGCCCAGCTCCCTGGTTTTGCTGCTTCCGGGACTGCCTCTTTGCCTCGGCCTGCTGGACAAGGGTCTCTTCAAATTGGGAGAGGCCATGATGCCCCGCCTGCCTCTGGGCTGAACGCTCAGATGTCAGGGCTTCCCATCTGTTGAGGTCCATTCCTAAGGCCTTCAGATCCCGCTTGCAGATATCCTTGTATCGCAGCTGTGGTCTCCCTCTGGGGCGATTTCCCTGCACTAATTCTCCATACAGGAGATCTTTTGGAATCCGACCATCAGCCATTCTCACAACATGCCCAAGCCAGCGTAGACGTCGCTGTTTCAGTAATGTATACATGCTAAAAATTCCAGCTCGTTCTAGGACTACTCTATTTGGAACTTTGTCCTGCCAGGTGATGCCAAAAATGCGTCGGAGACAACGCATATGGAACATGTTCAGCTTCCTCTCCTGCCGTGCACAAAGGGTCCAGGACTCACTGCAGTACAGGAGTGTGCTCAGGACACAGGCTCTATAGACCTGAATCTTGGTATATGCCGTCAGCTTCTTATTAAGTCATACTCTCTTTGTGAGTCTAGAGAACATGGTAGCTGCTTTGCCAATGTGTTTATCCAGCTCAACATCTAGGGAGAGAGTGTCAGAGATCGTTGAGCCAAGGTACACAAAGTCATGAACAACCTCCAGTTCTTGTGTGGAGATGGTAATAGAGGGAGGTGAGTCCACGCCCTGGCCCATGACTTGTGTTTTCTTCAGGCTGATTGTTAGTCCAAAGTCTTGGCAGGCCTTGCTAAAACAATTCATGAGTTGTTGGAGGTCTTCAGCAGAGTGGGCAACAACAGCTGCATCATCGGCAAAGAGGAAGTCCCGCATGCATTTCAGTTGGACTTTGGTCTTTGCTCTCAATCTAGAGAGATTAAAGAGCTTTCCATCTGATCTAGTCCGGAGATAGACACCTTCTGTTGCAGTTCCAAAAGCGTGCTTCAGCATGACAGCAAAAAAGATCCCAAAAAGGGTCGGCGCGAGGACACAGCCCTGTTTCACTCCGCTTCGGATGTCAAAGGGATCTGATGTTGAGCCATCAAAAACTACGGTGCCCTTCATTCCCTCATGAAAGGACCTGATGATGTTAAGGAGTTGAGGTGGACATCCAATCTTGGGAAGTATTTTAAAAAGGCCATCCCTGCTAACCAAATCAAAGGCCTTTGTGAGATCTATGAAGGCCACAAAGAGTGGCTGTCGTTGTTCCCTACATTTCTCCTGCAACTGTTTGAGGGAAAATACCATGTCAGTGGTGGACCTATTAGCTCGAAATCCACACTGTGATTCTGGATAGACTCTGTCTGCAAGCACCTGGAGTCTCTTCAGTACAACACGGGCAAGCAGCTTCCCTACAACGCTGATAAGAGAGATGCCACGGTAGTTATTGCAGTCGCCCCTGTCTCCTTTGTTCTTATACAATGTGACGATGTTTGCGTCCTTCATGTCCTGTGGTACTCCACCTTCCCTCCACACTTATAGCAAGCCACACTTATAGCAACCCTAATAGGGTTTTCAAGGTAAGTGAGATATTTAAAGAGTGGCTTTACCAGTGCTAGCCCATTGCAGCCAAGAAATACGAAGAAGGCTGAGACTCAGAAGGGCAGCAATGAAGGAACTAGAAAAGATCATCCATTGTAAGGATGTGTCACTGGAGACCAAGACCAAGTTCATCCGTACTCTTGTATTTCCGATCACCTTGAATGGGTATGAAACCTGGACGTTAAAGAAAACTGACAAGAAAAAAAACGGATTCGCTTGAAATGTGGTTGTGACGTGCCCCTGCGTGTCCCCAGATTATTTCACTAACCCAAGGCCCACGCCGCATTCTCTCCTTTTATGCTGCCACCAGTTGATCTCTATCAACAATATTCATTTAGAAAGATGGAGGTCCATACTGCGTGTAGAGTTTAACAAAACAGGTTTATTGGTTTCAGGTTTGTTGTTCACGTAAACAGGTCCCTCAAAGACTTTGAAGTATTCACACTTAACTTAACTTCTTTCACTCTTAACACTCTATAAGTTCCACACTCTCAACTGCCTCCTTTAACTGCTCACAAACTAACTCCCCTCTCTGAGTCTCTGACTTCTCACATCAGACTCTCTTGCGATCTAACTCTAACTGACCAACTGCTCTTCTCTGCCTCATCCCTCCCTTCTAGTGCCTCTGGCTCTGCCTCCCAACAGCTACCCTTGATGCATGCAAATCCTCATACAGGAGCAAAGGCAGGGTGATCGTGACAGTGGTGCTGAAGGAAAGCTTTGTGGGTACCCTGGGCTGCCACAAAGACAATCAAGTGGGTCCTAGAGCAAATCAAGGATGAAATATCTCTGAAGGCAAGAATGTTGAAGCTGAGACTGTCCTACTTTGGGCACATCATGAGATGAAAGGATTCTCTGGAAAAGACAATAATGTCTGGAAAGGTTGAAAGCAGCAGGAAAAGAGGGAGACCAAATATGAGATGAACCGATTCCCTAAAGGAAGCCATAGGATTGAGTTTACAAGAGTTGAGCAGGGCTGTTGACCACAGGACATTTTGGAGATCGCTCATTCATAGGTCACCAGAAGTCAGAGGTGACTTGAGAGCACATAACAACAACCATCTCACTCCCAGTAAATGTTTGTGGCTGAGCAAGGATTCAAACCCAGGTCTCCTGAGTCCTAGTAAATCGCTCTATCCATCACACCACACTGGGTATCCTATCTTTTGAGTAGACCCTGAAATCAGTTGAAAATTGATATACAGTCATTGAAAATAGTCATTACCCTAGATTTGTTCCCTTTGACTGGTTGTAACACTCCCAGGTCTTGCCCAAAGGGCTTTCTTGGTCATTCTACCCTTCATTCGGTCCCTTTGCAGACAAAGCATGTGTTTTTCCCAACAATTTGTGACTCTTCTTCTTCTCTCTTGCATGACGTCAAGATAAAGACTTCCAAGCATTCCTTCAATGTCGGCATCCCGGAGGGCATTGCTAGTGATCTGCCCAGTCGGAGTGTGACTGCTTTTCATGTGGTTCAGATAATGTGGAGCCCAGCTGTTTGTGGTTTCATGCTCTTACAGATGGGTTCAGGAGAACCAGTCATCTGAACCTTCCCCGAAAAAACCACAGCACAAATGCGGCGTGTAAATTATATTTATTTTTTTAAACCACTGGTTCAAAGGTTTTCTTGTAAGTGACTGGAAACCCTGTGAAGTAAATCTCCAAAGTAATATTTCATGATGAATCATGCCCTTATGTCCATCAGACCTAGGCAGATGAAGATTAGAAGGAATCAAACTTTCATAATGTCGTCAAGGTAGGTAGTAGTTTTTAGCGGGTGATCAAGAAAGCCAGTTGGGTGCTCAGCAGAGCTTGGAAAAATAACCGTTTTGGACTACAGTGGTGCCTCGACTTACGAACGTCCCGACATACGACCATTTCAAGTTACAACCAGCTCCGGCCGCAAAATTTTGCTTCTACTTGCGTCCGGAGCTTCCACTTACGAACAGAAAAAGGCAGGGGAAAAAGGCAGAAAATTCAAATTTCTAACTGTAGATGGCGACAAGGCTGCTTCTTTGTAGCTCTTTCGCCCCAGCAGTTAGAGAGTGTGTGTCGGAGGAGGCTTCGGACTGCCTCCTTCTGCTTCTGAGAGCGTGTGTGTGTGTTTGCAGGGAGGCTTTGGGCTGCCTGGTAAGGTAAGGTGCTGTTTTCTGCTTTTTAAAAACTGTTCTGGGTGTTTTTGCAGCGTGGTTTTGAGCTGGGGGGGATTATGTTTCTGTGCTGTGATGGGTCTTGTGGGGTTTGTTTGTTTGTTGGGGTTTTTTCCCCATTTCCGATGGGTCTTGGGGTTTTTTGTTGCTTTTTGGAGTGTTTTTTCCCATTCCGATGGGTCTTGGGGGGGTTTGTTTGTTTTTTGGCTTTTTCCCCCCCATTTCCGATGGGTCTTGGGGGGTTTGGTTGCTTTGGGGGGTTCCCCATTTTCTATGGGTCCTGCATGCTTCCCTTCTCCTTCCGTTTCCAATTAGTCTTGCAGTGATTTTTTGTGTGTGTGATTTTTTTCTTCGGCCGGAACGGATTAATTGCATTTCAGTGCATTCCTATGGGAAATGGTGCTTTGATTTACGACCATTTCGAGTTACGTCCATCTTCTGGAACGGATTATGGTCGTAAGTCGAGGCACCACTCACTGTACAGTGACCAGAACCCCTAGTCATCATGACTATTCTGACTCCTGGATTCTGAGAGTTAGAGTCCAAAAAGAGAGAATAACTTTTCTCAGCTCCAGGACTCTGTAATGTTTCTAATAGGCCAGTGGATTGATAGGGAGTTCACCATTCATACTGGATGTGATGTTATTTGCATTCCAGCCCATAGCCCCCTTTCCTTCCTTCCTTCCTTCCTTCCTGCCTGCCTGCCTGCCTGCCTGCCTGCATTTGCTGATCTGACAGGGAACTGATGGGGCACAAATACAGTAAATAACAATGACCCGGCAATAAGGTGATGGGGTGATCTATCTCATATATGTAAGAATTTTTTTAAAAAAAAATTAAAAATTGGAAGATGATTGGGGAGAGGAAAGAATGCAGAGGCATGTTCCCCTGGATCTGAAGTTCATGGCCCAAATGCCTACATCACCAAAATTCCACCTACAGACAAGCCGTCATCTTTATAAGAACATATCTCAACTAACCACATGGGGGGGAAAAACATTTGAATCATTCTGGCTCGAAAAAGTAGAAACCCTCCCCCTGAGTGGCAAAGAAAAAAAATCTGTTTTGGAAGCAAAAATGGCTGAACCAATTCGAATCAGCGTTTGCATCCTGTAGTCAGTTTTTAAAAAAACTTCGAATTTGCCCGTTTTTATAAGTGGAGCAAACCCTGCAGTATTTGACCACGTAGTTGCATCTGTAGCCCTGTTGGGTTCATTCTTTGGGTTTTTCCCCCCCACATTCTTTCTTATTTTCCTTTTAAAAAAGAGACTGATTCAGAAACAACTGCATAAATCTTCTCCGGAAAGACTTGGAAAGAATCTGTCTGGGTGTGACTTGGATGGCAAATACATTGACAGCCCATGCTCTGGCTTCTTCCATTGTTCCTCATGCTAGCAGGGCTAGATAAGACGGCCAGGAAGAGACACAGACTAAGATCTTGAGAGTTACGGGCACATCATCCCTCCCTTAGTCATTTCCTCCTTCTTGGTAGCAGCGAGTAGCAAGACATGCACGCAGCTTCGGTTTCTATCTATGCTACAGCATCATAGGACATTAAAACGACGACCCACTAATATCAATGCCGCTTTTGGAAAACTGCAAAGTAAAGACAGCAGCTCACTGATCTGGCTGCCTTTCACTCATGAGGTCACAATGCCAAGTGAAAGGCAATTCTAAGTGTAAGTAGCAGCAGCAGCTGAGCATATTTTGCCACCTGGCTAGTCACTGAAATATATATATACATTTTTTGCGGGCTCTGGGTTGCCATGTTTCTGGATTAGCTGGACATAACCTGGATTCTGAGCCCATTTATCCACATTCTCCTTGTGCCCATTTTCACAGTCTGATAGCCCAGAAGTTGTTCCGGCACCGCACCACCCAACCTTTGCTTGCCTAGCCTGTATGACATTGCATGGATCCATCCTCTGGCTGAAAGCTCAGCCTGAAATCTCAGGCAGTGGGGTGTTGTTGACCTGGCAACGCTACAGGAGGCCAGCCTACAGCAGATTAGATTATTTCTTTACCCAGGCTAGAGCTACCAATTCTGTCTGACAACATGTCTTCAGAGTCTCTGGGAGCAGTGTCTCCAGTAACCTCCAGCTTGGTCCTCCCAGTGGGCAGCTCCAGGGAGTGGATTCTGTATGCTTTTGCCTGCCAGACATATCCTGTACTTCAGACACTGAGCTAGGGTTTCTCTGCACTATCCATGAAGGAGTTGTGCTAAGAAGTGAGATTTTTCTCCGCGAAAGCTTGCAATTCGTTTGATTTTTAGTGGTCCAATAAAAAATGCCACCCACTCTTAGCTTTGAATAATCTTTGGAAACCAGACAACCTTTTCCTTGTTCTCCCTTAGAGGAGGAACCCAAGCTCCCATGCATCGTTTTCTGGATCTGGTGTATAGCTGAACCTTCCACCAGACAGAAGGAAGAAACATCTTCTGTTGGTGGAGTTTGGCTTGTTTCCAAAGAAAAGAAATTTGATATTGATCTAACTGGGTGTTTTTCTGTTGCCTGTTTCTGACTGTCCATTTGCTTGTTTGCCCCGTCTCCTTGTGTATTACATTGAAGCTACACAATCCCATTTGCTACCTTTGGTAGCAAAATATCTCTAGTGGGCCCTGGCTGGAGAATGGGAAGAAACCAGAAAGCCCTCTCCAGGGAGAAATCTAAGTAAAGCTGCCTCTGATCCACTTCAGGTCTCTAGAGATCCGAAAGTCACAAAAATTCATATCAGAGTCTATGTCTGTCTGTTCAGGCCTCGTCTGAGGAGTTGCCTGTACATATTTTATGAGTGTTTGCTCGCCCGCTGTGCTCTGTTTATTTTGGTCTGCTTTCCCTTAGCCAGTGAAAATAAGGTGGCTGTTTTTCCATTTCAGTGTCAGCCAGCAAATATTATTGCTGTTGGCTCGGTCCCATTGGTACCAGAGGGAATTCGATGTCAATGCACAGAAAGCCTGGGACCCTGCATCACCCAGAATTGTTCTTGGACATGGTACACTTGACAACAGTTGCTATAGAACCTACTCCCCCAGCAGCAGCCAGCTAACCAAAAACAGAGCCATGGACATCCAGTGTGAACTGCTGGGTAGCTCAGTGGTTTAGGTCTCTGACTGCGGAGCCAGAGGCTGGGAGTTCAGTTCCCCACTGTGTCTCCTTGACATGGGCTGTTCTCAATGATCCATGGGGTCCCTTCCAGCTCTGGAGTTCTAGGATTATTATTATTTTTGCAAGCAACATGGTGATCCTCTCATCACCAAGAAACAACATCTGTGGTTTAAGATGATCCATGAGTATGTTTTCCTCCTGAACACCTTTGAGGGCATCAATGTTATTCCACTAGTAATGTGCCTGTTGAATTTCTTGGCAACTCTGACACATGGAGGTAAGTTGCTTTCTCATAATGATGATTAGAAAACCCCATCTGATCATGCTTTTTTGCCAGCACTGCCCAGTCCAGAATGATATGCTACAGCTGACCACGAGGTCTCCATCCAAAACGCGCAACAATACATTGATCCAAAATGTGTGGTGTGGTTTAGAGCAAGAAAGGGTCTAAGTAGAAATGGGTACGAACTGCTAGTGTTCAGCCAAACAGGTGTTCGGTGCTTCCGATGTAAGATCACTTTGTTGCATCACTCGACTCCATTGGCTGCTTCTTGTGACAACAGGAAAGCTTGAAATCGGATGACATCACATGCTTTACATTAGTCAATGTGACAGAGGAAAAGAAAACAATAACATGGAAAGAAATAATGGTGTGCTTTCTGGGGATCCTCCCTCATCTGGAGGATCCCCAGAAAGCACATCATGAGAAGAGGACGTTTTGTGAGTGCTAAAAGCACCTGATGGTCATAAGAAGAGCTTTTCACATTACCTGTAATTTCCGAATTAGCTTACTTTGTTTTTTCTGGAGCTTCTAGACCTAAACACAGGTTTAATTTGCCAGTCCGATTTCTCACACACAAAGGTCTGACGGAATCAGGTCTCTGGAACACTAATGCAATTTCAGCTAGAACGATGTGTTCTCTGATGGATATCTGATGTTTGCCCCCAAAATATAAGAAAACAGAGGAAATTCATCATTCTCAGATCTCCACTTTTCTCTCCTTTGATCCAGTGAAGTTTGCTTTGCTGACGGCTGGACTAAGCCCAGGTTAGCACTATCTGTTTTTTTTATTGCAGATGACTAGACTAGTAGTCCCTGATGATCAGGACTAAGCTGGAAGTGTCCTGAGACACATTGGGTCAAAGGAGAGAAAAGTGGGGATGAAGAAAATGTCTGCAAGAAATATCACTTTGCACAGTGTTGGTTTCAGTGTTTTCCTGCCATCCAGATAATGCAATGTTGGATCTAGTATCTCCAGTGACTTTACTTCTGCCTTTCCATGTTTTTCTGTCACTACAGAGTGTGTGGTTTATTTTGCTCTAGGGATTTGTTCCGGCGTAGAATTTAGTGCTGTGGCAATTACAACGAGAAGTTCATTTCCATTAGAGAGGCTTTCGACTTTCAATAAGCTTACAAATATGGGGTGCAGGACGAAGAGAGAGAGAAACAACTAGTTTTGGAAACAAAGCTCCAGTGGGAAAGTACATTTCAGATATTTGTATTTAAGGTTTTTATTGAATAAAAGCTCTCCAGAGACATGGACAGTCACGCTTTGGACGAGAATACGGGTAAACGGCATGGTTTGGACGAGAATACGGGTAAATGGTGGTTTGTGCCAAACTGGGACTAATTGGAGCTGAACTTTTGCTTCGTCTGGATAAGCCCCAAGTTTCAGTTACAACCTTTAGACAACTGTGTGTTGGGCCGCAGTGCTATGCACACTTAGTCGGACTTAAATCTGGTTGAGTTCCTTAAGACCAAAGCACAGAAACACGATTTTTTTAGACTTTTTGTGGGAATTCTCCAGCCTGCATGGCCCATAATTTTTCTAAGCTTCCAATAAGGCTCAGTATTGTATCGCTTGAGGAGGGGTAGCATCCAATGCAAGCAACGGTTGGCCATCAAGTCCAGCCAAAAGTTATGGACAGCTGGTCATAAGTGGTGTGCTCTCTTCATTGCAGAATTTAACTTGGGTGGGGTGAAAGCATCAAGACCAAGAGATCAAAACAAGGAGTCAGCATCAGTCCCCCTTGGAAAAAAATTAAAACTTCCTCCTCCCAACAGAACAGAGTGTGATATGGGCTTGGCTGTTTTTTCAGTGTAAGAAGCTGATGTGCTGAGAATTAATCAGAAATGGTCAGTTCTGATTATTTTGTCATTTCAATGGGTGTGATTAGATCTGTCCCAGGTTCATTCAGGTCAATTGGAAGTTTTCTATTGCTGTTGTCATTCACACAAAATGTTTAATTATCCTGGGCAATTTTGGTGGCAAGAGTCCACACTGCATCTCTAATTGCTACAATTCTCACAACGCTCACCCTCCTCTGTCATTGACACTACCTTCTTCCCCACCTTTTTTTTAACTCTTTAGGCATGTGACAGAGAGCTGAATTGATATTTGACGCCGGAGGCTTATCTGATATAGCACTAAATATGATAAGCATAATTTTTAAAAACTTAAAAATTGTTGAGAGGAGACATAAGAAGTGTGAGAAATGGAGTTTGTAATAGCAACCGAAATACCTTTATTTCCCCATTGTTTCACAACGGAAGGCCAGTAACCTCGGAGTTAGAATTAAGTAGCAGGTTCCCTAACCACCCCCACAGCATTGACCAGCACAAATAATCACTCAGACGATGCTTTAAGGTATAAAAAAAAACTATGTTTACTCACTGCTATCTATAGATTTGACAAAGGTCAGTAGAAGGAATGAAGTAAATTAAAAGAAGTAAAAACAAAAAAAGATCCCCTCTCTTGGCCCACATGGCTGAGGAAAATGGTAGACATCCCATGGAAATGCTTAGGAAGCATCCGTGCTCTTAGGCATCCCAGTTGCAAGAGAACTACTCAGAAACAAAGAACAATAAAAAGTAGCAATAGGAGTAATCTTCTAGCCTACGAAATGAAGAGGTTTATTAATTGGTCAGTAAGGGACAAAAGAAATGAGCTAGCAAGTTAGTTAGATGACAGGTTTCTTCCTCCCATGTGACCATGCATAATATTTGCATGCAGGATTGTAACTATTCCTAACAAGAGGTACTCACTTGAGGGAGATGTTCCTGCTGAACGGGCTACTGATCCGTTTCAGGGCACAATTCAAAGTGCTGGTTCTAACTTATAAAGCCCTTAATGACTTGGGTCCAAGCTATCTCAAGGGCTGTGTCTCCCCTTATGAGCTTACCTGGGTGTGAAGATCATCAGCAGAGGCCTTTCTCTCAGTCCCACCACCTTCACAGGAGCATTTGGTGCGGACACGGGAGAGAGCTTTCTCTGTCGCTGCTCCGAGACTTTGGAACTCCCTCCCACGGGAAGCCAGACTGGCCCCATCTTTGCTGTCCTTCTGCAAGCAGGCAAAGACTTTTCTCTTCAGAAAAAACTTTCCCTTAATGACTGGTGGTCTGAGAGGGGTTTTAAATGGATTGTTGCTCTAAATGTGTTATAATATTGATTTTATTTACTTTTTAATATAATACTTGTTTAATTCTTTTTTAATATTTGTATACTTACTGTTTGAAGCTTTTAAATAGTTTTTTTTAATGATGTAAGCTGCCTTGGGACCTTTTTAAGGGAGGTAAAAATATCTTAAATAAATAAATAAATAAATAAATAAATAAATAAATAAATAAATAAATAAATAAATAAATAAATAAATAAATAAGAAACCGTGCCCTGCTGAAGATGTCACTGTCACTCTAGGATACACCTTCGTCTCCCCCTTTGGAGCAACATAGCCAGTCACACATGCTGGGGAAACTGGGTGGGGTGGGGAGAGAGATGCGAGAATAATTGTTACCCCCCTCTAAAAAAAAAATTCTACTCTTGCCAGTTGAACAAAAAGCAACAAACGCCTAAGAAAAAAGCCCTGGCTTATTCACAATTAGCTGAACAACTAATTTAACCAGGCCAATTCCTGCACAAACCACCAGGGAAATAAATAAATACATTTTAGAACTGCAGATCTGGAAAGTACCCTATGGATCACGGAGTGCAGCCTCTGTCAAGGAGGCACCACTGGGGAATCAAACTCCCAACCAGACACCTTAACCCCTGAGCTATCCAGCAGTTCTACTGCAGTGTAGTCACACCCGAAGTGAGGATAAAAAATAGCAATTGGGGAGTGTGTTAAAAATGTTCATTTATTCCTTGTTTTATGGTATTGGTATTCTGCCTTTCTCCAAAAACTGGGACCTGTTTTCCAAAGTAAGCTTTTTATGAATAATGTTTGCCTCCCCCCCCCCCCCCAATTCCATTTGTTGGCACGGTTCCTCTGCAATTCCACCTCTGCCCCATAGATTTCATTTTCTTTTTTCACGATTATAGGGATCACAGAAGATCCCAGTCAACCAGGATTACACAGTAGCCAGGGTGACCTTGTAGGATTATGCAGCCAAACGGAGTTTGCTTACATGATAGTATCACTGAGGGAAAATGAGGGAAACTGGAAGGGCAATTAGTGGTATGTCTTTTTTAAAAAAATGAATCCGATGGCAGCATCAATACTGCAATCTGGTTTGTAGCAATTTCCATCTGGTTAGCCAGCCTCTCTCACTCTCCCCAAATTCCAACCCTTCCCATCTCAGATGATAATATTTCTCAATTTCTGAACAGGAGCTGATAGAAGCCCAGAAATGTCTTATCTCTGATCATCCTCTGATCTGAGATAAGAGACTTTCCCTGCTGAATATCTCTTCTAACTGAATGCAAACTGAAGATAAGAAATGTTCCATGCATCCCCTTTTCTTTGATGCATTTGGACTTTTCAAAGGCCTCAGATCGGGGAGATTTAATTACACGATGGCACCATTAAACACGAATGAAAAGCAAGAGAGGGGAAACAATGCAAATAATTCTGGAAATGGTGCCAGAAAACAGTGGAAATGGGAAAGAGCTGCTTAATGCTGCGGAAATTTTCCCAAGAAGGGGTAACTTCATTTGGCACAACATTCATTCGGAGTCCCTTCTCCTTTCTTCGACTTGGAATTGCAGCATATTTTAAAACCATCTCTTTTCCAAACATTCTTGATAAGAATTCATGAATAAAACGGAGAAAAACATATTAATTTCCATTTATGGAAATCTGTCGTTGCCGGGTGTGTGTGTGTGTCAATTGACACATGTATTGAGGGAATTTCACCATTGCCACGGTAACCACGGTAACTGCACAGTTACATAAGAATGGGAAGGTGAATTCATTGTCTCTTGTTTCTAAGGAAGAAATATAATTACTGAGAGAGGAAATGAGCAAAAAAAATGAGTTGAAGTTCTAGGTTCAGAACCCACCTCAGCTAAATAGGGCTCCTGAAACAGGCAGAAATTCAGCAAGGATGCTGCTCATCATCTCCATTATTGTGACCAAAACTTGGGGAAGTTACATCTGATTAATTTCCCTCCATCGCACACGTGTTCAGGATTCAGGATCCCAGCTGGATGTGCAGTCTTCCTGGCACAGCCAACAGCTTTGTAAGGTCCAGAATGGATAGGACGAAAAGACCATACTGTTTATTTTATTTGTTTGTTTGTTTTATTTATATGCCCCCTTTCTCCCAATAAGGCGACCCAAGGCGGCTCAGTATATTAAAAGGAATAAAGTTAAAAACAGAACCAGTTAAACATTAAAAAAAAAAAAAAACAACCACAATTCAACTACCTGGTAATTAAAATATGATTGAATAATTAAAAGGAAGTGAGCATTAAAAGCTATCTGACTCTGAGAAGGCTAGATTTTACTAGATTTTAACCTCCTAAACTAAATTTTAACTTCCTTTGCAGGATGCTCCTATGAGTTGCCGTTGCTACCGATACAGACAGATGGGTGCAGTATCAAAGTTACCCAGCAGGCTGTGATGTTTTCAAATGTGGTTTCAAATATCATATGAAAAAAGTTAATTTATTGCTAATGGTCCACATTTGACTACTACTCCCACCAGGACTAGCTGCTACTGTGGGTTTGTTGTTTTCATGGTCAGGTATAAAGACATACCTCCTTTATATTATTTTCCTCTTTTTTTCAAATGACAAATAGTCTGGGGATGAAACCAACTATTTCTAATGCTACTACGTATACCTATTATCCTATCTCCTCCAAAGCCAACTTATTTTATTTTTTATTTCTCACCATCTTCTTTATTAGTCACTCTTTATATGTCATTCAAAGAGCAGCTTGTATCAAAGGCTAGCCTCCATGGCTATTCTATGATTATATGACAAAAAGTCCCAATAAAACCCTTCGAAGAAAACGTAGTAAGCAAGCAAAAGTATCAGCATTAACGTTTGTTTGGTTTTTAATACAAAGAATACATCAAATAAAATCGAGAATACATCAAATAAAATTGTTAGGACATGGCACAGAAAGGGAAATAATTTTGGTTTCTGGCTATTAGAAGGATGCTCGCTGGATGGCTGTGGAGTTCGATTCCCCACAGTGCCTCCTGCGAAGTAGAGTTATCCTGTGTGGCTTTGGGCAAGCTGCACAGTCCCAAGGCGTCCCCAGAAGAAGGGAATGGGAAACCACTTCTGAGTACTCTGTATCTGGAAAACCATGGAAAGAGTCACCATAAGTCAGAATTGACTTGATGGCACATTATTATTATTCAAAAACCAGGCACAGTCAACATTATAAAAACATTGACTGGTGTTATATTACAGATACAAGTTTTAACCAAAAACCTAAGTATCTGTTAAATATCGGCGCAGTATGTATGCTGTTCCTAATATTGCCATTTTTTTTGTAGCTCTGATGGTGTGATTTCTGAGATCTGCAACTGCTTATAGTACTGTGTGAAATTTCTTGATATTGTTCCTAAAGCCCCAATGACTACGGAGACCACCGGAGTGTGTTTCTTCCAGAGGCGAGATGTTTCGATTGCCAAGTCTCTGTACTTTGCTAGTTTTTCCAATTCTTTATTTTCAACTCTGGCATCTCCTGGAATTGCAATGTCAATGATCCAGACATTGCTTCGTTCTATTACTACTAAGTCTGGTGTGTTATGTTCAAGGTGTCTATCCGTTTGGATCTGGAAATCCCACAAGATCTTGACTTCCTCATTTTCTGACACCTTCTCTACCAGATGTTCCCACAGGTTTTTGGAGGCTGGCAAGTTATATTTTTTGCATAATAACCAGTGCAGTCATTTTGCCACTCTATCGTGTCTAAATTTGTAATCTGTTTGTGCAATCTCTGGACATTTGCAGATGAGGTGTGACACAGTTTCATCTTTTTCTCGGCAGAGTTGACATTTCCTGTTAGCACTAATTCCTTGGATCTTAGCTTTCATCATGTTGGTTTGGAGTGCTTGTTCTTGTGCAGCAAAAATCAAACCTTCAGTTTCTTTCTTAAGGGTCCCCAGTTTTAGCCATGCCCATGTTGAATTATGATCATGCTTTCCGTCAATATTTCTCAGGTGTTGTCCATGTAGTGGTTTATTTTTCCAGCTGTTTAATTCCTTTCCAAATTGTTGTTTCTTACATTGAGCCTTTGTTTCTGCCGTTTTCAAAATATTTTCCATTTTCACTGCCTTAAGTAATTTTTCTGTTTGTACTGATATAATCATTTAGGCTTCTTTTTTGGTCCTCTACTACCTGCTGTATTTGCAGTAATAAATGGCCTCCAATTTTTCGTGGTAAATATAATCTGTCCACATCACTTTTTGGATGTAGTGCATGATGCATGTTCATTAGTTTCTGTGTTTTTCGATCCAATTCTTCTAATTCGTTTTGAGTCCAATCTATTATTCCAGCTGGGTATCTAATCACCGGAATGGCCCATGTGTTTATGGCTTTGATTGTATTTCCACTGTTTAATTTTGATTTTTAGATTTTCTCAGTCTTTTGATATATTCCCTTTCTGTCAGTTCTTTAACTTTTGTGTGCATGATGTTATCTGCTTCTAGTATTCCAAGGTATTTATAATTTTCATAACTTGAGAGTGATTTTATAACATTGCCATTTTTAAACTCTATTCCATCTAGTTTTTGGATCTTGCCACGGTGTATAGACAGAGCTGCACATTTGTCAGTTCCAAATTTCATTTGGATATCTTCACTAAATATTTGCAGTGTTTAGCAGTCATTCTATCTCTGTGGAACTTTTTGCATATAGTTTTAGATCGTCCATGTATAAGAGATGATTGATTTTTCCTGCTTGTTCTGAAATATGGTAGCCCAATTCAGTTTTATTTAAAGTTATTGACATGGGAATTAGTGAGGTGTTAAACAGCGGTAGTGACAAAGAATCCCCTTGAAACATTCCTCTTTTGATGCTAACTTCCCCAATTTCTTCACCATGGGCCACTAAGACAGTTTTCCATTTTTCCATGTTTTTCTTGAGGAACTTCTGAATGTTTTTACTAATCCCAAAAATTTTTAGGCAGTTGTTAATCCAGCTGTGTGGCAATGACTCAAATGCCTTTTTATAGTCTATTCAGGCCATGTTAAGGCTTGTTTTTTGTCTTTTTACATTCTTCAGTATCATTTTATCAATAAGCAGCTGATCTTTTGTGCCTTTGACTTTTTAAAGTTCCCTTTTCTGTTCAGTTGGGTATAGGGAGTTTTCAGTTAAGTATTTAGATATTGATCTTGCAAGAACCCTTGTGAGGAGTGTGAACATTGTTGGAAGGTAATGGGTCGATAATTACTGGGTTCATTGCTGTTTTCGTGATCTTTTATTATCAGAAATGTGCGACTTGTTGTCATCCAATCTTCAGTTGTAGAATTTTGAAGTAAGTTGATTAAATTGAACTGCTATACGTTGATGGAGACTTGTTAGATGCTTTAGCCAAAATCCGTGCATCTCATCTGGACCAGGTGCACTCCAATTTTTCATAGCCTTTACTTGCCTCTTAATAATTTCAGTTGTTATTACAGTATTATCCATTTGTTTTCCTTGAGTTTCTTTATAAATGTCTTTAATCCATGAAGCATTTTTGTCATGTTCGGTTGGGCTTTCCCACATTTCTTTCCAAAATTTTAGAGCATCATCTTTACATGGGCCTAATTTCTTTTGCTCTGTATTTTCTCCTAGTGATGTATAGAATAATCGTTGGTTATTTCAAAATTGCGTGTTTTCTCTATATTGTTTCAAGCATCCATCATGTCTTTCCATTTTCTTTGCTGTAGCTGTTACCCGCTGTTTTAATTCTTCCATAGTTTCAACAATTGTTTTCCTTTCTAGGTCATATATTTTGCATAGTCTGGCTTTTGTTTTTTCATTTTTAAAGTTTGAATCTTTCAAGTGTTTTAAGTTGCTAATGTATGCACGTAATTTGTTTATTTTTCTTTCCAGACGACTTTTCCATTTTGGAGTACTGGGGGGTTTCTGGGTTTTTTTGCAGCTTGTAACCAAGTTCCATGGTTATTATGGTAGCTGTGCTATACATGAGCTGGTTTGTTTCCTTTAGCGTGTTGTTTGGGATTGTTCTGATGACTACATTTGCATCATTCAGTAGATCTTTTACTGGTTTACTTTGTAATTGGTGCAAATTGGGGAGCCTTTGTTTTTCTGTGTTCTGACTAATATAGTTTACTATTTTTTCCATCAGTGATGTTTGCCGTTCTGTCAACTCATAATTTCTGGGTTGTTCCATAAGTTGTTCCTCTATTGATATGTTTTCTTCCACTATTGCATCTACCTCTACCCTCCATTTGTCTTCCATTCTATGATCATTGTTCTGTGTTTATTTTTCTTTTGCTGCTTTTTCTAATTCTTGCAATTCCATATTATTATTATTATTATTATTATTATTATTATTATTATTATTATTATTATTATTATTATTATTGAAGGAGGACTTCCTCAGTTGTTGTGGAAGCACCACCACCATCCTGTTCCCATTAGGGAACATTTTCTCCAGGACACTGCTGCATTTTTTTCCTCCCTTCTGTGCCTTTTAAATCTTTGGTATTTTAAACTTTACTATCTGCTGATGCTTTTAGTTCCTGTATTTATTTATTGACTGGCTTTAGCACCTCAACCCTCCTTGACAGCACATGTTAGCTTTGTATTATATTTTTTACCATGCTGGCTTTGTATTTGCTTTTGAATATTATTGCATTTCTTAGTTAGTTAGTTTTAAATATTTTAATTATTGTTCTTCTGGGTTGTGTTTTTATATAATTGTGGGTTTTGCTGTATTGTTTTACTTTTTAAAGTATGATGTCAAAAATCCAAGTTTTACAGGGGCCTTAAATACTTTTTAAATTTATTTTTTAAAACATTTGTCAATGGAAAGGAAATTCCCATTGTCACCTTGGGTCCCACGATGAAGAAAAGTGAGATATAAATAAATAAGAGAGTTCCAGTGTCAGGGTGCCACAGTAACAAGGTCCTGTCTAGAGATGGGTTCATCCCAGTTCATAAAGGTGGTGCTGCTCCCCTCTCCCGCCTCCTCAGCTGATTCGGCCAATCCCCAGGCCCAGCTGGCTTGCTTTTTCCCACCTCCTTGGCTAATCTCCCAGTCATGAGCAAGAGCACAGACTTCTCTGCCCCGCCCTTTGGTCTGATTGGGTGATCAGACGAGAGGGCGGGGCAGGGAAGCCTGAGCCGTTGCCGGGACTGGAAGATCAGTTGAGGAGGCGCTGGAAGCTACCACGCCGGGCCTGCCAGGGGAGGCGGGGAAGTGCTGCCGCCTTTACGAACTGAGACGAAGTGGGACAAACCAGTTTGTGCCCACCTCCAGTCCTGTCTCCAGTCATTACTTGCCTTAATACAACTAGCATCAAGCAATGGAACAGGGCCAGTAAGACACATCCTTAGAGCTGGGTAGATCCCTGTGGAAGAAACAGTCCTTCAGGACAGCTGGCCACAGTCCGTTTTGGACTTTGGAGTTGAGAGTCAGTCCAGAAACAGCCTGCAAGCAGCAGGGCGGCTCTACTAAAACTGGCTCACACAATTATGCTCCATACGGTGAGTCTGAATTAATAACCATGCTGCTGTATTTTGCACTCACAGTCCTTTCTGAACTGCTTTCAAAGGCTACTTCATGTATAAGGTATTACAAGAAATACATTATTGCAGTGTATTGGAAGAAATACAGTAGGCATTCCGGAAACCCGGTGAGATGATAGGCATTGAGGAAACTCGGTGGGGTGCGACTTATGACTGGATGGGAGTGATTGAATAAATTATTCAAAAGGAATTGAGTAAACAGAAAGGGAGCAGAAATAGGGCCGTAGTTGAAGAGGCATAGTGAGAAGATCCATTATTTAGAGCAAATGGAGGGCACTTTGGGTAAAAATCGGAGACAAACAAGGACATCCTAGCCAGATTGAAGATTTAGATGAAGCCCTCTTGGATCAGATTACCAAGCATTCAAAGAGGCAAGATAATGCAGTAAGGGGATTACTAGAGCCTCGTGGCAAAGTGGTTAAACTGCATTACTGCGGCCAAAACTCTGCTCACAATCCAGGTTCAATCCCAGGTAGCTGGCTCAAGGTTCACTCAGTCTTCTGTTCTTCTGAGGTCAGTAAATTGAGTACTGGGGAGGGGGGGCAATGTGTAGCCTGCCTAATTAAATTGTAAACCTCCCAGAGAGTGCTTTAAGCTCTATGAGGTGATACATAAGCAGCATGCTTTGATTATACAAATGCAAGAGAGGGTGATAACTTTTATTGAATCACAAAGAAATTACACAAATAGCAAGCTTTTGTTTCCACTTCCCCAGGCTCTAAGCCCACCTCCTTCGTGGATAACACAGACAAATTGTAGGCAAGCGTTCAGAAATTGATGATACGTCTGTGAGGGATGATCCAGGTCTTCTTGAGGCTGGGCTTCTATGAAGGGTCTGACACACTCCTCAGTTAACTTTCCAACAACTTCATCTTCCAGAAGGCGGCAGGAGAGGCAGCTGGCCTTCATCCAGTCCTACACCCCAAAAGATGAACTGGCAGCCAGGTGGAAATAATGGGAACTTTTGTAAGGAAAAGAGGTTTTCAGCTATGGGTGGAGCAACAGAAGGTCCACTCCATGGAGAAGATGGAGATACACTGATGGGTGGCAGACAAGGAAGAGATGCTGAACATGCACTTTCCTTCTGTTTTCTCCCAAGAGGAGAAGTGCACAGTGTTCAACCCTAATCATCATCATCATTGACTTGCCATCAAGTCAGTTTTGACCTATGGTGACTCCTTTCAGGATTTTCCAGGTACATACTCAGAAGTTATTTTCCATTCCCTTTTTCTGGGAGCGCCCTGGGACTGTGCAGCTTGTCCATGGCTACCCAAGCCAGTTCTTCTGGCAGGAGGCACCGTGGGGGAACTCCCAACCTCTGGCTCCGCAGCCAGAGACCTAAACCCCTGAGTTCTCCAGCCAGGGTTCAATTCTGTGTGGGTCAAATAATGCAACCAGGAAACTGCTGTGGCTCAAGATAACTAAAGAGGTTAGTATGAGAACACGTAAATGCTTTAACTGAATTCAGGTCTCCAAGATCAGATGAGCTTCATCTCAGGGTGCTGAAGGAACCTGCAGGTGTAATCTCACAGCCTCTGTCTACAAACTCTAGGGATTCTTGGAAAATGGGTGAGATCCCTGAAAACTGGCAACAGGCAATTTATTTATTTATTTATTTATTTATCTTTAAAATATTTTTACCCCACCTTTCTCCTTGAAAAGGACTCAAGGCGGCTTACAAACCATTAAAGACAATATTTAAAGTTGAAAACAATGAATATAAAACGGTGGTTAACATTATGAAAAGACAATATTTAAAACTACGAACAATGAATAGAACAAAGATCAATAAGTATACAAAAAAATGTCACTCTGAGAATGGAAAACACAAAAATGGAAAACACAAGTAGTACTAAAAATCCAGTCAAAGCAATAATGTATGACAATCTATCTAAAAACACAGTAGCTGGAAATCTTCTGAAAGGAGGAATAAGATATGAGCCACTTGTGATTAAGCAGTTGCCAGGAAAGGTTTTACAATGGATCATTAAACGGTAGGTCTGTGAGCATTTGTGGGGGGAATAGGGTGATTACTAGGAGCCAGAACGGGTTTCTCAAAAATAAAACATCCCAGACTAATTTCTCGTCTTGGTTTTTGATATACTGACATGCTTGGTAGATGAGGAGAATGCTGTGGATGTGCTGTGTCTTGATTTCAGCAAGGCTTTTGACAATATTCGTGTGGCCAAGATGGTAAAATGTGAGGCAGTTGATGCTACTGTTAGATAGATTTCTAGCTGATTAAGAGGCCATAACCAAAGAGTGCTCATCAGTGGTTCACAGTTTTGGGGAGAAGTGCCAAGCGGGATGTGACAATGCGGTACTGTTGTGAGCTCAACATTTTTATAAATTGACTTGGTTGAGATTGTTGAAGAGGGTGATCATCAAATCTACAGAGAATACCAAACTGGGCAGTAACATGTCAGATGACAGAGTCAAGACTCAGAGTGACTTCGACTGACCGGAGAAGTGGGTCCAAAAAAGAGGAGAGAGTTTTAACAGGGAAAAATGTAACATTCTGCATTTAGGAAGGATACACCGATATAGGATGTGTGAAAAGGATCTGGGGTCTAAATAGAATTCAATCGTATGATGAGGCAGCTAAAGAAGTGCAAATGCAATACAAGGCTGCACCAACAGATGTATAAGTGTCCAGATAATGGAAATAATAGCATCCTGTACTCTATTAAGCTCTCACCTGGTATGCTGTCTCCGATTCTGGGCACCACCGTTTGGCATTAGTGCCAAGATGGCAAAAGGTGTGGTAACTATTGCCATGTGAAGAACAGCTGAAGGAGCTGGGTAGGCTTAACATAGAAAAGAGAAGGCTGAGAGATGGTGAGGTTTCTTGTTGTTGTTGTTCAGTCATTAAGTCGTGTCCAACTCTTCGTGACCCCATGGACCAGAGCACGCCAGGCCCTCCTGTCTTCCACTGCCTCCTGGATTTTCTTTGCAGCATTGGACTTTCCTTTCACTTCCAGGCGTGTCCGCAGCTGAGCGTCCTTTCGGCTTTGGCCCAACCACTTCATTAGCTCTGGAGCTACTTGTCCTTATCCTCCGCTCTTCCTCAGTAGCATGTTGGACGCCTTCCAACCTGAGGGGCTCATCTTCCAGCGTCCTATCTTTTAGCCTTTTGTTTCTGTCCATGGGGTTTTCTTGGCAAAGATACTGGAGTGGCTTGCCAGTTCCTGCTCCAGGTGGATCGCGTTTAGTCAGAACTCTCCACTATGACCTGTCCGTCTTGGGTGTCCCTGCACGGCATAGCCCATAGCTTCTCTGAATGACTCAAGCCCCTTCACCATGACAAGGCAGCAATCCATGAAGGGGGATGGTGAGGTAGTCATCCTTAAATATTTGACGGGCTATCTCATGGAAGATGGCAGAGGTAGGACCTGAATCAATGGGTTCAAATCATAAGAATGGGAGTTCTGACTAAACATTATGAAGAATTTCTTGACATTATGAATCACAGAATCATAGAATCATGGAGTTGGAAGGGGCCTATGAGGCCATCGTGTCCAACCCCCTTGCTCAAGGCAGGAATCCAAATCAAATCTAACAGATAGTTGTCTAAGTTTCTCTTGAATGCCTCCAGCGTTGGAGCACCCACCACCTCCCAAGCTAATTGGCTCCATTGTCATATTGCTCCAACAGTTAAGATATTTTTCCTGATACTGTATTCAGCCTAAATCTGGCTTCCTATAACTTGAGCCCATGATTATGTGTCCTGCACTCTGGGATGATTGAGGACAGATCCTGCCCCTCCTCTCCCTCAGTCTTCTTTTCTCAAAGCTAAACATGCCCAGTTCTTTCCGTCCTGCTCAGCTGGGGAGTGGACCACCTTGGAATGTAGTCGACTTTCCTTCCCTGGAGGTTTTCAAACACAGGTTAGAGGGCCATGTGGCCAGGCTGCAGATTTCCTGCTTCATCAAGGATTGGGCTCAACGTGTGCAGTTTCTTCGATCTCTAAAAGTCTGTGAGTCTATGAAATAAGATGTTGACCATGCATGGATAACTGTAGCCAAATATATCTTGTCTATGAAGGGTTGTGGCTGGCAGATGACCTAAGCTGGTGAAAGATGCCTCAAAGCCATGGAGATGGGAAGGTTTCTGTGTCTCTCAAATGTCTGCATATATGTAGAGGGCTTAAAGGCAATCAGAAAAATTGTTGGAACAGTTTTCTGTTTCAAGCGAAAGCCCACTGTCAAACCATTAACTTTGGTAGTAAGCATTCAGAATGTTTAGCTGCAGGCATGAAACAAGACCTTTGACAGGAGAATTACAATTTTTTTTTTTTTGAAAGATTTTCCACTCATCCCTTTTGTGTGTGGGGAGTGTGTCTTAAAATAGCTCCTCACACTCCATTTCAGCTCCTGGTCCCTTCCCCTGAGGACTGCTGTGGTGTGATGGAAAAACCGGAATCTTTCCAGAGCTGTCTTGGGCCCCATGAGGAACTGGGAAGCGTAGTTTATGGGTTTTTTAAAAAAAAAATATTGCTGTGCCTCACTGCTGGAGCCAAGTCTCCCTCTCTAAACCCCCAGGTGCCTCTTGCATTCATTGGGAAAGCGCATCAAGCTTCCCAAAGGGGGTTGCTTTTGTGCACATGTGTGTAGGCAGACAGTGAAGAAACAACCCGCTTGTTCAAATCTTTGTGCTTGCCTTTCAGTGCTTAAAGCATCTCTGCATTTTCTAGAGCCAGGATAGGGTAGCAGTTGGTGTATTGGGTTCAGGAAGCTGGGGTTCATATCTGAACTCACCTATGAAGCTTACTAGGTCTTCCAGCGATGGCACAAGGTGTCCTAGCCCACATCTTTCTTGTGAGATTAAAGAGGGGAAATCTTTTGTCTTTACTGGAGGGAAGGTGGAGTACCACAGGACATGAAGGATGCAAACATCGTCACATTGTATAAGAACAAAGGAGACAGGGGCGACTGCAATAACTACCGTGGCATCTCTCTTCTCAGCGTTGTAGGGAAGCTGCTTGCCCGTGTTGTGCTGAAGAGGCTCCAGGTGCTCGCAGACAGAGTCTATCCAGAATCACAGTGTGGATTTCGAGCTAATAGGTCCACCACTGACATGGTATTCTCCCTCAGACAGTTGCAGGAGAAATGTAGGGAACAACGACAGCCACTCTTTGTGGCCTTCATAGATCTCACAAAGGCCTTTGATTTGGTTTGCAGGGATGGCCTTTTTAAAATACTTCCCAAGATTGGATGTCCACCTCGACTCCTTAACATCATCAGGTCCTTTCACGAGGAAATGAAGGGCACTGTAGTTTTTGATGGCTCAACATCAGATCCCTTTGACATCCGAAGCGGAGTGAAACAGGGCTGTGCCTCGCGCCGACCCTGTTTGGGATCTTTTTTGCTGTCATGCTGAAGCACGCTTTTGGAACTGCAACAGAAGGTGTCTATCTCTGGACTAGATCAGATGGAAAGCTCTTTAATCTCTCTAGATTGAGAGCGAAGACCAAAATCCAGCTGAAATGCATGTGGGACTTCCTGTTCGCCGATGATCCGGCCATTGTTGCCCATTCTGCTGAAGACCTAAAAACACCTTATGAATCGTTTTAGCAAGGCCTGCCAAGACTTTGGATTAACAATCAGCCTGAAGAAAACACAAGTCATGGGCCAGGGCGTGGACTCACCTCCCTCTATTACCATCTCCACACAAAAATTGGAGGTTGTTCATGACTTTGTGTACCTTGGCTCAACGATCTCTGACACTCTCTCTCTAGATGTCGAGCTGGATAAACACATTGGCAAAGCAGCTACCATGTTCTCTAGACTCACAGAGTATGGCTTAATAAGAAGCTGATGGCATAGACCAAGATCCAGGTCTATAGAGCCTGTGTCCTGAGCACACTCCTGTACTGCAGTGAGTCCTGGACCCTTTGTGCACGGCAGGAGAGGAAGCTGAACATGTTCCATATGTGTTGTCTCCGACGCATTCTTGGTATCACCTGGCAGGACAAAGTTCCAAATAGAGTAGTCCTAGAATGAGCTGGAATTTTTAGCAAGTATACATTACTGAAACAGCGACGTCTACGCTGGCTTGGGCATGTCGTGAGAATGGCTGACGGTCAGATTCCAAAAGATCTCCTGTATGGAGAATTAGTGCAGGGAAATCGCCCCAGAGGGAGACCACAGCTGCGATACAAGGATATCTGCAAGCGGGATCTGAAGGCCTTAGGAATGGACCTCAACAGATGGGAAACCTTGACCTCTGAGCATTCAGCCTGGAGGCAGGCGGTGCATCATGGCCTCTCCCAATTTGAAGAGACACTTGTCCAGCAGGCCGAGGCAAAGAGGCAGTCCCAAAACCAGCAAAATCAGGGAGCTGGACAGGGGAGAGATTGTATTTGTCTTCAGTGTGGAAGGGATTGTCACTCTCGAATTGGCCTTCTCAGCCACACTAGATGCTGTTCCAAGTCCTCTATTCAGAGCACGTTACCATAGTCTCTCGAGACTGAAGGATGCCTACATATGAAAGAGGGGAGGAAAAGATACATCTATGGTACCTTGAGGAAGGGTATAAATCTAGCAAATAAGTAAATAAATAGGGCTCTGCAACCATATATTTGACTATGTAGCTCCCATTAACATGAGGTGTAATGGCAATCGGAGATTGGAATACCAACGCATGTGACAAGTAACTTGAACCAGGGCTGCAGCCACAAAATACTAGCCAGGAGGCAGGGAGACTTGATTATCTTGGTTTTTCTTGATTATCTTGGTTTCTTAGTGACCATCTGATGATGTGTAAATTACATTACTTCCTCTGCCTTCTCAGAGGCCTTGTTGTTTACCTTTGTTACACAGAGGTAGCCACGCAGAGTTTCGTCTTCCTAAGGTCTACCACCATCACCCCATGCATAGAAGTTAGCTTCAGGGGTGTCTCTTAACTAGTTTTAGGCCCCTTCCTCCTGCACTGACCCAGAACCGATTTCCTGAATCAATAAAAGTGGCTTTTCCAGTTTGACTTCATTGTGAGACGCTGGAGCTGTTGCTCCAGTGTTGTAGCTACAACCTCAACACCAGCGTGTTACCCTGTGCTGATATAAACTTGGGATGACAGCTCCTAGAGTCTTTTTTGGATTTATTTTTATTTTTATTATAATATTATTGTTATTATTTTGGATTACAACTCGTAAAGTCCCCTTGCCTCCTGCTCCCACCCCAGGAGGCATGGACAGGCAAGCTAGGGTAGATGCTAGCTGGAGACGTCGTTTCCAGACAGAGCCGCAAGTAAGGATTTGAGGCTGCCGGTTCTTGTTCCCTGACATTTGGGGGCCAAAACTGGAGGCAAGAAGATGTGCCCTCGCAATGCCACAGGAATGGGTCTTCGGAGAAACAGGACAAGTTTCAGAAAGTTTCCTCTGCCAAAGCAAATGTACTACATATGCTGGTACGCTGCGTCTCGGTCTTTTTACTTTTCGCTCCCCACCCATCGCTCAAAGGCAGCCTCTTCTTCCACAAATTTCTTGAAAATTAAATTTGACCTTCAGGCCGAAAATGTTTCCTTATTCTTTTTGCTGCCACCTCCTCGCACTCTGCTGCTTAAGGTGACTGACTGCCTTGCCCAGACAAAGGGCAGGGAAGTTGCTTAAAAAGTTTCTTTCAAAAAGCAATAATTATCAGTGTTTCTCCCCCCCCCCCGCCCCCTCCAGTGGCAGTCGGTTAATAGTTCAACAAAAACGGGATGCAAAGGCCTGGTTTTAAAAGAAAGAGGCTTCCAAAGGGAGTTATAGAACAAGGCAATTTTAGCAAGTCAGAAATTGGTTTTATTTTCTTTAAGCAGCCAGTGTTTGCTGAGCATGCTTTTTCCACAAAGACTTGGATGCATCTCCCTCAACTCTGGGGACTGAGGGCTGTTTGCTCGTTCGCAGCTTCCTTTCCTTCCGGCCTCCACACAAAAAAAACACAACGTCTTAAGTAGTTTTTACCAACACGTTCAGGATCCCCAGAAGGATGATACAGGAAAAAGCGAGTTTCCTTTTGCTTCACTTTCTATTCAAAAGGCGAGAGTGTTCCCAGCTTAACGTGTGATGGATGGCCATTTATCTGACCCTTGGTTGCCTGCAATTATATGAAGGAATTTTTATTGCCTTAGAGAGTGACTAGAGGAACAGGCGGAGGGAGGAGCAGGGCTTTGGCTCCTGAACAAAACGTAAGAAGCTACACGGTGTTGCCTCTTCCACCTCAGGAGATGTCACAAAAACACAAATAGACACCAAAGAACCATGTTATTGTGAGCACTTCTGTAACTCTTGTTGAGTTGGGGGGGGGGGGGTGTAAAACGGGTGGCACCGGGAAAGTTGCCTTTTAAAAAAGTTGTTTGTTATGTGACTTCCTAAAGTAACTTGTTAACTGTTACAGGGTAGAATCGCATTATTGGTGTCCCAATATGCGCATCAGCATACATCTTGACAGTGCCTGGCCACTAGGTGAGAAACTGGGGCTTTCATTCCAGTTGCGTAGCAGTTGTGTAACTTGGGGCACAACAGAAAATGCAGCAATTTATCTAGCAGCAATATGCCCCTAAAATTTATGCCAATGGACTTAGGTAAAGGTTCCCCTTGACATTTAGTCCAGTCGTGTCCGACTCTAGGGCACGGTGCTCATCCCCGTCTCCAAGCCATAGAGCCAGCGTTTGTCCGTAGACAGTTTCCGTGGTCACGTGGCCAGCGCGACTAGACACGGAATGCCGTTACCTTCCCACCGAGGTGGCACATATTTATCTACTCGCATTTTTACATGCTTTTGAACGGCTAGGTTGGCAGGAGCTGGGACAAGCGACGGGAGCTCACTCCGTTGCGTGGATTCGATCTTATGACGGCTGGTCTTTTGACCTTGCAGCACAGAGGCTTCTGCGGTTTAACCCGCAGTGCCACCACGTCCCTGGACTTACACTGGTGTAATTATTCAGTTAGCTGGCTGGATAGCTTACAGGTTGAGACTTCGATTCTCCACTCTGCCTCCCTGTGAGAAGCGTCAGCCTGGGTGGCCTTGGGCAAGCTGCACAGTCTCAGGATGCCCCCCCCAAAAAGGGAAGGGTAAACCACTTCTGTGTGTCCTCTACCTAGAAAACCCTGGAAAGGTTACGCATAAGTCAGAATTGACAGCACATGGTTATTATTAATAATTTCGTTGAATTCTGGCCACTGTTTCTTATGGTTATTTAGTAGGTAGTTTCATCAATTGTTACATTTCTGTTTCTTAGTTTTAAAGTGCTCCTTTAGGGAAGAAAAGTCTACTTGAAAAGTGAGAAAACAGCCTAAAACGGGGGGTGGGGTATGATCTTCTGAAAATGCTCTCACAAAACATTTTTGCCACTTAAAGTAAGTTACAGTAATGAGAAAACATTACTTGCTGTATTGAAAAAAAAAATACAATATTACGAGTTATCATGTAACATACCATTAAAAAAGTCATTTTTCTGGCTTGTTACCAAAGAAAGGAGCATGTTACAGGTAATATCAATATTTATAATGGTTGAAATTCTGTTGGCATAACTGTGCCTGT
Source organism: Intellagama lesueurii (assembly GCA_037013535.1). Classification (NCBI taxonomy): domain Eukaryota; kingdom Metazoa; phylum Chordata; class Lepidosauria; order Squamata; family Agamidae; genus Intellagama; species Intellagama lesueurii. The sequence continues at coordinate 6,083,348 of JBAJHW010000004.1, forward strand.
AGAAAACTGAAGACATTATCAACAAGGGGCAATTTTCTACAATAAAAATGTCCTACTTCTGTTCCACAGCTTTTTGGACTCCCTTCCATAGCATGGAAGCTGAAGGACAAAGGAGGAAGTCTTTTATTATAGAAATTCTCCTCCTGCCAGAAATGTTATCAGGAGGTAGAAATTTCCAATAATTAAAGACTGTCTTCCTACATCCTGTGGCTCCTGTGCAATGAAAGAATTACACAGAAGTTGAGAAAGCAGTGGGACAAAAGTAGGAAGTTTTTGATGAATAAAAATCACCCCCTACTGATGATGTCATCACCCTTCCACAGGATTTCAGCCAGTGTGTTAGCTTCACACTCTGTACTGAAGTTCAGATATTGACAGACGGAGTAATCTAAATCTGCTTCATTGTGGACATCCACCAAGCCACTGTTGCATCATAAGTTCTGTCTGAACACAAGTAGTGTGGATGAAATTAATGGGTGCTTCTTTGTTATTTTTTCTTCTGGTGAATATTGGTTCCCTCTCCCCTCCTGTGGGGAATTCTGTTGCCTCGTGGAAGCATCAGGGGGTGCTAGAATGTGCCACTTCTTGCCAACAGGAAGAGTTCCCTTAAGTATAATTGATGCTTTGGGACAGAGAGGTTGTTCCCTCAGATAACAGAGCAGATGGGAACCTCCGTAGCGTCCTAACCTTTTCCAGGCGTCAAATTGGAAGGTGGAGACTGCGGGATTCATTTGCCAGTGTCATGTTTCTGAAGGCATTCTGCTTCAAAAGAGTTTTGTTTGAAATGCATCATGAGTAAAAACCAGTCTTTCCCTCCAGGACGACTACTAAGAACACTGTGAAGATTATTGTGATCGAGATATGCCAAATGGTTCGAAGAAGGAGCAGGGTGGGGCCTGCAAGCTGTGCCTTATGCGAACATGCAGAATTACAAACCGCAGTCACCTCCGAGTAGCAGCTGATGGAGAAAACGGCTGAACCGGATGACCAGAATTTGGTCTCCAGCAGAGCTATTTGGTTCTCAAAAATATCTCTCTCTTCTACTGCTCCTCTTGACAGAGAGAGTGCCTCCAGCTTTGTAGAATCATTTCAACAGCCCAGATGATCTCCAGATGCCTTAAAAATGTGCTTCTTTCAATCTCTCTTTGAGAAATACCTCTGCTATCTACTGACTTTTCTTTTTTTAACTCCTTTTCTTTCTATGGGTTTGTGTAACCTGATCCCACTAGTGCAGGTCAGGCAATTGGTAATCTAATTACTGCAGACTCTGCTTCAAAGCCATCTGCTCTTTCATTTAAAGTACCAGGCCCTGGACAACTTTTTCTAATCAGCCTGCAAAATGGGAACCACTGCTATTTATTCCAATTTTTTAAGGTTAAAAAAAAAAGAGCGCCCATCTTTTTGTCTTTTTCTCTCTTTCTTCCTTTGAGATGTGAGAAGGAAAGCAACGGGCATTGGTTGGTGAATAGAAATGCATTATTCAACAGTTTTTGGAACAGAATGAACAGAGATAACCAGAGCATTATCATAACTGGAAGAAACCGAGGGAAGTGCCTGTTATGACAGTACAGTAGCTGCAAGTTATCTGCCTGAGAGACATTGCATCAAGATTTTTGTCTGCCAATGGCATGTCCCCCATCACTACAAAGTGCCAATTGGAAAATGAGCTTCATGATTAGGACAACCTAAACGGTCAATGGCAACTGCTCGGAGACAGAGCACAAACCTGCAAAATACTGTGGGCATCATCACCCTACAACTTAACAGTCATTCCTTCTTCCTGTGGAACACGGAGAATGATTTGCCCAGTGAATGAAGGTGAACGATCTACTAGAGAAACATGTTTTGGTCTTCATGCTGCTTTTTTAATCTAGAGTTTATGGACAAGATTAAAAACATGATGAAGAGGTTCTGTTCTGTTTTCACCGTTAATGGAGGGACTATCAGATGCAGCCATTGCTTGGAAAGATTCTGTATCCAGTGTCAGAGTGGCTCTGCCAGCCAGTGACGAGGCTGAGTGACAAGGCTGAGCCATTGGGCCGTTGGTCTGATGGCTTTGTGTTTCAGATAAGTAATGATCTGCACGAGTGAATAAATTATCAAAGACAGCCTTTCCACATCAGCAAACACATCTCACAAGGATCTGGTCCACCCACAAATCCATGCAGATACTGAATAACCAGGAAAGATCAAAGCAATGTGCACGTAGGGGAGAGCAAGTTCTGTTAAAACCCTTTTTGTCTTGAACCAGCTTAGAATCAGAGGGAACATTCACATGACCCATTACCTTGGTTCATATCTGTCTGGCTATTCCTCTCTCCTTCCTACCTGCCCAGGTGCAGTATTGGATCCAGAGGTTGCTTCAATATCCACCTCCTCTGTCTTCACAATTCAGAGACCAGTTAACAAAAGGTTTATCCCCAATGGATAAACTCATGTTGTTGCTTCCAGAGTGGAAGGATCAACCAGCAGGTGATGTGGTTACATTCTTCAGGGGCACTCCTTCCATATGAAGGGCCAAGATTTGCTTCCTGCCTGCTCAGGTAGGCCCGATGTCAACGGTGGTCTGACAACATCTGGAGAGCCCATCTCTGCTATAAGGCCAGGTTAGGAATGATCGAAGGAAAGGCCAGGGCTTGGGCGGACATTTTGCCACCAGATTTATTACCACAGCCAGCCCAAGTAGTTTTTGCTGCCTGAGGCAAAGTTTTGCTGCCCACACACCCAACTAATTTCATGCCCAGAAGCCAACGGGATGCGCAGTTGAATCTTGCTCCAGCAAACTATGGGATGCCTGAAAACTGTCACCTGTCACCTCAGATGACTGTCTCATTCTGTCAAATGGAAGACATGGCGGGGTGAATACCGTTTCCCCGAAAATAAGACCTAACCTGAAAATAAGCCCTAGTATGATTTTTCAGAATGCTCGTCATATCAGCCCTACCCCAAAAATAAGCCCTAGTTAAGTTGAAAGCCCGACCTTCACCCTTGTGCAGCAACCAGAAGAAGAGGACAGGACTGTATTTGAATAAACATAGATGGTTGTACATGCAAAAAATAAAACATCCCCTGAAAATAAGCCCTAATGCGTTTTTTTGGAGCAAAAATTAATAAAAGACCCTGTCTTATTTTCGGGGAAACACGGTAGCAATCAATGATCACAATTTAATTTTTTTTAAAAAATCAGTTTTTTGAATTAAACCATCAAAAACCCAATTTTTAAAATTTAAATCCACTCTGAGAGATGGCGTTGTTACTTGGCCAGGAAAGCGATGCTATGTCATTATCTCCGCTACGCATGGCCATGCTTTTTCATTTTCATTTTTCCCTCTGAAAATGATGCTTGACATCCAGTATTCTTCATCCCATCTTTTCAGGAACTCATGAGAAAAAGACAATCAGACACACACGTACTTCCTTTGCTCACCTCAGAGTCATCCAGACACACTGTTATTCCGGCACATAGGAACATCCGGGTTTCAGAAAGCCTGTAATTATAAGAGGTTCCTGATGTGAATCCAGGAAAGCAAAGCAACCTTTGATCCTCGCTGTTTCAACAGTTTGAAGTCAAATCCCCCACATATAGGAAAGGAGAGGGGGTTATAACAGCACTATCAAACTCTGTGCTCTAAACCCAATGTTGTAGTCTTGGTTCTAGCAGGTCGTGGTTAAGGGATGAGTTTGGATGTACAAGTGCTCATCATGAACATTCCTTAACCATTCCTCCCACACATGAAGGCAAAAGCTGGGTTGGTTCATGTTAATGAATGAGGAACGGCTCTTTTGTAAAATGAATGGCTCTTAATTGTCAATTAAAGACTAAACTATATTCAAATACTTCTCCTCATAACAGGGTATTGGTTTGGTACAATATACTCTTCCCACAAAAATCTATTTCTTTCCCAGCTGGTATGAGAACTGCTGCTAAACTCAGAAGGCACAGGGAAGTTGTGAGGTTTGAGTTTGGGATGTCATGATCCCTAAAACCAGAAAGTCTCAAGATGTTGATTGTGTGAGCCCTGGCTCCATAATGCCATTGGTTACAGGACTTTCTTACTTTCTTCCAGAGTTATCTGTGGCCTGACACAGACACTAGAGATAGCCTCTGACTAGAAAAGGAACATTTTAAAGTAATGTGAGCACCTGAGTGTCACATTACAGGGTCCTCTTATATCCAGGATTATGCAGATTAAGGTGCTTTGTTGGGTGCTTGGTCTTTAGGATTTAAAAACAAAATTCCTTTGAGGTCTGATTTAACAACAACAACAAAACAACCCACAAAGCTTTGATTACAGGCTGCCTCTAATGTCCATTTCCACCTTGTGTCACCCAAATCTCTGTTTCAGAGGGTTTGGGAGACCCCCCAGGGCAGGTTTTGAGAATGCATGGGAGTCAGCAGGAGAGAGAGGGGCTATCGCTCCCAATTCCACTAAAACGGAGCTGCTTCCATTAGCAGGAGTAACCCTTTAAATTCTGGTTAGTAGTTTAGTATTGCATAAGGGTGTGTGGTGTATTAAATAAGATTGTCAGGTTAGGATTCAGGAGAGCTGGGTTCAAACCCTTGGTCAGTCAGGGGAAACTCCCTGGGAGGCAGCAATGATAGGGTTAGCCCTTAAACGTCTCTTGAAAACCCTGTTTGAGGTCACTACAAGTCAGAAGTGACTTGATGGCACACAACCACAACAGTATTAATATTACGTACACCACTTTCTATAGGATGTGGATTGTGGACCACACGTTTTAGACCATGTGACTATCCTGGAATAACCTTCTTCAAAACATCTCATATGGAGAGCTTTTTGTAGGTGCTCCATGGTGTGGTGGACCAAAGAATGAATCGAGGATACACTCAAGACAACGTTGAAAGAATTCAGTATTGGCCATGTCAACTGAGAAGCTCTCACTAAAATCTGGAGTGCCTGGCTAAACACTATCAAACAAGGGACAAAAGAAAGTGAAATAAGAAGAATCAAGGATGCACAAAGAAAACATCTTGACAGCCCAACATGCCTCACTTCTTGTCTTTTTTCCCTAAATAGTGAAACAAACACAAAATAGTGAGACCTATGGCACAGTGGTTAAACTGCAGTGCTGCAGTCAAGCCTCTGCTCACAGTCTGAGTTCAATCCCAATTGATTCAGGTAGCCGGCTCAAGGTTGACTCAGTCTTCCATCCTTCCAAGTTTGGTAAAATGAGGACCCAGCTTGCTGGGGGACAAAGTGTTCCTTGCATAATGATGTTGTAAACCACCCAGAGAGTACTCTAGCACTGTGGGATAGTAGATAAGTCAAAACAACAACAACCTGATGGGGATGGTCATCTTGGAAAATGAAAGACAAAAATATCCGTTCTGGTAGAGCATCCTCACCCATACTCAGACACATAGCTATTTCACAATGACTAAAGAACCTAAGAAGAGGTATTCTGGATCAAACCACAGATACATCTGTGTTAGCTAATATGAAAAACACAATCAGTTTGCAGTCAGTTCTAAACACAGGATACCAAGAACTTCCTGGATCAACAGAGTGACCAAAAAAGAAGTGCAAAGGCTAATGAATAAAAGACAAAGGAAATGTACAATTCATAAAACAGAGAAAAGAAGATTTTGGTTATATAGATGAGAAATGAAGAAGTACAGCTTGTAGGAGACTGTGCAAGGTCAGATAAATGGAGAGGAAGCGCAGGAAGGAGGAAAGCTTCTTGGCTGGAGAACTTGGGAGACTGGTTTGGATGTAACACATCCTTGTTTAGAGCGGCCACATCCAAAGTCAAGATAGGCACTGATGACCGTTCAACCTCTGGTAAGACAAAAACCAGAACTAGTACTCTGGTGAAGTTTTTTTTTTTAACCTGCTCTAAATTTCACACCATTCTAAGAATAATAATCTTAAAATTGAAGAACTGGAAGGGACCCTGTGGATCATCCAGTCCAGCCCCATCAAGGAAGCGGAGTGGGGAATTGAACTCCTAATCTTTGGCTCTGCAGCCAAAGACCTAAACCACTGGATGGCCCTGGATTTAATACTATCAGAAGGAAAACGAAAATCTTCTCTTTATGCACTTTCTCCATGCTGCATGACATTTTATGCTTTTCTATCATACCTCCTCTTACTTGGCTTTCCCCTCTCAGGGAAAAACCCTCAGCTGGTGAAACCTTCTTTGCTCAGGAGCAAATAGGTTCAGCCCAGTGGTCGTTCTGGTTCCCTTTTCTGCAAGGACTTTGGCGTTGTTATTATGTGCCGTCAAGTCACCTCCAATTTAGGGTGACCTTATGAATGAGTGATCTCCGAAATGCCCTGTCCTCAGCAGCCCCGCTTAGCTCTTGTAAAATAAAGCTCTGGTTTCCTTGATGGCATCCTTAGATCCTGTGTGCTTTATTGCTGTTCCAAAAGGCACTTCGACACTGTTCTTCTGAAATCATTATACTGTACGCTGCTTCTTTTCATTAATGACTTATTAACTCCTTTGATCAGTGAAGCATCAGGCAGCTATAAGTAAAGTACCCTTAAACAAGTGTATGGTTTAAAATAGCTAGCAACCTATTTACGTCCTGTAACACTTGAGTTTATTCTCTTCTCTTCTCTTTTCCTTTGCAGGAGACCTACACCGGGCAGAAGAAGTGGATGGAGGCAACCAGAGTCGGTAAGAATAATTGGACAGAATCAGCTATCCAGCGTCTCCTGTTGTGTTTTATTTTATTTAACCAATGTACTTCTAAATTCCATTGTGCCTTTTTGCTCATGGAAGGGAGCCCCTGCAAGGCCATCCGCAGTAAAATAATAAACAAATTCAAGGCAGCCGATAAAACTGCCTGTAATAAGAACTGCCATAAAAACAAAGTAAGGAAAGATGAATGACAGCTAGTTGGTTCGGCCAAAGACATGCTGGAGCAGTGTTGTTTTTGGCTGCCCTCTGAATGCTGAAAAGGAGGCTGCAGAGCAAACTATTTCAGAGTAGAAGAGTTCCACAGGCTAGGTGCCACCACTGAGAGGACCCCGTCTATATTATTGCTGCCTGAGAGTGCAGCCATAATCTTGTGCTGGCACAGCAAGTCAACGTTTTATAAGGCAATTCTAAAAATGAGGGCAGCCCAAACAAAAAAATTATAACGCCGGCCACAGAGACTGGCGAAACGTTAGGAAGAACAACCTTCAGAACACGGCCAAAGAGCCTGAAAAACCCACAACCACCAAAAAATTATAACTCTGAATCTGGGCTTCAGATCAGCACCTTTGGCACAATTGTAGCAGACAGTCTGTTCTACCTCTGTGCCAAATTTGGGGAAGTGTGGGCAAAGGTTTTCTGAGTTATGGTTTTTAGAAGTAAAACTGTTTTATACCCGCTCCCATTCAGAAACAGGCAGCCCTAAAATTGAAAGAAAATTGGGGGCCCACCTATATTTCTTTATTTGGGGAAAAAATCCAGGCTGTGTGGGCTGAAACATTGATCTGTAAAATTTAAAAAAAAAAAGCATTTCAAAAGGGAAAAGTAGCCACTTTGTTATAAGACTGAGCACGTGTGGTACAGGCTTGCCAGCAGGGGTTTCGTGAAATGAAACCTTGTATACATTCATGGAGGGGGGGGGAGAGATACATAGAGAGAAAGGTTACAGAAACAGATTGAAAAGACATGTTTTCTTTAAAAAGGTAAAAAAAAAAACACCAGGTTTGTTTTTTTTTAAAGTAAAGGAGTAAAAGTGCTCCAGAAAGGGGGATAGTTGGCCATGTATCTTCAATAAACATTATCTCAAGATTTCTAAGACCAAACAGTCTCCTCATGTAAGTGTTCATAGGAAGAATCAGCTCCACCTCTGCAGCAATCTCAATGGACTCCTAGCTAACTTTTTAACTCCTTCCTGGCCAAAGAGTTTTATCAAAATCATGCTTGCAAGAGGATTCCATGTCAGGTTGTAAGCACGGAGACACAAAAAGAATATTTAATTTTTTTAAAAAAATACAGATACTGATTTTAAAAAATATATATTTAAAAAGAATACAGAACAAATATTTGGAAGCTCACCTGTTTAAGCTGTGAATTTACTGGTTTTTTGCTTCGTAGCTGAGGGTGGTCTTACTTGATGTTTGCAGAACTTTGGGGCCTATATCCTCTCATAGTCTCAGGTTAAAGTCTTCATTCCACCCATTTTGTCACTATACAATTGCTGGATGATTTAAAAAAAAAAAACCTCCAAAGATATTATGTGCCATCAAGTCACTTCTGATGTGTGGTGACTAAATGAGTTGATGACTTCCAAAATGTCCTATCATTAACAGGTCTGCTCAGATCTTGCAAACCGACATCATCTCATGGTAGGTCGTTCTTTCTTCCTACTGTCCTCTGTTGTTGTTTAGTCGTTAAGTTGTGTCCGACTCTTCGTGACCCCATGGACCAGAGCACGCCAGGCCCTCCTGTCTTCCACTGCCTCCTGGAGTTTGGTCACATTCATGTTGGTAGCTTCGATGATACTGTCCAACCGTCTCGTCCTCTATCGTCCCCTTCTCCTCTTGCCTTCACTGTCCTCTACTTCCTAACAATATGGTATTTTCTAGTAAGTTCTGCTTAGCGCTTGCAAACTAACTGCTGCAGATTCTCTCGAGGAGAAAAATGGGATATAAATATTTTAGACAAACAAGTAAACAAATTAGTCCTTTAGCAGTGGTGCGGGCCTTTCCTTCCTGTGTAGAAAGACCTTTGTGGGACCATGCAAATCATCCCATCCTCATCTTGTTCAGAGGCTGCGGGGTTGTGGTTTTTCTCCAAATAGTATTATTTTTCTGAACCCTCTGTATGTATTTGCTGCACGTACTTTGCTATGACTCACAAAGACAGAAGTGGGACCCATGGCTATCCATCTTCCATCCAAAACACATTGAGGTTGTATCGTGAAATTAAAAATTGGTAGCTGTCTGCCATTGACTCCGCCTAAGATCAGACAAAAAGACAGAAGTCTAAAAACTGTGGTAAATTTTAGCCACAGCTAAAACCTAGTGGCATTCATAAGGACCAAACTCACTACTTAAATGAAGGTTTGGCTTAAAGCTGTCTCTTTTGGTTAATTCAGTCTTGGAAAAAGTCATAGGACTGAAGATAATTATAAATGACTGACTATTGTAAACCCTGCTGGAACTGTGGTTTTTAGTTTTTCTGCCTTCGGGGAATCCTTTCTACATCCATTTGTCTACCCAGAAGCACCTGCTACAGAGACATGGAACTGCCAGGGCTTACAACCAGACAACAAGGTAATCCTTGATTGGTTCTTAAAACATTGAACACAGGTAAGATTTCAAGCTCTATGGGGCTCTTCTGCAGGCTGTGCAGAATTTGGGTGTGGGTAGAGAGGAGCTACTGTCTACGGACAAACACTTGCTCTACGGCTTGGAGACGGGGATGAGCACCGCGCCCTAGAGTCGGACACGACTGGACTAAATGTCAAGGGGAACCTTTACTAGAGAGGAGCAGGAAAGAAACCCTTCTCGGCACACTTCAGAAGCTATAGTTAGATAAACAGAGCATTCAAAGAGAATTGTGCCCTTTCATCTGTAAGAATAACAACTGAATGCGGTCAAGTCAGTTCTGACTTCTGGTGACCCTTGCCAAGGTGTTCTGGGTACAGAGTACTCGGAAGTGGGTCCGTTCTTCTGCGCAGCTTGCCCAAGTCTACCTAGGCTGGCTCTTCTCCTGGGACTCATCATGAGGAATCAAACTCCCAACCTCTACCTAACTCACTGAGTTGTCCAGCCAGCTATACGTCTTCCATCTATATAAGTGGAGGAAGACAGTTGACTCTACACCCCTGAGGACAATCTTGATCCAAATGCTTCTCCAGCTGGTTTTACAAACATAGAGTCTCGTTTTGGGATTCTTAACAACAGATCCCTCGGAGCCTCGACATCTGGTCAGGTTGATTTTGGGATTTTTCTCTTCCTCCTTCCCTCTGCAAGCTTTACAGTGCCCAGCATGGAGAAGAATCCTACAGCATTCAATAGCTCACCAATTATTTAAAAAATGATCCAATCCAATCATCACCCCTATTTTTGGATTTTGAATGACCACCAAGGACAAGTACTGTAGCACTTTAAAGACTACTAGAATTGTTTCAGTGTAATGATCCAGAAAAGCTTGCGCTGGCCCAAATCTGTTTATCTTTAAAGGTTGTCCTTTGCTTTTTCTCCATGTTATTTTGGTTTCTGTTTTGCTTGTTCCCCTTTCATGCTGTCTTTTCAAACGGCGGAAATTCAGGGACATCACCCACAATTCTTTCGGTGACAACCTATATCTTGTAGATCTGTGTTGCAACTTCTTCCATTTCTTGGGATTTCCATTTGTGGCACATGAGGATTAATACTGCAGCATACCCTGATATTTTTATAAAGGAAAATGTCATTTAATTGCAGATTTTTTTTGCAATTAAACCTCTGTTCTGTTTCATCATTTAATTGTCTAAAGTCTTTCATGCAAAATACAAATATAACACATATTCCTTAAAAAAAATTAATTTTAACAACTATTATACATTTAAAAAAAACCTAAAGAAATTCCACATATACACTTGATGTGCTCCCCACCCCCACCAGGACCAATGGAAATACTCTATTTCCTTCCTTTTACGGAGCCCCCTTCCCCCTACCAGGAATACATTGACTCTTGCAAAGTTACACAATCATTCCCCTTTGTTCATACAAAGTCAATAAATTCTCCCCATATATCTCTAAGCATATTCTTATTTGACATTCCTTTTTTTACTTTAATATTACAAGTTAGTTTATTATTAATAACTATATTCCACACTTTTTAATACGATTCATATAACTGGGGATCGCACTTAACTTTCCAAATTAACTTAGCCGCTGTTACTAGATTTGTGATCAATTCTTTCGTTGTCCAATTCACTCTCAAATATCAATAAAAGTGCAAGTTTAGGACATGTTCCTAGATTTAACTTTAATATTTCACTTATTTCTTTGAAAACCAAATTCCAGAATTTCAATATATATTCACCCTTCCCACCACATATGAAAGTAGGTGTAAAACACATACAACAGCCATACTAAATTGCATTTCTCATGACGTATGTGGAGGAGGAACTTGTCAATCTGTTATGAGGACACTTTTCTAAAAAACAAGAAGCTTATCTTTTGTTGCCACACGTTTTGAATTTGTCTGGCTGTCATTTCTGGTTTGTTCTGTGGTTAAGCTTTTCAGCTGTTGCTTTACCACCGGGCAGGACTCTCCATGTGCAGTGGGAGGGGTGCAGCTGAATGGAAATGTTTTCCTTTTCTTGAAGGTAAGGGACATGCTTCCCTCGTGGTGCAGGGTTTAAGCTGCTATACTGCAGCCAAAACTGTGCTCACGGCCCGGGGTTCAATCCCAGGTAGCCGGCTCAAGGTTGACTTGGCCTTCTATCCTTCCGAGGTCGGTAAAATGAGTACCCAGCTCACTGGGGGGAGGGGGGCAATGTGTAGCCTGCATAATTAACTTGTAAACCACCCAGAGAGTGCTTCAAGCACTATGGGGCGGTATATAAGCAGCACGCTTTGCTTTTTGCTTTTTTTTTTGTTGCTTTTATTGACAAACTGTGCACTGTAGAAACCCAGTAACCAAGATAGCAAGGGGTCAGGCATTGCATCTGTACCATGGGTGACGACAGTATCTGTTCTCAGTGCCAATGTGGACATTTCTGAGGGATGTGCTTCAGACCATGCACAGAATGCATGACTCTCACTGCTGAATTACAACGCTCTCTTTCCTCTAGAGTGCAGTGACTCCCCACCTTGCGTCACCCAGGGGTTCTTGGACTGCAACTCCCAGAAACCCTGGCCAGCACTGCTGGTGGTGAACGCTTCTGGGAGTTGCAGTCCAAGAAACCCCGGGTGACCCACGGTGGGGAACCACCGCTCTAAAGCACAGCTTTCCAGGTGAGAGGACATTTCACTGTCTGTACTTCTCGAATTCCATTACCCTCTGAACGGTGCACACTTCCACACACACCCTCCAACCCTGCATCTATAGAAACTAACTCAAGAGAACACTTCATGCATCCATCAGAGCAGATTGTGACCCGTGACAGCTTACGTCATTACAGCTTGAACCCATACAGGAACCAGCTCCAAAAAAGGATAACCTGGCAACTGGACTCAAAAGGTCTCTTGGGCACAGAGTAGGTTCAGACGGGTTCGCAATCTTCTGTATGTTGTCTGATCACTGGAAAAGAGTCCACCCTGGACTGTACCACAAACAATTCAAAATGTGAGCTATATCTTGATTGCTCCCTAAATCTTGGCACTTGTTAATGAGGCGCTGGGTGCACTCCCAGTTTTATGCCTAAGGGTGCATGTTCAGGAACACAACCAGCACCTTGTTTATGAGCGGCAATTTGCCACAAGACTTAAGTGATTTACCCTATAAAAGTGTAAATCAGCAATACAATGATGGCCAATAAATGCAAACTAATGCAGCGTTCAAATGTTTCCAAGTAGACGGCTCCTTGCAACCATTCAAACGGTGCTGTGCACCTCTTCTGCTATTCCGCTGTCTGTGGATTTGTTTTCTTTGTTTAAAAAAAAGAGGAGGACGAAGCTGTGGAAAAGCCAGGTGGGGGTTTATCAATGGTGCAGTCTCTGCACCCCTAATGTTCTGTAAATGAGGCAGAAAATGAAAAAGAAAGCAAATTGCTACACAGGGTTTTTTTTAATTTTATTTATTTTATGGAAACTTTGGGGCTTTTTAGCTAAGGAGAAAAAGGCAAATGAGGAAGGCTATACTGCCAGTGTGTATATTTATGCATGGTGTAGCTGGTGGTGAAGGCTTCTGGGAGTTACAGTCCAAGAACATCTGGGGACCCAAGATTGGGAACCGCTGGTGTTGCGAAAGTGGCTAGGGAGGAACACGTCTTTCCTGTAATAATAGAAAACAGCAGGCCCCCAGTCTTGCCTCCACAAGGTTAAGGAAAAAATGAAATTTCTAAAGAAATATGAGGGATACAAGCACCTGGCGTGGTGTAATGGATACTGGGAGACCCGGGAAACTCACTGGTGGCGGCGGCGGCGGGGGGGGGGGGGGGAATAGAACTGGTAAAAAAAACACTCCTTAACTGGGTGCATTGTTAGTTTACCTGTGGAACTCACCAGATGCAGTCATCCTGACCAGTCTGGATGGCATTGAAAAGGGATGATGGGTGGAGCAGACCCCCCCAAAAAAGGCTGCTCTGGCCCTCCCCAGCCTCTGCCTTTGGCACGAAAGGGGTTTTCTATCCCTACCCCCAGGCTTAAGCCTCCAGGGGGGGGGGGGGCTTAAGGCAGGGCGGGCTGCTTCTCTGGACTAGAAAAATGCGGCTATTGCCTCTCGTCCTTTTTTTTTTTCTTTTCAGACGCGCAAGGTGCGCGCAAGGACCACAATTGCTATCTCCATCCCCGCTCCTGGCACTCCGATCCTAAAGTGCCCCCCCTGTTCCTCCCTTTTGGGACTACAACTCCCAGAATCCCCTCCCCCTCCAGCCAGCATCCTGGGATTTGTAGTCCAAAAGCAACGCCCTGCCCTGCCCTGCCCGCTGGATGGCTGTGGGCCGGGTGGTTTGCGGGCCAGACTTACCTGGACGACCCCACCCCTGATGCAGCTGATGCAACCTTTCCCCCCCCCTCTCCTCCCCTCCTCTCCCCTTCCCTTCCCTTCTCCAAAGACGTCACCACGAGCCTTGGCAGGTTCTCCCACCTTTAGCCCCGCGCAACCAATCAGCGCTTCCCTTCTGCCCCCCCCTACTCTCCTACCCACCCGGAGAGGCGGGGCTAGGCCGCCCTGCCCTGCCGCTCATTGGCTGCGCGTGCCCTCCTTCTCTCCGAACCTGTCTTCCCCCCCCCCCGCTCCTCCTCCCACCTTGGGTTGTTCTGTCGTCTTCGCTCCTCCTCCTCCTCCTCCTTCTTCTCCCCCCCTCCGCCTTCCCCAATGTGAGATTTGCATATTCATGAGGCGGGCGGGCGCGAGGGAGGGGCGGAAGCGGAAGCGTTGCGCGGAGACGGTTTCCGAGGAGCCGAGGCTATAAAAGCGCCCGCCCGCTGGCTCGCCGCTTGGGTGAGGAGTCCGTCGCTGCTTCAGCCGCCGCCTGGCCGGAGTCCGGAGCGCTCCCTCCCCCCCCCTCCGCGCCTGTGGTGACCGCGCCGGACGCTCGCTCGCTCGACCGACCGACCGACCGACTGACCGCCCACCCAGGCCGTCCCTTGACCCGGACCCGTCCCGAGCGGCGTCAACGCAGCCTGCCCCGCCGAGGGGGAGCAGCCGGGCCCCGGCGGAGCAGCGCGGTCCGTGAGGAGCAGGTTAGCGGCCGAGGCGAGGGAGGGAGAGAGAAAGAAAGAAAGAAGGGTCGGGTCGGGCTGGGCTGGGCTGGCTGGGCTGGGCTTCACACGACATCCCCCCCCTCCTCGGGCCGCTCCCATCCTTCGACACGCATCTATCTGCACGTCTGAATCTCCCCTGGCTGGGAGACGGCCGTGTCCAGGGGTCGTGTTTTTTTTTTTCGTTCCTCGGCCCTTTGGGGAAGCCGCCCAGCCCAGCCCGCCTCCCTCTGTGCCTCTCTGAGGAACCAGGTCCCTCTGAGGTAGACTGCGGCTGCCTCTGGCTGCTCGACGGGGCCGCCTTCGAAGTGGTGGAGAGCAGCGCGCTCTCTGCGGAGCTGAGGCTTCCCCACCGGGTTCTGCCCAACGGCCGTGAGGCCGCGATGGGGGTTCAATTCGAAATAGGGTCAGTCCTAAGGTGGACTGCGAGCTTTCAGACACAGATGTTAGGAGACCCGCTTCCTGTGGCTTTGCCTAATGGGGGTGTTTTTTTAAAAAAGAAGCTTCTGTTGCTGATGGATCAATTTATTACACTTGTTTTCTGCTGGTGACCTGAAAGCAGCAGATTTCGCATCGCTCTCCCCCTTTTTATGCTCCGATCCAGGGCTAGGTCAGGAGGAGAGTGTGGGTCACCCTACCAGTCTCCAGGGTTTAAACCCAGACCTCTTGAGTCCCATTAGGTGCAATTTAGAGGTAAATTTCGAAGTGCGGGTTGTCATTGTGATAGCTCCTGTAGCTAGCTAGCTCCTCCAAGGAGAGCCAAAAAAAAAAAAAAATGCAGACTGCTGGATCAGTCTATACAGCAACCAATGAGGAGCAGGTCTTTTATAAAGGCAATTGCTCTTAATTGTCCACAGGAACCCAGACACAGATACTTTATATTACAGCAGAGAATAGCTAGCAGTGATAAACTATTCTTGGGAAACAAGGTAGATTGGAGGTTGGGGTGAGGGATGGTGCCGTAGTCCCTGCGGCTCAGAAAGTCCAAGGGGGGCTGACTCTACGAGCCCTGATACCACTACCATCCGTGACAATGTCACACTGGTTCTGTGATATAAGAAAGACCATCACAGCACAATTGTTGGGAAAGACCAGTGGTCCACCTGCCCCAGTGTTCGGTTTGTGGGGGGGCTTTTAGGAAGCCTCCAGTTAGAACATGTAGGCAATGATTTTCTTCTGATGCTGAAGGTATTATCCAGATATCTGGGTTTCAGAGATACGCTTCTCCTCAAAAATGGGTATTGCACTGATTTATCCTGGTTAACAGCAGCTAGTGTTTACTTGCATTTAGCATTCTTGGCACAGTATGGCCAGTCAGAGCAGTGAAATACCAGCCGCGAGGGTGTGTTTTTCCCCCTTTGAATGCAAGTCTCCAAATGGAGATGCTTGCCATGGAGAGAGCCTCTCTGTGTCCTCTTATCTGTTTTCCAGAGATGGATTGTCTCTTTACAGAGAGGCTCCATTTTTAATGTCTTGGTCTGTTAACATGGCTGGCATAGTCATCATGATGAATATATCACCAGTCCTGTTTTTCAGAAAGCCAGCTAAGCTATTGGCTTGCTGCTCTGTGGTACAAGGGAAAAACAAACATCTAACCAGTGCTTCACTCCAGGTGGTGAAAATGAGATTTTAGAGCAGCACTACATAAGCTGTAAGGAACGGAGTGGTGGAATAAGGAGTGTGAAGAAGGGTCAGAAGGGGAAAGAGCCGAGAGTTTTGCCTGGTAGCAAGATTTGATGCCAAAGGGGGTGAGTGTTCTAGAGAAAGATGTGCGTTTGTGTGATGATAATGAGGTCCTTAACATGTGAAATGAGGGTGTTTATAGGAAGTCTGGGAATATAACACTCTTGGAAGTGGTAACTCTGAGGAGAGGGTGCAGGTAAGGAGGAAAGGGCAGAGGCGGAAAGAGAGAAGCTGCACCTTCTTCGGAAAGGGGCTTGATGGATGATTTCATGGCTAGAGAAAAGGGGGCATGCATAGCCCACTTGGGAGTGGTACCCAGGAGAAGGGTTGACTTTGGGAGCTTGTTTTCGTGCGAACATGAGAGAGGACTCAGGAGGGTGTGTTTTGGGAGGCAGAGGCAGCAAAGGAGAGCAGGGAGGGAAAGACAAGGGAACCTTCTGTATTGGCGGTGGGGGGGGGCAAGCATGGAAAGGTAAAAGGCCACAGTGAATACCAGAAGAGGATGGTAGCTAGCCCTGGTCAAGTCAGGATTGCAAGAAAGAGTGTTGTCTTTGAGGGATGGGTGCGAAGGAGCTGAATTGCAAAAGGAAAGAGGGGGAGGGCAATGGGTTTGGGCGGGCAAGAGTGGAATTCATCCAGGGCTTCAGCGTAGCAGGCGGCAGGCGTGAACGAGGCAGCTTTGGTGATGTATCTCTCTGATGGTAGATGCCAAGGAGAGCGGTGGAAAGGAATTCATGCCAAGGTAGTAAGCAGTGAAAGAAGGTTTAAAAAAAAAGATATACAAAGGCATAAGAAGAGTAGATGCAACAGAGGATTCCCAGCAAACGGGGTTTGAAAAGAGGAGAGGATTGAGGCTGCCTTTTGAGGGAAAAGAGTAGCCAAGGTGGGATTGAGGGCAGCTGGGAGTAATTTGAGAGCACTGCTTTAGAAGACAGAGGAGGAATTGCGTGTGGGAAGGGGTACAAGAGGAAGGGCAGGGTTGTCTAGTTGTTGGATAAGAAGCAGTTGCAGAATCAAAAAGAGGGTTAGCTGTCAAGGGTCTCCGTTGTTGAGAGGAAAAGTCAGGTGTGGGAGGAGTACAGGAGGAGACCCCATCATCTGTGCAAGGGAAGAGACCCTCTGATCTCCAGAGAGGGTTGTACCGGCAAGGATCGGGTGTGGAAGGAGCTGTAAGAGGACATCCTGAAAGAGGAGGAGATTGATTCTCTCTGGTCAGTGTGGATTTGGGAGGCTGATGGCCAATGCACTGTGTGGGCGTTTACTGATGTTTAGAGGAGATGAGCAAATAAAGGAGATGTGGGACATGAGAGGTGATTGGGCTTGTTTGAGGTGGACGGCTGAGGGCTAGCAGAAAAGTCAGTTGCTTTCTGGAGCAAAAGTCCACAGGAACAGTCTTCCTTTCGACAATCCTTTGCAGTGCAGGACTCTGTTGTTCTCTTTGCAAGGGACTGGGGACTGTTTCTGAAGCTAGTTATCCAAACAGAAAAGGGAAGACAAGAGCAAGTGCCATGAATGAGGAGCTTTTCCCTTCAAAGTGCTTGAGTAGGCAACTGTCCAGACACACTTGTTGGGGGGTGGGAAAGGGGGAAGAGACAGTCACAAGGAGGATCTGGCAGGGACTCAAGACAAAAGGGAAGTCTCGGAGGCAGACAGAAAAGCAGAGATCTGGAGCAGCTGGGCAGAGCAAGTGAGGACCTGGCCATATGCCTATTGCATAACTTATATAGCAGGTGAGCTGGCTGGATAGCTCAGTGGTTTCGGCTGGGAGTTCGATTCCCCACTGTGCCTTCTATGAGTAGAGCCAGCCTGCGTGGCCTTGGGCAAGCTGCACAGTCCCAGGGCACCCACAGAAAAAGGGAGTGGTAAACCACTTCTGAGTAAACTCTACCTGGAAAACCCGGAAAGGGGTTGCCATAAGTCAGAACTACCAGCTGGAGTTGAGTGTAAGGTAATGCCAGTGGTGGGATAAACTGTCGTTTTGGCAAGGTTTGGCAACTGAGCATTTAATTTGGCTATTACCCTGTCAGTCTTTTTGTTAAAAGGCTGTCCTGTACTCTGGGATGCTTCTCTGTCCAGTAAAAATGAGACTGTGGGAAGTGGTGACTCAGTTTTTATTACTGCATTTCAGTAGATGAAATGCAGTAATAAAAATTGTGGTTTTCAAGTCCAAAATGCAGAATAACTCCTGCATGCACCGAGTAGCATGGAAGAGGTGGGGGTCCTTGAGCACATTGACTCAGAACAAGAACTTATTCTGGGTTTCACAACAAGGCTTTTTCTTTTTTTTTTTTTTTTTTTACACAAAAACCCACTCCAGCTATCCCACTGAGCTTTTTATCATTTCAACCACTTAATTCGGCAGGAAGACTTTTCCTTGTTGGTGGTGTTAAATGTGTGGGATGCAGAAGTTTTGGCAATGTCTTGAAGATCACCCAGAGTTCTACCACCAGAACATAGTTTGCCTTCTGCCGCTCCTGCCATTGTGAACAAACAGGGAGGGAATAGCAAAACAAGACCAGAGTCTGTGAGTGTGTGTGTGTGTGTGTGGATAGGTGTCTTCTAGGAAAATCTATTGGCTTTTGTGCATTTTATTGATATGTAGCTTTAAATTAACTTAAGTGAAGTTTGTTCCTCTGTATAAATTCTACCTGTTTAAAAAATGTTTATTATTAGTTTATAGTTGCATTAGTATTGTGCCTTTCCTCCTGTAA
The DNA here is from genome assembly GCA_037013535.1 of Intellagama lesueurii. Classification (NCBI taxonomy): domain Eukaryota; kingdom Metazoa; phylum Chordata; class Lepidosauria; order Squamata; family Agamidae; genus Intellagama; species Intellagama lesueurii. The sequence continues at coordinate 6,102,069 of JBAJHW010000004.1, forward strand.
GCACAAGGTTGTGTACACGGGGCCCCTCCTTACTTATCTTAGAATCACAGAGTAATGGGGTTGGAAGGGGCCTATAAGGCCATCAAGTCCAGCCCCTACTCAATGCAGGAATACAAATCAAAGTAGATCTGAGAGATGGTTGTGCAATTTTCTCTTGAATGCCTCTAACGCTGGAGCGCTCACCACCTCCCAAGGTCATTGGCTCCATTGTTGTACTGCTCTGTTAAGATGTTTTTCCTGATCTTCCTGTGTCCTGCACTCTGGGATGATGGAGAACAAATCCTGTCCCTCCTCTGTATGGCTACATTTCAAGTATTTGAAAAGTGCTATCCTGTCTCCCAACAGTCTTCTTTTCTCAAAGCTAAACTTGACCCGTTCTTTCAGTCTTTCCTCATAGGGCTTAGTTTCCAGTCCCCTGATCATCCTTGTTGCTCTCCTCTGAACTTGCTCCAGTAAGTTGGCATCCTTAAAATACGGTGTCCAGAACTGGATACAGTACTCTAGATGAACCCTAACCAGTGCCGAATTGAGGGGAAATAGTACCTCATGGGACTTGAAGCCTATACTTCTGTTCATGCAGCCTAAAATAGCATTTGCCTTTTTTGCAGCTACATCGCACTGTTGGCTCATATTCAGCTTTTGATCTACAACAAATCTAAGATCCTTCTTACTCATAGTATTACTGAGCCAAGTGTCCACCATCTTGTAACTGTGCATTTGGGTTTTTTTCCCCTACGTGTAGAACTTTGCACTTACCTCTGGTAAATTTCATTCTGTTGTTTTCAGCCCATAATTGTCTCATTTGGAATGGGATGGGGGGCAAATGGGGTATGACGTAGCTCCGTGTTTATTTGGAAGGTGCCCCTGCAAACTTCCAGAGGGTTTCTGAGAAGTAACGCCTTGAAGAAGACATCAGCAATATAACTGGCAATCAGTCTTCTTTTGTCACAGTAAGCTTGTAATACAAATAGTCGACACTTTGTGATGATCAACTGAAGTGCTTGGGTTTGCATATCTGCGGTTTCGCCCCGGCAAGATGAAATCCTTTGTCCCTTGTATTATAAATATGCAAGAGCAGAAAATGTAAACTTGAGTTACACAGAGAAACAGAGTTTTTGCTGACCTGCACATTCAAGAGTCTTTTGCCCTCTTATGTTCTTGAATGGAGTAATATGTTTTTGACTTTGGGGAACAGCCGTTTCCTAGATTTTGGTCAGAATGGAGACCCTCCTCCTAAAACAATAATTGAAGTGAAAAATTCTCATGGTCACAGACCTATTGGCTATTATATGGTTGAAGTGCTTTTATTAAAAAAGAAAATTCTTGGTATTTCACTCCTGATCTTGAGACTGTCGTCTGAAAAAAATGCAGTGGGTTTTCTTGATAACTCTCTCCACAGTGAAAGATGTCTGAGAAACAATATTCTATCATCCACCCCTTCCTTCACCTACCGTGTTTCCCCGAAAATAAGACAGGGTCTTAAATTAATTTTTGCTCCAAAAAACGCATTAGGGCTTATTTTCAGGGGATGTTTTATTTTTTGCATGTACAACAATCTACATTTATTCAAATACAATCCTGTCATCTTCTTCTGGTTGCTGCACAAGGGTGGAGGTTGGGGTTTCACTTAACTGGGGCTTATTTTGTGGGTAGGGCTTATATGACGAGCATCCTGAAAAATCATATTAGGGCTTATTTTCAGGATAGGTCTTATTTTCAGGGAAACAGGGTATTATTTTTTGGTTAACTGTTGTTACAGTGAGAGGAACTAGGAGGCCCTGTTGAAGCATGTGGGTAATGAAACTGATTAGCTAGCTAGTTTATGAGAGAAGAGAAGCTGAAAAAAGCTGAACATTTTGCCTGTCCTTTGTGGACTGAGACACGAATTGCAGGTTCTCTTCCACAAAAGTTTGTGAATGCGTAATTGGGAATTGTCAGTAAAATAGACTTGGAAAGATCTGGCAGTGTTCTTTGGCATTTTTTAATTTTTGCAAACGTGCATCATTAAATAAGTTGCATTGCTTGCTCTTCTGGTGTTTAGTGTTTCACTGCTTACAAAATAGTATTGCATTACATTGCATTGCCTGGCTTAAGCAGTGCTGCTAATTTGTGTTGCAAATATCTGCCACCAATCTCCTCTTGGTGCAAGTGAGTGGATATTTCCTTGGCTTTGCAGCAGAAGGGTGAGTGTAGCTCAAAACAGTCTTGATAACCAGGAGCCGCATATCTTTAAGCTATAGCACTAGCTCTGCACCCTCTGCTCACTGTGTTTATGTGTGGCTCTTCTCAGTACCTAATCTGCTGCAGGAATTAAGGTAGTCATCTTTGGAACAGATGTAACATTGTATGCCTTCAATCCAAGGTTTCCAGCTGAGAGGATGATAGTGCAGTTCAGGGCCTGTGTTTTTAAATGGCTTGCCCATTAGTGACAAAGGCTTTGGAACCAATCTTCCTTAAAAACAGGATTTAAAAGGGAAATGGTTCTGTTGATGATCTGTGAACAATTGTGTACTTCACAGCAAAGAGGGAAGTATCTTGAGGTTACTATTTGTTGGGGGGGGGGCTGCTGCTTTTACTGGGGAGGCTGCCAAGAAGATGAAAAATGCTGACCCTAAAACGGGACCACTTAACCAAGGTAGCAAGCGGCAGCTGTTGTCTTGGAAAAAAGCATTCTGCTCTCAGCCTTTCAGAAGTGCAGTTTTAATCGAGTGGGCATTAATCATTTTTCTGGGGTGTCTTTAAACGGCATTTTCTTCCGGGAGAAGCTGAGATAGTCTCAGAAAAGCTGATACGTCAGGCACGTATTTGGTGAATGCAGATGCTGAACCTGTCAAGCTGCAGATGCAGAAAATCGGAGGGAGAAGCCTGTGGTGGCAGCACAGCTTCTGGTTGCCGGTGGGGAGTGAGGGGAGGATGCCATTTTTAAACACTACTCTGTCATGAGAGGCAGGTAAATAAACAGAGCCGTGTAGGAAAGTGTTCCTACCTCTGCCCACTCTTCTGTATTAGCTCTTTGTTTGCAAGGAGGGTTTCTTGCATAGAATATGATGTACAACACAGGGAGACTGTTCCTTCTGCTACCTCATCTTGAGTTTGTTTTCTCTCTCTGCTGAAACTGCAGACCAAATATAATGCTGTCCACTCATTAGTGTGTCTCTCTCTCTCTCCCTCATATTAATGGACTAGCAATGCTTTTGTCCACTTTTGGGCCAGGGACTTTTCCTGACCTGCTGCTGCAGATTATTTCTCAGGGAAAACCGGTGCCTGGACCCGAGACCTTAACCTTCTGCAGTCAGAACCAAGTGTTCCTCCTCCGAGCTGTGGACCCAACCCAAATACTTATTATGTTTGCATCTTACTCGTCTTCCGCAGATCACAGAAACATTTCAATTTGCCAACAACCTTGCCAGGTAGTTTAGGCTGGATGTAACTGGCCAGGTGCCATCCTGCAGCTCACTGGCTCAGCGTAGATCAGTAATTGGACCTTGCACGGCTGGGCAGCCACTACTACACCACTCTCTGTTTACAAGTTTGATCTGCCCATGCATCACTGAATAGAGACGATCAAGGCTGATGGTTAGGCCATGAAAACAAAAAGGTCCCTTCCACCTGCCAAAATTGCTTGCTCGGAGAGAGAGCAGGCTTGATTTGGGAGTAATTTAATAAGCAGTACGACCTCAGTAGTTCAAAGAGACTGTCCCAACTGTAAAACTCTGCTCTTCCAAAAACATGGAAAGGTTGCCTAATGTTTTCTCAGCTGCTGTTTACACAGTGAAGAAGCCTGAAGTCAGGCGTAGATATTGCTTATATAGACTGCTGTTCTGCGTGCTTCACGATTCAAGCTACTTATTCATGCGAACGGGGCAGCAAGAGCAAGTAATCCTGTGTTTCTGCAAGTGTTTTTCTTGGGCTTTGCTGGACATGTGGCGTGCTCCTAATGAGGTCCTCCTTCGAATCTGGGTACTTTGTGTACAAGCTTATTTTTATGACTGAACTTCAGCAAAATTGCTCAGAGTTACTGCTTTGTGCCAGTTTAATTGGTTTATTCCAGAGAGTAATTTTTCTAATTTGGAGAACACTTATACTTGACAACTCTCTGGTATAGGTTACTTGCAGGAATGTTGCTTGAAAATGTTAAAATTCCAAGTCATTCTACATGGGAAGTACTGTTTAAGAAAGCTCCGTTTCTAAGTAGAAAATGGTGTGAAACTAGAAGGAATTTGCACAGTTTAAACCATGTTGTGCAGATGGAGCAAGGTGAAGAGTTTGCAATAGGTCCAAGCGTTAATATATTAGAATCTTTTTTTCTTGGTATTGGAGATATGATTACCAGCATAGGGTACAGAACAGTCTGTTTATGGAGAGGACTTCAGCTTAAGCTTTACTAGGAATTCTATAAATGACTAGTTAAAAGCTTAAGTTGTTAAATCCCAACCTAGCTGGGAAGGTGACACTATTTATGCCTTCTGTATGCTTGGCAGCTGGTTTAGATAGATTGGTTTGTTTGTTTGTTTAAACTTCTACCCCACCCATTTAGTGGACACACCACTGCTCTGGGTGGTTTCCAGGAAATAACAAAAGTATTTATTGCTGCTCTGCTTTGCAGGCTAAGGTAGTCTGGTGTTTAACTGGTCTCCTTCCACTGGTTATTTTGTCATCATAAGCTTGTTATGATCCTTCTTAGTTTCAAGCACCCTGCATTCCAGCTGCTTGGCTGGTTGAGGAACTGAAGTTCACCCCAAGGTCTGGAGCCACTGCCAAGGTCTTGAAAAAGATGTTTGTTTATCCTGCAATAAGATGTCATGGGCTTGGCAGCTCTCAAACAACGAGCTGCCAAGCTTGGCCATGGGCTTTGATTGTCTGCATAACGTGGCCTTTTTTGTGCTTTTATTGGCCCCTTGCTTGGCTTTTAAACTCAGTCTCAAACGGAAACAGAGGAGAGATCTCATGATCTAATATAGCTAATCTTCATTAGCCACAAACTCTGGTTAGTGTTTTGCGCTCCTCTCTGTAATTTATCATCCTGAGCACACGTGGTCACAGTGTAGAGAGGCCAGCTGCTGCCCATTGGAAAGGAAGAGAATTTTCCGCCATAGCACAAAACAGTTTACAAGCTGGGAAGGTTTGCCTAATCTAGTGGTTATGACCTATTCATAGTGCCATTGTGTGTGTGTCATCTTTGAAAACTGTCAGATGTATTTTGCAAGCAAGACTGATTAGACAGGCGCTGGCCTAATTTCATTCCCCTTAGATCGCTTGTCTCTTTGCATATACTGTTTCCCACATCATATGCTTGAAGCCTGTGCATATTTGAAATTCCACCCTGCGCTCTTCAGCAAATCAAGTGACAATCCAAGATGTTGTTTTCAGCCACGGCTAGAAAAATGTGACGACAAGACCCCCCTCAGTATCTTCACCACTCTAGAGTATGTTCGGACAGTGAGAATTGAATGCTTAAGACAGCGTTCCGTTTTTATGGTGTCATTGGCGCAAATCTGACTCCTTAGCTTTGGGATTCTGTAGCTGTTTTCATTTGAGAATGACCTGTTGCAGTTCGGAAAGTAGATAAAACTTAGCAGTGAACACCTTTTGGGATGTTAGGCGATTAGCTGAGCTAATTCTTATGTTAACTAACCGACATAGTCTTTAACACTGATGATGATAGTTTACCCCCACTAGTGACTGGGAGGGGTTTCAAACTAACCCTCTCAGGAACAGACTGGGCCAGAACTTAAATGCTGCATTACACCTGCAGTTTTTTTTACCATAGGAGGGATGTTGATTTTTATTGGAATCTCAGTAGGTGACAGAGGGAATTTAATCCATCTCTCCTTGATTTTTGTTCTGTTAGCATCTAATTTGCCCATAATATTTTAAGAAAAAGCCAGGTTACATGGGATTTAAATGCTAGATTAAATGCCGGCGACAGAGTTTTGATGAGACCCTACTTCCATACTTAAGGAGTCTGGTTCCCAACTGGAGCATACTAAGAATTTTCCCATTTACAGATCTCTAATCTACTGGAAAAAGTAATACTATGAAATCGACATTTTGGAATTAAACAAGCCCATACTTTTTTAAAAAACTTTTTTTTTATTAACTGACTTTGCAGAGAGAAGTATCATCTCATCTTAACTGTCGTTGTATTGGTCCCAGCAATTATTTGATCCTTGATATGTAAACTATCTTCTTGTGGATATTTAAGCCCAGTATGCTTATCGTCTTTAGTTTCAGTTATATAATTCCCCACCTATAGCCAGAGGAGAAAGGTCTAAAAAATTTTTTTTATTGTTCTAGAAAGCAAAGCCTGTGAATTTGCCATAACATAGGTCTCAAATATGTCAGTGGGAAAGCTTGCAAAAACAGCGATTATTAGCTTTATTTTGTACCCTACCCATTCTAATTACAATTTTAGTTTTCAACAGCATACTTGGCACTGGTCAGAGTACAGTATAAATTCTGCAGCCCCTGCCGAGAGAGAGAGAGAGATTATGCTGTGCATTCCGGCAAGTTAACCGATTCCATAATTTACACAAACTCTAATCTTAGTTTGTATTCTCTGGTGCTGTTCACATTCTCCGGTGGTTAAACCTCCTAGTCAACAAGTGTCAGCAGCTAAATCTACAAGCCCTCTCCAGCAGCTCCTGCTTATGCAAAGTTGGCATTTATTTCTGTGTGTGCCAGCGGGATGGGGGGGGGGGGAACACTGGTGCTTTGCCAGTTCTGTTGAAACCAAGGGTGCATGGCAGCCCGCCTCAGGTTACATTTTCTGTATTTAGTTGCAACTTGAATCCTAGGATAGTTATGTCATAGTCACTGCTTGCTTTGTAATTAGCCTGTGTTAATGGCTTACCTGGAGGCTTACCAACTTGCATGTTGTTCTGTGTTCTTACTAGAGACCATTTGGTAGGTTATTCCAAACCAAAATCAGCTGCAGCTTTCCTCAGAGGTGATCTTGCTTGTCATGTGCAGTTCCTTCCATTTTCTCCTAGTCTGCCTTTAATCTCTCAGACTACTTTCCTGGCCCTATTCTTTAGTCCCTAATCCTTTGCAGCATGCCCTATTCCAGGTTACCTTTCCCAGGCTCTCTGTTTCTCTGAGCAGGGCCATCTTTCTAGGTTCAAGCTTGTTTGTTTTTGTCTGGACATTATCTACCTTCCATGACCCTCACTATCATCTGGGCAATTTAACCAGTGGCAGCTAGATCCTCATGTAACCTGAAACTTCAAACACTGATAGCTAGACTATTCACTGTTACTCCCCGGGGACTCAGGCTGAGTTAGCGAATTACTGCAGTCAGCACTGTAGATTTAAGGAGCTGAAGGTGTGCATGAGAGCTTGATCAAAGGTCAGTTTGGGTTTGGAGTTAGTTACGAGAAATAGGCTTCATAAATATCTGTGTCCAAAGCTCTTCCACCATACCTAGTTTGGGTTTGATCCGGATCTCTTGGAGCAACTTTAAAGCTTTGAATTGGTTCTAGTTAATATTCTGGCTTGACTTAGGAGGGTGTGTTCAGTAAGAGGGGCTACAAGAGTGGCTAGTTCACTGAACCTTTTCATTTTTCTAGCAAGTGGATGGTAATGATGGGATCTTTTGCACTGCACATCCCATAATTCTCCATTCTGGTAGTTCCATCTGACCATAGAGACACCTGGATCACCTGGGCGAAAGCCCTCAACTGGAAGGTCAAAAACCTCAACTGGTTTTAGGACTGAGCTAGGCCTAGTTCCACCCAAACTTCCTGTTCCTGCCCCAATTCTTTGTTCCTGAACAGGAAGCCATACAGAGCTAAGCTTTACTTTCAAGTAAGCCACATTCAGGTGTCTGTCTATCAGATAGAACTCCCAAAATGGAGAATTAGGGTATTTGTTCTCCAAAAACCCCATCCCTCGTGGATGGTTTGATTCAGCTGTGGATACGTTTAAAACTTTAGTCTGTTAGAGGGCCATTCCTTTAGGTTTTACCCCAAAGAAAATAAAGTGGACTGTCTGAAAATGGAGAGGAGGACCCCACAAAGCAAATAAGAAGACATTTTTAAAGATCCTGGCGTAAAATTGTTTAAAAACTTTAAAAAAGTAGGATGCTAAGTACCTTGTCATGTGTAAAATGGAGAAAGAAAATGTGTGTACATAGTTTATGGTAGGACATATTTCTGAAAGCCAAGCAGAGACTTTTAAAACTAAATTTGGCATACCCAGTTTGTATGCTGGGATCCACACATTAGTCTGCCTTGGTGGGGTTCATTCTCTGTTGCCTAGTGCAATATGATTCTGCCTCCCTCCTTTAATCCTTAGGAAAGAGGTGAGGAGCATCATCATTGACTTCTCTTTGTATATTGGAGCAATGCTGGAATGACAGAAGATCCCATCTTTCTCCTCAAGAGAAAGGGAGGAGGGTCAATGTTACAACAACCACATATTTGTACTAAAAAGGAGGTGAGCATAAAATGAAGAAGCAGATGAAAACGTTCAGAGGCACTTTGGTGTGCTGTGTTGATTGAACTGATCTTACAGCAGAGCTAAGATGTAGAGTTTTCTACTGGAGTCTCCATTAATTTGCCTTTCTTTGTTTGGGGAATGGTAATGTTTTTGTAGCTGAATATGACACCAGTGTTTTGCTGACCCTACATATTTTCCCTTTTCAGCTGGCCAGATGTTGGCTGCAGGCACTGCTGGCTCATTAAAACACGCACACACTTCAAAACAAGTCCATTATCACCTTGAAGTGCCAAATGTCTGAAAGGGAGGGAAGGGGAGTTAAGGGGGAAAAATACCAAGGTTGTCTGTATATATTTTTCCTTCCCCCCCCCCCCCATCTCTTGCCCTTGATTTTATCCAATCAGTCTGCCTTGCTGTGTTCCAGAAAGTGCTCCATCACTGGCTGCCCTTTTCCAGCAGACCACCCTGGCTCTTAATCTCTTTGAAACTCTTATCTTGTTGCTTGTTTTGCCACAGTGTGTTTTTATTTCCACATAATGTGTCTTTGCGGTGCAAAATGGTGTCTGAAAAGTAGGTGGCTAATATGATTGGGGAATAGCAGTTAAGAGTACCCTACAAGGAAATGGGAGAGCCAGGGTTCAGGTCCTCACGGAGGTCTGAAAGTCACAGGGCAAGCTCAAGCCAAACTTATTATTATTATTATTATTATTTATTATTATTTATTGTATTTATATCCCGCCCAATTGGTCCGATGACCAATTATATTTCTGGCCTCCGTCTTTCAGTTGTTGGGAGTTGAAGGGGGAATCGTAGAATCACAGACTAATGGAGTTGGAAGGGACCCATAAGGACCTCAAGTCCAACCCCCTGTTCAATGCAGGAATCCGCAGCAAAGGAGATCTGAAGATGGTCGTCCAATTTTCTCTTGAAATCCTCCAGTGTTGGAGTGCTCACCAGCTCCCAAGGTCATGGGTACCGTTGTTGTACTGCTCTAACTATTAAGAAGCTTTTCCTGATATTCACTCTAAACTTGGCTTCCTGTAGCTTGAGCCCATCAATATGTTTCCTGCACTCTGGGATGAGTGAGAACAGATCCTGTCCCTCCTCTGTATGGCTACATTTCAAGTATTTGAAAAGTGCTATCATACCTCCCCTCAGTCTTCTTTTCTCAAGGCTAAACATACCCAGTTCGTTTAGTCTTTCCTCCTAGGGCTTGGTTTCCAATCCCCTGATCATCCTTATTGCCCTTCTCTGAACTTGTTCAAGTTTGTCAGCATCCTTCTTAAAGTGTGGTGTCCTGAACTGGATACAGTACTCTAGGTGAGGGAAGAAGATAACCATGTAGCTCCCTTGATCTCACTGGGGGCAAGGGAATGGATATAACTGTAACATAAATAAAATGGGTACCTTGTAAGAAACCGGTATTTAAATAGGGGCAGGAGCAAATGGAGATTAAGGGAGTCGTGGTTACAAATTTCTATCTTTTACACTGTTTTTACGTCCACTTTTAGCAGTCCATGCATAAAGGTAAGGAAGGATTTGTGACAGTCCGAAATTTGAGGACTGAATTCAGAAATACCACTGGGCAAACCCAACTCCTATGTGGATATGATGGGATTTTTTCCCCTCTCTCCACATCCCACATCTTTTCCTCACCCTGCAGATGCATTTTACTCCAATTTACATGGCCAGCATTGTCCCATTGCCCAGGACATCTGGAGGCGCTAGCTTGGGGAAGGATGCTACAGTGCAAACCCCCTTATGTCTGGCATAGCCTAGGTTAGAGTATGATGTACTTCTAAATGAGCTAATCCAGGCGATGTTGGGACTGGACCCCCGTGATCCTTCAATCTTCACAGAGCTGAGAAAAGTTTGACCTGCTTCCTGGAATGAAGAGATCCACATAGGGATCTCTTGTTGCCCTAGCTTTCACCTCATCATTTCTTCTCTGTTATCTACATATATATTTGAGGAAGACAAAAGGGCAATCCTGGCTGTGTTCAAAAACAAACAAGGAGCCTTTAGCAGCAAGCGAGCCACTGCAGTCTTCGTGCCATTAGAAGGAAACCAGCTCCAGCAAATACTTCATCTTCCTGTCTCCCTTTTGGCTATGCAGAGAGCAGTGTACACTTGGAAAGGCCTTGGCTGCTTTTCAGAGAGGCTTAAGATGTTTCTACCGTTGCTTCATGTTTACTTATGAAGGGACAGCTGTGTGTGTCTTCCATGTGGGCCAGGATAGTCCCAGATGAGTGACTTAGCAGTGTACTTTCCTTGCCTGTTTTATAGTTTATAAGCACTAATTTTATAGCAATTAGGCTAGAATAGTTCATCTCTCTTCTCTAGGAGCAGGTGTGTGTGAGAGAGAGAGAGAGCGAGAGCGAGTGAAAACAGTCCAGCATCATCTGCACCCCTTCATGTTTCACTTTTCAGAAAAAGATTGGAGAAGCATGATTGGATTACTGTTACCCTTCTCTGAATGGAAGATGATCAAGGGGGAATAACTATCGGGGGTTCCTCTAATACCTCTGCCCCTTTCACCATGACACAGCTTTTGTTCACTTACTCGTTTTTGCGTTGGTCGGCTTCTGTTCCAAAAGGTTGACATGCCTTTGTCTCTTACAGATTATTTCCTGGCAGTTTAAGCTTTAAGCTATTTTAGGTCCTATCCCTAAACCCCAGTCAGCACTAAAATACAGCTCTATGACTTTTTCTCAGTCAAGTTGAAAAAAGTATCCCACTCTTGCCTTATTGCTTATGGGCTGTTTTAACAGGTCTGAAGGTTTTGGTCAGTTTTGATCCGTCGGAAATCCGTTTTGGGATGCACTCCCAAGATGTAAAACTCCATTTGAAACAAGCTTGCTTTGAATACATTAGAATGATTTCCTCTTGGTGAGAAGCATTTGAAGCATGCAATTGCTTGTTTGAAATGGCTTCTCCCTTGTAGGCTGCCAAATTTCAGCGGCAAAATGCAAAAAGCCTCTTAAAATAAGTAAAATGCTTGCTTAAAATTCCCCCCTCCCTCATCTCCAGACCAGGCTGCTGCCAGATTATGGTAAACCGGTTCCCCGGGATGCTGGGAGTGGTGCACAAACAACCCAGGCTGGGGGTAGGGGGGGGGGTTAGGGGAGGCGCTACCTGATTCCTACTCCTGCCTTGGAATGGAAGGTGGGCAAACTAAGGGTAGCCTTAGAGAAACAGGAACACGCCATGTATTGTGCTGACTGATCCAGCGCTCTGATCATCATAGTCTGAGTAGGATGAGAGGGGAGGGAGATGCGGAGCAAAGTAACCCAATCAAATATTTACATGTTTTGATTTTTTTTAAAATATCAACACAGGCTTGAAAGAAGAGTGGTAAACAGGAAAGCACCTGATACTGGTTTTGTAGGTGCCTGAGTAGCCCTTGCCTTAGTAGCAGCGTATTTCTTTCCCCGTTTCACTTTAATAACCAAACGCATGATGTTTGGACAGCAAGACTGTTTGCCTAAAAATCCACTCTGGTCCTTGGCTTCTTGAGCCCTCCTTTCCTGGAAGCTTTACCTAAGCCATCCAGCGGTTGATAAACCACACAATCTGTCATTGACTGTGTTATAGATCAGTTGGATGAAAGGTGCAGTCTACCAGTATCTGTGTGGCTACTCAGATATACTCTCACACATGAACTCCTACACCTGAGGTACACCTGCAAAGGATCTTTGAACCATGGGGCATTTCCCTGCCCTGGCCTAAGCAATTTTTGACGTGATTTGGTGGAGGGGATTTGGTACAGCTCTTTTAGGTCTTGCCTGTTTTAAATATCTCTCACCCCTTAGCTTTCTGTATTTTTGTTTTTTTGTTTGTTTTTTAAGAAGTTTAAATAGGATCCTGTGAAATCTTGGGCCTGGCAATGAAGCTGTTTGCAGTTAAAATCTAGTGTGTAAACTGATCGGTGTGGTGGCAAGAATAGTCCTGAATTTGTTGGGGTTTTTTCTCTTGGTACAGTTGGATTTATCTTTTCATTCTCATGCCTCAGATTAAGGCAGTCATGTTTAATTCATGGACTGCTGTTGGCAGCGCCCAGTTATTCAGCAGCAAAGACTGATTTGCTTGTTTGTTTTAATTTACACATTCTTGTTAGATGCCCAAAGCATGTTATTTTTAACATTCTCATATAGGCAGGTAAAACAAATACTTGCATTGACACGACATGTGATGGCTGTTAACCTACAAACCTTTTGAGGAGGCAATGGTGATGTCAGACCATAGATTGCTGAGCTGTTGATCTGAGCTGGTCATTCAATACAGTTCTTTCATTCTCACTTCTGTTGGCAAAAAAAGAGTGTTTCTTAAGCAATCATCACATCCTGACTGGCCTGGCACGTGGTAAAACTAACATTTATCCTGGAAAATATCTTGAAAATGCTACACTGGAACGTAATGGAGACTTGTGTATTAATCCTCTTGAATAAGTCATTGTTCCAGCGGTAAACTGAGGCATTGTTTACATGAACAGATACATTATGTCTCAGCCCCCAACCTTTTCATGCAGAAGTTCTTTTTTTGTCAACATTTTTGAGCTGGTTTTATAAATGTTCCTTTTATTCATGTGAGGGTGTAAGTTAAGGTTTAGTTGGCAGTGAGTTGAAGAAGAAGTGGAGAATTTGTTGATCAGCCAAATAACTGAAGCATTTATCATATGTAGTTGCTTCATTTCCTGGGCAGAAGCCAAATCTTCCTACTGTAAGTGAACAGGTGATTCAAGATGAAGTTAAAACCAGCCCTTTGAACTCTGGGAGATAGGAGAAGCCTGAAAGAAATGACCCCTTATTGTACACTGGGAATGTCAGATCCAGTGACCTCAACATGTACTACAGAGTAAGGGAATTTCCTTGTTTAGCATCATTTTGCTTGAGTGTAGAGGGCAGTCACCATGACAATGAAGAGTAGCAAATGAGTCTTATCACCTTGCCCCAGGTTCTTATGCATCATCATCACCTGCACATACTCGAATTCTCTTCCACAGTCCAAAAAGGTCAAACGCTTTCAAAATGGCTGGAGATTCTAATGAAGCCATGTTTTGTGTTTTTACTGTGTATACATGTTGTGGGTTTTTTTTATTTGCAAGAATAGAAAATCCATTATTTTGTTAGGTAACATCTAAGTTAAAACAAATGTTAGAATTTAAAGCATGTTGAGGCAAATGACGAACTTGCCTTATTGACTTAATAGGCAATAAAATTAGAGCAATTAGAAAAGAAGGCATTATATTGTTGCTGTTCTCAGTTTACCCAAATATAGCTTGGCAGTTTAAACTTCACAGTATGTCCCTGCAGCGTTTTCCCATTCAGCAAGAGAGAAAAAGATGTGTTGTTTTCTTTATCTAGCAAAGCAGCCTGTGGGTGCCCCAAAATGTAAAATACAGTCTTGTGGGTTTGGGGTTGATTTATTTCTCCTATACGCCCATGTTTATGAGAAAGAAATATTGCATCATAAAATTGTTAGGTACTGTACAGTGCCTAGAGAAATATATGGTATTATGACGCATTAAACAAAATGGGAAAGAGAGAATGCTAGAAGGCCTACAATTAGTTTCTCCTCAGGGTGGGAATTTGATCAGTCAAAAAGAGAGAGAGAGAGAGAGAAGTAATTATTGGTAAAATACTTTTCAGGCATTAATGTTTTTATTATTTGTTATTTATTGTTTGGATATATTATATATCTGTTTGTTCTGTTATGGATTTGTAATTTGGTTCTGGTTATTAATGGCAAGAGTCAGCTCTGGGTTGCCGTTTTTATTTTTGTCTCTGTTAATATTAAGATTAGGTTACTTGAGGGTATTTTCTTTGATTATTTTTAAGTTTGACGGTATGGTTTTGTTTTATGTGACGTAAACCACCCTGAGTAGTGATTTCACTGAGTCAGGCGGTCTATAAGCTTTATAAATAAACAAACATAAATAAAATAAAAACTGGCCCACTGGCCCACTCAGGCAGCCAGTTAATAAGGGATAGTTTACCAGATAAATTCAGTTACTTAGCATAGTAAAATACAAATACAAGAAAAGGAGATACCTTTAGAGACCACTAAAAATTCATCATACAATACATGAGCTTTCGTTAATTAAAACACCGCTTCATCAGGTTTGTACCAGTGTGAAGAAATTAAAATGGGGAATTGCTGAATCATAAATTCTATTGAGTCAAATGAGCCTACTCTAGTAGTGTCACTGACCTGAGCATAGTAAATTGCAACTAGACTAGGCTCATTTTGATCCATGAAACGTACGGAGGAGATTCATTTGGCCTACTCTAGTGCAACTTACTACGCTGAGCAACAGGATTTCAGCCACAGTGTGTAATAACTACTTACTGCTAAACTTGTATTTTTGGTGCATTTGTACATGCCTGAAGTCAGTTTTAAAACATTTAATGACATGCATTTCAGACATCCTGCTTAGGGCTATGTGTGTAAGGTGCTGTCTGCTCATGGCATTAATTAAACTCTGCAAACAGGCTTCCTTCAGTCACTAGGCTTAGCTTCCTACAGTCAGGAGACTTAGCTTCCTCCAATCACGAGCCTTGTGTAACTGATGTCAGCTGATGCTGAACAAACCAATTGGAACACACCTCATTGGAGGTGGTTCCTGTAGGCTCAGATACAACAGGGACTCATAATGTCTGAACATTCTGAGCCCAGAGGCTGAATACTCAAAGCTACCATATTTTTCCATGTATAAGACCCCACCAATGTATAAAATGCCCCCCAATTTTGATCCTTGCCAGAGGCGGAGGCAAAGGAGCAGCCATGCTTGGCCGCCGCTCGCGGCTGCCCATTGACTGCCGCCGCCACTGCCCAATCACCTCCTCCAGTGCCACTCGCGGGTTCCCTTCGGGCAGGGGACAAGGCGGCGGCATGAGCTGGAGGGGAGCCCCGGCAGTGGCGCTGGAGGAGGCAATCGGGTGGCAGTGGCAGCAGTCAATAGGCAGCCGCGAGGGGCGGCCAAGCGCGGCTGCTCCTTCACCTCCATCTCCTGCTGCTGGTGCCACCATTGCCTGATCGCCTCCTCCAGCACCACTGCTGGGGCTCACCTCCAGCTCACGTCGCCGCCTTGTCCCCTGCCCAAAGGGAGCCCGTGAGTGGCGCTGGAGGAGGTGATCCGGCAGTGACGGCAGCAGTCAATGGGCAGCCGTGAGAGGCAGCCCGAGCACGGCTGCTCCTTCGCCTCTGCCTCCTTTTGTGTATAAGATGACCCTCAATTTTTCCTCTAATGATTTTAGGAAAAATACAGTAAGTTAAGATTTATTAATTTGAAGTTAGAAAAGTGTGGGGCGTCTTATACATTGGGGCATCTTATAAATGGAAAAATACAGTACTTCTATATGAACTAGCAGGTGCCAAGGGCTATTGGCTTATGTTTTGAGAAGTATATAATTTTATCTTCACAGTGAGATTTTAAAAAAATTTCAATTGTTTGAAAGTTTTGTATTAGAAAACAGCCCCCTCCAAAATTATACTCTTCCACAGAATCCTTGTCTAAAATGTACACTTATTTATTTATTTATTTATTCATTCATTCATTCATTCATACCGCTCATCTGGCCTGAGACTACTCTGGGTCGTTTACAACAAAATGTAGGTGTTCATACTGGGTAAGGATGGGAGGGCTGCTTTGCCCAAAGCCAAGTGCTAGTTTTTCTCAACAAGCTCTTTGTGTGTGTGTGTTTGTGTGTTTGTGTGTGTGTATGAGAGAGAGAGAGAGATTTAGCACCACCACTGGTAATGTGTGTGAGAGAGACAGAGAGAGGGGGATTTAGCACCACCAGTCAATCAGGGAGTTTGAAGAGAAGAGGAGGAAGAGGGCTCGGTGCTCTGCGAATAACCATGTGTGCTACTGCCTGGGTAGGGTGCAGAAGTTGCCTTGCTTGTGGGAATAAGTTAATAGTCTTAAGGTGGGGTGTCTGAATCTGAGCCACATACAGCCTTCCCAAGTAGTTATGGGCAAATTGGAATATGATCTGCCTGTGAATATGAGAAGCCTACTTCCCACATGTGCTTTCCCAGATTAGCGTGCAGATTCACTCATGGACAGCATAACCCTGTAGTCTTGCTGTCTTATGAAATGGAGCCTTCTTTAGGGTGGGCAACTCACTTGCTGTGTAATACTTTTCTGTGCATCTGCTCTGCAAGCTGACGTGGTGTGTAGCATTTTGTGGAAATTTCTTTGCCAATCCTGTTTGGCTTTCCCAGCTCTCCACCCCACTCCCAACGTTCAGAGAACTTGGGCCGGCTTTGAGGTCTTTTGCAATCGTGTGTATGCAATACCAGCTCTGTCTGCACAAGCTTTGTGTCTGTTCACAACCTCTGCCTGCCAAAAAGGGGGCGCCTCAAAGCTCCATCCTCTCTCTCTGTCGTGCCAAGCTCCCTTGCTGTATGTTTCAGTTCTGTTTGTTACAGCAGCGGAAGGAGCATGGAAGGGCAGATACAAACACAACTTGACTTGCTTGTCAGCAGAGTTGGATACAAGGAAGTTGTGAATGAGAAGGTGCTTCAGAAACGCAACTTGGAAGAAAAATACTGAATCAAGGAGCTGTATAGCATGTGTGGGCCGTCCCCCAGGAGTAGCTTTTAGCTGTTACAGTTCACTCTCGCTGTGTTCTCCCTTCTCTCTTACTTCATTATGGCAAAATGTGGTTTTGATTTGCAGTCCAAGAATCAAATTTCTGGAGCAGTAGCCAGTGCAATGGGATGTTTCTGGTCAGAGGGGGCAGGAAAAGAACTGCAGAGATTCTGTAATTGCTGACATGTTACTCCACTACCAGATTACTGAATTCACTCACTCCCATCCGCAGCCTGCTGGAGATTTGCAGAATCCAGACTGGCATCTGTCTCTGAGTGAGAAGGGCATTCTGTAATCCACAGAGCAGCACAGGTGGGAGGGCCAGAGCATTTAAAAAGTGGTTATTTTCCCTGCAGTTCGTATGGTTCCTCACGCTGGCACAGTCATCGCTGACATCTAGCTTTCTGCAGCAGTTGCAAAACGTTCTCATCAAGATAAGCTAAATTTGTGATGAACAAATATGTGTGGATTTCCATGGGAACGTTAGCTAGAAAAAGCGGTCTTCTGTGAATACTGCAAATGTCAATGCAAGGGCACTAGCTCTGGAACTGCAGAATCCTGGCAAACTGTGGAAATTGTGGTGGCTCAGTGGTTAGCCAAACCGTTGTGTGAGGCTGCAATATAAAGTGCATCCATAATCATAGCCATAATCATAGCCATAGCTGGCCTTTCCTCAACATCCAGTATAGACATGAAACCCTCCCAAGAGGAGTTTCCCCTTTGCACCAGCATTGTGTTGATTATGATACTGGCTAACCGAGCTCTCACCTTTGATTAAGTGTTCCTATTCCCCTTTTTGAATGTGAACCGCAAGAGCTCTAGATTGAAATGAGAGATATTTGGGCAGAATGCAAAGACGATTCCTGTGGTAAAAAGAAAACAAAACCTAGATGGATGATAGAAAAAAACACTTCAAATTGTAAAGGACAGGCAAGAAGCAAAAAGTAAAAGGTGATAGAAATAGAGGGAGAATCCTGAATGCAGCTTTTCAGTGACCATCATGTAGAGACAAAGAGAAACATTACAATAACCAGTGCAAAGAAATAGAGGAGGGCAACGAAAGGAGAAAAAACAGAGATCTCTTTTGGAAGATCCAAGAAATCAAATGAAAATTTAAGCCTAAATTAATAACCTTTGAATAATACCTTTGAACTGCAGAGCTGGAAGGGACCCTATGGATCATCCAGTCCAGCCCCTCTGAAAGAGGCACAGTGGGGATTCGAACTCCAAACCTCTGGTTCTGCAGCCAGAGACCTAAGCCACAGAGCTATGCAGCAGTTAGGAATGTGAATGATCAACAGGGAAGTGTACTATCTGACCAGGAGAAAATAAAAACAAGGTGGAAACCATATACTCAAAAGGATGATCGACTCCTTCAAAGAAGAATCCTGTGATGAAGAAAATGAAATGAAAGCTGCTCTGAAAGCATTGGGAAGAAATAAATCATGAGGGGTAGGTGGAATACTGATAGAATCATTTCAGGCCATAGAGACTGAATCTGTCAAAATCCGAACAAGAGTTTGCAAACAAATATGGAAGACAAAATAATGGCCCACAGACTGGCAACATTCCAATCCCCAAGAAATGAGATGCCAAGGAGTGCAGGAACTATAGGATCATTGCTCTAATTTCCCATGCCCAGGAAGCCACAGGTTTGATTTTGCAAGAGCTGAACGGGGCTGAGGACAGCGCATTTTGGAAATCACATAGGGTCGCCATAAGTCGTAGGCGATTTGACAGTGCATAACAACAACAGGTGCCCTAAGGTGCTGGAGGTCCTTCAAAACATGACAACTTGGAACAAAAATATTTTGAAAAAAATATATATATTAATTGTGATGCTGGGAGTGACCCTTGGCCACATGTTCCTCCACTCCAGCACAAGGCTATAGCACTACTGGCAGATTTTTTTTTAAAGGGCACACTTCTCTGCTGTGTATGTGCTTTAACATACAGCTTGAGAATCGCCTCGTAAGCTTTCATGTTTAGAGAAAAACGCAAGGAGCAAACTGTTGCAAGCCTTCTGATTCTTAATACCTTTTTGTTCCCTTAAAGTTGGGGGTCCTTTCCCTCGAGAGAGGAAATTGTATATGGCTCGGTTGGTCCAGTGATCTGGCTCTGCAAAGCACTCCCATCTGCAGCTTCCTGGTTAGCTGCATCTGCAGACGTCCCTGTTAACTACTTTATCCTTCTCTGCTTTGCATCAGAGCTCAGTTCAGCCAAGTGTTGGCAGCATTAGAGAAGCATTTTGCTCCAGGCTGCATATTAAAATAAGCCACCCACAGACTGATTCCTGGAGCATCTGGACCAGGCAGCTTCTTCCCACCTGTCTCTTCTGGCAATATGGATTGCCTAAGCCTTATTGACGTCCCCTTGGCATTCAGTAGGCACACACCCACATCCTAGCAGTGCCAGCCAGCGATCCCTGACAGGAGTTGAGCTCCTCCTCTCAACCCCATGCTTTTATTACCCTCTGAGCAAAAAAGGAGCAATGAGATTATTTTCTCAGTCCTTTGGTTCACCACACGTTTTGGACCACAAGCCTTCAGAATACCCCAGAATGCCCATAGAAAGTGTCTTGCATTACACAGGAAGCATGTGCAGAAGGTTTGATCTCCTTGCAGTCCAGGGGACTCTCAAGAGTCTCCTCCAGCACCACAATTCAAAAGCATCAATTCTTCGGCGGTCAGCCTTCTTTATGGTCCAGCTCTCACTTCCATACATCGCTACTGGAAAATACATACAATACATTACTTACAATACATAGCATTACAGTTTTCCAGAAAAGCTGCACAGTTTTTTTCTGGGATGTTTTCTGACTGAGCACCTCCTTAAACTAGAACAGGAAAAGGTAGGTTCATTTTCTGTCCATGGACTAATGAATTGTTCCCATATCAACCTAAGGTATTATGTTCAGAATGGAACAGTTTTGAGTAGCCTGCTCTGAAGATAGCAGTTGTTTTGATACTCATTGGGTCAGCTCAGTGAAGCGTATTTGTTTAATGGTAGTACTTGGGGAAGCAGATTTGGAATTTTAAAGTCAAGGGGGAAAATCTGAGGTCCAACTGAAAAAAAATCAAGAGGACAGATTTGAAGAACATTTGAAAATTTGCACTCTTAGCACCGAATATAGACCTAAAATCATTTTTGTTCTTAGGAACATAAATAGTATTCTGTATAACTCAGTTTACTACTTGGATTAGAACATGTGGGTATATTAGATATAAAAATACAGCTTCCCCAGATTATATTTACACAATTTCCTGTAGAAATTTCCATTTTAATTGTTTTCAGTTCCTATTGCAAATTGAACTGCAAGCTGTTGAATTCTAATAAATCTTAGCTTGGGGTGGTTTATGAGAAACTGGCAAAGAGTTGAAGTTGAAAAAAGAAGAAACTGTCAGCATTATGATGAAACAAAGAAAATTATTATGTATTCTAAACTTGGTCTCTCTGGTACTGTCAGACAGATGCAGAAAGCAGTCATTTCCAGAAAACCAATTTTTAAAAAAGAGACACATACTCCCAAGTCTCAGTGAATACTAATCTTGCTCCATGAAGCTGTTGAATCAGTCTCATTTCCTGCACTACGATCATCAATACTTTCAGCTTTTCCTCTACCTTAATTTTTAAAAATCTTTATGGATGTGTAAAAACTAGAGGTTTACCCGAATAGAGACAAGCTTCTCTGCTCTTCCTCTTGTCGATTTAGTTTTGATTTGTTTTATGTTCACCATAGACCCTTTTCTATTTGCTGCGTTGCGGCTACTGTTGGCTGTATTTCAGAACCAAATGTCTGAAGAAGTTCTCTGTTATACAACATTTGTAATTTCCTCTTCAATAAAGTCTTAAGCATGCTTAGAAATCATTCTGGGGGAAAGAAAGACTCCGTATGACAGCTGCACAAGCTAACAATCAATTTCTAGGCACATTTCCAAGTGCTGGTTATGATCTTCAAAGCCCCATATGACTTGCCTGGATTTTTAAGATCTTGCTGGGGAAGATCTTCTCACAGTCCCACCACCTTCAGAGGTCTGTTTGGGGGGAACTCAAGAAACAGTGTTCTCCGTGGCCACACCCAGGCTCTGGAACTCATTGCCAAGACGTGCCCAAAATAGGACAGTCTCAAGTTCCATTCCTTTTGCTCCCAGAGGAAATTCAGACTTGATTTGTTGTGGGACCCACTTAATTGTCTTTCTCGCAATTCAGGGTGTTGGCAAAGCTCCCCAGCATACGAATCTATTTTCTTCCTCTCAGCTTTGAGTGTGCTTGCAGGCAAGGGGAATTTTTTTGTTGTTGTTGTTAATTCTACAGGATCTTCAGATCTCTACCTAGGGGACAAATAAGGGAAGAACTTTGATTTCGCACCTTGTTTACGAGCTTCCTACAGGCTTCTAGTTGGCCACTGTGAAAAGCAGAACGCCAGCCAAATATTCTTTTGGTTTGATCCAAGAGGTCCCTTGAGTTCTGTACTAACTTTCCAGAATGACATGCAAAAAGAGCTAGGGCAACACTATGTAGAATATTGGAAAGTTCCTTTTTTTTGGACTGCAACTTCCATAAACCACCAGGAGCCATGGTCAGTGGCCATAATGACTGGAGGATTCTGGGTAGTCTAAGACAGGAATTCCTAAGCGTTGACTTTGGATCTGCTTCTGGTGGCCTCTACGCTTCGTGTCACGCAGTTCTTTTTAGCAGGCTGAGGAGTTGCTGTGCAAACAGGGATTTCCTTTTCTTTATAAGTGGTAGCTCCCATTCTTTTTCCTTATGGCATAAAAATATAGAAGCTACCACCAGCTAAGTGTTGAAGGAATTACCTGTGCATCTTTTTAATATAATGATGGTATTTCTGCCTTTGCATGTTCTAAGATGCTAACAGAGCACTTGATGATTAGCTTGCTTACATTAGCTGCACAAATAGCTGCCAAGCTGCTCAGGGTAAACCTGATATATTTCCTGACAGCGTTTGGTTCCATGTGGGATTCTACGTCAGGGATTAAAAGGCTAGGATTGCTAAAAATATAAGCTCGTAATGATAAACATTGAACTCTAAGCCATTTGAACATACACAGGAATGTGTGCTGTGTACAGTATCTCCTCAGGACAAAAGTGCTGGAGTTGAGTGCTGATGGTGGAGAGTGTTCTAGCTCTCATCTCCTCTTTCCAATATTCAGGACTGTGCTCTGCTTCCCTTTGATTCTATGTATTGTAATGGAACACAGTTACAAGCAAGTTGTTGCCTTAGTATACAGGACCATTGAATGCAAAATTAAGAAGCTGAAAGGGAGATGTTTATTCTCTGCTAACTAGGATATAAGGACGTGGTGGCGCTGTGGGTTAAACTGCAGAAACCTCTGTGCTGCAAGGTCGGAAGACCAGCCGTCATAAGATCGAATCCACGCGACGGAGTGAGCTCCTGTTGCTTGTCCCAGCTCCTGCCAACCTAGCCGTTCGAAAGCATGCAAATGCAAGTAGATAAATAGGTACCACCACGGTGGGAAGGTAATGGTGTTCCGTGTCTAGTCGTGCTGGCCACGTGACCACGGAAACTGTCTTCGGACAAACGCTGGTTCTACGGCTTGGAAACGGGGATGAGCACCGCCCCCTAGAGTCGGACACGACTGGACTAAATGTCAAGGGGAACCTTTACCTTTACATTTTAACTGGGGTATGCTTCCAAGAATATAGTTCTCTCTCTCTCTCTCTTTCTGGGTGCCATTCTCAGATTTATGGCAAATTGAGGTCTTCCTAAGGCCCAGAAGGCTGTATGGTGATATCTGGCCTTGACAAAAGAGGCAGGAAGGGCAGTAATGGTACAGTGTGGCACGTGCAGCCCTTCGGCCCTCCCTAGTTGCCCTCCTGAATTTAGAAAATACCAAGGTCAGTGAACCTTGCTAAGTGAAGGTAATTGAAACTTGCTAATTCCTTGTGATTGTTCTTTAGCACAGCAGTGATTCTGTAGAGACACTCGTGTGTATGTTAGTGGTAATGATGTTCTTGGTCTGCCATTCAGTCAGCTGACACTGCGATGGAGGAGGATCATCACTATATTTGTATGTACTTTGCGGTAAAGATTGGTTTGCTATATGTCTTACTTTTTCCCAAACAACTCAAGGTGGCATATGTCTTTCTGTCTGATTTCATCCACACAACAACCCTCTGTGGTTGTTCAGACTGAGAGATAATAACTATTCTAATCATAGGTCAGCTTTTGCTGCCACCTTCAGATGCTGAGTTTGGATGGGTGAGTACCACAGCGGCTCAATATGTTGGGATAATCATTTCTCACAAGCTTGCCCGTATAAATCTCAACTGGCCACTTTTTGAGTTAAAAAAAAGTCACCAGGCACTCCAGGGAGTAAAAAGGGCCAAGAAGACGAAGTAGTACATTTTCTCGTTATCAGCAAGAAACCAGCTTGTTGCATGAAAAACCCTCTCTTTTAATGGCAGAAATCTGCTGCCTGCGCTACGATCTCACAGCAGCCTAGTCTCTGATTTGCAGATGAGTGAGAGCTATGAGGGGCTATGTACGATTCCAGCCTTGGCTGTCTGGAGACAGGAGATAAATGTATGTAAGTTGAAGTCATAGCACGCACGCACACATGCAATCAGTGTTTTCTAATACATAACGTAAATCCTGTCTCTCCCTACGGATGAGACCCCTTTGTCTTCTAGTGGTGCCAGTTTGTTTCCTAGCTGCCCTTTTCTCATGCCCTCGGTACCTTCTTTCATTCTGTGTCTGTGCTTTGCCCATTCCTTATCTAATGGAGAGGCTACAGACAGGATGCAACAGGAAGCAGAAAGGAAATGACTCAAAAGTTTTTATGTGAGAAGGTGCTTGGATTTAGGGATTAATAACGAGCCTGGTGCCAAAGACAGTATTTAAAATAATACATGCAAAGAGAGGAGAAAAATACTGAACCATGGGAATAAAAGCAAGGCAGCTGCTGGACACTCCACTTTGTCAGTAGAAGGGGTTTTTATGGCAAGGTCTCATATTAAGGGGTGTTTTGGATCTAGGTATGAATTTGAGATGGTGCAAACAAAATGCCAGTTTGAACTGTTTGAACTGTGTCTGCACAGAAAAATAGAAATACTGTATGGTTTGAACCGATCTCCAACTTAGATAAGAATTCTAGGTGGAGTCCTTTGCAACTAGTGAATGGCATGCGAAAACTATATCTAATTACAGTTGGTGGTAGAGACAGTCCAATACCTGTATCCCCTAGGGCAGTGATGGCTAACCTTTTTTGATCCCGAGTGCCCAAACTGGGTGTGGGGAAAAAACCCAGCGGGAAGGGAGAATTCCGGGCACGGAGGTGCCTCCAGACCCCACTCCGGATTCGCCTCCAATTGTGCCAAACTCCCACCAGCACCAGCTGTTCCGGATCCTAGCCTGCTGCCTGTCGGGGCGCTAGCCTCCTCAGGTTTGGCTGCCTGGGGGTAGCGGTTGGGCGACTTACTGCTCATGTGCCCGCAGAGAGGGCTCTGCATGCCAGCTGTGGCACACGTGCCATAGGTTCACCATCGCTGCCCTAGGATATGATCTTTGGGTGTTACCCTGGTCTCACGCCATCTCAGCATTGTTCTGTGAACCCTGTTCCCTTGATCACTCGATGCCACCATTGTGACACACATTAAAAATAAGCATCTTGAACATCCAAAACAATACTTGGTGTCCATATCGTGCTTCAAAATGTTTAACTCCCATTCCAGAAACCTTTCAACAAGCCCTGTGAGTTAGGTAAGAGGCTTAAAATTACCACCAGGTTGACACCATGATTTGCATAATGCAATTTACTGAATGAATGGATGTGGTAGGATGTGATGTAAGAATCATCCTGCTGGTGCTTTGCATTTTCATGCTTGCCTTTGTGCATTCCAGCCTCTGCAGTAGCCTCTGTGAAAATTCATGAGAGATAGAAACGGGAAAGGTAGAACTTTTCATAGGCTGACCTTAGCCTTCTTGCAAGCTCTTACTAGCCAAGGATGCAATGGAAAGTGTTTTCAATATTGTCTGTGATGACGTCCATTAGCTCTGGTCCTTCAACTGTTGCACAATATACTTTTTGTTACCTATCCAGATTTTTAAAGGTAATTCAATCACAAGCTAATAACTTGCATTAAGGTCTTGCAGAGTGAAGGGCTGGTTGTTAACCAGATGCAGATAATGTTTTCCCCCTCAAATCGATAATGTTGTGGTTTTCTTTTTACAAGTGGCCTATTTACTACTTCTGCCTTTTCAGAATGAGAAAGGAGAGCTGATTTATCAATCTGTATTTATCACTCACATCAGAGTGCTATCTATTCTGGATTTTAAATTAGCAGGATAATAGGAAGATAAAAGGAAAAACTGGACTGCTATTACAGCAGTCTGCTTTATTCAGACTTTCAAGTTAATAGAATAATTACCTACTCTTTATTACTGAAGACAGCACTGATAAATTGGCTGAGAGGTTGTCCTGTTCCACCATACTTCCATGAAAGATTATTCAGCATGAGCCGCACATACTGGCATTTTACAGAAGAACATTTGGTTGCCGGAGCTACGCTTGAAAAGATAAGCCACCCCCATATGTCAAATTCAGAAAAATAACTGCAGGGATGAATTTCGAATCTTACCTTGCTTAGTCGCAGAGGAAGCCTGTGTTTAATGCACTGCAAATTCAATTATCTCCTTTTATATCTGAAAACTTAAACCACTTTTGTGCTGTGAGTATTCCTTTTTTTTAAAATTGTATTTGCCCTACCCTTTTTTTTCCTCTTGCTTTCTTCTCCCACCTTTTCTGGATCCTATTTCCTAGGGAGGAGGATTTCATGCCTTGAGGGTAGTGGTGATGCCTTGGTGTAGAGACGGTTAAAAGGTCACCGGGCTAGACCTTTCCTTCAGTGCTTTTTCCTGTTGTAGAGTGTCCGATGAGCAACGCAGGGTGACGTTTGGCTCCAGCGTGAAATGGGGAGCTGGCCACTTGCCCAGTGAAACTGGACAGAGAGCTTGGGGCTGGTACCATGGAAGTGTTGGTATATGTAATTGTACAACTGTGTGTGCGTTTGTGTGGAGGGACTAGAATGTCGTATTTGCATAAGTAAAGCATGCTGACTAGACAGACAGAGAGATGTATAAAAAGCAGGTGTCAGCTAGTGGCCTCTCAGATCAGGACTAATATGAGATAGGGCCATATCATGTGATAGGGACAAATATGTGACTGATAGGGCTAAACATGTCAGAGAGGGTTGACATGAGAGGGTTTCATGGGGCCAGATAAGGCTAAATGTGTCATAGTGTTAGGATGTGACAGTTGGTTGTTTATGAGAAAAGGTATGTCTGTCAAGTTTTACAGATGATATAATAACATAACTAAGACAAGCATACATTTATATAACAAAACAATATGTCTAAGCACTATGAGTTTTATTCTATTATGCCTATGTTTTTAAACAGTGTAATTTTTTCATGTTTTTAACAAACACCAAGTGATTATTTACTATCAACTGCTGGCACAAACACACACAAGGGAGAATATCAATTTTTGCTCTGAGAGTGTTTTTTTTTTATTAATATGCTTGAAACTGCTGTGCGCAGACTCTTGACAGTTACATTTTATATTTATTATAGCCCAGATCAACAAAAAGTACCCAGGCAGAATGTTTAATATACAAGAGATTTCTCTCTCTCTCCAGTAGCTGATATTAATTTACTTCAATTCTGATCTTTGCATGCTGATTAGTAAAAAATAGAGGGGAAATTGTGAGGCTTCTAAATAGAAAGCCCCTCTTAATTCTTTTTTGCTTTGCTTGTGTTTCCGCCCCTTTTATGAATAGTCATATATAGCAAATACACTCCCCAAGGTTTGCAGCATAGAGCAGAGCTCAGTCCAACGGCTGATAGCAGCCTTCTGTCTGAAAAGCTGCTGTTGAATCATTCAAGATGTGCACTTCACACTCCCAAGAGCTGAACACACTGTTATGTGTGCCCCTAAATAAGCCTGGTATGAAGATTGTGCAAGCATTTGTAACCTTGGACAGTGGAGCGTAGCTAAAAACACTGGGCGGTGTCTTTCTAAAGGTGACACTTGTAAATTATAAACTTCATTGTTCACCAGCTCACTTCTGTGTCACCTGCACATACGACCTGTGCTCGCATAATGTTGCTTTTCCACTGGTTGGTTGCCTTTGACATTTTTTGCTGAGAAATGTCGCTGTCCCATTATCCCCTGCAAGTGACTGTGGAGATGTGTATAACATTTGAAAATGGCATGAGTCAGCTCTCTATGTTCAGGAAATAGAATTGTTACTTTCATTTGGAATTTAAAACGGTGCTGCTAGTTGAAAAATGGACCCTATACTCTTACGGCCATCTTCAACAGTCTGCTTAGCCCAGAACAACTATTTTAGGATGAGATATTCTAGATGAGAGCGGGGGGGGGGGGGGGGGTTGTTAAGTTTAAAACAAATGTATGTAAATTCCAAGGTTTTAACCCAGTGGGTCATAAACCAGTGGGCAAAACATGTGTACCCTCTGACATCAATACTCATTTTGCCCAGCCTATGAGACACGAGGAACCCTGTGCAGTAATGCCTAAGAGTCAGCTGTGAATTCATTGTGGCACCACATGGCGCTGTACAACCTTTGTTCTGCCGACTCCACGATATGCTTATTGCTGTTTTGAAACTGGGTCAGCTGCGTGTGCACTGCAGCATTTTGTACGACCTGTTTTGTGAAATCAGCAATCTGTGCAGGAATGCCTGTTCCTTATATTTCTTACCTTTCAAGAAAAAAAGTAATAGCTTCTTCCGTTAAAAAAAAGAGCCGTTTCTATACTTGAGCAGAGTTGATGTACTCAAAAATGGTTATTAAGCCAGTATGAATTAATACCATCGCCTCAGAGTTTGTGATCTGTTTCCACTCTGACTTATTTTAAGAAGGGAGTAAAGCACATCATTTTAGACTGGCATACAATGTCTAACCTGCCCTGCTGTGTAGTTTTTAACTGTATCCTGTATTAATTTTAATGGTGGGGTTAGTTTACTTGATTTTATTATTTTAAAGTTAAACTTGGTTTTACTTGCCTTCATTATTTTAAGAAGCTTGTAAGCCACCTTGAGTGCTGTGGTTTTTTTTTCTAGTGGAAAAGACAGGATATATAAATGTAAGAAATAAATATATAAGTAAATAAGTAAGTGGGATACCCAGTGTGGTATACTGGAAAGAGTGACAGAATAGGACTCTGGAGACCAGGGTTCAAATTCCCTGGACACTCACTGGGGGAATGGAGCTGGTAAAAACACTTCTTTAAATATCTCCCTTACCTTCAAAGCCCTGTTAGGGTTGCGATAAGTTGGTTCTGACCTGATGGCACATAACAGAGCGAATAAGTAAGGATGACTCAATTTGTTATGTGTAACCTGGATAATAAGTATTAGGTTTAAGATGGAGAAAATGAATAAATGAGGGAACATTGAGTTATAGGGTGCATACGTAGGATCCTAGGACTGATTTTTGATGCCTCCAGGTAGGGCAGAAACAGGACTCCTGCGTGAGTCACTGCCTGTTAATATAGACAATACCAGGCCAGTAGGAGCTATGTTCCTACCCCATTAGAGTCGTTTAATCAATTTTCACACCCTTCAATCCTCTGCTGTTCAGAAATTTTGCTGGTAGTTTTCAAAAGGCTGCTTATAGTGCCAGGCCACCCCCCACCTCATCCCTGGCAGTTTTGGGACTTGTCTCTTAAATTCTTGAAATCTGAACCCAGACCGCTAGTAATCAGACATTTGTACCTGGCCAGAGTAACTCTGTCTTAAGCTTGGCCAGCATTACTTTTGAAATATATCTGAGGCTACCTTGCAAGTAAGAGGAAGAAATGTAGAACAAACCCTGTAAGGAAACATTGAAATAAAAAAAAAAGACAGATTGCTAATCTGTCTTTTTAAAATTTCAGTGGCACAGCACAAAACCTAGATAAAAGGAAAAAAGTTAAAAGAGGAAAAAAATGTTATTCTGCTACCGATAAAGCATAGGACGTGCCAAGCGTCTCTGCAGAAGCCACTTATCACAATTTTAACAGCTAGATCTGTCACGAATATTCACTCAGTCCTCATCCAGCAGTATGTAATGTGAAATTATTGTTGTTTGCGTGGAGTAGCTTGAGAGAATATTTGTAATCTTGCCAGTGTTACTGCTTTACATTTGGGTAGAGTATTCTTTCAAGGTCAGTCTCAACATCTATTTCCTTTATATTGGGAGAGGGGCGTGGATGGCTCTTGTACTACATCTTTTATACGGTTCTGGGACAGAATACTTCAGAAGAAAACACATGTCGCCACAATGCACAAACTTAACTCTTAAGTGCACATTTTGTTAAAAAAAATAGTTACATTAAAACACATGATATCTTCAGGTAACAAGGATTGAATTAAAGCGTTTAATTTAATTAGAGCTGCAGTCCATAGGGTCATTCATAGAGTTGTCGTATGGTTGGCAGCAACATTATGTCATGTAAGGACAACAATGAGCTGCAGTGGATCTCGATTGATGATTCTTAAGTACTATGCAGAGTGCTCTTCTCTCCTGTCACTATCACTTCTTTTACGATTAAGTACCCAAATCAAATTTTAATTGACTTTGCTGTCCTTTTTTTTGTCTTCCTCACTGTTTCTTGAAGGAAAGGTAGCTCAAACTCTCTGAACATTTGTTTTGTCATTTAAAATGTGTGTTGTCATTTTGAGGGACTTTATAAAAATGTGATCAGCTTTATGTTGTGTTTTTTTGACCACCTAGCCTCTCCTTGTTAAGAGAGAAACAGAGAAGTGACTAATGTTGCCACTGTCACCATGTGCTGTCTGTTATCCATTTCCTATTTTAATTCATAAATTTTAAGTCATTAATAAAACACTTTTTTAGAGAGAGTGGTTCATTTGAAGTGTGCATCTTTTGAACAAGAAGGCAGAATAACACAGGTATTCCCTTGATACCATCTTTAATTTCTTTCCTTCCTCTCTCAGGAAAGTAACTATTTTAAGAATGGGATAATCTTCTAGTAATAAACATGGTTCTTTACTATAGAGTAGAATTAGGCATATGATTCCATAAGATTGGCTGGCATCCTTGAAAAAGTCTTTAACTAAGAAAAGCACTCTTCCCAGGATGTCAAGAACTGGTCTTGTCTTACTGGAAAGGTTTATTTGTGTAAAATATGTGTATTCATGTAATATATCCTTGAAATTAATGCTTTAGTAAGATACTTAATTCATGCAGGGAAGGGCAGTTTTAACGGGCTCCTGGGACAGCTACGAACAGTGACCACTGCACATGAATAACCACAAAGGGCAGATGTGATAAAGACACGGAGCTGTTCATGCAGGCTCACTCCTTTAAGGTGCATGGGGATAAGAGGTGTTCTAAGGCATATGCTGTGACTTAGCTGCTCTGTCTGTTTCATGCTAAAAGCTGTGGGAATAGCTGTGCCAACCAGTGGAAACTGGCATTAAGGAATCAGTCACATCTGTTTGTTCCTCTTAAGCCATTCTGCAGATGCAGTAAATTCCAGATCATGTTTCAGGGTGCAATATCCAGTTTGAAAGTAAACTTCAAGGAAGCACCGTAGTTCCCCCAGTACGTGAGCATGTGTTTGAAGATTTTTACAATGGCAGGAGAAAATGCTAGTTAGAACTAGATCTGCCTGATGGAGGGAGTAGGAAGGTGAGATTGACTGATTGATTTTGGTCAGCCCAAGCAGTGGTGGTTTTGCAGCATCTTAGAAGGAGATTTTTCGGCCAGGGTGCTGAAGGTTGAAACTGCAACCCTCTGCATATGCATCATGTGCTTGTATGAAACATGACTGGTTTGCCTTTATAAATTGTAGGACGCAGTAGGAGATGTCAGTGTAGTCCTTTTTCCTCTAGGACATCTTCATGTTTTGTACAAGGAAGTGTTAGTGGTCATTATAGTCAGACTTAATGCCTGTTCTTCTTTGACCATAAATAATTAAGGATTTTAGCAGGGACCCTGAGGTATAGTGGAACTTTCTAGCCTGAACCCAAATTTTTATTTAATCTACTATCAGATTTTTATTTAATCTACTATGGCATTCTTAAATGGCTAAAGGACTGTGCTTTGGTCCCTCTTCAAAGGGAGTGCCTGTTTCCAAAACTTGGCTTCTTGGTGTTGTGGGATGTGATGAAGGATGCCTTGAGCCAAAGTTAACTGTACATTGCTAACTGCTCTGCATTGCAGTGCTGGAAGTCACATGATTTGGCATCAGTCCCCTTTGTTTCAAACAAGGCAATAGAGGAAGTTGTTAACACAGCCCACCACTTTTCGCCTCTCCACTTTGCCTTTAAAAAATAACAATTGCAGTCCTACCAGTGTCTGCTAGAAAGGTTTCCCTCGGGCACATTACCTTGATGCCACCCTTAAAAGGCCCTAGAAATAGGCCATGTAATGCTTGGTGCACTCTTGTTCGGGAATAAAGTCCCCATTGAAACAATCAGCAACCAGGGTTTTACTTCAAAGTCGGGAATTATTTGTTGGGTCCCCAAAGCAAAATTACTTTGTGTCCTGTTTGAGAGTTGTGGCTGTGTTGGAAGTCATGTCAAGTTTGTGTGGGATTTAAGTGAGAGTCTTGATAGGAACATAAAAGGAACAATTCTGGAGACATCAGTTACTTGAGTGTTGGTTCATCATTATGAGATGCAGGAGGACATTAATGAAGAAAAGGCAGGAGAGGAAGCAGCAGTCTAGACTCTTCAAAGAGATACTTAAATCAATTTGTAAATTGCCTGTAAAGTCTGTACTGAAATTAAAGTAATCTTCAGCCCACAAACCTCGGAACAAAGCTCATTGGTTTTCTTTATGGCCTGTTATGTTATACGTCTCCCATGTGAACTGCTTGTTGAGAGAGAGAGAGAGACCTTAAGCCCCAACCAGTATTTTCCGCCAGCTCTTGCTTGGGTATTTTCTCTCCGGCATTCAGCTATAAATGCAAAATGCAGTAAACAGGCATGGCAGATGCTGAAGGTTATAGTGCAGGCTTCGTCAGAAAATCATCAGATGGCAAAATAGGTTTAATCTGTCACTAGTTACTTGACCTTGGAGGTTCTAACTTTCCCTTTTAAAGACAAAAGGAAGGGTGCCTACTGCCATTGGTAGCAACAAAATCTTGAGGCAGTTTTCCAATGAAGAATGGGGGTTCAGATGCTCTGTGATCTGTTTAGAATTCTCTTCCTGAGTTCCTGCAAAGGATGATGTCTCTGCAGGGGTTCGGGACAGGATTTAAGGCCTTCAAGTCACGTCTGGATCACGTCCATTGATTCAGAATGGGTTTGATCAGTCAGCTGCTCTGTACATGCCATTGTGATTCAGCAAGTTGGGACTTATTATTGGATTTCCACCGATATGTAGTAGTGTATATAAGATGAAATTGTCTGTTGAGTTATAGATTGTTGCTAAAGATTTGCCATTTATGTAAAGCATTATTTGATTGTTGTGTCTGTTATATCTGTAGTAGTACTGTGGTGTGTATGATTCTGGGTGTTGCTGGATGGAAGAACGCCCTATAAATGAAAATAATGAATGAATAAAATGTTGAAGACCCCAAGCTCTGTAATAAATCTGAAGATGCAGACTGCAGTCTTGAAGGAATAGTTTGAGGTGTGATGATACTCGTACTAGGTTTCACTTTAGGGTATGTAAAATCAGCCAGCTGTCTGTTTCTTTTTCTCATTCAGTGTGCTCAGCATCACCTTTGGTTGAATAAGATACTTCTTTTTTGGCTGGGAGTTGAAGCACTGTGAGACATGGCAGTCTCCTTATCAAAAAAGCTGGAAATTAATTTCACATGATGCGCTAGGCAAAATAACCACTTGAATCCAAATGACGAGTGTGACCTAGTGGGTAGAGTGATGGAGTCTTCAGTGTGGTGCACAGCCTGAATGACAGGAAGTCTCCTTGCTCTGGTGGCAGATGCCACCTGTGGTGGCTATTCATGGATTTTCCAGAGACTCCCTGGAAAGCTATTGACAGAAGACTTTACGAGGTTGGGGACAAAGTAGTTTCCTGTGTTGTGTCCCAGCCTTTTCCACTACAGAAGTTTGTAAGTTTATACCTCAGGATACAATTGTGAAGTGAATGGTTTGTTTGCCTCTCTGTACTCATGCGTCCCTGATGTTGGGAAAGTGTGAAGGCAAGAGGAGAAGGGGACGACAGAGGACGAGATGGCTGGACAGTGTCATCGAAGCGACCAACATGAATTTGACCCAACTCCGGGAGGCAGTGGAAGACAGGAGGGCCTGGCGTGCTCTGGTCCATGTGGTCACAAAGAGTCGGACACAACTTAACAACTAAACAACAACAACAACACTCATGCAAGGGCTCTTGAGATCACTTAGGTGAAAAACTGCTTATCCAGAAACGAGAACTGGTATTTTAGCTGTGGGACAATTTTCCCCATCTGATAAAAGGACATGCTGTTTGGTAGTCATAAATATTCATGATTTGAGAAACAGACACAGAGAAAAGCTTTGTAAGTTCAGAGGAACATAAATCAGTAGAATAGGCGAGTTCAACGGGTGGTTGTGATAAAATTACAGGATATTGGCACCCCCACCATAGTATTTATGGTGATTGCTAGTTTCTGGATCCACTAGGAATCAACATGACTTAATCTCAATAGTGAGATGGCCATATTCAAAAAGAATATTTTTTGGCATTGTTTGTTTTAGATAGGAATAGTTTAAGAGAAATGTGAGTGTTAACATTTGTATTCATATGCTTTTTAATACAAAACGTAAGTTTTAGAACCCAGTGATGCAGAGCAGTAAGTAAAGTCCAGAATCCCATAACAATATCCGCTCAACCAAAAAAGTGACTATTTCTGCTGCAGTTCAACACAAGCAGTAGGTACCTGAGAGAGACACATTTGAATTTCTCCTGTTTTCCCTTGCTTCATCACAACTGAGGGTAGGATGGGAATACAAAGACATTAAGATCTGATTTGTTCTGTTTTTGTTTTGGGGTTTGTTGGTTTGTCTGTCCCTTCCCATTTTTTTACCCAGCTCTCACATGAATTGTTAAAGATTGCACATAATTTTCTGCTTCTGTTTTCTTTAAGTTAGCCTAACAAAGTGTATCACCTTATTATGGAATTAGGATTCAAAGTAATTTTTGAAGTCCTTGTAATTTGTGATGTTAATGTAATCTGTACAAAAATATTATTTTGCATCACCTTTTTTTTTAAAATCAAGTTTTATCCACCCTGTTCATGGGGCAAAAAGTGTGTTAATTTTTTTGCTGGTTGTAGGAAGTGGCAGCTATTGTGTCTGTTGTGCATAATATGAGTCAGTTTTGAGATTGTTGTCCTGGTTAAAAGTAGAAGTGCTGGATAGCTCTGTGGTTTAGGCATCTGGCTGTGGAGCCAAAGGTTGGGAGCTTGATTCCTCACTGTGCCTCAGCAATAGCTAGGGTCCCTTCCAGCTCGGTACTTCTAAGATGATGATGATGATTAGACTGAAAAAGATGCTGTCTCAGGAATTGCTTGCAAGTGTGGTAGTATTAAAAGTCACCAAAGAAAGAACCATAGATTTCAACCCTTGTGGTTTGCTAGGGAAATTTTTTTTTTTCAGAAATACAGTGGGATAAACTAGCAGGTTTTTAAATTTGGATTAGCCTTCGCCATGCCTTGTTACACATTAGTGATGATTACATGTTATCAAGCCAACCGAGTCTTGTGGCGACCCTTCCCAGTGTTTTCCAAGTATAAAATACTGTATTTAGAAGTGGTTTACTAGTTCCTCCTTCTGGAGGCACTCTGAAACTGTGTGGCTTGCCCACATTACCAGAATTAACGTAAACCAGTTGATATTATTAAATACATGGAAATGGGTACAGTACAGCCAGGTTGCATAGTGAAGGTAGAAACTCAAAGCTTTTCACAACCTTGCTCCCGCCAAATGTGTTTGAAATGTGTTTGCTTGCAAATCTCATCATCCCCAGCTTAGAGTGGTTCAATCGCATAGAATTTTCTGAAATGATGTTTGTGATAGAGAATGGTGGGTGAGGGCCTATTAAAATTTCACGTAGAGGTAAGGTGGAGTGAGACATTGAACCCAGGATGGTGTATGTTATCAGAGCGAAATGACCTTACTGTTGTCCCTTGAGATTCTACATTGTTCCCAGTGGCCCATGTCTAGCTTTCTGCAAGCATGTACCTGCGTACTGTTTTTTTGCAGCATATACAGGCAATCCATCAGGCCTGCTGGTTTTTAGCTTGGAATTAAATTCTGATCTCCTCCTTCTGTAAGCATTTTTCCTAATCCAGGCAGTGATGGCCAAGTCGTGCCTGATGCTACTACAAAGGCATAACAGCAAGTAAATCCTGACAATACTGGGTTTCTGAAGCAAGTGTCTTATGCCGGATGGAACAGTTCAGTGTATGTGATCTCATCCGTTCCTTTGCAACGTGCTTAGTCGATTAGGAGTGTTGCCCTCATACACCTACACAAACAATAGGGCAGCGATCTCCTGTTTAGTTAAAGTAAAGCAGGATTTTGACTGCTTGGATGAGACGAAATCATTTCAGCTGGCATTCTAGCAAGGTGAAAAATGAAGACAGGATAAAATTACTGTGATAAATATCACAAACTTCGGCCATGTCTGAGAGGATTCTTGCCTGGAATATTTCCCTTTGAGGGTTACTTTGGCTCGTGTTAAATGGCAAAGGCAGCATTTTCTGCTTAGTTATCCAAGATGCAAAAAAGTTGACAAATGGCAGTGTTAACCGTCTAAACTCAATGGGAGAAAATTTGAGGGCCTTGCATCACTTTCTGCGGGGAAAGAGAGGGCAATTCAGATGAGGAAAATGTACTTTCAGTGTCTTTTAAACTTGGAAAAATTTTCTAGGGCTGAATTTATTCAGAGCTTGTTAAGGTTCCTCAATTGCTCGAATGGGAAGTTACTTTGCCTGATTTGTATCAAGCCTGCTGTAGAAACTGGGAAGTGTCAATGGTTTTTTTAATGCTAAATGTCTGGTTGCTTTCCAACGTACTGGTCGATGTTTAATATTGATACGGGCTTTCATGTATATTTGATAATGAAGTTGAACAAATGGGTTTAATAATTTGAAATTTTTCCAGTCCTCAAAGAGAAAAGCATTGGTTTAAAAATATATATATATTTTTGATTGGCACTATGCCCCCAAAAGTAAAGGCGTTAAGATAAAAAATCAGCCCCCCAACTCAAAATGTGGGCAGACGTATGCTCTCTTTTGTACCTTAATATCTAGTCCAAGTAAACACTGTAGCTTAGCCCCACTAATCCTTCCACTGCCTGTATAGAACATTACTATTGAGCTGGATCAAAACATCAGCATTGGTAATGTCAACATAGTGGTACAGTCCTCTCCATAGTTAATGTAACCTGCATGAATCTGGTCTGGTTGATCCATATTTGAGGGGAAGAGGCCTGCTGTATTTAAATGTGCTTAGTCTTAAGTAAGGGGACTCCCCCCCCCCCCCCCCCCCGGTCTCAAGTTACAGGAAGCCCGATTTTGGTTGAATATCAGGAAAATCTTCCTAAGTGTTAGAGCAGTACAACAAGAGAACCAATTATCTTGAGAGGTGGTGAGTGCTCCAGCATTGGAGGCCTCCAAGAGAAATGTAGACAACCACCTGGCAGATCTCCTTTGATTTGTATTCCTGCATCAAGCAGGGTTTGGACTCGATGGCCTTATAGACCCCTTCCAACTTCATGATGCTATGATCTCAATATTTGGTCTTTCAAATGTTTTTGATTTCTGGCTCCTTAGAATCCATGACTGTTGGCCATTTTGGATGCTGATTTTTCACAAACAGGCATCCTGTTCTGTGGTTGGTCCTTCAGCCTCACAGGACCTCTAATCCATTTTTCCCCCATGGGGAACACTTCTTTTAATGAGAAAAAACTTGAAAATTGGTGGAATAAGTAGAGAAATGTTTATTAAGTTATTTTTATGTTACTATGAGCCCTGTATGTGCTGACTATCTCCTCCTTTTCCATTTAAGATGCCCTGAGGTTTGTCGGTCTCTTCACTGTAGACGTTGCCTGTGTAAAACTCTTTACTGTGCCTCTCCATTTGTACTGCGTGAGGAAGGGAAGCCAGCTGTGTTAATGCCTAGACTGCTTGAATGACAGGTAAAAATGGCCATGCAACGGGTGCTGCATGAATAATGTTTTCTGAGAATGCTGACTCCTCTAACGAATATGACTGGGATTGAATTCTTTTGGAGCTTTGCTGCCATGCCAGTTCAGAGTAACTGTTAATTAGCTTGCTATTATACTGTCCTCTGTGTATGAGGTGAGAGCCCTTAATTGCCGGTCTCAACAAGAAACTATCGCATGCACTTAAAAAAGGACCCATTATATACAATTAAAGCAGGCTATTAGCTCACGTAATTTTGTCCAGAATCTTTCTTGGTGCTACATTTTTGTGGTATTGAAATAAACTGTATCTCAACATCAAACAAGCTTAATTACGAAAGAGCTCAATTAAAATGGGAGTTCTGACAGGTGCTAACCCTACCCTTGGCATCCAGGTTCATCCCTTTTTGTAGAAGGAGAAAGATTTTTATGCCAGGTAAGTTCAACCAGGCAACTTGGAGTCCCTTAAGAAAATGTGCTGATTCTGCAGGATTCTGCATTATTTGCATGTTAGAGGCATGTTAGAGGTCTCAGTGCCATGTTTGGATTTTGTGGTACCTTTTAAGAAGGAGTGGAGGGTAATGGAGGGTAATTAAGCAAACGTTAAACTCCTGTGAAGGTTGTATCTAGATGCTTTATCTCTTTTACATCACATACTTAATGGTTTTTAGCATAGATGTCACAAGTGGAACAGGAAGCAGAGACTGTGGCATTTCCTGCTAAATGAAATCTGTTAGCCTTAAAGATTATTATTATTATTACTGTGTTTCCCCGAAAATAAGACAGGATCTTATATTAATTTTTGCTCCAAAAATCGCATTAGGGCTTATTTTCAGGGGATGTTTTATTTTACAGTCATGTCATCTTCTGGTTGCTGCACAATGCTGCACAAGGGTGGAGGGCGGGGTTTCACTTAACTAGGGCTTATTTTTGGGGTAGGGCTTATATTTCGAGCATCCTGAAAAATCATACTAGGGCTTATTTTCAGATTAGGTCTTATTTTGGGGGAAACAGGGTATTATTATTATTATTATTATTATTATTATTATTATTATTATTATTCTGTAAAAAGATTACGTGGAAGCTTGTCAGTATATATTTTTATTTTGAAGGCACAGAGGCATGCTGACGGGACTGCCTAGCCTGTTCTTATCGGTCACAATAATTGAACACCCACTTACCACTTTTTGGGTAGGAGGATCTGCCACTGCAACAGAAATGCTAATTGCAAAGGAAGAGATTAATCAAGAAATTGCACAGGCTTCCTGTTATGTGGAGCCAAAATATGTGCAGTAGGTGCTGTTCTGTAGTTTTCTTAAAGTGGCAGATAGTAAGGTGGTTCTAACACTCAGGTATGTTACCATATGCAATGGGACAGCTTGTGCTCCCTGGCACTACACAGCTGTTGTGTCCCAGAAGTGCCCTTGTGAAGTGTTCTTATAGTTGTTGAAATTCAGATTAATACAGCCTCCTTCTAGGTTGCTTTTAGGTGGGAAGCCTCCTAAGAGCATCAGAACAATGACAGATCAGAGTGAGACCCTTTTGATATCCAGGAACACGAGAGCAGCTTTGAGCCACCAAGAAAAGCAAGAGGAAGGTCATGGGAAGAACCTGGATAAGTTTTTTTTTTCCCCGACTACCACTCTCAGAATCCCCCAACCACCACAGTCATGGCCCAGGGTGGCTGGAGGGTTCTGAGGCTTGCAATTAAGAAAATTTTCCAGGCTTTGTTCATGAGATGCAACTGCATAGATGTAGAAAAGAACAGGTACCGCCTTGTGTCACCAACCATCCTTCGTCTTTGTCTTTCTCTGTTTCTGAAAGTTGGCCATTTAGGCAAGCCCTTCATCCTACAGTAATAAATGTTTTCTGGTACCCAAAGCCTCTCAAAGCGGAGACCCACTTGGACAGGGGCCAACCAGTCAGTGTTCTGATTCTCGGCCGAGTTTCAGTTGCACAGGCTTTATAGTTTGGTTCACTTGGTTCTTTGCTGGAGTCAATAATGAACTAGTAGACTTCTCTGCAGAAAGTTCCTCCAGGATTAGACCAAAGTCCAGCATCCTGCTTCTCACAGTAACCAACTAGATGCTTCCAGAAAGTTGACAAGCCAGAGTATGAGCACAATAAGCACCTCCTGCCCTTCTCTCACCACCCTTGACAAAGTGGTGTCATTGGTAGACTGCTGCTGAACTTGGAGATTCCTTATCAACATCATGCCTGATAGCTGTTGATAAGATCTATCCCTGATTTCTTATAGTGACTGAACAGCCCTTAGCCACAGTGGAACTGAACTGACTGTCTTCTTGCTTTAAAGCATTTCCTTGTGTTGTGCAACACAATGGTGTTGTGCAACACTATTGCTAGGGAAGAAAAACACTGGAATTTTTCTAAGCGGCCTTGCGTCAGTCCCCTGAGATTTGGATAGGTGTTGGACGAAATTGCAGTATTCATGTACTCTTGAAGTTTAGAAGTTTGCTGAATTTATTTTTACTGGGCACATATTTTACCTGTTAGCAATTTTAAAAACTAAGGTGGTATAAATTGGTTCTGTCCTTTGCAGCTTTTTGCATCTCTTGTTTCATTAAAGGTGATGCATTTTTCTCACCCTCCAGTTTCTGCAATGGCAGTTCTGCTCCAAAAATTGGAGAGAGAAAAATTGATATCCTGGTTTTCACTATTAGCTTTAATGGAGATCTTTTCTTTTTTTTTCTTTTTCAAATAATTAGTTGTAACCATACCTGCAATAAGGATAATGGCTATTAAGGAACAATGTTAGGATCTGTAGATGTACATATCCTCTTAATCTAGTGATATTGGTATGGTTTTATCAGAGAAAGTAGTGTCCTTCCAGTGCATTTCAAAAAATAACTTGATACAATGTGGATTAGGTTGCAAAGAAATGCACCTATGAGCTGCTGGAGAGCTCAGTGGCTTAGCCATCTGGCTGTGGAGCCAGAGGCTAATCTACTATTTATTTAAAATATTTTTACCCCTTCTTTCCCATTGAAAAGGACCCAAGGTGGCTTACACCATTGAAAGGCAATATTTAAAGCTGAAAACAACGAGTATACAACGGTGGTTTGCCCCATTAAAAGACGATATTTAAAGTTAAGAACAATGAGTATAAAGAGGCAGCTTAGATAATTAAAAGACAATATCAAAGCAAAAACAATAAGTATACAAATGTTAAGGAATAACCCTCTGAGATATGGTAAACACAAGTAGTACTAAAGACCCAGTCGGAGAAGTAATGCATAACAATCCATCTAAAGGTTAGTCCTTTAACCAGCCGTGTGGCCAGTCACTCATGTAGGCAGTCATTGAGGAGAAGTTTGCCTGAAGAGAAAGGTCTTTGCTTGTTATCAGAAGAACAGCGAAGATGGGGCCGGCCTGGCCTCCAGTGGGAAGGAGTTCCAAAGTCTGGGAGCAGCGACAGAGAAGTCCCCCTCCTGTGTCCCCACCAAACGTATCTGTGAAGGTGATGGGACCAAGAGAAAGGCTTCTCCTTATGATCTTAACACCCGAGCTGGCTGATAATGGGAGATACGGTCTTTGAGATAGGTTGAGAGTTCAGTTTCCCACAGTACCTCCTTGACAGGGTCTGGACCTGGTGATCCATAGGGTCCCTTCTAGCTCTGCAGTTCCAAGATTATTTCCATGCAGTTTCATGAGTTTTGTTTCCCAAACTTCAGCCTTCCCTATCATCCTCATCAAACCTGAGGAAATTGTAGAAGTCAGTTCATGTGATCTGGAGGTCTTCTGTTCCAGGAGGAACATCTTAACCTTTGTTAGGTATGCAATCTTGGCTGTCCCTAAAGTTATCTCCAGGAGGCTGCCGTGCATAATAAGGACAAGGTCTTCTGTGCCAAGTGAGTTAAAACAAGCTAAAATATTTGATTAGAAATACAACACTAACCGCTAGTTTGCCTGTAAAAAGAGAAACAGCACACGAGGTATAAAATCTTACAATGTGAGATGCTTCATTTCTTAATTGGCATAATTTATTTTATTTATTTATTTATTTATTGCATTTATACCCCGCCCATCTAGTCAACTGACTACTCTGGGCGGCTTCCAACACATATAATAACAATATAAAATATAACAACATTTAAACATCAGTAATAGTGTTATTCAAGATGGAAAGAAATAGGAAAAGAAAAATAAATAAATCAAATAATAGCTGAGGGGAAGGCCTGCCTAAACATCCAAGTTTTCAATTGGTTTTTAAAGATGCC
This sequence comes from Intellagama lesueurii, assembly GCA_037013535.1. Classification (NCBI taxonomy): domain Eukaryota; kingdom Metazoa; phylum Chordata; class Lepidosauria; order Squamata; family Agamidae; genus Intellagama; species Intellagama lesueurii. Next base: position 6,143,515 of record JBAJHW010000004.1, read on the forward strand.
CAGCGAAGGGGCCGCACGGATCTCCGGAGGAAGATTATTCCAGAGGCGAGGAGCTACCGCCGAGAAGGCACGATTTCTTGTTTTTTCCCTCCGGACCTCCCTCGGCGTCAGGCTCCTCAGCCTCACCTCCTGACTCGATCGGGTGATACGGGTAGATTTTGGTGGGAGTAGGCGTTCCGCCAAGTATCGAGGCCCTAAACCGTTTAGGGCTTTATACGTGAGCATTAAAACTTTGAAGTCAACGCGGAACCGAATGGGCAGCCAATGCAAAGCGGCCAGAGTGGGAGAGATATGATATTTTCTCACTTCACTAAGGAGTCTGGCCACCGCGTTCTGCACCACTTGGAGTTTCCGCATCAACCTCAAAGGTAGCCCCACGTAGAGCGCATTACAGTGGTCTAATCTCGAGATTACAAGCGCATGGACCAAGGTAGTGAGCGCCCCAACATCAAAACAGGGACGCAGCTGGGCTATCCGCCAAAGATGAAAAAAGGCGGTGCGGACCACTGACGCCACCTGAGTTTCCATGGTGAGCGCCGGGTCCAGATGGATCCCCAAGCTGCGAACCTCATAATTGTTTGGTGCAAGAACAAGATTCCTAATTTTAAGAGATGAATCCCAGATCTCATGGTGTAATTTCTGTTGAAAACTGGGTCAGAGTTGCTGGCACTTGGAAACATGCCAACTCTTTGACAAGATCCATACTCAGAGGACAAAGAATTAAGTATTTTGCACGCATGAGAAATGATGGTCATATTTCACCGAAGGCGATGTCAGCTCTGCAACTTGCCTCTGTACAAGGAGATTTCCATCTGAAAGTGTGTGAGAGTTCTGTGGCCTTAATATAACATTCACATTATCAGTTCATTCAGTATTGATGACCTGCCTGAACAGTTATGGTACAACCGTGCTGCCTTCATAGTGTATTATCGTTGCTTCCCAATTCAGCATCCTCTCTCCCACCTCCTAAGCAATGCCAGCCATCATTATGCAACTGTACGTTCCACTTGCCTTGCCCATATCTTGGTTTGGAGGAGGCTGATGCTGAACTTAAACAGCAAAGAAAATCAACAACAAGGAAGTCCGCTTGCACATGTTTTGGACTCAGGATTGCACCTTATTTTATAATGTTGAATTTACTATTGTGGATTCTGTCAAGATAAACAAAAAGTTGATCTCTGTTGTGCAGTGGTTCCCAACCTTGGGTCCCCAGTTGTTCTTGGACTGCACTTCCCAGAAGCCTTCACCACCAACTGTGCTGTCCAGGATTTATGGGAGTTTCAGGCCAAGGCCACCTGGGTTACCCAAGGTTCGGAACCACTGCTGTAGTGAACCACAATGTATAAATTTAACATTCCACATATTGAATTTCTGATATTTGCCTCCACAAAGTAAGGGGAGTGGGGTGGGAACAGTAAATTGAAAGATGAAATCTGCTCCCTGTCTACCTTGCTTCAGCCCCACACCTGCATAGAATCTAGCTCCCCATAGATGGCATGTTAATCAAGGCACGTGAGATGAACAGAGGCCCATGAGCTATTTTGAACTGGCCACTTTAAAACAGTCTTGGCATCTTTTAAAATCAGGGCTTTATTCAATTAAAGGCACCATTTAGTTTTCTTTAAAATCATACTAATAAGTGAATTTCAGCTCTGAGAAGCACCCTTGATTCAATCAATTCCATTTGTATCACTGCCTTGTAGATTTTTGGTGAGCATTATTGGTGTAAAGGACAGCCTGTCCTTTACACAGGTTGAAGACAGCTAGTGTTGTGTTGTGGACCGTAACTGAGCACTGCCTGAGTAAGAAAACTGAACTTTCATATCACTGTTGGTTTCATCTGTCTCAACCCATTTCCCAATTATGATCCCAGTGGCCAAAACACGGAACAGGTGGAATCTCTGGATGGGGTTGAAGTTCAAGACCCATTATTCCTCATTGTTGACTAGGTTGACTATGTGTGATCGAGAAGCTGCTGTTGAGCTTTCTAGATGGGCACATATTCCCTGCACATAGTCACATATCTTGGTCTGGGCAGTCCCCTAGGTCAGAAACAACCATGGAAACAGCCTTGTAGGCTATGTTGGTATGAAATTATATAAAAGCCACTTAACATGGACCACATGGATTCAGTGATGCTTTAATGCTACTTGCGGTGGTAACCCTGTAGTGTGAAGAGATGCTTGCCTCCAGTCATTTAGTGGGCATGTGGCAAGCGTTGCACCCACTTTCATTTCTCAGATATGTGTTTGTCCTGACATACACAGGTCATTATAAAGTACTTTATATAACATAAAGTGTGCAATACAGGGGAGATAAAAATAAATATATAACCAATTCCATTATATAAATTAAAATAATAGTAACAAGAGTCTTTTAACACTGGTAACTAACTCATATGATCGAATCTATGAACAAACATGGGTCACATGCGCATTAGCTTCTCTCTGTCTATGCCTTTCACCCCTAGCTGTAACTTCATTCATTTCCCAGCAGATACTGGCTTTTGTTAAACTTACTTTGGTGGTACCTACAAAAACTGCTTCTTTTATTCCAAATCTCTCCAAAGCACTTTTTCTTGAAATGGAGAGGCTATTTTTTTAATGTAAATTTAATGCAGCTGATGAGTTACATGCTATTAAAAATAACTTAGATTGGGTGAGCCTCTTCTGCAAGGGAGCCTTCCGTCAATGAATGGAAGAGAGTAGAAAAGGTTGGGGGATCTCAAACCAACCTGGTGATCTGTGACTTACTGGTTCTCTTTGTTTCCAGATTAATCAGCCACTCGATGGGGATTACCAGTGAAGCAGCTCTTTGTGTCACCTTTCCAACTTTGTGTAGCAAGAAAAACAACTTCAGCAACTCTTCAATGATAATTATGAAACTGGTATTAACTGAATGGCAATTATGGATTTTTAACTTTAATTCACAGTAAACAAAAACAAAAAAGCAAGCCATATGTTGAGTTCAATTTCCTACCAAAAAGCTTTTTCTTCTGAATGTTTCAACGCCTGCACAAGAAATTGATGACGAAACCTGTTCGTAACGAGGGGAATTACAAATACTGCTTGCACAAGGAACGCAACGCCATCAGAAAGAGAAGACATCGTAACTTATCGTTAGAGATGATAGTGTTATTTATATAGATATAATAATAATAAATATAAATATATATATTTTTATGGTAATGAAAATGGCTCCCCAGAATGCTGACTCGGAATCTATGCAAGTTCAAGAGCTACCTGTGGTACAGCTCCAAAAACCGGAAAATGAGAATGAGAGTAAAGAAGAGACTATAAGTGAAGGATCTATAGACCGGATACCTGTACGTCTCTGGGTGATGCATGGTGCTATCATGTTTGGCAGAGAATTTTGTTATGCCATGGAGACAGCTTTGGTCACACCTGTATTGCTACAGATTGGTAAGTAAGTCTTTATTGTGTACATATTACCACAGACAATTGCCATTGCTTTCCATCCTGGTCCCTGTGGAAGATTAGATGGGCAATAAGGGGTTGGTCTCAGATTTTGAGAATTACGAAAGGCCACCCATCATATTTTTAAAAAATTGTACTTATTTAACTTTGAAGAAAATAAAATACACACATAGCAAAATGCAAAAACTAACCAATAAATGGAGCCTTCTGGCGCTGTGGTTAAACTGCTGTACTGCAGCCAAAACTGTGCTCACGACCCAGGGTTCAATCCCAGGTAGCTGGCTCAAGGTTGACTCGGCCTTCTATCCTTCCGAGGTTGGTAAAATGAGTAGTGAGCTTGCTGGGGGGCAATGTGTAGCTTGTATAATTAACTTGTAAACCGCCCAGAGAGTGCTTTAAGCACTATGGGGTGGTATATAAGCAGAACGCTTTGCTTTGCTTTAAAGCAGGGGTACCCAACCCCCGTCTGCGGCCTGGTGCCGGTCCATGGCCATGGCAGGACTGGGCGGCAGAGAAAGATCTTCCGCCCCCCCGCACACACTCCACCCACCCACCCCACCCGCACACATGCATGGGGACCCTGCCCACCAGCGAGCGCGCCCCTTCGTGCATGCGCGAAAGCGCGCCCCGCCCCTATGGGCAGTATATAAGCAGAACGTTTTGCTTTGCTTTAAAGAACGTCATATATACATACACAAAGTGCCCCCCCTCCATTGGGATTATTTGAAGACATGTTACATTTATATCATTTATGATGCCCCCTTTCAAAACTGCATTAATTATTTTGATAGTACATAGAGATGTAAAATTTCCATTTTTATTTTTATTTTTGGAAAAAAACGGAGAAACTTTTTTTCCCCAAAAATTTCCTTTTTTTTTTGACAGGGAAGTCAATAAAAACTCTACAAATATATCTAAAGATGCTTCTGTTTATCAAACCCTTTTTAAACTTCACAAGTTAGTTTATCATTAATGACAGTGTTCCATGCTTCCTTATTCCGTTCATTTAATTGAAATTCATGCTTTAGTTTTCCATTTTTAGCTATAATGAATTTTGCTGCAGATACTAAGTTTGTTATTCTTTTACTGTCGAAAGGCCGTTGCATATACACCACAGTAATGCAGTTGCCACTTTTATGGTCTTTACAATAGCACAAAGTCTGTTCTTTATATGGCTCTTCCCTGATCTTGCTCCCAGCAAAAGGATACAAGGTAGCTAGCTCATCACAAGTATAAATACTGGCATATGTAAATAGGGCAAATGGGCCAGATCCAGTTGTTAGTCCCAACTATAGTAAACCTCGTCTTGAGTCATTGGAACTAACTTAAATGTCAACTTAACAGGTCCCATTCATTTAATAGGCTTACTCTCGTTTCGTTAACAGCTAGATGGTACTCTAAAAAACAATTTCAATGTTAAAGCTGAATTTAAAACTTACGTAAAATTACATCAGCAATATTTTACACCACCAATCAGTTTAAATCCCCCTTCTCAGTAGCAAATTAATTGCTGAAAGCTCACATCCAGCTTGGAACCGTGCAGGCTGGGTGAGTGGTTTCCTCCCACGGCTGGGCTGCAGGGAAGTGTTGGCATGGGAAGTAGTATCATCCACCCATCAAGCCCAGTTCGATCCACTTGCCGCAGCTCTGGAAGCTAGACATATAGAACCAGCAGGGCGTGGTATAGAGATCTATATGGGTTGGCCCTAAGATAAAAAGATGGGCCAGCAAAATTTAGTTTCAAAGTGAAGGGTCCTTATTCTGCTAAATTGGTGTAGAAGGTAGGACAAAAAAAAGGCCCTTTCACAAACACCAGTTATGCATTAACAAATGGTGTTATGCATTTAACACCATCTGTTAAATGTAACTAATTTAGGAAGAATTGTGATAGAGACCCAGCTTTGCTGATGCCAGTAGTAATGGCCTTGTGTTTGCTAATAATTGTTTTCACTGACTTTTCTCCTTTCTGTGTCTCCCTCTTTATTTTTAAGTCTTTTCTCTTTTTTTAGCAAAATTGCTGCTATTTTTCTTTGATAATGCTTCATACTCTTAAATTTGTGACTGCCTCAGCCTTTGGTTTCATCCTGCTCTGTGTTACTGGGTGTAAGGCCAATACCTGGCAATACCGTATACCTTGCATTCTGCTCAGTGAAATTTTACTGTCTTCCCCGATGGGGGTAGCCAAGAAATGGTAGTGCTGTTGTGAAGATTGAAACAGGGCTCTTTCAAAAACACATGGGACTGATTCATAGGCTTCTGCGCAAGTGACCCTTATCTTTATCACAAAATGTTCAGCCATTCCAGCTGACTTTTAGGTTCTTTCTAGGTCACTGTAAATCCCAGTTCATGCAAGGCTTCTCAGCTATTCTTTCAAATGTCACTGACTTGCCATGCTTTTAAACACCCATAGAACTGATTCTCCAAGGCCAAAGTGCATCTTACTCCAACACTCATTTGGTTCCTGAAAACTGCATTATTTGGTCGATAGTGGATATCTGCCTTTTCGGGATGCTTGTTATGTGCACAGTTGGTGCATGTGCAATCTTTGTAATGTTTAGTACTAGACTTTAGATGTCCCTTCCCTTCTCAACTAATAGAACTCTGCTAGTGGAGTAGGTGAGCAAAACTTAATTTTATTTTAATTTTTTTTGAGAGCGAGTGAGCCTTGTGGCGGATGGCCCTGTATTCAAATATGCCTGGGCAAGAGATGTAAGGCAGTGTCTTGTGTGGCCTTGCTCAAGTGGCTGCACCTTGCGTAATCTCACAGAGCGTTTGTTATGATGAAGATGTATTCCATTTTGAGCCCTCAGGATAAGTGTGTGGGGACATGTGAACCAATTGCCATATTCAAATTAAGACAAGGATGTTGATGCAAGTAATGTTAACCTTGAAGACTACCTGTAGCATCCAGGACTGGAAGAATAAAAAATGTATCTAAATTGAAAATGCGTACAAATACACACCAGTCCATAGTCCCTTAATTAACTGCAGATCTCAAACTTGATTGTCCAGGCTAAATGAGAGTTCCAGCTACTTTGGCTATATAATTTAAAACTCATCAAACCATATGGAAATTAATAGTCAACCCAGCTTGTGAAATGTTGCCTTCAATAAAACGCTCAGGTTGTGAAATACAAAAGCATGTGGGGTTTTTTGTGTATTAATTCTGTTTGGAAATCTGTAATACCTCCTTTGGCCCTGATTATGTTGCTGTTATTTCAACTTATGTACCACCCCATAGTGCTAAAGCACTCTGATGAGCTTAACCTAGTTCAAACTTGTCTGAAAACTTGGGTTGCCTGTATTGAGATCAAATTACAGAAAGACTTGTCCAGTCAAGAAAGTGTGCGTCGCTGTTCTGACATTGGCAAGGTAAACGGTCTTATTTATGGTGAACACCTTCGCATTATTTAAAAAAAGAAAAAGAAAAGACAACTATGTTTGCATCAAAAATGACACCTTTTGTATATACTAGTTAATGTTTATGTATGCAAAATTCCAATTGATCATTATTAATTAAGAAGAATTATAGCATGTCTACTCACGTGCATGAGTGGGGAAGACCAACCAGGGGACCTGTGTGGTCTCTGAGTCTGCTGTTCAGGTGGTGTAGATGGGCAGCTTCATGGTCCCCAGTCTTACTCCTTATGGCTCTTTTATCTTTGAACTTTGACTTGACAACTCTTGAAAAAGGGGACAACTTCAAAAATAGGGATCTTCTGCAGCAATAGAGGACTGTCCCCTGTAAAAGTCATGGCCAACCTTGGGAGTTTGTTCTGTTGAGTCAAACTGACACTGAGCACAGATCACTACATGTAGTAGATATCGCTACACGAAATACCAACTGGGATACTGCTGTCTCCCAGCACTTGATAGACAGCTTCAAAGTATGACAGTGAAAGGCATAAGCTTCCCTAACGTTCTTGACCCCAGACAGCCTGAACCCTGTCACCCTGCTGTGTCTTCCTGAGTCTGTGATTAAAGGCATTGTGCATATGTGTATTTACCTACCACACACAAGTGAAGAACAAGTAAGAACATCTGGAGAGCATCCAGATTGTCAAAATCTTCTGATCCAGGCTTAAACGGAAGGTACCTCCAAATGCCAGATGCAGGGGAGGGGGATCAGGAGACAGGTCTCTAGTGGTCTGGTGTGCTCCCAGAGGCATCTGGTGGGGCCACGGTGAGATACAGGAAGTTGGACTAGATGGGCCCTTGGCCTGATCCAGCAGGGCTCTTCTTATGTTCTTATGATCATTTTCTCTCTCTCTCTCTCTCTCTCTCTCAAATACTCATTGGCTTTCTTAGGGTACGATCAGATGGGATTTTTTGGAGCAGGCTAGTGTTGAGTTGTGTGGCAAAATGTCATTTGATGCAATCCAAATGGTATACAGACCTCAAGGGAACCCTGTTTGGCTGTCGAATCAAGGAAGTGAGCTCTGAACAGAGGGGGGGCTGTGCTAAGCTCTTCTGCACCAGCAAACTAAGCAGTCTTCTGCCTAGTTTACTTCCACAAGCCTCTCTCCATGCGAGTGGAGAACTCAGGAAGGGAGGGAAAAATTGAATCTCAATCGCCTGAAATGTTTTCCTCAACTGAAGACTCGAGGCAGTTCACTGACTCATAGCAAAGTGAAAACAATAATAAAAACAAAGCAGTATTAGGGGAGCAGTAATAATATCCAGTCACGTCATTGGCTTCCCTGAAGCAGATTTCAGAATAAATAAATAGCCAGTAGCTTGTATTTCCCTAAAGAGTCCCTGAAGAAACTGGCTTGACACACTCGACTAAAGACCAGGAGAGAGGGAGGGGGTAGTGCACCTTCTTGGGAGGGGCTGTCCTGCAGTTCCAAAACCAGTCCCCCCCACAGCTCCTGTCCGCGGCTTCCAGCGACCCGTCCTCTTCTGTCAATGAGCTGAAACCTTGACGGTTCCAACACGAAAGCAGGCTTTCTGATGTCCACAAGTCCCAAGCTGCGAGGTGTGCTGCTATTTTTAGAGTCTGCAGTTTCTAAATATCTAATTGCATGTTAATCCAGGCTTGTCCTTGAGAAAAGTGTGGGACAAAATGAAAAAGCTACTAGTGGCTTTCGGCCTTCTCTTTCCTTCGGTGATCCCAGTGTTAGGGCTTCCCTCTAGATTTGCCCCTGCTTTTCTTCACCCCTTGTGTCTTCATCCTGTTTCCCCGAAAATAAGACAAGGTCCCTTATCCCTGCTCCTTGCCATGTTAAATAGGATGGTTCAAACAAATATGTAATCCTCACCAGAGATGGCAGGATTTCTTAGCGGCTCCTGGTTGAGTGTGCTTGTTGCATTGATGACAACTCCTGACCTAGGCTGAACCTCTCTCTAGATGGCTCTTTCCAAAACAGACTCTACCTTGTGGCTGTTCCTCTGCATGCATTATTCCGACCAGAATACTGCATTACCCTTCCTTCTGTTAGGGTTTTCCCCAGATCAGTAGCTAAGACGTGTAATCCTATCCAGCCCTTAGCAGCACAGCAACATGAGAAAGGAACCCTTTTTGTGGCAGGTAGGTTTTTCTTGCATAACTTGATTTCCTGATCTGTTCCCCTCCCGCTTCCCAGTTAAGGCGTAGCACAGAGAAGGTCAGAGGGCAGCCTTGGGATGATGCCAAAGGCATCACCTTTGAATTAAATCTATGAGCCCATGGACTTGTTTTTGCATAGCAGAATCAGACAGAGTCTAAAGTCCATCCACACCTAAACATTACTCATGGTTACCTCCAAGAACTCTTTATTTCAGGAATATACTTTACGGGGGGGGGGGGGGGATAGTTTGTTCTTGACTTCTTATGGTGGAATCAAATGTCACTCAGAGAGCTGTCAGTAGTTTCAAATCTGCCTTCTACGCAGGACCATGTAGCATAAATGAATCAGGCCCGCCAAATAAGTAGCAGTTTCCAGAGGGGTAACTATATTTGTTTGTTCTTGCTAAAGCAACTGGAGATTTTTGGGGCACCTTTAAGACTTATAGATTTGTCATAGCCGGGGTGAATTAAAATCAATGATTTTTTTTTAAAAAAATGGATTTTTAAATTTAAATTCTTTTTTTTAAAAAAAATTTAAATCATATTTCTTTTAATGAAATGGTTTTTGGAGGAAAAATCTATTGAAGAATATATTGTAGTTCAAAGGTTATTCAGCATGAAATTGAGCTTAGTTATGTAGCATGTGGCTGTAAATTCATGCAGTAGTTACATTTTTGGCAAACTAATTCAATTAATCCAAGTTATCCTAGGTGAGATAATATGCACTTTTTCACAGTAAAAATTGTATAAAATAAAGAAAGTTCAGGAAAAGACCTTAATTCCATTGTTGTTCTGCAAATTATGTACAAATAGTGAACACATTACTTGTAGGACCACGGTATCCATCGGGAATCAGTCGGAGGCTTCCCCAGAGATGCCGAAAAATGAGGATGTAGTGAATGCCACATATTGTATGGTCTCTGGATCTCTTTAGTTCTGGTAAAAACATGTAAATAGGTATTTTGGGGGGAGGGATATGATGTGTTGTTACCCGCCCAGAGTAGTCTATATGACTAGATGGGCGGGCTATAAATGTAATAAATAAATAAATAAATAAATAAATAAATAAATAGTATTTTCAGGCAGAGGATAAGTGAATCAGTGGATTCTGATCCTGCAGACGGGGGTTCCTACTGTACTGTAAGATTGTTTGAAAGTTAGTTTGCTTTTTAAAAATATATTTTGTTTAACCACGTCAGTTAATAATCATTGATGTTTAAGCAAATACAAGAATATGAATGCGATATGATGTTATTGTTTTAGTTAAATAAAACAGTTTACGTAGTTCTCCAAATATGAGTGATTAACCTTTTAAATTAAAATCAGTTCTGTTATAGCTGTTTTACTCATCTGACAGGTTATTATTCTAAATATGAAGTCTTTATCTGGTTGCAGATATTAAAGATTATAACTACCAACAAGAACGAGTCTTTACATTTAAAAATCAGGATTTAAATTGAGTCTTAAATCAAAGCCACCCAGATGGTAGCACAAACTTTTATGCCGAGTTTCTTCAGTGCCTCTTGCGAATAAATAATACACAGGACACTGAGAAGTACTGCTGGTTCTCAGGCATTTGGTGAATTTCTCAAGGAGGTATAAGTTCTTGCTGGGGAATCAAAGCCTCTTTCTGTGTCCTTCCATGCTCCTGGGATTAAGGAGGGTTTCTGGAAGGACCGTGTGTGTCTGTCTGTCTCCTGTCTGTTTAGGGTGCTGCAATCTATGTACGAAGGCAGACCACTGCAGTCTTTTCTTCACAGTTGCCTGTGAGTGTCTCTTTCTTGTGGATACTCATTTACAAAATAGTTATGAGAGAGAAGTAAGACATTCCTTGTCAAATGGAAGGAATCCAACTTAAAAAAAAAAGCTTTGCTGCTTAATCCTCTTCAGCTATGCTTGGTTTAGTACATTTTATTTTGCTGTATTTGCAAACAAGGATAAGAAGCGGTCACTTTAGGTCCTGTACTTTGCTTTCGCATTAGAAGAAACATTAAGAAGTGCTAACTTCCTTAGCACAGCTGAGAACTAGAAAAAAACTGCCATCTCTTATTTTTGAAGACACCCTCTATTTTCTCCTGGCCTAAAGAACCCTTTGAAACTTGAAGGATTGTTCAGTTATTGACTTGCAGCATCAGCCAGTGGTCCCGTACTTGCTCTAGGTCTGTGTTCTGAGAATTGAGTGTCTGTGGTGGCCTTTATTTTTAAATGTAAACCTGTACTTGTTACGTGCTGTCAAGCTGCATCTGACTTAACAACAACCCTAAGAGGTTTTCAGATATTTAAGGAGCGGTTTTACCAGTGCCACCCCACCCAGCTGTGAGTTTTTGTGGCTGAGTGGCACAAACCTAGGGATTCAAACCTAGGTCCCATCAGTCCTATCCTGTAACTGTGTTATACCACACTGGTGGCTTTCAAACATTTACTTACTTTGGTTCAAAAGCTGTTTCTGTATTCCATGACAGGGTAACTAGCACAGCTGGTTCTCACTCAGTCTAAGCTATATAAATTCAGGTTTTCTGGGGGAGGCATAATACAAGACAATTAAAAATGGTCTACCCTGGAGAGTTAATTGCTTTGATACTCAAATGTGAATTCTGGGCGGTAGCTGGAAAATTTGGTCCCTACGGTCTCTTTCATTTATTAGAGATTTCTGTTTCTCTCTTCCCCCCATAAAAGAAGCAATCAACGCAGTGTGTGTGAAATCCATAATAAAATCATTTGAAACATCAGCAATAAACTTAGAGTGAAATAGGAAAATTAGGGCAATCAGAAATTACAAAGAGTTTTGGGACAACTTAAAGACTAGCATGTTTCGTCGTTTGGCATGAACTTTCATGGATATTGCCTACTACTTCACTTGCCAGGATATACATGAATCATGGGGTTCTGTCCACACATTTCTAGTTGTGAGAGTGGGAGAAAATGAAGCACTACCCTATTACATGTGGCTTAAAATAATGACTATTCTAAAGCCATAACCAGCAGTCTGGGCCAGAACTGGTTTCCACTAAGTTAAAAGCTTGTGGGGCTGCATTGTAAACCAGCTGAATGTGGATTCTTTTTGAAGACAACCCCATGCAGTGATCTGGTTTGGGTGTCACTTTGAGAAGTGAGACCATGACCAGATTGACTGTTTCCAAAAACAGATGCAGTTGGCTCACCAGCGTATGTTAAGCAAACCTGCTCACTGTAGGAACCTCAGCATCCTGGAGGAAAGCTGGATCCAGGGTTTCATGTGTTTGAAGTGGCTGTTGCGAACTGCTGGCTCTGTCCTTTCTAATGAAAAGTCTTTATGTAGCCCTAAGTACTTGCCATGCCAGAATCTATGCAGGTAATTCATTAATGTTTGTTTGTTTAAAAATATCTTTTCTCCTGCTTTTCTCCTTAAAAAGGACCCAAAGCACACTTACATCATTAAAAGCTAACAACAGTAAGAATACAGTTACTAAAAAGGATCAAACGGATACATATTAAAAAGCATAAATGACATTCAAAGCAGTGAGGTACAACAATCCATTTATTTAAAAAAAACATTCAGGCGGCCAGTCGTTGAGGGAAAGCTTGCCTGTTAAGAGAAAGGTCTTCACCTGCTTGTGGAAGGACAGCAAAGGTGGGACCAGGCTGGCCTCCTGAGTTCCAACGTCTGGGAGCAGCCACAGAGAAGGCCCTCTCCCGTGTCCCCATCAGACACAGTTGTGTAGGTGCCGGGACTGAGAGGAAGGCCTCCCCTGATGATCTTAACACCCAAGCCAGTTCATAATGAGAGATATGGTCTTTGAGATAGCTTGGACCCCCAAGCCGTTTAAGGCTTTATAGGTTAGAAGGTTAGGTTAGAACTGAATTCATCCTTCAGTTGGATAAATTTCAGAGTCCTAACCTATGCTGCATGTGATGTGTGCACATGCACACCACCGGCAAAACACAGCGCTGAGGAGATAGAGTGTTCATTGGAATGTCTCGTTAAGCAAAATGGAGTAAGGAGAACTCAGGTGTAATCATTAAACGCTTGGAGATTACTTATTCTACAGGCCCCCCCCCTCCATCATTAAGTGGTACAAAAAGCAGTTGACATACCTGAGCGATTGACTGTTAGGAAATAACTGAAGGCAGTGGAATTTTCCACCAGTTAATTAGATTAAGAGAAGTATTATGCTTCTTTTGCAAGGCTTGAGCTAAAATGAGTTTTCAAACATAGTGTGCCGGTCCGTAGACTGTGGAAAAATGTGTGTGTGTGTGTGTGCATGCGTGCACTTAAGCTGTTAACCATTACGTTCTCCATTCTTGTTGTGGACTAAACACCAATATTAACTTTGCTCATTAGTGATGCCACGCAGCAGGTCTTTGGCAGGCTAGTGAAGTTACCTGGATGCATAACTTCAACCATTAGCCCATAAAGGATTAAGGAAGCTGTATTCAGAGCAACCATGTTCACTTATTCCTCATGTAAACTCTGAGTTTGCTAACTTAGCAGTGGAAAGTACTTCAGGCTGTAAGAGTCAGTGCCAGCTTTAACTATTCAACCTTGTTGTCACCAAGTAAAACTTTTCTGTCATTTCCTTACTGCAGACCACAAAGATCCATATGTGGTCATCTGTAACCACTAAATTGCTGCTGTGCTTGATTGTGTTGCCTTCCATGAGCGTGCCAGGGTTATCACGGAATTATAGAATCACTGAGTTGGAAGGGGCCTATAAGGCCATCGATTCCAACTCCCTGCTCAGTGCAGGAATCCAAATCAAAGAAGGTTGTCCAATTTTCTTTTGAATACCTCCAACATTGGAATGCTCACCACCATCTCCCAAGGTCATTGGTTCCGTTGTCGTACTACTCTACCATGGGGCATGTTTATGGCAGCCCTGTCTCTCATTCTGCTTCAGAGACAGTATAGCCATGGATGATGATGATGAACAATCCACAGAGAGCCAGAACTGCATGAGGATGAGGATCATTTAGACTCACATAGATGATGTTCAGTTAGTCATCTGCTGCTTAGATATCAATCTGGTGGAGTTCCAGCCATTGCTAATACAAAACATCACAACATTTTGTATTGGGCTGAAACAATACAAAAAAATAAAGAAGACAAAAACGTTGTGACCCCTTAAAGACTGACTGCTATATTTCAATGTGCATGAGCTCCTGAGTGTTTTTAGTGAACCTGTCATTTTACTATTCTTTGATGAAGAACCTCTTGGCCACTAGATGGTGCAAGAGAATTTTTTAATTAAAAAAACTTTTTTTATAAGAAAAAAATTAGACAGTGGACCTCCAAGGTCCAAGAATGGATACATGTGGCCTCTGGAGGCTGCTCGCATCTGTGTTAGATCTAACTGAGCTTGTACTGGTGTTTAAAGATCTCTTACTTTGAAGTTGTTCTGTTATGTATATGGGCTGAACTTACATTCCCAGTGGGGTCTCGAGGCAGCTCCGTGCCTGGGATTCCCCCTTCCGCCGCCACTTCCGGTTCTGCCGCCACCACTCTCGGTTCCTCCACTGCCGCGGCACACCGCCCGCTGTTGTTGTTTTTTCCAGTTTGGGCACGCGAGCCCAAAAAGGTTCGCCACCACTGGCATAAAAGATTGTTGGGTGTCCCCTCCCCATCTTGGAGGAACTGTACAGGTCCCGCTGTCTTAAAAAACGCACAAAATATTAGAAAGGACACCTCCCACCCTGGACACTCTTTGCTTGAACTACTGCCACCAGGAAGACGATATCTATTAAAACAAGGACAAATAGATTTAAAAACAGTTTTTATCCAAGGGCGACGACTTTGTTAAATTCAGTTAAGATTTAATCTGACTTTATTGTAGGGTTGCATGTGAATGTATTTTGTTGCCGTTGTGTTATGTTGAATTTTTGTAAGGAGTTTACATGGAGTTTTAGCTGAATGAATGATGCACTGTCTGGATAGCACTCTGGTGATTTCGTTGCACGTGCAATGACAATAAAGTGTTATTCTTATTCTTATCTGGACTTCTTATATTTGTGCTTTTGAGCTCCTCAACTATCAGGTTTATTCCTGTTTATATTAAAGGTGAAAGTTTCTTGGCCAATTTGACATTTTCTGTATTTTCCTGTTTTGTTCTATTAAACTCCTGCCAATTTCATATTTTAAATCGATAGTGTCAAAAGGGATAGCTTCCAGTTCATTTCTGTCTCTCTTGGGTTAAAAAAAATAAGACAATGCTTTTAAGAAATAAACCTAAGTGGTTTTCCTGTTAGCAGGAAATCTTTTCTCCCGCTTCTTACATAGCACAGTGACCTACATTAGTTTGCTACATCTCACAGTCCCAGGTGAGAGACATGGGGCTTTTAAAAAAAATCCTGATGTCATAGGAAGGGAACATTTTTATATACATCGTCCTGTATATACCATCTATGTTAAATAGCCCGTTTTGTGCTTACAAACTGGCCTGATTTTGTGCAGAAACCCTGACATTTCAGAAAGAGAGGTTTCATCACATTTGAGCTGCTAGTCCATTTTAAAAGGAAAAAGATAAAACCTTACAGTATTTCTCCCTGTTGTCAAATAATAACTGGGGGGTTGTGGAGGGAGGAGCTGCCAGTGAACTCTAGCCAACGCTATTTTATTGCATAATAACATTCATCTCTTTTGTGAGTTGAATGAAGTGCTTGTTGGCACAATAGCCCTTTTAAGGCCCAAAGCGCATATGGCCCTCCATTCATAAGTAAGCTTCCGAGTTAACAACCAACATACTATGTAGAGGTTTCCCAGAGCTGATTGCCTAAATTGCCAACCACGCACAGAATGAAGCCCACAGTTTCGAGCTAAATGGGATTTGTGTATCGTGCTAGAACTACAGGAAGCATTAGTTTCTATAAAGCCCAGGGACATCAAAGAGTGGTATGTATTTCCCCTTTTTAGAAGCTTAGTAGACATTATTTTAGGAAGTCCTCATTTCGGACTGAGAGTTGGGGCTAAAGAGATGGATGGATCTGTCGGAATGCTTGGTATGGGTAAATCAGCAAATGCATTTCCGTTCAAAGACAAAGAATTTGGGTGAATGGCTTTGTATGTTGGACAGGTTGGTAAAGCACCCCCAGAAGCCCAACATGGATAGAAAACATTGAGGGTTAGCTGTAGAGCATTTGTCACCATTGTCAGCCAGTTAATCTAACGCCTACAGGAAGGATCACAAAGATTGTGTTTCATAATCAGTTGACAAATCCAGAGACTTTATGTCAGAGGCTTTCCCTGCAGTTTACAAAAAACTGTTAAATCTTCACTATCGGCTAGGAAACATTAGTGGTCGTGCTAATATTTCAGTAGTAAACAGAAATTTAAATTAAAATATTAAGAAATGTAATGCATTAGTTGATGCATTGATTAATTTAAGCAATCAGGCTTAAAAATGCCACATAGAGTTCCCAAAAAGTGATCATAAAGTGTTAACAGGAAACATTCTGATAGCATCATTTTGGATTTTAATGATTAAGATGACAAATTTGAAACTGACCACCAGCAAATTTTGGCAACAAGATTAACTTTCAGCAAATTATTTGCCAATGCCATTTTGAGTATACGGCGGCAATCTTTTTGTCCTTCCTAGTTTGCTATATGGCAGAAAGCTTTCCCTCAGGTAATTTCTTCGTCATTTTTTAATTGTCGCCATGGTGATGCTTGTTTATCTGCCACTGAACGGCAGCACATAGGATTAGGCGGAGTTGGTGTAATAAATTAAGATCATAGGGAGGAGCACGAATGATGTCAAAAAGGCAGGAGAGGCCCAGATGTTTAGGCCAGATGTGCCTCGGGGAGAATGGCCATGTTAAATGCAAGGAGGAAAAGCTGGATTTCACCACTTGGCTAAAGTAGCTAATACTATAGTGGACTTACAGTTTCAAAGTCCAATATAAAAATACAACATTTTAATTAATCTGCCACTAATTTTGTGCAAGAGTGCATGGTGGGATAGGTACACCATTGCACAGATTTTTGGTTTTTTTTTTTCCTGTTCTACAAAATTTTGGGTTCCTGAGAGGTGGGGTTTTTTTTTAAATAAGCTTGTTCTGTTGCCCTGCAGTCTTTCCATGCAGTCAAATACAGCAAAATCGCATTGCATAGCTTCCTAAAATATATATAATACTGTGCCAGGTTCTATTCAAATCCTCCATATATACCTTTTTCCGGTGGCTTAATCTACCAGCTACATTGTAGTTAACTTGAATTTAAAACAAGTGCAGACTGCTATAAAACATGAAGCACAGAACAGTATTCATAGCTTTCCAAAATGAAATAGTCCACATCATCATGCTTTTGGCTTCTGAATCTGAGTGCTATAACATTCAATTACTTTTCATTGATTCTAGGAAAGCACTCTCAAATAGCATTACACTGAACCTGTTTTGTTTGTCCAGGAATCACTTTTTACGGTGCTCAATGGGTTTTTGAAAATTATTTTGACTGCTTTCCTCTGCCACAAAATCACACACAGTTTCTTCCATGTCTTTCATCTGTTTTTGGAAAACATCTCCATTCATTTTTGCCCATTTCTGGACAGTTTTCATTGATTTTCCTCCCCAAATCCCTTTCATATATTCTTTCATAAGGTCATTGTCGCAAGGGAGCAAATATAGCTAACACGTTCAGACCCAACAGAAATGCACAAGGTGTTTTGTTCATTACATTGCAGCGTGAGAGGCAATTTCTGTTTTTAAGAGAGGCTGCTGCAAAAGTGTGTGTGTGTGTGTGTGTGTGTGTCCCCGTCCGTTTTGCCTAGTGATAATAAAACAGGAGCTTGAGTCCAGGGCTACTGTTCTATTAGTATTGACTCTCAGGGATTCCATATTAACAAAATCAATTTTTAGAACAACACAAGAGTTGGCCCAGAAAGCATTTTCGTGGCAAACAATCATGCTATGTGTGTTACTCTCACGAGAATCCATTTCTAAATTGGTCGATATCCTTGAAATGATGGAGAGCCCTATTGAGCTTTGGGTAAACTAGGCTGCTGCGTGTCTCTGGGCGACACATGTCATTGTCACTGATGCCTAATCTGGCAGTGAGAGCACTGCTGGGTTACGTAACACATGAGGAGTGTAAGTGGGGGCCTCATGTCCAGGCCCTGCATTTTAATTACAGCCTGCCTGAGAAGGAGAGGGGGGGGGGAGATTACAAAGCAGCTAACAACTGTGCCACTGGGGTTGCATTCTACCGTGTTACATGTTGCACGCATGCTTGCAACCCCCTGCCCAATTGTAAGGCAGCATTTCTCTCCAGCAAGAGATATGGTTGCCAAGTACTTGCATGCCAGGTGAACATTTCCTAACAATTTCAGCAGGGTGGATTTGATTTAAATGGATCTTTTAAATTGTGCTTCAAATCAAATGGTTGATAAAAATCACAGTTTAAATTTAAAAAGCGGATTTTTTTTTGTGATTTAAATTTTAAACATTTGTTTCATGATTTAAATCATTGATTTTTACCCACCTTGAATTTTTCTCTGTCACTTGAGGAAGCAGCTGAAACTCTTCCCTGAAAATAGTCTTGCTGATCATTCTGGCTAGGTCCAGCTCTTCCTTTTGAGGAGCCCAGTTGTGTTTTGTAACTAGCTCTACATGTTTGTAAGAGAGAGATCCTGCCCCATGTCCTGTTGCCTCATATAATGCTAGCAGTCCCCAACTTCACCTGGCCAATTTTCTTACGGTAACATGTCTATGTGTATCCATTCTCAACATGAGTGAGAGATGAACTTTGGCTACACCTGGAGAGTTGGGACTCTGGTACCTCCTTTGCAACCAGTGAGTATCTCTGTAGAGAAGCAAGGCTAGTTGTGATGGTTGACATTTCTTTAGCCACACCTGGAGATCTTTGTCCACGTCTGGCATAGAATCAGTGAGATTGTGCCAGCAGCGTGTATGGAAATCCATGGGCCAGCTTTTATAGATATACATTTCTTCCCAGTCTTGGTGCCACCAGTGCTTTGCTATGGCTTTCTCTACTGGCGGACAAACGAGTTATGTAAATGTCACCACTAAACTGGGGGTGGCCATTGGGTTGGGCCTGCATTGTGTGAAGTGTGAAGCTCCTGTTATCTTTCTGAGCGAGGTGCTTCATGCTTTCAGACTGACTGTTGCCAAGAATAGTAATAATTGCGTGCCGCCAAGTCAGTTGTGACTTACAGTGACACTGTCCAGAATTTTCTAGGTAGAGAGTGCTCAGAAGTGGTCTACCATTCCCTTCTTCTGGGGTGGGGGGTGGGTGGGGTGCCTTGGGACTTTGCAGCTTGCTCAATGGTATGCAGCCAATATGAGGATCAGAAGTTTACCAAGAAGGTAACTAAGGACAATTTAGGGCAGCATTTCTCAATCTGCTTGAACTCTGGGTTGCTACTTAAGTTTAAGCCTGTCAGCTGTGCTCTCGCTCCATTCCAAATCTTATTTGGGTGATGGGGAAGGTCAGGTGCATACAGTGTGCTTCTGTCCACCCACCCCTACTCACAAATGCCATGGGGCAAACACAGGGGCCTGTTTAAGCCTCCCAGGTTCCTTGGAATGGGGAAGGAAGACTCAAGATCAAGATTCTCTCCTTCCTTAAACCTCCCTTGGCTTGGCTCCTCTGCAGCCACATTTACTCTGTAGAGCAGGGGTCCCCAACCTTTTTCACCCCGGGGACCGGCTGGGGAAGGCGGGGCACCCCTCGTGCGCATGTGCGAACAAGCGTGTGCGCGCTGTGGCACGAATGAGAGAGCGCTCGTGCGCATGTGCAAATGGCGGGGCGGGGCTTGTGCGAGTGCACTGGAGCGCGCGCGCATGCACAAATCAGCAATGCAGGGGTGAATGCGTGCGGGAGGTGGGACAGGAAGTCTGTCTCCACGGCCCGGTCCATCTCAGGCCACAGACCGGAACCAGGCCACGGACCGGGGGTTGGGGACCTCTGCTGTAAAGTAAGAATTACTAGTTTCAAGGGATGTCTTGATGTGGTGAAGCGGTGGTTAGTTCCTTCCATTGAGCTGGTTTTGCTTACGTCAGTGCAGATCTGAAAGGCTTTCAGGAATGAAGGCTAGATTTCTAATGGCTCCACCTTTGGACCTTTCCATTTTTAGCAACCGCAGAAGCCTCTGTGCTGCAAGGTCAGAAGACCAGCAGTCATAAGATCGAATCCACGCGACGGAGTGAGCTCCCGTCGCTTGTCCCAGCTCCTGCCAACCTAGCCGTTCGAAAGCATGTAAAAATACGAGTAGATAAATAGGTACCACCACAGTGGGAAGGTAACGGTGTTCCATGTCTAGTCGCGCTGGCCACGTAACCACGGAAACTGTCTATGGACAAACGCTGGCTCTACGGCTTGGAGACGGGGATGAGCACCGCGCCCTGGAGTCGGACACGACTGGACTAAATGTCAAGGGGAACCTTTATCTTTACCTATCCCACCTGCTGCTGTGTACTTCATTTCATGCCATCATGGACACTGTAAAGTAGCTCTTCACATCCTCTCATCACTTTAAATGAGTAAGGAAATTAATATCTTATTTTCACAACCCAGAATTCAGAATCTACAGATTTCCTTTATATGTCTCTTTGGGTCATTGGGGTACCTAGTGTGGTGTAGTGGACAGAGTGATGGACTACTGTGTTTCCCCGAAAATAAGACAGAGTCTTATATTAATTTTTGCTCCAAAAAACGCATTAGGGCTTATTTTCAGGGGATGTTTTATTTTTTCCATGTACAACCATCTATGTTTATTCAAATACAGTCCTGTCATCTTCTTCTGGTTGCTGCACAAGGGTGGAGGGCGGGGTTTCACTTAACTAGGGCTTATTTTTGGGGTAGGGCTGATATAACGAGCATCCTGAAAAATCATACTAGGGCTTATTTTCAGGTTAGGTCTTATTTTCAGGGAAACAGGGTAGAACTCTGGAGACTAGGGTTCGAATCCCTGCTGAGCCATGGAAATTCACTGGGAGTGTGGAACTGGTAAAGCCACACCTTAAATATCTCACTCCCATTGAAAGCCCCATTAGGGTCACTATAAGTTGGTTCCAATTTGACAGCACATACCTCATTGCATTACTGGCCCTTTCCAGGGAAGGGCACAAAAGCACTGATAACAGGCTCCTTCATGTCCGTTTCCCACTGCAAATCAGGGTGGATTTGATTCCAATCAAGTCAGTTTAAATAACAATTTAAATCCTGATTTAAATCGCTAGTCAGTAAAACTTGATTTAAATCCTGTTTTTTAAATGTAGAGACTCATTCTTGCTGGTAGTTATAATCTTTACTATTTGCAACCAGATGAAGATTTCATATTTAGAATAATAGCTTGTCCGATTAGTTAAACTGCTATATCAGAACTGATTTTAGTTTAATAGGTTAATCACTCATATTTGAATTGTTTTATTTAACTAAAACAGTAACATTATATAGCATACATATTCTTGTATTTGCTTAGACTTCAATGTGTTCATTGTTTGTACACAGATTTGCAGAACAACAGTGGAATTAAGGTTTTTTCTGAACTTTGCTCATTTTATACCATTTTTACTGTGAAAAAATGCCTGTTACAGTATATCAGCTTGGACAACTTGGATTAGTTGAATTAGTTTACCAAAAATATAAATATTGCATAAATATACAGCTTCATGCTACATAACCAAGTTCTGTTTCATACTGATTAACATTTGAGCTATAATGTATCTTAAATAGAAACCTATCTTTAGATAGATTTTTTTCCTCCAAAAGCATTTCATTAAAATAAGTTTGATTTAAATTTTTAAAAAATCAATTTAAATCATCAATTTTAATCCACCCTGCTAAATTCTTTGTCATCATGAGGACTAGTAACTTGCTTTTTGTAAGGAAAACAGGAATTCTTGGGCTGGCGAACCTGTCACCCTATCCTACATTTTTTTTTCTTTTGTGTGGTAGTATACTTCGTGTGTTTCATCCTATCTATCGTAGACTCAGCCCACTTCTTCAGATGCACAAAAAATGGGCTGCATCCATGAAAGTTCATGCCAAATAAAACATGGGAGCCATAAAAACTCTTTGTGGGTTTTTCTGCAAGAGACAAACATTGCTACCTCCCTTCTTGGAAAAGTTGTGTATCCTGCTGCTGGTCTTCTAGTTTTCAGAGAAGTTGCCATGTTAGCCTGTTTCAGCTTATGTAACGGGAGAAAAAACAAAAAGTGTCGTGGCACCTTTAAGACGGCGGATTTGCTTCAGTGCAGGAGTTTGCGGTACAGTATTTACAATATTAATACAGTCTGTCTCTTCGGACATGCACACCGTAATCCACCCAAGCCCACACTGAAATAACTCCGTTCGTCTTAAAGGTGCCATAATAGTTTGGTTTTGCTGAGATTTTGTTATGCTGGCCTGTCTTGTCTGTCACACGCATTCTTTACTGATAGTTCTGTGTTACATAACCAGTAAAAAATAATGGTTCTCGATGAGTAGGGCAACATTAAAGCTGTCTCGACTCTTGCCAAGCATTGTATGGGAGGACAGAGAGAGAGAGAGAGGAAGGGTTCAAGTACTGAGTCAAGGTCACTGGCAGCCGGAAAGAGGTCTCCATTCCTGGCCACTTGTGTTGTTGACCCCTTTCGTCTGCAGTTCCACCCTCGTTGCTCCATCGTCCTCATCTGGAAACATTTGCTGCCAGCTGAGGTGGAGGAGCGCCACTGGATAGGGATGTTTCTGCTGAAGCACAAAAATTTCTTATACACTAGGACAGCTGGAAGACCCGAGGCCATCTCTCCTTCCCATTGTTTCTAGGTTTTTGCTTCAAAGGGAAGACTTTGCCTCCAGTCAGATTGGAGTTGGCCGGGGAGAGGTTTCACACTTGCTCACACAGCTAGTTTACCCCAAGTAAACCCTCTGGGAAGGGCAAAAAGCAGGCCATGTCTTCTCAGTGTTGCCCAGAAATATTTATGTGGTATTTTTGTTGTTTGCTCTAGCCCTGGGAACTTCCTCTCAGAAGCGTTACAAGCCTTCTCTGCACAGTTTTCCTTCACCTGTATAGAGCAGTCAAGGGTTGGAAAAGATCCTTTTTGGGGGCAGCATCAGGATCTTGCCCCAGATCCTAGCCGGCATGCTGCAGATTCAAACAGTGTTCTGGCATTAGTTTGTGTTTGTATATATCCAGTTTCATAAATGGATATGCAAACATATGAATGTATTTGTAAATATCTAATATCATAAATGGATTTGTAAACAGATATAAATTAGGGTTGGTTTGTTTTTTTATAAATAGAAAGGGACTTTTGGAACATGCCATAAGGTCCTTCTTGTCCCATAATAATTGGTTGAAATCCCGGACTTTTGTGGGTTGAAGTAACCACAACACTTAACTCTTTCCTCTAAGTAACCCACAGGCAAATTGGAATGAGAACATATCAATGTAACAGCAATATATTTGATAAATGTCTTCATTATCAAAAGTTTTTTTCCAGCTGTAAGCTTACCTGTTTGTTAGCCTTTACCCAAAGAAACAGGCAATGAAAGCAGTTTTGTTTGCACTAGAGATGGGCAGGAACTGGTGGTTCGTGCTGCTTCGTCTGTCGGTCCATTAGGTGTTCCGCGGTTCCGAGCCCCGCCTCCTCCTGCAGGCACCCACTCAGAGGCAGCGCCCTGGCTTCCCTGCCCCGCCTCCTCCAGACGCTGCCTCTTGAGTGGGTGCCTGCAGGAGGAGGCGGGACTCGGAACTGCAGAACACCTGTTGGGCCGACAGACGAACCGCTGGACTGATGGTTCACGCCCATCTCCAGTTCATACCCTATTGTTTTTCTCTGCCTTATTTGCTTTGTGGGATTCTGGATTTTAGAGACACTGATATATGCATGCATATTTCTTGTTCTTACAATTTGGGAAGGACCATATGGGGAAACGTCACAATATTGCTTCTGCCATGGCTTAAGTAGTCCACGGGTTATGGCCTAAGCACCCTGCTTGGCCATTTTTGCATTTTATATAACTGGCAGTGCTTGCTGCTTCATGTTACCTTGCAGAAGAAAAATAATAATTTTACTCGTCCAGTCAGAGATTTTTCCTCTTTAAAAAACAAACGATAAAACACTGACCTTGGCTAGATTGCCATGAGCCAAGGTGGATTCTAGAGATATCTTGCTTGTCCATCATGGTGAGGCATCACCTTGTTTAAAAGAAGGAACACATGAAAACTATTCGCAGGGGGCAAAAAAGAACTGACAGTCTGATAGATGGAATGGACCGCTTCGATTTACATGACACTTAAATGGGGAAAATATTGGCACCTGCAGTCTTCCCTGGGGGAGAAGGCATTGCAGCAGGATGTGACAGAATATGTATGTGTGCACACCATTACTGCTTGTACCTCTGTGAGTGTATAACTCAGAAATGGATTGCTCCCGCTGCCACCCCACCCCTTCTGCACATAATCACTTGCAGCAGGTGTGGAAACCATCGCAGGGCAGATAGCTGGCATTGCAACTCTCAGGGCACCCTGTGTATCAGCTGGACTTGTTCTCACGTAGCAAGTTGTAGCGTAAAAGCTTCTATGACAGAAGTTGCATTAATCCATCCTGCAAACTGCATCAGGCAGGTCTGGTTTGTGCGTCCTGCGCAGGGAGCGAGTGGCAATTTCCATTGCCAAGCCTGTTTGGGGCTGGAGTCATTCCGCTGGATGGTCGCAAAGGGTGCGTGTGCGCGCACGTGTGTGTTCTGTCTGTGGCAAGGTCACCTATCAGATGTGAAAGATACACCCTGAGCAAACTCTGCAATTAAGCTGTGCCCGTGTGGCCTCGCTTTGCACGAAAAGGGTGCAGTTGCGGATAAGAAGATTCTTGCCTCTGATTGCTTTCTCACTAACTTGAAACAAAATTGTTTTTCATCCCACTCTCTTGTTATCTGCCGTCAAGTCACCTCCAACTTAGGGCAACCCTGTGAATGAGCGATCTCCAAAATGTCCTGCCCTCAACTGCCCTGCTCAGCTGTTGTAGACACAAACCTGTGGGTTCCTGTTAGGAGTCAGTCCATCTCGTGTCTGGATTTCCTCTTTTCCTGCTACCTTCCACCTTTCCCAGCATGATTGTCTTTTCTAGAGAATCCTGCTTTCTCAGGATGTCCCCAAAATAGGACAGCCTCAGTTTAAATATTTATGCCTCCAGAGAAAGTTCAAACTTGATTTGATCCAGACCCCCTTGTTTGTCTTTCTGGCTGTCTTTTCTGGCCACCCTTACTGTATATGTATGGAAATGGGGATCTATTTTGTTTTTCCTTGAGAGGAATAACATATGGAATCAAAGGAAGCTGAGGGCCAGAAGTTCAAGGTCTTGGAGGTAGACAAACCTATGTGTGAGCCAGACCTCCAAGCTGCCAGCCATCTTTGTATTTTGAAAACAGTGGACCATGTCATATTCAAAAGACTGGTGGGTGGCGTTTCAGCCGAGGCTTCTAAGGCTGCTCACAAAGCAAAGCATTGTTTAAAAAAAGTAACTAGCATAATTAAATTATAGTTTCACCTACCACAATAAAACAGCAATTCAAAAGAAAAATGTATACAGTATTTTGCCAGAAACTACAGAAGCTATTCAATCCATTAAAATCCTCGGAAGATAAAGCTGTCTTTATGTGATGAACGATTAGTGGTAGCCGCAATCAAAATGATGTGCCACCCCTGAAAGGGTCCCATCTCAGGTCATCCCTGCCAAATGGCCACCCAGCCGGCTTGAAAGATTCCAGCGAGGGAAAGCCCATCACCTTATGACAGAGTCTGTTATGGCTGCTGTTTTATTGGTTGCTGTGAGCCCTTTTTTAGGTAGGTGGTAAACCCCTGAAATAAAATTAACTGCATGTTTGAAACAACACTCTCCACCTCATGAACCCTGGTGCAGAACTGGAGGTCTGGTGGCCAAAGTCTGCTTTCCAGCAGAAAACCTGGGTGGGGAAGCCTGAAACTCAGAACACTTTCTCTCCTTAGAAATTCCTCAGGCAAGCAACAGCAAATCTCAGATCTCCCGGAGTCGGGCAAAAGTCATTGATGTTTTTCACAAGATGACATTTTGTTTTGTTTTTTGTCAACTGCAATGCGGTTTTGAGATTTTAATTTCCAGTGTGGATGGTTTCGCATGGATTTGGTTTCTCATAACCGTGCTAAAATAAATATGGGACTGCTGCTGAAAAGGGAAGCCACGCATCAAACCCCTCTGGTAACCCATGATTTTTCTCCTGCGTCTTGATACTCCCTGTAAGTGCCAGACTAGGTGGTATGACATAAGGTGCCTTTTAGTATACGCTGCAGGGGGACTGCGCTTCCTTGATCCATGGCTGCCGTGTTTTTTCAGCAGTTCCGTGTTCGCCATAAAAAGCTCTTTTCCTGAGGCCTTTGCCCCGCTGTCTCAGAAATTGCGATATCTTTCCACATCCCATCGGAGTCAGATTGGGTGGGCAAGGGAGGCGGAAGTAGCAGGGTTGACTTAAGAGTGAGAAACATGCCTGCTCAATGCCAGTGTCCAGATGACACCTGAGCCTTCCTTCTGACCTTAGGCTTATTTTCCTGCCAGATAGACCCCCCAATCATCTTCTGCTCCCCTTTGTCTCATAATAGCAGACTTGTTTTTCCTTTTCCTTTACCCCCCACTGTGCGACAAGGCTCAAAGGGGATTGACACCGATAAAGGGAAAATAGTAATCCCTTAACAAGTAGGAGTATGAGGACACCCTAAAGACTAGCAGGTTTTACTGGTGTGGACTATAGATCACTTTTTCATACGCTTCCAGCCCGCGGAGAAGTGAGGTGCTGTATTCCTGCCTAAAAAGCTTAGTAATTTTTAGAGTGCCACAAATCTCATTAGGCAAAATCCAAAGAAACCAAACAAGAAAAAACAAAAGCATGTGGCACCTTCAAGACTTTGACTGTTATATTTTGATGTGAGCTTTCGTGGACAAGTTTACAGACATGTGGAAACAAAATGACATACTGGATTGAGGTATCAGTTTCACAAGTAGAACATTCTCAATATCCATTGGCTGTAGGAGTCTTGGGCGTGTGGTCCATCTCACACGGCCTGCGTTTGGTGTGGAGTTCTATTGTAAACATTTCTGCAGGAGACAGAAAACAGATACCAGGCCATGAGCAAAGATGGGGGGGGGGGAGAGAGAGAGAAGAGGTGTGGGGCGGGGTGAAGACTGAGGATTCCGTTAAAAACTCAAGAGAGGTGAACAAGAATATATAAAAGTAAATATAAAAATAAAAGAAGATAGCAGAGGGACCATGTTTGTTCATATAGGGAATATTGAGTTTTTCCCTTCAAGCTTTGTGATGTGAGATGGGTTTGGTCGTTGTGAAGAAAATAACAGGAGCGGTAGATAACAGCAGAACCATTACACGTGGCAATGACTTGAGCAACCTCATTGTTTTTGCTGCCCCAGGCTGCTGCAGCCGTTATGCTAGAGTTTGTGAAAAGCCCTTTCTTAAAATCGGAAACTTCTCTGGCTAGTTCCCCCTCGGGTTCTGTTGTTCGGGGTTTCCTTCTCTCTCCTTGTCCCCACAGAGTTTATCTCAAAGGCAATAGGAGCGCATTTGCTTTTAGAACTCATGACCTTGCTCTCCAAAGACTCGGGCTAACGGTTTCCTGTGAACTGCAAGCTCCTCGGGTCTCACTATTGTTGACCAGTCTTTGGGTTTTTTGTTTTTTTGTTTGTTTTTTTAAAGTCTGTGTTTTTTTGTCTGGGGGGAGAAGAAAGAAAACTTATTTACTATAGGGCCATGTCCTGTTTGTTTGTAGCTTGCTGGGAAATGCCATTTTGCCCGAGTCTCAGCAGGACCAGCGACTGCAAGCAACCGAGATTGTTTTCTGTTGATTTGTGTGGGACGTCAAAGCTTTGTACCAAAGCAGGTTTAAAAAAAAACCAAAACAAATTTAAAAAGCTACAATCCGCTTTCCTTATCTAGGGTGCATTTTGGTGACCTGTTTTTCCCAGATTGTTTTCCCACACTTTCCGAATAACCTCCAGTGGAAGGTATTCCATTCAAACTCCCTACCTCCCGTCAGGAGGTCAGTGGGAAGAAGATGGAGAGAAACAAGCAGCCGCTCAGCTTGGTTCATGGCACTTAGCGCTGACAAATCATTCTGCAACATGTTTCCTGATTCCTAGACTGGAATTAGAATGGCAAAGGGTACCGTTGGCGGGATGCAGTTCTTTCAGCCTTCTGAGCTTTTTATGTATGGGGCCAGCAACAAAATGTTGCAGTGGAGAACGCTCCCATGCCGGTCTCCGGCCATAACATCCTTTCTTCTCCCCATCGCCTCAGCCAACATTCAGGTGATAATTCCTTCTCCACTCATCGGACTTTTTGTGAGATCTTCCTTAAAGGTGATTTTCGTAAAGGTTTACTTGTACAACTCCAAATCTTGCCGTCCTCAGAAGCCTCCTGATACCGCCCTATTATGTGAGGATGGTACTGCTTTGCCTTATAGATAAGGATAGGCACTGAGAGAATGAGTTGTTTATTGTAGGTTTGTATTTAAGGCGGGGGGGAAACCATGAGAATGCAGAGAATAAATGGAATTAAAGAGGCGAAATCCAGTGCCACCTTTAAAAAAAAATGCCCATACATAGTACACCATGATCAGACAGTCGATCCTTATTCCTCATTGCATGCTGTTTGTGAGAGCCTCTAACATAGGAGGAAGCTGCTTGTTGGGTGTGCTGAACAATTTCCAGACCTGTGAAATCCCTAAATCTGGGCCAAAATGAATTGAAACATCAATAAAAAGAGAGTCAAAACAACCAGTTGAAGAAATGTCCAAAGGAGTTGTAAAAAAATCAACTGGTCAAGAGACCCTCTGAATGAAGGAGCTCATTTCATCCATACTAAAAGCTTGACAGGTGTGAGCTTCATCGGGATTGTTCTTTTGAGAAAAAAATGCCACCTTAGAGACTATTCCCCCATGTTTTCTCCCATTTCCTAACATTTTTGTAATCAGTTGTAAATTTTGCTTTTGAGAGCTCAAAGGCTGAAAGTTTGGGCCTCTCGGGAGTTTAATGAGTCCTGAGGATTGTCTAATAAATCTTCCGTGAGCACGATCTGTCTTTACCGTCAGGGCAAAGAGGCAGGTGGAATTCTTCGCCCGTCTTTGGAAGATGTGGTAAGCAAAAGGAACTTCTTGACAAGGGGCCTGATTTTAAATTATTGCTGTTACTTATGCCTGCATCTTCATGTTGGGAAAAAATAAAGCATTCTGTGCCCCTGTAAGGCTTGTCCTGCTTCAGATATTGCCGTTCCCAGGTTCCAGACAAGTGCACATTCGTATCGACAGCCGAAAGAACATTTCAAGTGGGATTTAATTTTGTGCTTGGTCAGCTCGTATCAGATTAAGAGCCATTCTGCAAGCGAAGGGTGTATACAGCCTCTTTCTCTTAAAAGGAGTCTGGAATTCAAAGACAGAGTTCTCCTTTATTTCACTGCGCTTGGGTTGAAACCTCTGGCTGTGTTTGGTCCATGTCAGATGAAGTGATAGGGTCGGCAACAAGCAGCGTCTTAGAAAGTCCTAGCAGCGCCACAGACTGTGGGTTTTTTTTTGTTTTATTTATTTATTTATTTATTGTTATTCCTTGTTTGAGATCGTAAGTGCAGCTAAGGGGGCCTAAAGGACAGGGCCAGACTCCAGCGTTCCATCGGTGTAGGTACCTCTGTCAAGATGTGAAGTTTTGAATGTACACATGGTTAAAATACTTAAGGGGGGGGAGGCAGTGTAGAAAAGACAGATCGGAAAATGCACTTTGCATTTTTTAAAAATGAGGTTTGAACAGCAGGCCCTCTCCTTGTGCAGCACATTTCGCTCACTTTGCCCTTTCATGAGCAAAAGTGTCCCTTCATGATGCCTAGAAACTTTGAAAAAGCGCAGTGTTCAAGTTCACTCATGCCATGCCAGATTGCATAGCATAGTTACAACCATGAGGATTTCTGAACAGATGTAAAGTAAGAAGAAACCGGGTTGGGTTGGATTGGGTTTTGTGTGGGTGGATGCCCTTGTCTTGTTTGCGCTTCGCACAGGAAAAGCCAAGCCTGAAGTATTTTTATCCTTGGGTGCTAGTGTTTAGAAATGCAGAAGGTAGTATTCCTGTACAGTCAAGCGAGCCCTGGATAAAGTTCCCATGGGCATAAAATTTTAACGTGGAAAAGACTTTGCAAAGGTTTTTATTTAGAAGTGTTTGGATTTGTTTTTGGATGACAACTCCCAGAATTCCACAGGCAACATGACCCCTGGAATTATGGGAGGTGTAGTCCAGAAACACAAGTCTGGACATTTTTACTCTCTCCTCCCCCAAATTCCACTTTTTCTTCTTTCCCCCCCCCCTAAAGTTTTTAAGTGTAATCATTCATATATAACAAGAAGGAGGGGGTGCAGTTATTTTCCCCAGGCGTATCGCATGGCCATGCGGTATTCTGCGGCAATGCAGCCTTGAATGCTGTTTGGTAAAAATATGAGACCCAAATTTAACAGCTAATAAACAGCATGCCACCGATCTATTATGGGTCAAATAATAAGTTACTGAACATGAAAATAGATATCAGAATCATAGAATAATGAAATTGGAAGGGGCGTATAAGGCCATGGAGTCCAACCCCCTGCTCAAAGCAGGAATACAAATCTCAAGTCTCATTTTGGAAAACATGTCTCTAGTCCTCAAGGACATGTGAACAGACTCAGAATAGCTGAGAGAACCACAGGGAAGCTGAACTCAGGGGGCTTCCAGGGCCAGAGAAAGCTCAGGTATGTATTCCATCCGGGCAGGAGCATTCATATCTCCAGACTACTTAATAAGACCTCATGAATTTCTCTCTGTTCTCCTGGGCTGTTAAATCGTTGCATACAAAGGAAATGAGAAAATAGCTCAGTAGTTTAGGTATCTGGCTGCGGAGCCAGAGGTTGGGAGTTCGATTCCCTCACTGGGCCTCCTTGACAGGAGCTGGACTCAGTGATCCATAAGGTCCCTTCCAGCTCTGCAGTTCCAAGACTGTTGTTGTTGTTGTTGTTGTTGTTACCACCACTGTATAATTCTGTGCACACAGATTGTTCTGAGAGGTGCCCTTAAACGAGGCATAATTTTTCTGCAGTAACTCAAAATGCTACAGGACTTATTCGAACTGTTGGCTAATTATTACATGGAGCCGGTCTGGAGAAGGATTAAGATTGGTCTCTGCTTTAAATAGCAGCACTTCAGCCCTCCCTAAATTGCTGCTTAAACTTATCTCAGTCCTTGATTGTGCAATGTCAAAGCCAGGTACAAAATAGACAGCTTAGGCGTGTTGTTAGTCATGGCTGCAAAGCCAGTCCCATTCACAGCCTTCCTGAATATAGCTCTGTAAACCTGCAACCTTCATGGGATTTTTAAAGATTGATCTGCCTATGCAGATGATGACTTGAAATGGTCAATTAAGAATTGCATTGGAGGGGGAGGAGATACTGTACTCCGTAGCAGTTGCTCTGCCGTTAGCACCATCTACTGGCTCCCGCTTGGTGTTACTCATGCAAAATAACCTTTTAAGTGTTCTTTTTCTCTCTCCAGGACTGTAGATAGACCCCCCCCTCCTCCATTCAAAAAGAGGAAAGGTGGTTATTTCATAACAACAAAAATAGCAATGCTAGCGTAATCATCTGTTTGTTGAGTTTATAAATTATCCTTGTGAACGTTCAGACTTGAACGTCAACCACATAGCGTTGCTCCATGCTTTGCCTTTCTTACGTTACAGCAAGAAGCTAAGAATGTAGGAAGCTAACCTGTATTAAATCAGAGCCCTGGTCCCACTCACCCAATGTTACCTAGAGGTTCCCCATCCAAATTCTAACCAGGCCTGACTTTGTACTTTGCTTAGCTTATGAAATCCGACGGGGCCACTGGTGTTGGCACCCATTCAGTCCCCAGGGGGGAGCCTTGCATCCCAAGAGGTGCCTGAGCCGTCAGTCCTCCTGCTTCCCCCCCCCCCCCCGCCCCGAATACACAGGCACCCCCTGGCCCTTCCCCAAGCTTCAGTGGCCTTTCTGTTCAAATCATTCACTCCCAGGAAGAAAACATCAACCAGTTCTTCCTGGGCTGTTATTAGCAACCACTTACTAAGTTTCTGGGCTGGACACAAAACAAAATGATCCATGAAAACAGGGTTGAGGCAAGCAATTCCAAAAACATGAAGGGCAGTTTTTAAAAAAATATATACTAATAAAATCCATGGACTGGATCCATGGAAGGCTGCCTTGTCCCCCTGACTGTGGTTGAGCTTTGGAAGTACTCCACATACTCTTTACTCAAATTTCTACACGTATGTAGAAATTTGTGTTGTGTTTGTGTTGGAGAGCCCGTGTGGCGTAGTGGATGTTGTGTTTTACTAGCATCCAGGGAATCGGGATCCGAAACCTTGCAGAGTCATGGAAGTTTGGGAGGTGGCAATGATAAACCACTCCATGAACATCTCACATGCCTCAAAACCCTATGAGGGTTTTCCACACCGACCCTATTTGACTTCGATTTTACGCTCCCTATGCTACCCTCATTCAGCTAATTAGCCTTGGAGCCGCTTGTTCTTATTTTATTAATGTTTTAATATTTGTGTATTCACTATGTAGCATTGTATGTTTTTATCTATTGTTGTAAACCACCCAGACTAGTGCTTTGCAGTGTATGTGGCAGTGTATAAATCAAATGCCTAAATATGAAGATCACCCTAAACGGGAAGTGACTCGACAGTATATAACAAAAACAAGTTGAACGGTATCTCCTTTTCTCCTAAAACTGGATCCCAGGGCAGTTCGCCAGATTAAAAACAAGCACGAATAAAACCACAAAAGGTGACATTAAAATGTATTTGAGCAAATTAAGATATTCAGAATTTTCAGCGTCTTTAGCAAGGTCGGTCAACCCGGCATTAGGTCGATGCCCGTCGCTTTCCAAAATACGGCCGCCTAACCTGCTTTGTCTGTTCTTTCCCCTTTAGGTCTTCCTGAACAGTACTATAGCCTCACGTGGTTCCTTAGTCCAATTCTGGGCCTCATCTTCACGCCTTTGATAGGATCAGCGAGCGACCGCTGCACCCTCAGCTGGGGCCGGCGGCGGCCTTTTATTCTTGCCCTGTGCATCGGAGTCCTCTTTGGAGTTGCCCTTTTCTTGAACGGCTCCGATATAGGTACGTGAGGCCAGCTCTGCTGACGGTTCTTTGATCGCAATCAGTCCAGGATGGTGCCGAGTCGTGTCCCTTTAGAAGTAATTGGCATTTTCTGTGGGACAAGGGGGTAGAATTCTGCTGTCAGATGCCAGAATTCTGTAGTCGGGACAGGCAAGGTTACTTCATTTGCTTGCTCTAATTCCACTGCATGGATTATTTCGTCTGTTGATGGACATCTGAATGGTGCTCTTATAATATGGCGAAGGGAGGGGCAAGACTGACATATCCCAGAATACTCACTTGGTGGGCAACCTAGGTTGGCCCAGAGCTTGGAGTTAACTTTTCTCGGACTCCACGTCCCAGAAGCCTTCAGCCGTGGTTTCCTTCTGATGCCCGCCAAAGTAGTATCACCTGGTGGTTTGCGGTCCTGGTTTGTACAGAGCATGGGAAGGTTTTTCTTTCCTCCTGGGTGAGGGTGGCTGGTTTTCAAACCAGGATGTCTGCTGGGCACAGAAGAGGAAGGAGTGGAAAGGAGCTTTATGCGCTCAACCTCATCACTTGTGGACTAAGATTCTGCAGAACGTACAGCCAGTGGTTGCCTTAAACCTGTGCCCAGCTCAGGGGAAGCCAGAACCTGAATTAACAAAGTACTGTAAAAAAACATAATTCACCCCCTTAGCTAGGGAGTCCACTGTCTTTAGCACCTCTCCCCCTGCCCCTGGCCCAGCCTTTTGTTTCTTTCTCATTCAGAGCTGGTGCCCTGTTTATCCCAGTCCTCGTGAGCTGCTTTTTTGCATGTACACCTTCCCATTCATACAATCGCTGCCAGCAAAATATCAGCAGGCGCTGAAATGAATCCCGCCAGCTCTTGGCATGGGAAACCCGTAGGAACCTGTTCACAGGGAAATGTTTCCTGTTGTGTTCTGATTTCCCTTTAATGCATATCTAGCAAACACATCCTGTTTCCAGCATTATTTTAAAAAGTCGGGGGAGAGAAAAGAAAAATCTTTCCACCTTTTCTCATTGTCGTTCTTATAGAGGGCTGCCTTGACATAAGGGGGTGGGGGGTGGAGATCATAGCATGAGCTGAAAATTGTTTATTGAATGACTAAATGGAGAAAAATGTTTTTTCCCTCCCTTATCTGTGTCAGCGTTCCAGGGAAACAATTGAAGCTGTGAATTTCCCATCTTTGGGAATTCAGGCTGAGCGCAATTCTGCAGCAATAGCTCAGTTCGAGAAAGATGACTCGCTCCCCTTTGGTGCCGTTAACGTGCCGTGAGACGGCACAGATTTAATTTTGTAGTCTATAAAATGTCCCTGGATCAGGCTACAGCAGAACGCCTTGAGCCTATGAAGCTGCCTTCTGCAGAGTAAGATTGTTTGTCCAACTACAACAGGATTTCTGCGCAGACCGATTCTGTGGGGTTTTGGAATACAGCTTTTCCTCATCATTCTTGGAGGGTCTGGGGATTGAACCTGGAACCTCCTGCTTTCAAAAGACATGAAGGGACTGAAAGGGCTCCTTTTCTGCACCCCAACTCCTAGCAAGGCCAGTGGGAGTTGTAGTCCAGAAGAGGAACTTGCCTGGGCTCAGAGCCTGTCTTCAGGTCACTGAGATCTGGTTCCTCCCTCGATGACCTGAAGCGCTCAAGCTTCATGCACTTGACTTCCTGAACCTGCAGGTCTTGATTTTTGTGATGATTGAACAGAGAATACTTTAATGATAGGCTTCGATTTTCAGAGCATTCTCCACTGTTGAGGACTAGAAACCTAGAAGCCCCTCCTTCCATCATTGATTTAAAATATTTTTGCCCCACCTTTCTCCTTAAAAAAAAAGGACTCAAGACAGCTTACATCATTGAAAAAAAAGACAATATTTGAAAGTTAAAAGCAGTAAGTTATACAGATATTTTTAAAAGAATTAAATAAACATTACATTCAGAATGGTAGATCAAACATCCCTAAAACAGATTTAAAAACAATAAAAATACAAAACCATCCCCTTTTTAAAAACACCTGTCAGACAGCCGGTCGCTAAGGATAAGCCTGGGTGAAGAGAAAGGTCTTTGCCTGCTTGTGGAAGAACAGCAAGGATGGGGCCCGGCTGGCCTCCTGTGGGAGGGAGTTCCAGAGTCTCTGGGAGGGAGCAGCTGCACAGAAAACTCTGGTGGTCAAAACTGAGTGTAATGGACAGCCCCAGCCTCATCCAGCCAAGTCTCTGTCGTGCAAGCCAGGTCAGGACCCTCATCCAGGATCGAGTCCTGGGTGGCGGTTGTTTTCCCATTTACTTGGCAGCAGTACTTTCAGGCCAGGGTGCTTGACACACACACACATAGACACCCCCCCCCCTCAGGGCTAGCCAAACAATTTAAATTATTGAGCAAATGCTCTTTGTTCTGTGGCAGCTCTCTGTATTTGTTCTGGCAAAACATTGTGCCGTGTCGTTGTAGCCAGAAAGATTTCAATAATCCATTCTCTCTCTCTTTTCTGCCCCCCAAAGAATGTTTATAAAATTTGTGTAATTTTTTTTTTGGGGGGGGGGGACACACCATCTTACCCCTTTGATCTTCCTCTAGTTAGCTTTTGTCTGAAAGAGGATGAAAGAGTTCGCATCCAGAACCCTATTGATGTGTGTAATTTTTTGTAGCTAATTTTAAGCATTTTGATGAAGTGGCCAGGGTGCATCTCACCTGTGCCTGGGGGGGGGGGGGGGGGGGGGGCGTGTGACCAGACGCAACTGAGAAGTGCCAAGCATCTCAGCGACTAGCTGCAATGGGTAGTGGTGGGTTATGCAAACCTTGTGTTAAAACCAGTGGGGTTCTGGCCGACAACAACTCTTTGACAAGGCACACGCCGACCCATGTTTTCGGGCAGGCTCTTAACAATCATGATTGAGTTCCAGAGTGGCATTTTTAAGTTAAGATCGTTTTTGATATTTACCTGCTTTTATTTATAGTAGGCCTCCTGTATCGGTGGGGGATTGGTTCCAGGCCCCCTGCACACATGCTGAACACTGTGGATAATAGTGAATGCTATACATAGCATGGTAACAACTAGACACGGGGATGAATAAAAAACAGATCGCGATATTCATAAAAAAATCACTGATTCGTTAAATATTCGTCCCTTCATATTCGTCAGTTCCAGAGACCCCAACGAATACGAAGAGATGAATATTTCCTCATTTTTATTCGTCCCCCATTTTTATTCAGCCCCCTATGGCCTTCCCATTCTGCCTGTGGGCCCGCCGATCAGCAGCCAGCCAGCCCCACAGCCAGCCACCCCCACAGCCTATCCCCCTTCCCCTCCCTACCTTAGCCACTGCCGCCATCCACCACCACCCAGCACCATCATCATCTACTGCCACCTGCTGCTGCCGCCATCCATTGCCGCCCGCTGTGGTGGCTTCCACAGCCACAGCCTGCCGTAAGGGACACTGGCTGCCCTTTGCAAAGATAGCAGCTGCGGCTTCTTTTAGGGCAGGGAAGTTGCAGCTGCCATCTTTGTAAAGGGCAGCCTGGATTCCCTTAGCCTGCCTTAAGGGAATCCAGGCTGCCCTTCGCAAAGATGGCGGCTGCAGCTTCTCTTAGGCAGGGAAGCTGCAGCCACCGTCTTTGCAAAGGGCAGCCCAAATTCCCTTAAGGCAGGCCACAGCGGCGAAGGCCATCGCAGCAAGCAGTGCTGGATGGTGACTGCGGAAGCCGCCGTGGCACAGTCCTCCTCAGCTTTTTTGTTTTTTTAGACAGCTTCTGGCTGTCTAACCTCCCCCTCCCCCCCCCCACAAACCATTGAATAAATTTGTGTTTCATCAACTGAGGGAGAATCTCCTCCATGGGGAGGAGATTCGTACTTCCTCAACTTTGACAGATCACGAAGCAGGACCCCATCTCTAGTAACAACAAAAGAAATCCACACAAAAAAGTATTTTTTTTTACCATATATTATCAGAACTGACCACTAGAGGTAGCCAGGTCTGGTAACTACATCATGAAAATATATATTTCTAGGTTTTTTTCTTTTAATAATTTTAATATTTTCAGATCGTGGATAAGTGAAACCACAGATACTGATCCCGTTGATATGGGGGTCCCATTGCATTCAATTGTATTTTAATTATTGTATAGCTTAATTGTTTTCTTAATGTTTAACTTATTATGTTCTAATTCTATTTTTTTAATATTGTGAGCCACCTTATCGGGAGAAGGGGGGGCCTATAAATAAAACAAACAAATAATTAAAAAAACTGTGTTGTAGCTGCCAGTCTCTGGGGCAGAAATCATCCTATTCATTATCTATCATAACATGGGCCACAGGGTTGAAATGGCCATGGGAAAGAACCATGCTGGACACCAGTCTGTGGAAGGGATGTCCCCCTTTTTACCCCCTAGACAACACCCTCCTTTTCAAATTAAAAACCACCCCCTTGTGTTTTGGTTCCTTTTCTTCTCTGCCAGGTCTAGCCATTGGAGATGTTCAAGACAAGCAGCCCATCGGCATCATCCTCACTGTGCTGGGAGTGGTGGTCTTGGATTTCTGCGCAGATGCAACGGAGGGGCCGATCCGTGCCTATTTGCTGGATGTGGTGGACAGTGAAGAGCAGGACATGGCACTCAATATCCATGCCTTCTCAGCTGGTATGCCGTTCTCCTCGTTGTATTGAGCATTTTTGTACCATATCCCACAGGGCTCAGAACAATATTCCTACTTTTCTCCAAAATGTCAAGTAGCTTTGTTTTGCTTGTTTAAGGTTACAGCCTGCTTCCCTAATGTAGCTCAGTTACACCACAACATAATTAAAGGAAAACTTCACTGTTGCTGGATATGCCTGTTTTTTTTTTATTGTCTAGAAAACCAGAATTGGGCTTGAAATGAATTTGAAAACCAAGGTGTAATGTGATGCTTGAATGACAAGTAATAGTTAGGGTTCTGTTGTGGCCGTGTTTCCAGAAATAACTGCACCTGAGGTTTCAAATGCTAAGCAGAGGAGGAAAGAAAATGATCTAAGCAGGTTTTCTGTTTGGGTTCTTAAACCTTTGTTTGGACTTTAAACTTCAGTTACCCTTAAATAATCGTTTAATGTGATGTCAGCAATGAGCCAGTGAGTGCTGTTAGCGTCCAACTCCATTGACTGGTCAGCTGTTGTGACAGTAGGTTAAAAAGCAACCTCTCCTTTCTTGATAAGACGCTTAGAAAGCAAGCTGGAATTTTCAGCTGAGTAAACAAGCCAGCCTTATCCCCTTGCTAGAACTTCTAGTGGCTTAAGTAACCCTGAATCTGCCTGCAGCGTTAGTGTCAGCGACTATGCTACTATTTGATGGAAGTGAGGCTGGACTTCCTGGAAGTGAGAAGAGGGCTAAACATCCATGCTGGAGATTTGCGGTTAGGCCAGCAGGACAGATGTGGACGAGGTCCCAGGACAGATGTGGGCGAAGCCCCCACAAGCCCAGCCTCTTGAAACGTGAGGAGCTGCCTTCTAGGGAAGGGGCTGTATGGTGTTCCCAAATGCAGCCAGCCGAGCAGTGAATTGGCCTTAGGAGTGCTCGGCTTGGAAAGGAAATACGGTTCTACGAGGATTGTGCCCAAGCAGCAGTTCAGAGAAGCCATTAAAATTTACTCTGGCCAGTCGGCAACCACCTCTTTAAAAACATGTGGTTTGGAGACCGTTGCCGGGCTAATAAAAGGACTGAATATGATGATGACTGAGAGCAAGCCAGCTATGCACACATCAAAGGATCAGGGGTTCTGTTTGGTTGTGGAGTACGTTCTAAGCAAGTTGGCTTGACAACACGGGAGGCCGGTACTGGGTTAAGGTGTAACGCCAGGTCCAGGAAGGCCCGAACCCATGCCTGACTCACGGCATGTGACCTTGAGCCTGGCATTCTCTTTGACCTGAATTTACAACAAATTGAGTCGGGGAGAGAACCAAGCCTGCGGCTTTGAGCTTCTTGGAAAGAAGTAAAGGCTGTAAACAAGCTAATCCAGTGTTTTGCCGGTCTCAGCATTATTACTCATGCCCAAGGCTCCATGAGTGCTTTGATCCTCTGGTAGCCCAAAAAAAGAGCACAGAGACAACATGAACCCTGGCACAAGTGAGCCACCAGGGGACAATTTACATAGTTAATTACCTATTGCCAGGCTCTTTGTGTCGTCAAGTCCATTACCTGTGATAGACAATACCGTGGCTCTTTCAAAGTTAAGCGGGTGTCCCATTTCACTTGTTCCTCTCCTCCCATAACGGTGCCCACTATATGAACGGCAACCCTGAGGAAGTCGAGCAACCTGTTAAAACTCACCTGAAAAGGTGGCCTCGTGCCCGTATGTTGTTCTCGGCCCTTTCAGAAAGTGGCAGGCTCACAATCTTCTCTTTTACTTCCTTAGGTCTTGGAGGAGCCGTTGGCTACATGCTGGGGGGCCTTGATTGGATGCAGACTTTCCTCGGGTCTATTTTTAAATCCCAAGAGCAAGTCCTCTTTTTCTTTGCAGCCATTATTTTCTCCGTCTCTGTCGTCCTCCACCTTTGCAGCATTGAAGAAGAGCAATACAACCCTCAACAGGACAGGATCGACGACGAAGCTGACACCTTGTCAAGCATCAAGCTGAGCGGCAGCCTTCCACCTCTGAACCGGCTCAACGTCATCAGCGAGGAAGACCCTTACGGGAACCCGGCCTTCCCAGATGAGGTCCAGTCTGAACAAGACCTTAGCATGGACTTTCTGGATGTGGACATTGTGCGGAGCAAGAGCGATTCTGTCCTGCACATGCCTGACGCCACTTTAGAAATTGAATCTGAGCTCCTTTTCCTTCACGACATTGAGCCTTCCATCTTTCAGGACTCTTCTTACCCAAACACCCCTCACAGCACCAGTCAGGAACTCATGAAATCCAAATTCAACCGCCTGTCTGCTTTCCTCAGGGAAAACGAGAAGGAGGAGGAGATGTTACTTGATAATCACTTAAATGAAGCCAAAGCCCCAAACGCCAATGGTTCTCTACCAAAAGATCTCCTGAATGGACATGCTAGGATTGGCATGAAGCAGTCAAGCACTTCAAACTCCATGCGCCGGCGAAGACACATGTTCTACCGCCAGCCCTCTTACACCTTCTCCTAC
The DNA here is from genome assembly GCA_037013535.1 of Intellagama lesueurii. Taxonomy (NCBI): domain Eukaryota; kingdom Metazoa; phylum Chordata; class Lepidosauria; order Squamata; family Agamidae; genus Intellagama; species Intellagama lesueurii. Next base: position 6,183,713 of record JBAJHW010000004.1, read on the forward strand.
TACGGCAAGGTTGGCTCCCACCGCTACCGCTTCCGGCGAGCCAACGCCATCGTCTTGATCAAGTCCTCTCGGAGTATGAACGACATCTATGACATGCAGAAGAGGCAGCGACAGAGGTATCGGCACAGGAATCAGAGCGGCGCGACCAACTCCAGCGGGGACACCGAGAGCGAAGAAGGAGAAACTGAAACCACAGTCAGGCTCCTGTGGCTGTCCATGCTCAAGATGCCCAAGGAACTGCTACGGCTTTGTGTTTGTCACCTCTTGACCTGGTTTTCCATCATTGCTGAAGCTGTATTCTATACAGACTTCATGGGGCAAGTCATCTTTCACGGTGACCCCAAAGTAAGTGCAGGATCAGCCTCAACGGTAGCTTAAAGCTTGCACAGTGCGAATGGTGATGGTAGAAACTTAGCTTAAGGATGGTGGACTTATGTCCCACCGTCTCTTGCCATTTTTTGCAGTTTGGTCTTCCTGCTTTTTTGTGTTGCACCTGGTGTTCTTGTTGGAGCCAGGAGCAAAGGGCAGTAAAGAGAGATCTTTGGAGGGAGATAGATGGAGAGGACCCAAATGAGGGATAGAGGACACGCTTTACAAGCCGAGGGGCCCAGTCTCAATCCACAGCAATACCCAGTAGGACTCAGTAAGCATCCTGTCTCAAACTTGAGGAAGTTGCTGCCTGTCAGAGTTTTCGGTATTGCGCTAAAGGGATCAAGAGTCTCACCCGAGATAAGACAGTGCCCCAAGTTCTGCCTTGCCACCTTGGGTCCCTTCGCTGGAAGAAAGGGGGCATAATCTGCCGTTAAGAAAACAAATAAGTTCCCGTGATAGATGAGGAGTGGTTTGCTTGTGAGTGGCATGGCACTTAGGAGGGCAAGGAAGCTTGCATGCAGGTGGACGTGTTGCTTGCTCGAACCAGCACATTGATGCACCTCTACACAGTAAAAATTAATGTGGAGCTTAAAGCTTACTTGGGTTTGTTCTGTATTTATCCTCAGACCAGAAAGAACTGAAGTGAATCTTAATGGGCTAAATCCAGTTGTGCGTCCCAACCAGAGCAGACCCATTGAATCACGTGTTAGCTTAACAAGTCCCCTTGATTCTGTGGATCTACTCCAGCTGAGCTTAACAGTTTGATTCAGTCAATCAATAAACTAAATTGCTTGCATCCTTTCAGTTCTGTAAGCTGCTTTGAAAATCACCCTCCAAAGAAATTGAAAATAAATCTAGATGAGAGAGGAAAAGGGAATGTGTGTTAAGCATGGCCCTAGATGTTGATGAGGGAAAAAAAAGTATGTTCTGTGTATTGGGGAATTTTGGTTACTCCTTTTAGTTAGCCAGGGTATGAGGGGGGAAAAACAATACAGAAATAAGCAGAGATCCGTGCAGTCTCATCTCCCCCCCTCCCCCCGGTTTCTTTTGCACACAAACTAGCACTCTGTAAGGTAAAAATCGCTCTACATGCATTTAAGGTAGAAAAAGGTATGTTTGGTTGTTGTATGTTTTTTGGGCTGTTTGGCCGTGTTACTTCGGAACACGGCCAAACAGGCTGAGAAACCTAAAACAGCCATTGGATCCTGGCCATGAAAGCCTTCGAGAATACAAAGATATGTTTACTTACAGTTACCATGTGTAGTTACAGTCAGAAGGGGGGAGGGAGGAAAATGGCATTTCTAGTATGTAGGAGACCCTACAGTATATGCTTGCTGGTTGGTCAGAGGAAAAAAGAAGGCTATCAACAACACAAACAATGGAAGCAAGTAAACAAACAGGAAGACGGGCAGAGGCTTGCCTCAAAAACCAGAGGCAGGAACATAACTCTACTGATCAAGTTCATGTCAAAGGACAATTACATTAGGCTGTAAAGCCCCTCCCACTGATATCCAATGTTAGTGCAGGCAAGAATTGCTACCGTGTTTCCCCGAAAATAAGACAGGGTCTTATATTAATTTTTGCTCCAAAAAAAGCAGTAGGGCTTATTTTCAGGGGATGTTTTATTTTTTTCATGTACAACCATCTACGTTTATTCAAATACAGTCATGCCATCTTCTGGTTGCTGCACAGTGGTGGAGGGCGGGCTTTCACTTAACTGGGGCTTATTTTTGGGGTAGGGCTTATATTACGAGCATCCTGAAAAATCATACTAGGGCTTATTTTCAGGTTAGGTCTTATTTTCAGGGAAACAGGGTAATATTCCAGCACTGTGGACTTGTCAGCAAGATTGCCATATTGTGCTTAAATAACCCCTTTTTCTTTTCCTGCAGGCCTCTTCTAATTCTACTGAATTTCTTGCCTACAATGCTGGTGTTCAGATGGGCTGCTGGGGATTAGTCATCTATGCTGCTACAGCTGCTGTGTGTTCAGGTAAGAGATTGTGTACCAAAGACCATCTCTCCAATCAGAGGAGGAGGGGATAGTGCATGTCTGACACTGAGTTAAAATGCAGGAGTTAGGTAGGAGTCGGTATCTGCCTGCCTGCTTACCTATCCCATCTCCCCCCCCCCCCCTTGATCCTAGTGGCCAGGCTGCTGCTCTGGGCAGTATAAGGAAGCAAGAGGTGAGTGAAAGGAACTCTGATATTCAGATGCCTGGATTGGGAGAGAGCAAGTGCCAGGTGTAGGTTCAGAGCCTGGGTCAGTTCACCAAGTCACCAAGCTTTTTTGCAATGTTAGAAAATAACTTCTCTTTGGACGGAAAGCTCACCTGGACATTGGCCTAAACTCAATGGCTAACCCCAACTAGAGCACATCCATGGAATCAATAGATTTGCCTAAGTGTTGATTTATTGTTCGGAAATTGATTCAGTGGCTCTGTTGATTGGAACGGGCAGACAGACTTAGGCCATCATATTTGTCTGACCAGCGAGGGTGAGAGTAGTGTCTTTGGGGCGACTCCATTGCCACCCACTCACGCTGCAGCATCCTCTGGGAAAATCTGCTAGAGGACCTGGGGCCGCTATGTTTCCAGGTTCCCATAAGCAAATGCTAGTGATGGTCAGGAGTGGGGTGGGGTGATAACAGGCTACATGGTGAGTTCTAAGTAGAGACATACCGTATTTTTCCGTGTATAAAACGACACTTTTTCCTAAAATAATTAAAGGAAAAATTGAGGGTCGTTTTATACATAGAAGTAAGGAGGGGGGGAGGGATCAAAGCGCTTTGATCCCTGCTTTCCCCCTCCACTTTTTGCAAAGAAAATGGAGGGGGAAAGCGATTCCTCCTTTCCCCCTACATTTTTTGCCAAGAAAATGGAGGGGGAAAGGAGGAATCGCTTTCCCCCTCCATTTTCTTTGCAAAACGTGGAGGGGGAAAGCACCTTTATGCAAAGAAAATGGAGGGGGAAAGCAGGAACCGCTTTCCCCCTCCACTTTCTTGCAAAGAAAGAAATGTTGGGTTAGAAAAGGGGGGGTCTTATACATGGAAAAATATGGTACTTAAATGACATTATTGTAGCAAAACCCAGAGGCTTAAGAAATTGCTTTATACTGTTAGTTTTTGGGAAAGGGCAGTAGCCCCAGTGGCCATGCTGGCTCGGGGGTTCCAAGAGTCGTAGACCCTGAGCTCTGTTTTTTGCTGGAAATGTTGAGGATTGAACATGCGACCTTCACTCTGATCAGCTTCCTACGCGATTTAAGGCTGATGCCATTCAGGAGCTGGGTCATCCTCTTCTTCTTCTTCTCCTTCCCTTCCTACCAGAGGCTGCATCTTGCCACAGCCATTTTGACTTTGGATGCAGCCACTCTATAAAGAACTGCATCCCGCCTAAATGCATGCTTTGGCAAATTTCTGGCAAGGGGACTGGAAGGGGGAGCAGATGGTGGCAATGGGGAAGGGAGGGAAGGGGAGGTGCGGCGGCTGTTTGGAAAGCATCCTCCTGCTGTGGAGTCTCTGGACCCCGGATGCTAAGCAGCCCAACGGGCTACGCGCATCAGGAGTGTCAAGGATTTTCCCGAAGCCTAACCTTCCTTAACTCTTTTGCAGCCTTACTGCAGAAGTACCTGGACAATTACGACCTTAGCATACGAGTGATCTACATCCTGGGCACGCTGGGGTTCTCCATAGGAACCGCGTTCATGGCCATGTTTCCGAACGTTTACGTTGCCATGATCATGATCAGCACCATGGGCATTGTCTCCATGAGTATCTCCTACTGCCCCTATGCACTTCTCGGGCAATACCATGAAATCAAGCAGGTAGGTGACGATTCCCGCGGTCTCCATCCTACGAACCTTTCCCAGGAAGGCCCAAGAATTGCTCGGCAAGCCGCCGGCCGTACAGCAGCATTTGAAGGAGCTGTCGTTTGGTGCCTCGGGGAGACTGGCACAGCCCACGAGGCCCCGAGGTAGCTACCTCAGGCGGCCGATTTGGGGTGTTGTGATGGGGCGGCAAAGTACTAGTCGTTTGGCGGTGGCTGTTCGACTGCTAGGAGAAAGGATATTCTGCTTTGTGTCAAAGCCACAGATAAGAACTGGAAGGCTTGTTCTCTCCCTTAGTTACCATGTCTTCTGTGTCTCTTTCAGTATATTCACCATAGCCCTGGGAACTCCAAGCGAGGATTTGGCATCGACTGTGCCATTCTGTCCTGCCAGGTCTACATCTCCCAGATCCTGGTGGCCTCTGCCCTCGGAGGTGTGGTGGACGCCGTAGGCACAGTCCGGGTCATACCGATGGTAGCTTCGGTGGGCTCCTTCTTGGGCTTCCTGACGGCCACTTTCTTGGTCATCTACCCGGATGTTGGTGAGAGTTCAAAGGAAGAACAGAAAGGACTGACTCCTCCCAACGTGGCTGAAAGCAGTGGCCTGGACGAGGAGAAACCAGCAGTGATCAAGCTCTCTCGGAAAGAAGTTGCCACGGCCGACGTGGAAAGCGAATCCACCGTTTGAACAAAACACCCTCTTTCGCACACATTCCAAGCAGTTCAGGTGCATGACTTGGAACATGGTTAAACAGGCAAATCTGAACTTTCAGAAGACATCTTTGCTGTGAGACTTGCAGCCATGGATTAAAATGGTTCTTTCATGCAAGTGTAGTTGAAATCCCATAGTGCTAGGATAGGTAGCTGACATGCTGATTATTTTCTCTACAGTCCAGAAATAACTTTGTTCTTAGAGGTATTTTTAATGAAGAGAAATATACTGGGGTTCCCAGGTGACCTTTCCCAGACAGAAAAGCTCTTCCTGCATGTGTATTTCTGGGCTTTTTTGTTTGTTTGTTTCTCTACATTATCCTGGCATCCCCCCCCCCCCCCCCCAAATGTCTCAGATGATTAATTTGGACAGTTTATTTTTCGTGATTTGTTTTAGATTGTAACTGAAAATGGAAAAGCCATTCTGGTTGCAGTTTTTGAAGACGCTCCTTTTTTCTCTCTCTTGGGCTTGGTCTAAACTCTTTGGACCACGAGGTTTCAGTAGGAGAGCTCTACTGTTGCATCGACCAGACTTGACGTTAGACCTGATGCAGTCTTAAAATAACAACTGCAAGTCTTGGCATTTCCCCCTTTTTGAATCTTAGCCTGGATGTCATTGTTTTGGGTGCAATTGGTATTTCTCCTTGAACCCATTGCAAGCAATAACTCCCAAGAATTGCTATCCATTTTTTTTTCAATGAGTTCCTTAGAACATTTGTCCTCAACAGCTATTGCTTGTCATAGTTTCTGAACTGTGATCTTCTTTGCTAAGGAACTGGGGGAAGCTTCTGTCCCTGGGAAGAACTTTAATTGGGCCTCAGATGGCCTTTGGGGTTTGAAGGAGAACCAGTGGAACATGCTGTGACTCTTTTGACCAGCTCACTGGTCATTTATTGGACTATTCTTTTCTTGGACTCTTCCTTTCCTTTTGAAGGGTGTATGTGTGGCCTTTGAAAGTCAATCATCTCCTTTGTGAGGAAGCTGCTTTGAGTTTGGGGACCTCCCTTGGTTGGTTTCTTCACATAGAGGGTGAGGGTTTCCCTTGTTTGGAAGGGCCTGTCGATTGCACTTTTTCTGAACTTTCTGGGTGGGAAATGGTGATAAGCTGAGTTTTAAAAGGTAGTCTCGCTCCAACGAGCAAAAACCAAAGGCCTACCTCTGATCCCACAGGCTAGAGTGTGTGCATGTGTGGCTGATTTGTTCGTTTATATATATATATCTTGAAACAGCTTTGGGCCTTAAAGAATCCAACATTTTAAAAATGCTGTAACTTTTTCCTTGGTCTAGGAATACTATTACTAGAGTCTTACCAGATTCTCCCCCCCCCCCCCCGCCCCAATCCCTTTAATCCCAAACTCTTCCACCCCCTCCTTTCCCACTTTTGACTTAACGCTGGTTTCAAGATAGTGGTAGTTAACACGTACTGGAGACTATTCTTGGAAGATGGGGGGAAAGGGCCTTTTTTTTTTCTTCAGCAAGACACAGGTCATGGGCAGGCCAGATGCCGATACCAAACCAAGTCAATGTTAGGAGTGAGCAGCCTCTTACAAGAATCTTACAACACAGAGAACTTTCTTTAGGAACTTTCTCCAGTGGAAGAAGGCGTTGGCCTTGGGTCATTCCAGTTAGCTGGCAGCAAGCGGAAGCGGTGGCTCTGGTTCAGGCTGAGGGTGGCAAAGCCAAGCCTGCTCTTTTTGTGATACTTGTTGCCACCTCAAAGACATCTACATAAAAATGCAGTAATTTAAAATGCATGCCTCAAACCATGCTGTAAATGTAATAATTCGAAAGCAAATACTTTTCTCTCTCTTTATCTATCCATATATATATATCTCAGAATGAATCTCAGATATATATATCTCAGTATGAAAAGCAGTTTTTAATAAATTACTTGAATCGTCAATATATTGAAAAAGAATATGTATGTTTTACATGGCTAAAGCGATAATTGTCTTGCTGACATCTTTGACTAGTTTGGCAGCATCTTCTGTTTGTTTCTTAGCTGAGCTTTTCAGACCAACGATTTACATTCTGACCTCCATCAGGGGCAAGGACGTTCTTTATAGACCAGGGAGTTTTCATAAATGCTCATTTTATACAGGGTTTCACAGATTTATTTTTCTAAATATCTGAGGGGGAAAAAACGAAGTTCCTTCCCCCTGGAAAGAACATGAATTGGGGCATTTTATTTGAAACATGTTTCCCAAGGAACAGTTATCATCCCACTGGAAGCATTCAGTTTATGAAGTTCATCTTGTGGGGGACCTGAGCCAAGATAAGAGCCTTTCCTGTCTACAAGACAGCTTTTATTTAACTATAGAAGCAGCTTTTCTTCAACATACTAATTTACAGTAATTATATTAAGGATCAAATTGTACCTGGAAGGATCTTACTTAAAGGGTGGCAAACAGGGTGTTGCCATTTCAGGCTTGATCCTACCTTATATCATGAAGTTTATTTGGGGGGGGGGGACTGTCCCTTCTTCATTTGAACTTTCCCCCCCTTGGTGCGATTTGAACTGCTGCTCTTCCCTTATCAGAGAGAATCTAAAGTAGGAGTCTCCTGATATTTGGCAAGAGTCTTGAGAACTTTGCCATTCCTAGTTGAACAAAGTGGCTGGGTCTCCATTTTAACTGCACTATTTTTTGTTCAGAATCTGGAATGCCAGACCCCCAGATGCATTCTAAATATTGTGACCAGTATCCTGTCCAATTTTCAGCATGTAGAAAACCATGACAGAAAGCAGTTTTCCGCATTTCATGGTATGCCTGGTCACGCCCTTGGTTCTGCATGGCAAGGTGATCAATGGGACATCCTGGAAAATGGGGAAAACTGTGTGTGCAGTTGCTGTGATAGAACTAACAGCTTGTTAGGATTCCTAGACCAGAGGGAGAAGTAGGTATCAGAATGTGAAGGGGGTCTTTGTAGTGGGACCTAGCCTGGTTGCTGAGCGTTTCTTCTCCACTTTTAAAATTCTTGATAAAATTTCTCCTCCTGCTTCTGGGGTTATATTTCAGAGACAGTAGCAGTGTGTGGAACATTGGGAAGATGGAAAAATCAGGAGGAACCATATATATATATGTCCTATAAAAACTGTCTGGAACACCCCGTGTAAATTCATTCCCAGGCTAAATGCAGATTTGCCGTTCAAACTCCATATGGTTTGGTTTTTATGGCTTCTTATACAAGGCACGCTGGATTTTAAGTTGGAACCTCTTAATAGAATTCTGGTATCTAAATCCTAGTGTTCCTCGTGGGAAGCCGTGGCAGAGGCGCCGCTTTTTTTGATGGAAGCACACGAGTGCTGTGTTTATTTTACTTGCCTCTTACAAAAAGTGTTGTGGTTGGTTTCATTTGGTGCGTCCCACCTTTACGGCCAGAGTGTAAGCCAGGTTTCTGGAATACCTGGCTCGCCAACCATGTGTCACAGTGAAAGTCTTCAGCGGTCAGCTTCGGGTGGCAGGTTATTAATATTTTTTGCATAAGATTTAAGACAATTGAAAGTATCCCTTCAAAAATTAAAAATAAATAAAATAAAATTGATATCCAGGGGCAACATCCATCTAAGGCATTTCCCCCGAATAGTCTTCATAATATTCTGCTCTTTCACCTGCTCTGTTTCACCAACTCCGTTATCTAGATTTGCAGCAGGATTACTAACCAAGGCATGTAGAAATCGGTTCCTCTTTTAATCTTAAGAGGAGAAGCTATTGTGGGATGAGATACGCAACCTACCTTTGGGGTTGGCATTCACTGGATTCTTCCAGATCCTATCCAGTGCTTTTACATTTAGACTATTGGTTGAAAATAGGGCATACTGTGACTTCTTGAAAGAAGATTATCCCATCATGGCCCTCGCCCCGTGTTAGGAGTTGCCGCTTCCTTCTTGGTTCTTCCTCCTTCTTGGTTCTCATGGAGAAACAGCTAGTGAACAGTTCCTGGCTGGATTTTAAGGAGGATAGGCTTTGGCTAGAGGGGGGCACTGTAATCTGTCCAGGCCTTCCTTCGAACAGATTGAATGGAAAGCTTAGAGAGGGCTGTGGCAGCACTGGAGCAGAACTGAACTGAACTGTTTCATTAACGACGCAATACCTCATCTGATTTTACCTGCACAGAAAGCCATAATCTTAAAAGATGACTGAAGCAGGTTGGAGCTGTTTTTATTCATTTCTGTGGTTTTTAAAGAGGTTTTTGATATCCCTTGGAGGCACTATTTTGTGCCGTGGTGGGAAAGAATGAAGTAGATATGCTACAGGATATTTTGGTTTCTGGTGCTGGAAGGCAAGAAGCCAAGGCTACTGGTGGATCCCTATGTTGTGAAGCACTTTGTGATCACTAAAAAGACAGCCACGCATTTTGATGTGTTCCTTTCTTTGCAGCTCAACCTCCTGGCCGTCAGACACTTCCCCCCCCCCCGCCCCCGCCCGGCATCTCTAAAAGCCTTTTCCTTATTTAAGAGTTGGGCAACAAGCCCCCTTATTCCACATTGCAACATTTGGGTTTTACTACAGTTCTTCACCACCAGCTAACAAGATGTAGTCAGCTATGACCTAGAACCTTTTGTTGCTTTGCAAACAACCTAAAATCCCGCATGACTCCCTTCCGAGCACATGTAGTAACTTGAGTACCTGAAGTGTCTTTTGTGGCAAAACGTAGTTTGGTTATTCCTTTGCAGCTATCCTCGTTTTTTGTTATTAGGCCAAATAAATATAACAGACACCAAATCTTCAACGGAAATGGAAAACAATTACTGTGTTGTGAAGGGGGGGGGGGGAGATACCAAACTTAAAAAAAAAACACCTTCTCCTATGGATTCTTAGGGTTCCAGACATAGTCCTAAAGCAGTGCTTTCTGCCAGAAAACACCAAACTGCAGGATTAAAAAACTACAGTGAAAAAGATTTCATTTGCAGGAGAATATTACCTATCCAGAGTTGTTTCCATGTTGCCCAAAAATGTTTTATTGCAGATGTACCTTTTACAAGAATGCTTATTATGCCCCCCCTTTTTCTTTTTTCTTCTTTTTTTTGTTAACTTGGAGGGTCACAGAAACTAGAAAGATTTCAGGGGCACAGAATACTTACTTATGCACAGACTCATAGGATATATGCCAGGTAATAAAGTTGAAAGGAAAAAAATGTCGATACAATAATCCTAGTGCACATTCTTTGACTCTTTAGTACAAAAAGCAACTCAGTGCACTGATCAAATTTAAAGATGGTAGCCAGAATGCTATAGTGGATTTAAACCTGTGTAAGTGCAATTGCTCAAAATACGATGGCAAATGGTTGTCACTCACATTCCTAGTTGTATGCCATTCGTACAACTTGCATATGTCAAGAATGCTGGTGGCAACTCATTCATTGGTGGGAATTCACTCAACACTGGGAAAATTCTGGCTGATGTCTAGATTCTTCAGAAAATAAGGATGCACACTGAAAAGACTTTAACCTCCCTTAGCTTGAGTTAGTGTTAATTTTGAAACGTGGTCTTTAATTCATAGAAACATACTATCCTGTTGGGTAATATGGTCCAACCTAACTGTTCCAGATTGTGTGCTTTGGTTTCTACTGCAACATGGACCTGAAATCTACTTGGTAGGTAAACGGCCAGCTGAATTTTGAAAATGCTTCACCTACTGAAAAGCTGCATATAGGCATCTCATAATGAAAAATATAAGTAAATATATATATATTTAGTTCCATTGTGAACTGGCCATAAGACAACTTCTTTTTTATCAACTTATTAAGTTGGGGCATTTTACTAGCTCTTGCTGAGTTTAGCAGTGTTTATAAGCGTGTGTTAAACACATAATGTTTCAAGTGTAATGAAGAAAAAAGGGATAACAAAAAAGAAATGTGACAGATGAATGTGTCTGCGTGAATTAGTTGGCATAATGTTCTGGGATTTGATTTCAACACAGAGCTTTCTTTTCTGGTTTTTAAGACAAAGACTTGTTGCATGAGAAACAGTTTTAACTGTTCTGCACTTTTGGTCTGTTTGTATTGGGTTTTTTTTCCATTTATATATAGAAATGGCTGAATGTAGACTTAAAAACATAAACCACTATTTCACATTTACATGTGTTCAATCCATTGTTCTACAGTTCAATCTTAATAAATATTTCAATACGAACCAGTGTGCTGCGGTCTTGTGTTTGTGGGAACAGGAATAATCTTGCTTTCCCTCATGGGTTCTTCCTAAATGGGAACAATGTATGAACGTGGATTATAGAACAGGGAGAGAGTTGGAACCCAAGACATGTGGAGAGTACCAGGTTGGAGAAAAGTGGTCTCATCCAGCAGTGCTCCCCAACGTTTGTGTGTCCTTATGTTTTTCTGTCCATATTCCTTGCTGTTGTAGCATATTGATCCCTCAGGTCCTGAGGCCAAATATGGAGTTTTTCTATACCTTTTGGAAAAATGCACATACTAAGACCACAGTAATCCATTTTACACTGTCTCTAACCATCCCGCATTAGGACAGCCCTGACTCTTTAAGAAAAACAATACGAGGTGAAATTTGTGTAGAATGGACCTCAGCTGTTCCACTGGACATTTTGGAGGAAGGTGTGATGCTGTTCAGTTTGTTCAGTGAGGAGTGTGCTGTCGGTCTATTTCACCCAGCTCTTGATTCATAAGACCGGACCTGAACCTGTGATTCCATTCAAGGTGCTTTTTTAATCAGATGCCTTTTTAAAAACATGACACACAGGATTTTGTAGTACAGAAAAGGATGGAGGCAGACAAAGGACTTTGAGTGTTAAGCACACCCTTCTCTTAATACTTGCATAAAGCATTTCCTCAGCCATTAGAACAGAAGGTCTCAGATTATGCTCCTGCTGAAGTGGTTTGGTATACAAAAGTCTTTTATGATGTGGAGTTTGTACAGTAACAATGGAAAGTCTTTCTTGAGAACGGATACAGCACAATGGCTGACTCTGTGATGAATCAGACAACACGTGGTGCAGATTTCACTTCTCCCATAAACTCATGGCATATCCATCATGACTGGATTCCTGAAGCCAACTCCTATTGATCAAATAAACCGCCTAGCAGGCTCAGCACACAGAGACACATAGAGAGAGGTAGTAGCTAATAGTGAGAGATCCAAAGTGCCTACATCAAATGTGTAGCTATCCTCTCACGTCTCCCAGGTTAGAAATCAAGGAAATGTTTGTTCAGAACACCTGTAAACCTTAGAAGAAACTGCAACAATGCCAGGACTATAATGGAGAAAGTACAAAGAAAGACAGAGTAGTGGAGGGGGAAAAAGTTACATTTATAAATGATCTATATGCTGCCCTTAAACAAAAAAAATATATTTTCAAGATAGCTTACAAATAAAACATTAACGTATTTCAGCAACAGGGAACGATGGGAAACGGCAGAATAAAGCTAAGAGCAAAAAAGCTTCAATGAAAAGGTATTCAGCTGCTGCCAACCACGGCGGTCTCCCTGGGGAAACTCTTCCACAAGTAGAGCCCCCCACGTGAAGGCATGTGGGTGAAGGGCCCTTGCCCAATTGACGGCGGCCTCTGAGAGCACAGAACGGGAGTCTCAGCATCTTAATAATTTGCCATGGAATCTGTTCTTTGTTTTTAAATTTTGGAATTTGCTTACATGTTCGTTAGCCGTTCGTTAGTTCGTTCGGCTCTATTTTTTCTAGGTGAAAGATGGGATCTAAATTCACTAAATAATACATGAATAATCAAGGCCTTTGAGCATTCAGCTAGCATAATGCCCGTGACTCCAAATGATCTAAAACAAAAGCAGTAAAAAGATACATTTAAAAAAAAAGTTGAAGGAGAGAAGCTCAGCATCTGTTTTCAAAATTTTCTCGTGATTCCCATCAATGGCCAAATGTTTGTCTGAAGAGAGAAGTCTCTGAAAGGGAGTTCCGCGGCTTGGGTGCAGCCAGTGAAAGGGCGCTCTCTCGATTTCTTACCCACACATGTATCTCGAAAGTGGTGGGATTAAGAGAAGAGCCTTCTATGAAGAACTTCAAAGCACGGGAGGCAAACCCATCATAAACCCATCCTTGGGCACAGGCAACTGCGTACTGAAGGAAGTAATACCTGAAGCACCAGGGGTTAGCATTTTTTTTTGGAGTCGAGGGCGGCTTCTGTTCCTCCTCTTGCCCATTCCTTCTGCCTGCTTGCTGACTGAAGCAGGAGCCTGCAATTAATAGTTCCGTTCCTCAGATCTCTTCTCCAACCTAGTGCCTACCAGATCTTCCAGACTGTAATTCTCATCAGTTCTTACCTGCACAACCCAAGCTGAAGAACTATGGGAGTTGTAGTTCCAGAATCTGAAGGGCACTGATGTGAAGAAAGCTTCCGTACAGCAGTTTATTGCTGCCTAAATTCCTGCTACTGAAAAGCAAAACATCTGTCAAAACAGAGCAGCACTTCCATACCTGCATCCGACTCTCGCTGCAGACGCCCGCCAAGGAATTTGCAAAGAGGTCTGGCAGGAGTGGATTAAGCAAACGGAGAGCACCATCTCTGGGTGGCCATCACCCGTTCCAGGGGTGTCCCACTGGTTTAGACCGTGTAAAAGAGGAACTATCGTGGTACAGTGTATATATGTTGTGGTAGATGTGCACGTGTTTAAAAGATGAACACCATATTTTGTTTTTATAATGGGGCCATCAGCATCTAATAAAATAAGATGCATGGTGTGCCTGACCAAACTCAAATATATATACTGTACAATCAATCTGAATTCAGCGACAAACACTCCGTAACAGGAAGAAAGGTACGTCCAGGACTGGTATTCTGGTAATAGTCCATTTCCTGCAAATGGCTTTGTTGGGTGCACTTTATATTTTTTTGTAGCTAGTCCCAATGAATAATAATTGAAAGGTTACAGCTCCACTGAAAGGGAATCCCATAAACAAGAGTGAAGAAGGACAATAGGAAGCCACCTGAAAACATAACAATTTTTGTTGTTACTGTGAGGGTTCATTCTCTGACTCCGGTTTGGCTCCAAATAAATCATCAGACTTGCGAGGTTTTGAAATCGGTGTAATGTTTATTGCATTGCTTAACAAGAAACCGGTATCTGCCAACGTGTTCCAACCTTTTTCCCCTTCCAACAACGTGTCGGCCAAGGGTTTCCATTCTTCATCCTTAAAGGGGTTTCCCCCTTGAACGTTCCACGGCCCTGGCCAGTCTAAGGTAGCACCGGGGTTCAATATCTGTCCTGTCTCCCCTTCCAGTAAGGGGACGGTGTCCTCGTCTCTGTCGTCCAGCCAGGCCAGCTCTCTGGAGGCGGTGGGTGTCTGCCAGGGTCCCCTGGGTGTCCCCTCATTTGGATCTCCCTCACCCTCCATTCTATTATTTCTCTTTCCACTTTCTCTTTTTCCTCCTTCAACTTCCTTCTCCACTCCTTCGTCTCTCTCTCCCCCCAATATGAAGGCTTAGGGGTGATTTCCCTCCTCCTCCGGGCATCGGCCTCCTCTTTTGGTATTCGGAGCTTCTCTACCTTGCCCGTCCATGGATCCTCTAACCAAATCCACTCCCAGCCTGGCGGTAACTCCTCCTCACCCCTCTTTATATCCGCCAAACGAGCCTCTACTTCCACCCGCGGTTTCCGTTCTGTTCCCGCCAAAACTGTCCCGGTTTCTTTGACCGTTAGCCCCTTCAAATTCTCCTCTATCTTCCCCGAGTCTGATCCCGGCGGTCTTATCTTCCTGGGAGGGGGAATTGGTAGGGTCTGTACTTCCTTGTCGGCAGTAGGCGGGAGGGACCGCACTCCCGTGAGAGGGGCTTTACTCTCACCTCCGGCCTTACAGTTACCTACTGTCAAGTTGCTTTTAATTTATGGTGACCATATGATTCAGTGACAGTCAAAAGAGCCTTTTGTTAACCCTCCTGCTTAAGTCTTCCAAACTCAAAGCCTTCAACTCATTTACTGAGTTAATCCATCTCATGTTTGGTGTCTTTCTTTTCCTACTACCTTTAACTTTTCCTATCATGACTGTCTTTTCCAGCAAGTCTTATTTTCTCACAATATATCCAAAGTACAATAGCCTTATTTATTTAGCCATCTTTGACTCTATGTAGGGCAGGCTACGTAATTAAGGACCCACTTATGTGACACAGGTGGTGCTGCGGGTTAAACCGCTGAGCTACTGGGGTGCCGATCAAAAGGTCGGCAGTTTGAATCCGCGCTACGTGGGTGAGCTCTCATTGCTTGTCCCAGCTCCTGACAACCTAGCAGTTCAAAAGCATGCAAATGCGAGATGAATAGATATAGGTACCACCTCAGTGGGAAGGTAACTGCGTTCCGTATCTAGTCATGCTGGCCACGGGACCACAGAAAGTGTCTATGGACAAAACACCAGCTCTTTAGCTTACAAACAGGAATGAGCACCAGCCCCTAAAGTCGGGCACGACTGGACTTATTTGTCAAGGGGAACCTTTACCTTTACCTATGTGTCTTTCTGGCACTTCATGATATCCATAAAACTCCTCCAACACCATATTTCAAACGAAATCAATTTTTTCCTGTCAGCTTTCCTTACTGTCCAGCTTCCACATGCATACACAATTGTTGGAAATACAATAGTGTGGACAATCTTGGTCTTGGCCTCCGGTGACGCATTCTTACCGTTGATGATCTTTTCTAGTTCCTGTCATAGCTGCCCTTCCAAGACTCAGCTTTCTTCTGATTTCTTGGCTGCAGTCTCCATTTGGAATGATGATTACTAACCAAGGCACAAAAGACTCTATTCGAAACTATTTCAATTTCTTCATTGTCACCACTAAAGTCATATAATTCTTCTATATTAATTTTTGCCTTCTTCATGTTCAGCTGCAATCTTGCTTTTGAAATTTCTTCAACTTTTTTCAGTGGTTGTTTCAATCATGGTTGATTTCTGTCAGTAATACAACTGCTCCACTTTTTGGAATGTAATGGCTCCAGACACCAACCTTGTTGAATCTTTCTGCCCCTTATATCTGTTATTTACATCTGATGGTGCAGCATACCAACAGTACTGCTGTTCTCCCTTTGCAAGGAGTCCGAGAATGTTCCGGAAGCAATACGGGAGAAGCTCACACTACCTCCGAACTCAGCAGAATGTTATTTTGTAAACCAAAAGCACCCCCTGCTGTTAAAACTAGCCAACACATTTTAAATGTTATATCCTACAGTTAAAAATCATTGGCTTTTGTTACAGACCAGAAAAAAGGAGGCTGTTCAAGATTTCCCTTGCTTGAATCCAGAGGTACACGAGATTACCTCCTGTAATCAGGTCTATCAAGTTTCCCCTCTGTTTAAAATCACAGGAAATGAGGGGAAACCTACTCCATCAACCTCCTGCACTGAGAGAGCACCACTGCCATGTTCTTGACTTAATCTTAGTTGGCCCAGCAAGGTGCTGGGTTCCTATCCTGAGTGGGAGGAGAAGCTGTGATACAGAGTTTCACCCAGCAGAAGGCCAACTTGCTTATGAAGCAGCCTGTGACAGAGAAGCAACCTGATTACAGAAGAGCCAGCAGGGTATAAAAAGGAGGTGCTGATCTCACACTCATATATCGTCCCTCAGCCACAAAGTCCTGCAGAAGGAAGCAGGCGCCACTGTGACCTCATAGGCTCATCAATGACCACACCAGCACAGTCAGGAGGCTTCAAAGGCACAGCTAAAGTGAATGAACTATGGATTTGCAGCGATACGCCTGCTGCCTCATAGCAAAGCAAAAGGGGAGATTTATGTCTCTTGAAAGAGCAATGCAGTCTCACTTTTCACACATCTATGAATAGAGATGTTCTAGATCAGGCACTGGTTATATCTGAATTAAGTCCTTCTGAATTTCATTTATGTTTCCATTGTTACATAGAAACACAAAGTTATAAAAACAGATTTAAAGTTCAGTTATCCTTAGGCATTTAATACTGATTTTCAAACATCTAAGTAAGTTTTAGTTTCAGCTACTTCCAAGTACCATGATTTTATCAAAAGACCAAAGTCTTTCCATTACATACAAAATGCATAATTGCAATAGCTTACAACTATTTGTGCTGATTTATCATACTGATATCCAACAAGTTTTATTACAAAAGAGCAAACAAGGCTTACATATTTACAATGTTTTATAGTACTATTCTACACCCTGTCCCAATATGACACAGCAGAAATCCCTTTAGGTCACAACATCGTTGCCTGGAATTCTGAAAGAAAATTCATTAGGAAGAATTAATTGGAATTTTAGCTGTACAGACTTGATGTGGGGTGAGGTGAGGGCACATTTTTAACTACAGATACTGGAAGAAAATACATAACAAAGGGAAAACAGCAGAAGCCTATTTACTCTACACCAGCATTTGGAAACATGCTTGAGCTCTTAAAAACCAGAACACAAGAGCATTCGTTCAGGGAATGGAAGCACTTTAAAAATAAAGCTCTAATATATACTTTGTTCCATCTAACTGGAACATGTAGAACCAATATGATAACTGTCCTACTTCTAGGCACCTGAGAAGTCTACCTGCTTGGCATTTATAATAGCAGCTTTTTTTAAAACAAGTAACCAAAATCCTTGGAAAAAAGACATTACTTCACTGCACCAGTGCTACTAGAGAATATAACACCATTTAGAATCAGGTAAATCCTTCATCTTTATGGTGTGGATAGGTTCCTGTATGCAACAGCTTCCCCATTAGTTTTGAATGGAGAAACCACTCGTACAGAAGCGCCAGATGCCACCCAGACCATGTATGAGGCCTGGGATCGCAATAACAATACGTTTGAGGAGACCGTGTTTGTAACAATTTGCCTTATTTAATACTTCAAGTGGGATCTAAAGACAGTGTTCCTCTTTTAAACAAAATTAAGCAATGCAATTTTAACAAATTTTGCCCAACGAACTGCACTATTAGCTAAAGGCGTCTCTGTCTCTGGAAGCACAGAAATATAACTCTTAAACCAGACTGTCGAGTCTAAACAAGGTGCAAAGTTCATTCGGCATGCCTGAAAGTAGTAACTTCAAGTGACATTTATAATTTAATATTAAGAATTATCCAGTGACTTCCAACTGGCTTTCCCATTCAGTGTCCAGTCCATAGTCATGACAATCAGATATAAACAGAAATGCACATATGCTGCTTCCAAAAAATATAACAATATACTTTCTCTGAAAAGTGGCCTAATAAGTTAAGGACCTAGAAGAAAAATACACACCAGATGGAAGCTAACAAAATCCCAGCTGAGTTTGAATGAATGCACTGGGACCCTGATCTCTATTCAACCTTCCAGATTGCGACCTTCCCTTCGTCCTTCCCAGAGCCACTAAGAACATATCTGTTCTCTGCGGAGCACAGAGCTTTCACCGTATCGCTGTGTCCAACCAGTTCTTTTTCCACCATTTTCTTCTCTGCATCAATCACATAGATTTTTCCTTTGATTTTGCCTTGGGAAAGTCCTCTGCCACCAAGCCACATCTGAAAGGCAAAGCTGTCCATGAACACGGCTTTCTCTTTCTCTTAGAAGTGTACAAATGACACCTTTTTGTATTGCATTAGCAGGAACAGAAGAGCTCAGAGCCACAATTACACACGGAAAAAGAAACCACGTAGGTAAGAGAGTTACAAGATCAAAAATGAGTGATGAGAAAATAATTAATTAACGGTACATATATCCATCACTTTTAGAGCAGCAAATGGTAGGTGCTGATGGAATCTGACAATGGACCAGCCTTACATGTTTTTTGGCGATTCCCAATGTGACGGACTAGGACTCTGGAGAACAGGGTTCAAATTCCGTGCGGGAGTGGAACTGGTAAAACCCCTCTTTACCTATCTCACTTACCTTGCAAACCCTATTTGGGTCACTGTAAGTCAGTTCCAACCTGACAGCACAGCGCACACGCACACACATGCGCACCCACGCACACACATACACACACCTCTAATATGGTTTTATATCCTGTTGTTTCAGTGAGGGGAGTCTCAAAAGACACACAACCTGTCATACAGTAGTACCTCGGTTTACGAATGCCTCGGTTAACGTAATTTTCGGTTTACGAACGGAAATCTGTTGAAAATAATGCCTTGGTTTACATTTTTTTCCCAGTATTTTTCGGTTTGCGAAGAAAGTTTCCCCAAGATGCATTGTGCCTGGAGGTTTATAGCGCTGCCCCCGTTCCTACGGCAATCCGCGTTCCGGTTTACGAATTTTTCGCTTTACACAACGTCCTGGAAAATGCATTAATTTCGTAAACCGAGGTACTACTGTACTGTTTTTTGAGAAAGCACTTTGTTGAAGTAGGGAGAGTAATTACACCATGGATGAAATGACACTTCATTTGATTAAGGCTGTCAGACATAAGCCAACTAGAAGACAGCAAGAATCACAATGTATCAAAGACCTTTGAAGGCACTCGAGCCCATTAAAGGAAAAAGGAAAAATATTTCAAGTGTGATTATTTCATAAGACACAGAGAACATAACAGCTAAAAAAAACACCCCACAACTAGTTCTAGGAGTCTTGGTGCTTTAGATTAATTTGCTTTTAAAACTGAGCGGAATTTCAGTTTGCAGTCATACGGTATTGGGGGTAGAGGCCGTAAAAACAATCTGATTGTGCTGGCAAATGTACACAACATAAGCAAAAACAGAGCGCTATATCTTAAACAATAAGCTAGGAGAAACAGTGTCCCAGTGGATCTGTTTTACCTGGTCTTTTACTTTCATCATGCATGTGATCTCTGAACAGTCCTGTAGGCTTATCTTTTGCATAGGCGCAGTGGGCTCAGTCATATTCCAGATATACAGTTCAGTGCTGTTAGAGCAAGACGCCCATACTTGATCCTTCTAAGGTTAAAAATATACGAAAGATAGAAACACGCTCAGTTCAGGGCAGAAAATTCTCTAGCACACGCTTATATTTCAATAATCAATCTTAAGTTACTATTTACTACGAAGTACCTCGGGGAACATCTGGAAGCAGCGCAAGGACATACTGACGTTGTCTTCCATTTCTATCTTCTGCCGAACGGACCCGTTTGTGGTGACTACAAGGATACAGCTGCCTATACCTTCAGACAAAGACACACAAAGAAGCTGGTATCAGAATGCACGTAAGCCCCACATCCCTGAGTGAACCTTTTGAGCATTCATGTACGCCACTATCCTCCACTATGTTCAGAGCCCTTCATTGTTTCAGGCATAATACTTGAATATCCACCTCAAAAAATGCTATACAAATGCTATACAAGAAAGTGAGATGCACAATATCCTTTCTACCTCTGGCATATATAGCATTACTACTCCAAAAATATACAGGCCTCTTTCAAGGCTCCTAAAGAAGTGTGACAATATGGAGAATATTGCCAGGGTGTATACAACCCAGTCAGCAGCACTTTTTGAGGGCTCTGTGCATGCTAGCACTGCCCTCTTTTATTTATTTATTTATTTATTTGATTTATATCCCGCCCATCTGGTATATTCTACCACTCTGGGCGGCTTTTCATTCTACCCAGGAGAATGCCAGGATCATCATCCTCCTATTACTGTGTCTGACCCAGGGGGCTTCTTCCTCTTCTACAGAAATGCCTCTGGCAACACATTTATATTTCCAACTACATCTGCAAATAAATTTCACTGAACTACACTTTAACTTAACTAAACATCCAATAACTTGAGCAAACGGACTGATTAGAAGGCACCCAGAAGAATAGGGCAAGATGAAAGAGAACAATTTGTTAAGAATGAAGGCAAGGGCATGGATGAATGTCTTCTTCCTTTTAAACCATATTCTTTTCATTAGAAATATCTGAGAAAGCTAGACAAGGAAAACTTACAGCACCAAAGTCGGTTATTGTGGAATTTGATAGCAGTGAGCACGTCACAGGGTAGCTGAAATCGGCGGTTGACTTTCAAGGTGCTGACACTCCACGCAATCACTGTCCCATCTAAACTGCATGAGTATGCCTCACTGCCCAAATGCAAGGATATCAAAAAAGAGCAGATTGTGTTACAAAATCTACGCAAAATTCCCAGCAGTTGAAGAAAATTTAAACATACAATCTTTAATCCACTTCACGTGACACTTCGGCCGCAGAGGCATTAAAGGGCTGTGAGAAACAATGTTCTATTCAAGTTTTAGGCCATCTGGAGTTTAATCTGTTCATCCCATGGGCACAATAATAAATATATATATTAATCAATTAATTTTTCAAAAATGAAATCTGCATAGGATTGTGCTGGATTTTTAATTTTCATGCACACCACTATAAAACCCTCTTTGCAATGGACAGCACGTAATTTAAAATTCAATAAATGTATTCTAGAGCAATGTTCTCCTACGACTACTCACTTCTTTCAGATCTGCTGACCAACAGGCTTTTGGTTTTGGTTAGTTATTTAGTTAGTTATTTAGTTAGTTTGTTTGTTTTGGTGTGTGTGTGTTTCCTATGTTGCTCTCCTTCCAAAGAAGCTTTCTGGAATCCACCAATCATCTCTCTTCCTGCATGGAAGGTTCTGGGGCAAGGGGGCTGATCCCATTTCCCAGCATGTAAGAACTATATCAAAGTTGAAGACCATAGAAATTGTCAAAGAAATGAAGGCCATAGAAACGACATCTGCCACTGGGGGAGGAGGGGAGGACATCAAATTGTCTACCCGTTATTACCTGGCACCTAGAATAATTCTTGGTGCATCTACAACAATTCTTGGTCAGCGCTATATCAGCTACAAGTATTCAAAATTAACTATGGCCCCTTAATTTGTCTTACAGTAACATCAGCCCCTGATACTAAACAAGAGGCACCCCCACGCTGCAATCAACTGACCAGGACACACTGTCTCTGTTTTCCAGGATGATGTCGACAACTTCAGACCGATGGTCATTCAGCTGCTTATTACAAGACATGCTGTGGGTATTGATTAAATAGATGATAGAATCTTGAGAACCGATCCAGACTTGACTTTGTTCTGCCATTACCATACATTTCTGTGTTTACAAGAATAAAAAAATAATCAAAACAACTACATCATGTAATATATGAAAAGGGTGGATCAATTTTTCTTTTCTTCAGTTCAGCCATTCTCAACGGGGGCCATATAGCCCCCTGGGAGGCTCTGGCACATTTGAAGGGCCCCCCAGACTGGAAACCATTCTTCACATACCACCTTATAAGACTCGGTATGCGACTTATACAATCCTGATTTGGCTTCTATTTCTTTCATACTGTGTTTAAGGTCATGGCCGAAAAAGGGTGAGAATGGCTGCTTTTGCCCACCTTTCTCTCAGCAAATGGAACTAAAGGCAGCTAACAATAAAATGAACACTTTTAACAAATCAAAAATATGGTAGACATGAATTAAAACCAACCGCTACAGAAATGTTAAAAACAAATCAATTAAAAGAAAAATAGAAACGAAAGAAAAGGGAGCACCCCACTCTAAGGTCTCTAGACCTTTAGCTTACTGCCTTTTCTAGAATCTCCACCCACCTCCGTCTCTCTATGAAGCTTGAAGTATTACTGCTTGCTCTGAAAGCAACAAGAGTGACGTTTTCCCTCCCCCCCCCATCCTAAATGTATCACATCTAGCCAGAATTAATATACATGGCAGTGGACCAAACAAGATAAAAGAAAACATGATATACCAGCTAAAACAAAAACTAGCAGGACACAGACATTCAGGGAAGCTCAAGGACTTAAAACATCTAAGTGCATTTTGGTAATATTTATTTTATTTTAATTTAATTAATTATTTAATTATAGAGCTTACAGACCACATGACTCAGTGAAACACTACCGGGGCAGTTTATATAATTAAGAGAGCCTCGTGGCACAGTCATTAAACTGCAGTACTGCAGCCAAACCTCTGTTCACGACCTAGGGTTCAAACCCAAATAGCTCAAGGTTGACTCAACCTTCTATCCTTCCAAGGTTGGTAAAATGAGTACCCAGCTTGCTTTGGGGGGGGGGGGGGGGAGGCAATGTGTAGCCTGCATAGTTAACTTGTTAACCACCCAGAGAGTGCTTTAAGAGCTATGGGGCGGTATATAAGCAGCACACTTTTTGTTTTTTTAAGCAGAGCATACAACCAACTTAAAATACAAAATAAGAGAAAGCATAATACCTCAAACTAAACAGGAAAGGCAACCTAAGATTAACACCTGGTAACTTTAATCAAACCAAATTACATGAAACATAATAAACAAAATATACTTTAGTATAATTTTTAAAAAATCAATGACCATAGTTACAAATATAATGCATGGGTCCCATAAATTAGCCAAAGATGTTGCCAAAGGCCTCTTGACAGCTCTGTCTTTAATAGTCTTCTAAAGGGAAGTGGCCATCTAATTTCCAATAGAAGGTTGTCCCACAGCAAGGGTGCCACTGCTTAAAAAGCCTGAGTCCTGTTTGTTTTTTTCCTTTGGGGTAGGCACTCTCAATAACATGGCCTGAGAGGAGTGGGTTGAATGGATAGATGTCTTTGGAGAGAGGCACTCTGACAGGGAACAAGGTCCCAAATTGTTATGGGCTTCATAAGTCATAACTAACACCTTAAATCTGACACAGAACCCAACAGGGAGCCAGTGCAGGAGAGGCAGGACCAGGGGAGACGTGATCATGTCTTCTAGACCTTGAAATTAATCTGGCTGTTGCAGCTTCCTTATCATTTTTAAGGGAACCCCCACACAGAGAGTGTTACAGTAGTGAATTCTGAAGATTACCAATGCATGGATCAAAGTCTTCAAATTTTCAAATATTTGAAAGGCTGTCCTACAGAGGAGGGGGCAAGATCTGTTCTTGATCATCCCAGAGTGCAGGACACGTGACAAGGGGCTCAAGTTAAAGGAAGCCAGATTTCGGTTGAATCTCAGGAAAAACTTCCTAACTGTTAGAGCAGTACAACAGTGGAACCCATGACCTCGAGAGGTGGTGAGCGCTCCAACACTGGAGGCACTCAAGAGAAACTTAGACCACCACCTGGCCAATATCCTTTGACTTGTATTCCTGCATCGAGCAGGGGGTTGGACTGGACGGCCTTGTAGGCCCCTTCCAACTTCACGTTTCTAGGATTTCTATGATTCAGGGATCTGTCATCCAGATAAGGACACAATTGTCAGGTCAGCCCCCCAGCAACCAGATCTCCATTTTATCTTTTGTTCTTGTTCATTGACTAGTGCATAAAAGCGTCTATGATTTCTCTACATTACTTACCAGTTTACAGCTCCCCACTTTAAAACAGTGTTGTATGGACCATGTAGACGCATCAAACACCACAACCTTCCCGTCATTTAAAGCACACCATAATTTTGGATGGGCATCACCATGCTTTTCTGACGGATCAAGTTGTCCTAAGTATTAGAAAGGCCAACACATTTGGTAATAAATAAACTTGTAACCACCACTAAGAAAATGTATTAGCCAAGAAAGATCTAAACCTGGTTGCCCCAATTTGCCAATCAGGTAACTTGGAAAGAGCATAAACAGGAGCAGTATTTCTTACGCATTCAACGCTGTTTCTGCCTCCCTCAAACAAGATGTCTTGCCTATAAAGCATTTTCTGTTTTATAAAACCTAGCGTGGCCATGTCTGACAAGACCTTTGGCACCAGTGCAGTCAAACTACATATCATAATGAACTGAATACTGTTCTCAGAGTGGGGATATCTGGACCCACATGCCATTTTGCCATGAAGCTCATTAAGTAGCCCTGGGCACGGGTCCATCGATCACACCTTCTAGAGTTGCTAAGAAGTCGCCAACATCACTTCCTGGTCACTTTTGAGAAAAGTAACATAATTAGATGTGGTCCCCTCCTCTCCAACCATCTACTACTCCACACCTGGTGTATAAAGCAAGACTTCCACGGCCTGTGGAAACGTTTCACCAGCTGACGGGTTGATCTTGTGTTTCAGTGTTTCTGCTGTTGTTTTGGGGACCCTCATGGGCACTGAAACAAAGCAGACAAATACATTTTCAAGTTACTGCCGTGTACTGGGGAGGCAGAATTTATGAAAATTTGTGAAAGAACAAACACAGGCATGTCAAAAAAAAATAAAGAGAAGACACAACAGTCATCCAACATCCTCTTCTTTTGCCTACAGACTTGGATGGGGACAGTGAAGTGCACTCAAACAGTGCCATGCACTATCCCAGTGCCTAAGTATTCCTCATTTAGGCCAGTAGTTCCCAACCTTGGGTAACTCGGGTGTTCTTGGACTGCAACTCCCAGAAAACCCCGACCAGCACAGATGGTGGTGAAGGCTTCTGGGAATTGGAGTCCAAGAACGTCTGGGTTACCCAAGGTTGGGGACCACCGGTCTAGACTACCAGAACAAATGGGTGAGGATGGTTGCATTGGTATATCAGGGTTATGCATGCCATTCTTTAAATAGAGAGCAACGTCTCCATCAGAATAATCAAAAAACCAACTTACCTTCATTCCTCATCTTGTCAAAATAAGATAGTTTTGAAGCAGCATAAATTATTTTGGAAGACTGCAAAGCACCCACTACGGCGTCCATTAGGAGGACATTGGTAAGTGCTTGCTGAATATACTGAGGATCCTGGGAAGAAGAAAAAAAGGCAGATGAATAAAGCCATGATTTTATCTTGGGTTGTGCCTTTCGTTTCGTATTGTGAAAGAGGTCCATTTTGCATGTTTCCTTAACAGCACGTGTAGTCCTGTCTGGAACCCTTTCAACCCCAGTCTACTTCGAACAGATGGTTTTCTGTATATCATAGGGTTCCGTTTGGATATGAAATAAAGATTTCATTAAACTGTATTTTTTTAAAAACTTTTTGGAAAAAAGGAATTATTTTCCAAGGCCACTTAAAAGGCAGTGTCAATTGAACCCTTGGAAAACGAATTGGTTAATTCATTAATCATGCGTGAAAAAATAATTAAGGTAGTACTAGTACAGAATATTTGGGAACCAAATATATATAGCTTCTAGTTTGAGCATCACTGATATATAGCTCAATGCCTTCCTGGACAAACAAAGAAGGCATGAAATGAAAGATTCTCCCAGCAACAAGTCAAGGGCAGAAGGATATGTTTCATCCAAAATGTGGTTGAGGCTCTCCAGAAATACCTCAGAAGCCTTTACATACAGTAGGAAGCCCATATCCACAGTGGATTGGTTCCAAACTCCAGCCCACCCTGCAGATGCTGAAAAACGTGAAACGCTATTTTAATAGTGAACACTCTATTTAGCATGGCTCCCTCTAGTGGCCAGTTCTGGTAACTTCATTAAAACATATAATTTGGGGGATCTTTCTTTTAATATTTTCAGATCGTGGATAAGTGAATCAGCAGATACGGTGCTGCTTTATAACCAGAACATTAATAGGAAGTGTATGAAGGTCACTCTCTGGAAATCTACCATGCAGAAACCCTACAACAAGGGGCAGATAACTTTTTAGAGCTGAAGGGGAATTCTAATTAAAGAAGGGGGCTCAAAGGCTACATTCCAGAAGTGGCAAGGCATGGGCCCAATGACACAACAGGTCAGGTGAAATGTAGTTCTTACCAATGTGGAACCTCTCACCAAGCATACAAGGCACAGCTGAAATCTATGCCACACCTTTTCTGCCCGAAAATCACAGTTCAGTTCAATGCAGCCTATTTAACAACAGGATATTTGAAGTTTAGATGACTTCCCATATCCCTCTTATCTCCAGTCACTGATCAGAGATAAAATAAGCACGCTGACCCAGATGGGAAACCATCAGGGACCACATCCGAGACACAGGCTGGAAATTCCTCATCTGTGTTCTGTGCTGATCATTCTTATTCTGTTCTCAGATCTGAATATACGGTGGGTAAAGGGAATAAGAGGCTAAAGGAAATAAAGGAGTATGTCACAAAGGTAAAGGGTGTGTATGTTTAAACCTTTTGACCCCTTGCTTAAAACTCAGATGTCAAATACAACAAAGAAAGTATCGTATTTTGCACCGTTGAGGCCTTCACAGGTAGAAGTCTCAGAAAATGAGTCATCTGGCTTTTTAAAAATTATTAATCTTACAGTTGAGAAGGGCTTGTAAGATGTGAATCTGTAAATCAAGAATGTGGTAAAAAGTATGATTTTAAAGGAACAATTAATGCATATGATAGTTGCCAACAGAAAGTGCCAGACCTTGTAATCATCAGCCATCTTTTTCCCAGCCCACATCTCTTTCACCATCAAGTACCAAAGATCACACTCAGATTTAAGGTTTGCTTCAAAAACTTCCTTTTTGGAGACCGTCTTTATCTTTAGAGTGGGAATCCTGAGAAGAAGAAAAGTGACTGTAGTGCTCTTCACGTCCTGTTTTGGAGGAAAACATAACAATGGAAACATGTAATTGATGTGAAGCAAAAATGTGGCTATGGAGGTTTTTTTTGCTTTTTGTAGCCCCTTCCTCCCTAAACCCATCAGTTCCCAAACCCTCGTTGTCTCGTCTCAATTTCCTATATGCTAACATCTTTATATATACTTGCTCTGCCCAGATATGGGGCAGGAGCAGAGGCAGTGAAAAGCAACATGGAGTTGTTTATGTACCCTGTGAGAATTTATTAAAGTCCCTGCTTTCATCTGAAGCAGACCCAGAAGCAAATTTCTAGTCTTAGTTAGAAAAAAAGAGCCCCATGAAATGACAGCAGGAATTTATAGTCTATCCTCAGTGCTGAACAAGTGGCCAAACTGACCCCAGCAGTAGCTGCAATAGAACTGAGAATAAAACCAATGTGCTACCATTAATACTAATGTTGTGGTATTACATATCAGTCCTGCCCCAGATGATAAGGACTACTTGATATACGTTGCCTAAAGACACTCCTGGCAGATGTCTCACGTAGGGAGCCCCAAACATGATAGCAACTTTTATCTTTACAAAAACCCTAGACCAGAATCGAGATCTCAAATCTCCAAAGACGTAATCAAGCTATTTCTGTCATACTCACTTCTATAGCTCTAAAAGTGGTAATCTCTTCATAACCAGGCCGTCCTCCTTCAATCAAAAGGAACAAGCGCTTTTGAGTCATTGCTATTTTCCCAACTCCTTTGTTGGTTTTAACTGAGCTTGATAATTTGTAGACACATTCATTTTTGTCTAACTGTTCTATCACACTGGGCGGCAGGTTTACTTCTTGAGCCTCCGCTTCTGTTTCTTTCCAATAATTGTAGAAGTCTTTAAATGTTTCTGGGTCTATTTGTTTCTGTTGTCCTTAAAATTAAAGAACCGTATTTTACATTAGTATTTCTACACAATCTTTATTTTAAAAGACTGGAAGACTCTCTTGAGAAAAGGTACACAGAATGAGCTCGCAAGCATAACTCTAGAAGGCATGTGAATACGAATGACTTCTGAGCAGGAAAAAATTAATACAATTCTTCAGCACCGGAGTCGGGGAGATCACTGGAATTGGTCTGTCCGCATTTCGAGCAACTTGAAGGGAGCCACATTTTGTTGCCACATTTTTCTTATCCACTAACATTTAAGGATTGAATTCAATTCAATTTAATTTTCAGATGGTAAGAAATGTACAAGTGAAGGATGTTAAATTGTTAGTCCCTTTCCTCTCAGTATTATTGCTTCAAGAGCTTTAGATACCAGACTGGAAGAAAACACTTGAAATAATCAAATGCAGTAAGATGACAGAGGAGAATAATTGTGCTCACAACTAAATAACCCAATGTTAGACATACATACACACACTACCTCCTGTTTCTCATGGGAAGGATGGGTCTGTTCCCATCATAGTTCAATACATATAAAACAAGCTTTCTTTCTTTCTCTCTCTCTTTCTTTCTCTCTTTCTCTCTCTCTTTCCTGTTTTTAGAGCAGAAATGAAGGCTCAGTGGAATTTGTCAGAGTAAGCCAGCCAACATACTTTTCCAGTCACACCATAAGAACAGAAAATGCTTGGCAAGCCTTCACATGTGGTCGTTATTTTAAAGGACATCTGTCACTAAAACTAATAGCCAGTATCCCACTGCATAAGGAAAACATTCCCCACACCCACCTCGCAAGCAGGCTTCCTTAGCATACTCAATCTCACCTTGCTTGTGATACTGGTTGTGCAACCAGTTGCTTGACTGGTAACACAAGAGGGGCCTTCTGGAGCAGGGAAACACACAATTGCTCTTACACTCTAAACATGATATTGAACAATGATGTTAAGTTTTAAAACTGAAAAACAAAAGTAATACAAACACGGGAGTGCAATACTTGGCAAGCGGGTAAGAAAAAAAAAGAATGATATAAAATGAGGCATCCCCATGTCAGCCAGGATTTTTGAACTCATCATGTAGTATCAAAGTCTTCATTCTACAGATAAAATTCCACATCCTCCACTTTAGATAACGTCTTAGTTGCAAAACAGCTTAAACCACAAGTCCTTACAGCAAGTATCATGGCCCCCACCAGGCCATCCGTTGTCTCTGCTTCCGTAGGAACCCCATTCCCAAAGATCCTAGTCTGCTGCCCCTGCTGTTAACAGCCCTTTCATCTCTTTCCCCTTCAAGAATTCTCATCCTTTTTTTTCCCAAGCAGCAAAAATGGCTTTGTGGTTACATATTATAAGCTGCAATCCAGCAAAATTGAGTGGCACAGAATTTGGTCACCCAGCCAAAGAAAAAGACTGAATAAATGATCGGTTACAAACACTTCTGCCATCTTCTTCACGGCTGCACCAGAGGAGGGCAAAGGCAGGGAGAAACAAGCCTCCAAGTTGTTTTGCTGCCATCATGCCCAACCGTTTAGCATCGCCTTCCAAGGCGATCTATGACTTCAAAGGATACTTGAGTCAATCCAATTTAATTGAATATTGGCAACGCCAGATTCATGGCAGTTCACAAGAACACGTTTGCTTTCAATATAGCACATGTATGTCAGTACAGCTTTTAATGAAAGCCTCAAACTAAACCACATTAAGTTGAGACGTTCCTTTAAATTATGTATGGAAATTATGTAAGGAAGAGCCATCTCAACCATCCATTTGTTTTGGAACACAGGACTGCACGGGAGCAGCAGAAAGAGTTAACAAGTCCAGGGGTGGTTTTTCTTTTTCCCTCCTTAATTTATATAAAAGGACATTAAAATCATTTATTTTGAGAAAAAAGGCCTCCTCTCTTCATTTAACTTTCTTTAACATTGTTTCTAGATATGATCTTTATACTTATCAAGTTATTGAAGCAAGATCTGGGTGAATGCCCCCCACAACAGTAAGAGAGGCCTGCTCATAAGCGTCAATATGAAGTGTCAGTAGGAATACTGAACTTTGTAAGCAAAACTATACCAGAATATGAATCATCACTGCACAGTAACATCACTGTCATGCAGTGATGTTATTGCGTAGCAGAGCAGATCAACATTCTGCAAGGCAGCTCTAAAAATGAGGGAAGCCCAAATAAAAAAATTATAGCTTTGAAAGTTCAGATCAGCACCAAATTTGGCACAGTCTGCTCTTGCTCTGTGCCAAACGTGGGGAACTTTGGGCAAAAAGATTTCTAAGTTATCATTTTTTTAAAGTAAAATTGTTTTATCCCCTTGTGCAGAAAGAAGCGACCTTAAACACCCCGAGATTCAGGGACATTTTGTCATGTATCTCCAATTCGCACACAATTTGGATGAAAAAGAGAATCAGCTGCTTGGATTTTCCCTTGCTTCGTGTCTCTTTGTGAATGGTAGTGACTGTGAGCACAAGAGGGTAGCCTGTAGACCATCCATCTTGACTGCCACCACAGGTGTTGTCAACATGCAAGTTGCCGTTTGCTAGGTAAA
This sequence comes from Intellagama lesueurii, assembly GCA_037013535.1. Classification (NCBI taxonomy): domain Eukaryota; kingdom Metazoa; phylum Chordata; class Lepidosauria; order Squamata; family Agamidae; genus Intellagama; species Intellagama lesueurii. Next base: position 6,214,354 of record JBAJHW010000004.1, read on the forward strand.
GCCTGGCATTCTTTTTCTTGCTGGCAACATAGGCATGATATTGTGCAGCAATATCCATCTGTTTCCTGGTGTTTTGAATCATGAATACAGAAACACGATATCCCACTTTCATAAACCACGTTTTTTTAAAAAAAATTGAATATAAATACACACACACATCAGGGTCACTCCCATTAAAGGCAACTATTAATGTAACATTGCTTTTGTAATCAGTATTGCAACCATGGACTCATAGAATAATTGAGTTGGAAGGAGCCTATAAGGCCATCAAGTCCAACCCCCTGCTCAGTGCTGGAATCCAAATCAAAGCAGATCTGACAGGTGGCTGTCCAATTTTCTCTTGAAATTCTACAGCGTTGGAGCACTGACCACCTCCCAAGGTTATTGGTTCCATTGCTGTACTGCTCTAACAGTTTAGAAGTTTTTCCTAAATCTGGCTTCCTGTAATTTGAGCCCATTACTACCATATTACAACCATTCACATAGAGGTGATACAACAGGAAACATCTATTCTTTCCATTGTAGAGGTGAGAAACAAGTAGAAACATATCACATATGTGTGAAATTACTTAATAAGCCCATCATCTGTACTGTCCAGTTACTGTGTGAGAAGACCACCTCCACATCTCATTGAGCCTGGATACATTAAAACCTACTCATTACAGTCAACATAAATTCAATCTAGGGATCTGAACTCAGGCTTCAGAATCAAAAACCAATGTTCTCACCGGACAACACTAGTTTACTGACATATTTACCAGCAATACAAACATACATCATAGATGGACATATTAACATAAAGAGAAAGAACCATATTCAGGCAAAAAGAAGAAGAATAAGCATCAAAAACTCTGATAAAAACATCTCCATGTAACCAGCCATTCTTGCTTACCTACTGTTAGAGCATCAAATAGCCGATGTATAGTGTCTATATCTTTAACAATGCCGGATTCTTGAATGCGCTTCACAAAATCATCTAGCTGCATGTGAGTTTTGGGCAATTCAAATTTTTTCACATGATCATCCACTTTGGTTATTTCCCTTTGCTTATCCAGCACTTGGCTTATCAGCCTCTTCAGTTCTGGCTTCTGTTCTGCTTGGGAACGATCAACAGGGGCAAGCGTTTCCACCATTTTCCTCACAAGGTCAGTAGGGAATATCCTTATGTCTGTCTTGTACAGATTCTGGAAGTCTGAAAGTGCATTGAGAAGTTTTCCTTGCATCAGAGCAATAAGTCCACGGAGGTAGAAATATCTTGCAAGAAGTGCAGAGTTTTCAGGAGACACAATATTTATAGCTCTGCTGAGATGGTTGACAAAATCCATATAGTAGGATTGGACACACTGGTTCAATAGAGGAAAGTGAATTTCGGGAATCTTGAAAGTGCTCACTGGTTTAGCCATTGGTTTAATCACTAGAAAAGAAGAAGACAAAGAATCATTCATAAGTAACATCCAAAAGGCCTTTGGCTATACTTGTACTCTTACTGAACCATGATTTAAAAGAACTTTACTTGCTTTTATTGGTTCCTAGTTCTTCCTCCGAAAGAAACTGACTGCTGATAGGCAGGACAAATGAAATAGGACGGTGCAGAGGGGTAAACAAGCTTTTAGGGTTTGACTGCCATTCCTTAACACAACCAAGGAAAGGCTACAAATCTAGCTTGATAAAATAATGAACACAAGAATGGGAAAGCCACCAAATCTGACCTTCCATGGGCAGCTCCTTGGGGCAGTGCGATGACACATTCCCTCAAGACCCTCATATAGGTGACGACTAAAATTAAAAAAAAAAAATGAAAATTGAAAGCCTCATAAAGAGCTCTAAAGTACTAAAATGTATGTCTGCAGGCAACTGAAGTCGAAATTGGTTGTTGTAGGCTTTTCGGGCTGTTTGGCCATGTTCTGGAGGTTTTTCTTCCTAACAGCCCGAAAAACCTACAACAACCATCGGATCCCGGCCGTGAAAGCCTTCGAGAATACATTGAAGTCCAAATTATTCAACAAAACTGACTTTTTAAAGAACAATCAAAGTGTAATACAAACCAGGGTATGTACTGTTTCACAAAAACATGTCACAAGTCACAGAATTTTTTATCCAACAAGAGTTCAGCTTGCTCCAAGTTGGGGGAACAAAGAAACAGAGCAAACATCCTTCCCCCTCCATTTACGTCTTTCACCACCTACTAAGTGTATTCTTTCTGGAACCTAGTCATGAGCAACTAACTCTTCACAAAGCCTCCCAAAGACACAATAAGAAGCAGGCTGCCTTTCCCATTTCTCAACATAGTTTGTATGGGGGGGTGTTGACCAAGCACCTTTCACAATGAGATATTGCACATTTTGGGTAGTATTTGCACTTTCTTATGTGAATAGACTGTTAACAGTGAAGATCAATGGACCAGCCCTCTACTCTAAAGCCTCTTCTGTAACTTGGTAACTTCACTGTGGATGTGGCCCCACAGTGTCACTTCTACAGCTGCTACTTCTCCCTCTCCTCCAACCTTGAAATGTACAGACATGAAAAAGGCACTGGCAAATTCTCCTCCCCCAAGTTATGAAAGCCACCTTATGAAATTCTACCTAAAAATAGTAGAACAACAATCATGGCAGTCAGCTTACCGTGCTTAGTCTTTATACTTCGATGGGACGAACTCCTCGTTGGACCACCTCTGGGCGCAATATCTTGTAGATTAGGCAAACTCATTCCCATACGCTTGCTGATCATATGCTGAGGATTAAATCCTTTTGAAACCATTTTCTCCATGGTCAGTCTCCTGGGGCTATCAAGCATTGAACCAAACCTAAAGAGCACATTTATATCCAAAGTTTTTATCTACGTACTATGAAATCAAGAGATTATTTGATGCAAGTACTCCTTTATAATAGCCACATTTTCTAACATCTATAAAATTAAATATATATATTCTCTGTATATATGGTCTAGATTATCTGGCCCCACTACAACTTTGGGCCTTTTCCTAACCCGTTATTTTCATGTTTTTAAAGTAATTCTCTGCAATCATAAGCAATAGAAACCTGAGAGGTTGCGTTTTTTCCTAATGCTAAGATCTTAGTGCTAAGACCAAGTGTCAAAGTATTGTTCAGAGAACTCCTGGATGCTCAGAATTTGCAAAACATAGGCAATAATATAAACCAAACTTTGTTTCCTCCCCACAAAACTGATTACACATATTGCTTGTTACTTCTACTGCAAAACGTCATCAAGATGTTACATGCTCAGCGAGCACAAAAAGTCATTTGCCATACAACCTCATACAAGCAGAATTAAAAATATAGAGTGGAAATACGTTACCTGTCTTCTTCAGTTTGAGTGCTCAGCTCTAGGCGAGCAAAAGCATCCATCTTCCTGTTAAGGCGGGCTTTAAGAAAGGAGTGAAACATATAGGTCTCCAACACCTACAAGACACAACAGTAAGACAATATTTTATGTTTACACATTCAAAGCCCCAGGTGCTCGCTGGCATCCAACTTCTGAACAATGTCCCCTTAAAACTGTGCATGTACTTACACATACTTAAATTAGAGCTGTACTGAAACTCCATGTGTCTCCAGTAAAAATAATGTTTTCAGGAGGATGTGAGGAAGGACCTCCACAAAAACCCCACCTTAACGCCCAGTATGTGCATTTTTTTAAACACTCATTGACAAAGAAGGCTTTGCCCATTAGCTGCTGCTCTGAAGCACTTTTAAAAAGCCAAAAACAATGGGTCTTCTACCTAGGGGTGGTCATGTGGTCTGCCCACCCAAACCAGGATTATCGTCATGCACAGAGCATGACAGGAGTTGCCTTTTTATTGAACTCATTGAAGATGCCTATGTACTGATCTCACCGGCCTTCAATGAATGCATCTGCTTGTTTTAAGACATACAGCCATGCTTCAACTTAAAGGACACAACACCCCATTTTCAATAGATAAATTAAAACATACACAAACATCTGCTGAAAGTGAGCAATAATTGAAACATCTGCTGAAAGTGAGCAATAGCTGAAACAACAACCAAATCAGAGCAAGATGAGACCAAGAAATAAGAGACAGTAAATGAATCAGCATGCTGGCTGAACAGCTCAGTGAGCTGGGTGTCTGGTTGTGGAGCCAGAGATTGAGAATTCAATTCCCTACTGTGTTTCCCAGGAGAAGAGCCAGTCTGTGTAGCCATGGGTGAGCTGCACAGTACCAGGGTGTCCCCAGAAGAAGGCAATGGCAAACCACTTTTGGGCAGTCTATACATAAGAAATCCTTGTCAAAAGTTGGAATTGACTTGATGGCATATAATTATTACTATGAAATGAATCAGCAGAGACTACATGTCTGAGAAGATGATCTTCACGGACTCGTGAACCTATAATGGCTGAATGCCTTTCTCCTGAATGTGACAGTTCTGGGTCTGAGAACCAAAACCAAGAAGCTGCACCCAGTGGGCCCTCAAGTCACATTTCAAGATAGTAGTGAGCCATAAAGTACAGCACATTTACCTCTGTAGAACTGAACTGCCAGGCAAAGTCATGTGGGGCAGGGTTGTAGATTAGGGGTGAAGCACAGAAGGTCTCCAAACTCTGGAAAAGTCCCTGCTTGCAATCCTGGAGATTGATTGATTGATCGATCAATCAATCAATCAACCTACCTACCACCTACCTACCTATTTATTCATTTATTTACAATATTTTTTAGCCGCGCCATTACCAGTGGTCTCTGAGCGGCGTACAACAATATTAAAACTTTAAAAACATTAAAACCATTAAAAATAGGCAAGATTATATTAATATCCTATATTAAAAACAATCATTAAAACATTAATATTAATAAATCCTATTGCTCATATGGCCAGCTAAAGAATACTATTTAATTAAGATGCTGGCTAAACAGAAAGGTCTTTGCCTGGCGCCGAAAAGCCAAAAGTGTTGGAGCCAGGCGGATCTCTATAGGGAGGGCGTTCCAAAGTGATTTACCATCACTGTAGCTCAGTACTGCACTAAATAGACCACCCTTTTGACTCTGTTTGTGACAGCTTCCTGTATTCTTCTACTATCCATGTTCCTAAAACATTGAGGGCTTTGAGGGCAACAGCCAACACTTTGAAACAGGCTTACAAATAAACTGGGAGCCCATACAGATCAAAGTCTGCTTTGCAAATCTTTCCTAACTAATTCTCCTTTCATTTTTAAATACAGTTTGATGGCCAAGTTCAGCCAATAGGTGGCATATGCGCCCAAGGACATGGGTCCTGCAATAGTAATTTATCCAGGATTGTATCATAGAAGCAATGAATTCAGGGATGGCCACTCGAAGAACCACAGTTACCCGTGAGTAACCTATCCTCCTTCATGGTCTCCATGAATCACACACTTGGGTAGCTTCCAAGATTACTCACTCGTTGATGGGATGTCACGCTAACGTTGTAGACAACACCGTTTGACCAAACGATGCCTCTGTCTTTGCTCTTTCATCAAGTCTACTTATAATGGTTCACAACAGTCATGGGTTGAGACCACACTGCAGCCTCACAAATGTCCTGCAGTTGGACTCCCTTCAAAAAGGCAGCTGATGTGGAAGGCCCTTTTAAAGTATCTGGCAACGGGCAATTTGCAAGTGTATAAGATAGTGAAGTTGCCTTCACAATCCATTTGGAAAGTCTCTGTGAGGACAGCTGCTTTCTTCTTTTCCCTTGATAGCAAACAAATAGTCTGTTTGGTTTTATAAATTGAACTTGTTCTATCTATATACAGTAGAAAGCTAAAGCAAGCCTCACGTCTAAAGTGTGAAGAGTTTTTTTTTTCCAGACTGGATGTTGGATTTAGAAAGAAAGTTGGTAACACTAGTGGTTGACATGCATGAAAATGGGTAATTACCTTAGGTAAAAATGAAATGTCAGTAAATAAAGCCGACTTTGTCTTTATGGAACTGGAGATAGGGCTTACCACAGTGCAAAGCTGACAACTCACTTGCCCTCCTCACTGAGGTTACAGCTATGACATGCACAGTCTTACACGATAGTAGACTTAAGTTTGCTGTGGCCATTGGTTCAATCAAATGGGGAGCTTGTTAGTTGGTTTAACACTAAAGACAAAGACAATTGATGTGTCAAAGATCTTGTGTCTCGATAAATATTGTTTAATCCTATCAAAAATCTCTTAACCAATGAATCTGAGAATAGTTTTGAAGAATTTGAGCCTTTCAGTTGATGAACACAACTGTGGACAAATATACTTTTAAAGAGGACTTTTTCAAAAATATAACAACTATTTAAATGGGAAAGTAAGAATTGGAGAGAAAATACAGGTAAGCAATACTTTTCGATGAAACTCCAGACATTCTGAGGAAGCTGCACTGACAGCGGTTAGAGGGAACTGAGGGGATGACCCTTGGAAGACGCAGTACATGAAAGAAGAGAGGGATAAAGCTCTAGAATGACAGAGGGACCCATGGGGATGATTCACTGAGACCACAAAGAAGAATTTGTATGGACATGTAATGCAAACGTCACTCCGTCATTGTTAAAATGCAATTATTACTGTTGTTGTGTACTGCCAATCTGCTTCCAACTTATGGCAATGCTATGAATTAATGACCTCCAAAAGGTTCTGTCATTAACAGCCCTGCTCTGGTCTTGCAAACTCAAACCCGTGGCTTCCTTTATCTATTTCATGTTCAGTCCTCCTCTCATCCTTCTGCCTTCAATTCTTCTAAGCATTATTCCTAGTCTCAGCTTTAGGTCACAGAACTTTCACCGACGAGATTTCACCCACTGTCAGATGGCAATTTAACAAGTATGTCAAATAATTACACAAATGTAATAATAAATCCCAGCCAAAATATAGTCTAACCAACAACCTAAGCTGTCTAACGGCAACCGTCTTAAGTGAAACTAACGAATGCCTAGACTTTCCCCTTTATATAGGAAGTAAGTTAAAGGAACAGATTGTATTTGTCTTCAGTGTGGAAGGGATGGTCACTCTCGAATTGGCCTTCTCAGTCACACTAGACGCTGTTCCAAGTCCTCCATACAGAGCACGTTACCATAGTCTCTCGAGACTGAAGGATGCCTAATCTAATCTAATCTAAAGTTAAAGGAAACTACAGATCAAATCCAAAATATTCTTCTTTGAAAGCCAGTTGTCATAGTAACACCGGGGGAAATGACTTAAATAAATTCTGAAGATTTACCTTTCTGTAAAACAGCTGATCACCTATTGCTCTTGTTTTCATGAATTCTTCACTATTAAATACTCTGTGCTCATAATTCAAATGGTCTTTCACCTCCCTATTGGTAAAAGAGGATTAAAACAAGGTGAAAAAATCATAAATATAATTTTTCATTGGGGTAGGAAACATTATGCATACAACGGACTGAACTCCAATCAAAACCCTCTTCCAGAAGTTTCACTCAACAGTCTTTTCCCACATGGGTCGGCACAGTTCAGCAGGGAAGGCCCACCTCGTGTAAATAACAAGGACCAAAGCAAATGGCATAAATGTAAACAACATAAGCAACATGATTCTGATCATTTTTAACGACTACAAATATAAACCTAATTTGAAAAGCAACATCAATTAGTTACAATGAAAGTGAAGTACTACAGGAAAAGTCCTTGACGTTCCTGTATTTAAAAATGCAGTGTTTGTATTTTACAAGTGGGGAAAGCAGATCTATTCATGTATTCATACTGTGTCCACATTCAGCGGTAGCACTCTTGTTCACATGCAGAGCAGGGAGTATGAACAGAGAAGCCTTCACTATCCACGGGATTCTCTGAAACACTGGAAAATCAGGTTTCCAAGTCATATGGACTCATCAGCCTCCACGGATTCAGGACAATGAAGGGGTTTAGACTGCTCTCCCTGAATGTGGGGTGAGAATTCCCTAATATGAATGTCTCAATATGGCTTGCAATTCAATACTTTTGAAATGGGGTGCTGAACAAGAACCTTACACATGCCACAGACAGTCTGAAAGGAAAAAATGGGGGAAGGTGCTCAATCAAGTCAAGCATGAATTCTCACTAGAGTAAAAATGAGTAAAGTGAAGCTATCCTACCATGCATTTAATAATGAGAATACAGAACCAACCAGAAAATATAATATTGTCGGGAAGTTTTGGGGAAGGAGTAGAAAGAGAGGAAGACCCAATGCGAGGCAGATTGTCTTAATAAAGGAAGCCACAGCTAGTTTGGAAGACCTGAGCAGAACTTCTGGAAAGGTCAATATTGCTAAGAAGGGGGGCATAGAAGAGAGAACAAACTAACATGAGATACCGTTGGTTTGTAAGATCTGAGCAGAGCTGTTACCGATAAGGACATTCTATCTGTGAAGATTCTCAGTCATCCAGGTGAGGTTATCTGGAAGTTGAGTCATCATGGCAACTGGACTTCTTTCTTGTTAGGTTGAAACGTTTCGCTACTCATCCAAATAACTTCTTCAGTCTGACGGGAATTGGCAGGAGACCCCTGATATACCAACTCTCCTCAGACTGAAAAAATTACTTGGATGAGTAGCGAAACGTTTCAACTTAATAAGAAAGAAGTTCAGTTGCCATGACTCAACTTCCAGATTCACTCATATAGTCACTGCACATGAGAAGTGACTTGACAGCACATTACATATTTGGAGTTTTTCCCCTTAATTATTAGACAATTGTATAGTGACAAGATGGGTAGAATGGTTGAATTTATAACAGGATATAGGCACCAAAGCTCTGCTAATACTGAGTAAGACCATCCCGAGCACAAAGCAAAAAATAGTAATTTCACAACTTAAATGAGTGAGCTTCGGCAGATTTGTACTCTATTCTCTTTTTAATATCTTTTAAAATATTTTTAGCCTTGCATGCTCTTGGCGGTAAGCCTGTTCAACATGTGCTCAGTTTATAGCAAAGTAACTGCTTCACCCTTTTGAAAAGGCTCAGTATTTTAGTCTGTGCAGCCTGGATTCTTTCCAAATTTAAAAAAAAAAAAGGAGTGACCAACTACTGTATTCTCTTGCTTGTTTCTTCAGGGGGAAGGGAACAGTTTTTAGTAAATCATAACTTGAAAACCCTGAAAACCTTTGGCTCATATGTCAAACTTGGTGCCAATCTGAAGCCCAGTTTCAAAGTCTGAAAACTACAAGTTGCAATTTTTTGTTTGGGCTGTCCCCATTCTTAGAATTGCCTTGTAGAATGTTGATGTGCTCTGCTGCACAACAGCAACACTGCACTCTTATGCAGCGATAAAGATGGACTCCTCACTCACAGGTCATATGGAAGCCCTAGAAGCTCACAAGCGCAGCTGCTGTGAAGCGGGGCCATTTTAACATTCAGTGAACATCAGATTCAAAGCCTCACTTACTCTTTTACCTAATACCCAGACTCAGCTTTGGTACAGAAGACAAGAAAATAATCTTAAAGACATAAAGCAAGTCCTACTGATATCCAGGATTGTGCATTAAACAAGAAATTCCTCTTGACTTACCTAAAGATATTGACTATTAACTGCAGAGTGATCTGCTGAATTTCTGCATTCAGCCTCCGCTGCCAGTTCCTTCTATGCAACTGTACTTCACCAAGGTCTATGCAGGAACTGAGATGGCAGAGTTCTAGGTCATAGTGCAGGGTAAGATTTTCAGCTCTTTAGGAAGAAAAAGAAGGAAAAAACAAGGTTTTCAGGGGATGCTCTGGGCTGCAAAATTGAAGATGCAGCAGGATAGCCATAGTCTTTAAGGTAAACAGCCCTTTGGAGCTAACTCATTGCATAAATGGAATGAAAAGAAAGTTAAATTACATTACTATGTAATACACATAAATTTAAGTGCATATAATCTCTTTTGTTCTGTTCAAGCCTAATATTTCATTTCCTAAAGCAAGCAACATACGCTTAACCATTTCAATGTTCATTTACGTCCATTCCTCTTACCTTGTTATAAACTTTCTTCCTGCTTCTAGTGGGATGTCTGGAATTTCAGTCTCCTCTTCAGAGGACTTGGATTGTGCAATGTCCCCATTGTCAATGTTAATTAGAATTAAATCATCTGCCTCCTTTTCATTTAAGAAACAAAGACGTTAATAATTTAAGACTGTAGTATTTCAAAGCCAAAAAATAATAATTAAGAAGCATTTACTCATGCCAATTCTCACAACGGAAACAATTTAAACTATAAATTATGCATCTTGTGTATCATTATTTGTAAAATATATGTAGATTTAGAAACCTAGCATTCATACTACAACTTTATTGAAACAGCTAGGATACATGTGAAGGAGCGGTAGGCCCAAAGGAGAAAGAACAGAGTGAGCCGTCCCCCCAGCTAAAGACATCTGAGCAGGAGAGAGATATAGAAGGAGAGAACAGAAAGGGAGGAGTTGAATGTGGAGGAAGGGAAAAGAAGGGAATCAAAGGGGAAAGAGGAGAAGATTGAAATCTGTCTAGTGGAAGAGAGAGAGGGAGAAGGGGAGGAGGAATTAATTTTGCCCGTGTGGGAGGAGGATATAGGGGAACAAAGTGGGAGCAGACAGTTCAGTGTACCAAGGAGAGAGAGAAAGAAGGAAGGGAAGGGAAAAGAGGGGGAGAAAGGAGAATACGAATATGATAGAATGCGTGGTTTGTTGGAGGACTTCCCTAATTTGAAGGTAGGAGGGTTGCTACCTGACCCGGACAAGTCTAAAGAAAAGGGGACATCGGCAGAAGCTCTAGAATGGACGGTCGTGGTCTTTCCGCGGGGACAAGGTCACTCGAGGAAGGTGATTCGGCCGGACCCTTCCTTCAACCATCCACCGCCGGAGGGAGATTGGGCCAGACACCCTTGTTGCGGGACAATATGTGCGGTCCAGAGTGCTCCGCTGAGGAAGCCCACCGATCGGGAACGTTTTGGGCCAGCCCCTCAATGAACCTTGTCAATTTACAGACAGAGTTATCGTCCTCGCAATTTGGACAGTTACCAGATCTTAGTTGTTTTGAACCAATAGAAGTTGTTGTAGACTCACCTAATGTTAAACTAAATAAATCTGTTAACGTTCAAAAAGAGACTCAGTCGTCATTTCCCGCCAAAAAGGAGGAACTGCTTCAGATCTTTAATGAACCCAATCACAATACATTTTTTACCCACAACAATTTTTAATATATATTTATCTATTGGTGCATTTTATCTCTGGATAAAATAAGAAGAGACCAGACTTCAAAACCTTTTCATCACAGACTCATTTAAGTAGTCGGCTCATCTAAATCCAAAGCAGTGTACACAACACTTTTATTTCTAAAGGAAGTGGCACAAAACCACCTTTTTTTTTAGATCCTGCCCTCAAGTTTGATAAGGGGCTGCTTCCAGAGATCACAGCCACATCCTGCAGTACAACCAGGAAATGATTGCACATAGGCTCATCTGGAGGATGAACAAGCATTATTTTTGCAAAATCTGCCAGTATTAGCAGCGTCCTTCCTAAGAAAGCTTAGAACCCAGGCCAGCACAAGTCCGACTCTCAAGATAAGTCACCCAGCGCAAGCAAGCTCACCAGCCTTAGGCAGCAGAATGGTATCAAGGAAGGGCAGCCAACTGTTATTTGTTATGGTTCTCTTTTCACTGCCAGGATTGGGGAAATATCTCCTGCCTTGTGTTTAAACAAGGTTGCTAAACGTTGTGATTTTGCTCATGCTAGCCAAAAGTCTAAGTATCTTTGTAAATATAATTGGTGGCAGGTTTGTATGAGGAATGGCTGTAAGTGCTTTAACAGCACGCTTGCATAGGCTCAGTGCTACTAGCTAGTATGACTGACACATGGACAGTAGAAGGTTCAATGCAAAGCTAAATGTTGGTTGGTTGATGTGACTGGACTGTGTCGGGAAGTGGCAGCTGAGTGAGAGCCTGTTTTGAGAGTCAGGGCAGTCAGGGACTGTTGAAGAGTCCGATAGAGGGTAATCAGAGTCAGAGAAAGAGTTAATGAGAGAGTATTGTGATAGAGAGTTGAAAAGAATTTTATTGAGACTGTGCTATTCACAGAATCTGTGAAAATAGTTATTTTGCATTTGAATACAAAATAATATTTTTATATGTTACAATAACTTTGCAACAACAGACGGCTTGTTTGCTTGGTTTTTTAGTGGTCTAATAAAGGTATCACCTGCTCCTGCATTTGTATAATTTTACCCTTTATTTGATATATCCTAGAATCTACCTTTCTCTTCTCATTTGCCTATGTTATCTGAATAAAAACCTTTTGATTGTTCCAAACCAAACTTTCCTTAATATTTAATTTTATATGTATCTTAGAAGATATTTAGCTGTCTACAATAAGAAAGCATTAGACCCACACCACAAAAGCTATATAATACCAGAGACAATAGAGGATATTAACTAAAAGAGAGAAACCTTTTCGTACAGAATCTGAATATAAAATAGATACCATCTTGGGGTAAGGAGGCTCCAGCTGGGGACAACACCAAATACTTGGTAGAGGTTTTGGAGGTCGATGCCATTTTAGGCTTAACGCCTGTTCTAGTAATCTCCAACATACTATACCACTTATTTCTAAAGCAATTTGCATAAAGAAGCATAAAGAAATATACATTTCTCTGAAGTCCCCATAAATATCAAAGTGAAGACAAAACATTAATTAATTAATTAATTAATTAATTAATTAATTAATTAAATTTATACCCCGCCCATCTAGACCGAAGTCTACTCTGGGTGGCTAACAATAATATGAGTGAAGTGAATCCGGAAATTATTTACAACAGACCTTGCAAACTTCATCGAAGTGATCAATGTGGCACCCCATGAGGAAAGACGTAGGTGCCATTACAAAATCCAACATCTGACGAGACAGAATTGGTACAAAAGTATGTTGCCACTGAATAGGATGCACATACAGCATGAAGCATTCAGATATTAGTGTTAGCAACGCCCAGTCAGAAGAGAAGAAAACAATCTTCCGCTCAGTCAAAATACAAGTTATTATCTGGGAAGAGAGAAAAAAATTGATCAAGGTACAGGGAAATATATAACGCAATGGTGTCTAGTGTTTTACTGTTCAGTTGGCTAAGTTTATGCTGTCAAAACACTTCATACGGTAATCCTTGAAAAAATCAGCACCATCTCATTCATATGGAAACAATGGACTTCCCTAAGCAATAATCTGCTGACATATCATACTCAATAGTTACCACAAGTACTTTGCCTCCTGTGATGCTGCTGCATCAAACAAGAACAATTTTCACTCCAAGAGAACAGACCAAGAGCATCAGCCCAGCATTCAAACATGGATAAGTTGTACAAAAGCTTACGCATATTTGAGATGAAAAGGCTCCTGCGTGGTCTGTATTCCCTTTGCCCAAGATTTTAAAAGGCTTTGCACATTTCCATGTACCAATCAATGTTTCTGTTTTAGACTTGCATCAGCTTTCATTCGAAAAATAAACCTTTCAGAAGACAAACTTCTGCATTAAAATCCAGTTGCCAGAACATGTTCCCTCAATTCAACTTCAGAACCACAAGAGTTTTGGTGATAAGCACTGAACTGTATCAGATTATATCATATTACAGTGGTGCCTCGCAAGACAAAATTAATCCGTTCCACGGTTAATGCCGTCTAGCGAAACTTTCGTCTTGCGAAGCGCGTTTTCCCATAGGAATGCATTGAAATTTAATTAATGCATTCCTATGAGGAAAAAAAAGTCAGAAACCAAAAAAAAGTCACCAAAAAGTCACTTACCAGGTAGAGTAGACTGAGTCCAGCTCCTCACAGAGCGTTTGTAGCCCCAGAACAGCCGGAAAAAGAGTGCCAAACAGCGGGAGTCAGCAACCAGCAGGGAGCCGGCAGCCATTTTGTAGTCGTCTCCGCTCCTGCCCCTCCCTCTCCCCGCCTCTCAGCTGATCGGCGCTGGGTCTAACAGGCTTCAGGAGGCTTGCCTAGCAGGGAAAAAGCCTCTTAGACCCAGCGCCGATCAGCTGAGAGGCGGGGAGAGGGGGGGGCAGGAGCGGAGACAAACACAAAATGGCTGCCGGCTCCCTGCTGGTTGCTGACTCTCCGCTGTTTGGCACTCTTTTTCCGGCTGTTCTGGGGCTACAAACGCACTGTGAGGAGCTGGACTCAGTCTACTCTACCTGGTAAGTGACTTTTTGGTGACTTTTTTTTGGTTTCTGACTTTTTTTTCCCCCATAGGAACGCATTAATTAAATTTCAATGCATTCCTATGGGAAACCCGCCTCGCAAGACAAAAAATATCGCAAGACGGCCTGTCTTGCGAGGCACCAAAAATCTCTCAAGACCCTTTCGTCTTGTGAGTTTTTTGTCCTGCGAGGCATTCGTCTTGCGAGGCACCACTGTATTAAGCAACAACATATATCACTGGTAAATGGTGTCAATGTTACCCCGGGTCAAAGATGTCCACACTAAGCACTCAGCCAAACTACCCTGATTGTCCTGG